>OY986439.1:41919484-42651984 GCA_963920525.1 Dichetophora obliterata
TCAAAAACAATTTATAGCTCTATGTTTTCTTAAAGTAACAAAAAAAAATTAAACACTTAACTGTTACCAATCCTGTTATATGATCAATTCTGCAGAAGCATTTTCATGGGTAAAAAAATACCCAACCGCGGTCAATGGTTTAAAGGCGTAATACAGCACAATAATTATGTTTGGATTAAAAAAAGGTGTTCGTATAAGCTTATCAAAGTGGATGGTACTGGAGAAATCACTGAAGACTACAAAAAAGTTGGTGTAGCTATCAACGAAACAGTTTGTCTAGATTGCTTGTAGAATATTATTCCACTACATCTCAGATCAGCAGCTCGGATGATCTGCTCCATTATTAGATTGAAAAAGTAGTACGATTAGGAATCACCTTGTCTGAAACCTCGTTTGGTAACATTTGGTGAGGAGAGTTCTTTCCCGATTTTAACTGTGCTGCTGGTGTTACACAGTTTCATCCTGCAAAGTGGAACTAGTTTTGCAGGAATACGAAATTGAGACATGGTGGAGTATAGGTGATTCCTTGTTGGGCTGTCGAAGGCGTTTTTGTAGTCGACAGAAATAATGGTAGGTATCGATTTGTTTTTCTTGGGTTTCCTACAATATTTGTCGTAGCGTTCAACTGCCTACACTGAGAGAAAAAATATATAGCATTCCATGCCTGAACAAAAAAAACATGTTAAAAAAAAACTCCTACTCATGTTTACAATTTGCAATGTAAGAAATATCTTCTTGTAGTGGATAACAAAAAAAAAACAAACTTCAAAACTACTACAAAGTAAAAAATAATTTTAAATTTCTTTTCACATTAATTCTTGGTCAAATTTGAAATTTTATTTAGATGTATTGTTAAATTGGAAATATTATTATCATAACTTTTTCTATTTTGTATTGTTATCATAAATATATTAATTTTTTCACGAATAAAAAACCTTTAAAGCCGGAGCGTTTATTTTGTAAAAGTCTGATGATATAAGCCCCGACTTTAAAGATTTTTTATTTATGGAGAAATTAATATTTGTATGGTAATAATATAAAATATAAAAAAAAATTATAATAATAAGATTTTCAATTTAATAATATTTATAAATAAATTATCAAATTTGACCAAGAATTTACGTGAAAAGTAATTTAAAATTATTTTTTACTTTGTAGTGGTTTTGAAGTAGATTTTTTTTTTTTTTTTTTTTTGTTAAAAAGTTGTTATTTCTTCCTTTTTAGAGATAAGAATTTAGAATTTTGCCCATTCTTGTAACGAATTTTAGTACCCTAATCTCAACATTAACTGAAAAACAGTATTTTTCTTATATTTCCACTCCTTTTTTCCAATAACGCCCACTTTCTTGACCGTAAATTTTCATAATTATGCCTACGTCTGTATCTAATTTTAGTACCCTGTGTGTTATTCGAGGCACAGCGTTTTACTTATATTGCCATGCCCTTTATCGAATAACGCCCACTTTTTTTAACATAATCTTTAATAATTTTGCCTACCCTTGCACTAAATTTCAGTACTCTAATGGTGCTATTATTCGATATACAGATTTTTTTTATAATGCCACGCCCCTGTGTCGAATACAGCCCACTTTTTCAGACGGGCACCTCCGCATCTAATCTTTCTATCTAATGACAATTAAAATTCCGGCAATCGGGCAAGTACTTTGGCAGTTATCGATGTACATACATTTTAAGAAAAAAAAAACCAAACAACTTAAGAACCTTCTCCTTTTTGAAGTCGGTTAAAAACATGAAATGACTGTTATTAGGAAAAAACCGTTCAGTCGTAGGAAAAGACTTTAAAAAAATAGACCACAGTTCGTTTTTATTAAATTTTTCTTTTTCCAATTGGCATTATTCTTATAATGTCGAGAATGTCAAACATAATTTTAAAAAAAGTCATACGAACGTATATCGATTCTATACCAATTGAACCTTGTTTCTTTTGCAATATTAACTATTTACTAAGCATTATCTTTACATACTAGAGCGTTCAAGATAATAGGGTCCGTCTTTTTTAGTCCTTTTTTAGCTCGATACATTTATTCCAACGCTTTTCTAACATTGCGATTCCCTTTGAATAGTAAGATTTTTCAAGATCTAAGAAAAACTTTTCAGTTTCTTATTCGACCTGTTCATTTGTCGCAAATCTTCTTCCCTGGAGCTACCTTTTTAAGTTTGGGAACAGATAATAGTCGCTGGATGCCAAATCTGGAGAATATAGGGGATGAGGAAGCAGTTCGAAGCGTAACTCGTGCAATTTGGCAATGGTTTCGATAGATTTGTTAGCAGGAGCATGGTCTTGCAAAAACATTATTTTTTCTTCTTCAATAAATGGAGCCGTTTGTTTGCGATTTCGTTCTTCAAGCGGTTCAATAATTCGCAGTAATAGTCGCTGTTGATTAGTTTTCCTTTTCTAAGAAAGTCGATGAACAAAATGCCACTTGAATTTAAAAAAACAGACGCCGATACCTTTCCGGCCATTTGTTGAGTCTTCGCTTGCTTTGGTGCACTTCCACTGGTTGGAATACCTATCCACTCATTTGCTAATTCCTAAGATTCTGGTTTGTTGTGGTGGATCCATGTTTCATCCATGGTCACTATTTTACGCAAAAAATCAGTCGGATTTTGTTCCAACATGTTGATTTTGTGAACACGTTCATGTCTTTGATTGATTTTTAACGAACGTGACACCCATCTTTCAGTTTTCTCATAACCTCATGTTCATGTAAAATAGAAACCACCGACTCACTTGATATGCCTACGGCTGAAGCTATCTGACCCACTTTCACTTTCGAATTGTCCAATATGAAATCGTGGATTTTTCCAATACATTCTGGAGTGGTCACTGTTGTTGGTGCTCCCCCCCCCCCCATGTACATCTTTTGTGCTAATTTGACCTATTTTTAACTCTGCAATCCAATATTTTACGGTTGAATACGACTGAGCAGATTCACCATAATATTTCTTGACCTTCGCTTTTGTTTCTTGTTTAATCAAGGCTCGAAATTCTTCTTTATCCATTTTTAAAACATTACCAAAAGTTGTTAAATTTAGAACACTGTAACGTCACTATTCATTGACAGATCAATCTGACATCTATTGTGTGTTGATGCTACGACATGCATTTGTCGTGGTGCCGTCACTTGGAAATCGGTAGCATCTTAAACACCGTAGTATAACAAACAGTATGCGCTGTTAGTTATGTTATTCTAATAATGAAGATCGGTTCTAATATTAAAAAAGAATATTGTGGCCATGGAAACTATTCATGTACTCAAATGTCACTACCGCGACAGTCCAAAACCTGATCTTTATTTATTTATTTAGATTTCAGTCAATAAACAAAGTCCTTACAAACTACGCAAAATTTTACACAAGTAATTAATTATTTGTACCATGAGCGTAGCCAGGATTTTAGTCAGTGGGGCCGGCCAATTATTGTTTCATGTAGCTTACAAATAAAACTATTTTTTGAATATTGGCTTTACTGAGAAAAATGTTAAAATAAATTCGAAACGATAATGAAATATTAGATCGCATAATAAAATCGTAAATCAAACTATTCAACGGCGCGAATCTGCAGCAAAGTGGTTTAAAATTTCATCATTCAGCTTCCTTCTTTTTTTTTGCACCAAATTTCTGTGCACGCTTTAGAGGCTATTGTAATACCTGTGACACATTGGCAGACTTAAACTTGGTTAAATCGCTTTTCTAGTTTAACTTTCTGATAAACTATGTTTAGAATTCGTTTAGTCAAAACTAGTTTCCGAAAGTCGTTTATCGCAAAGAAGTAAAATATAAGGAAATGGTGTTGTTAACACATACACTGTACGTGAGCTGTCGCACCATTCGTAAATTGTGCGAGCGAGAAAGAGAGTGTTTTTTGACATTTCTGAGAACCCTGGCAATTGATTGGAAGACTCCTCAGCAAAATAGTTGAAAATAGTTTAATTTTAAGTATTTTTTACTGCTTAGAAAGCAACAAAATCAAAGAAAAAAATCACAAAAACAAATGCAACATGAGTTGTGCAGTTAAGAGTTGTAAAAGTTCCCGAAAACTTAAAAAAAAAACCGCTTTCGTTCCACAGGTAAATATGTCTACACGGTTTCATTTCTTTTTACGAAAGTGCTTTATTAAGTTTCTTACGATATTTTTTTAATCTTATTTGTATTAGAAATGTATATATTTCTAATTAAAAATGGTTTAAAAATGCAATTTAGACCCGTTGATTTTGTGCCAGTTTGATCAAACCACATCTGTCAAAACACAAACACTTCTTCAGGGGCGCAGTCATTTTTCACAGTAGAAACATTTTTGGGGCGCTCTTGTTTTCAGCATAGTGAATCAGATTTAGTACCTGTTTGTTAAATTTTTCTGATTTCTACTCAACAACTTGGCAGAAACACCCAAAAAATAAGGATTTTAAAAAATTAACCTAATTAATTTTGTAATTAAAGTTGAAGTTAAGAATTTATTGGGTTATCAAAATTAGAAAAATTACCTAAAAATGTTGCTGTTTTTCTAGTTTTTCAACAAAACTAAGCTTTATAAGTATTAAAACAAAGGTAATGCGCGCATCTATTCAATGAGGTGTGAAAAATAAAATTCCATGCATAACTTTTTAAGATATAACTTGTTTTATAATTTGAATTTTTCTGAAAAACTAGTGGTTTCCCTTTTACGAAAGCAATATATTAAAAACAGAATTATTAAAAAGATAACTACATCCAGAAGTACTGTGGATAGCAAAGCCTGTGTTGTACTTACTGAGGTTTGTAATCCCTAAGCAGCGGCCGAAGGCCTCCTATTAATACATTTAGTAATTTTTATTAAATTTGGAAAAATCTCGCCAGTGAAAAAAAGTTGTACCTTAAATGCAAGTATTTTTATAATTGATACCTTGAACAGATACTTGTATTATCTCTCTTTTGATACCCATAAAGTTTAGTTTTGTTGGAAAACTTAAAAAATCAGCTAAATTTTTAGTCCACTTTTTCCAACGTTCGATGCCTATAACTTCTAAGCCAATTGCGAGCGACCTGAAATTTTTTTAAATAATTAGAGTTGTTGCTATTCTTGACACGTTCCTAAAATTTTAATGCATAAGAACAAACTTTAGCAGTTTGGGCCTTCTTTTACGATACAACCGAATACGGCCATTTGTGATTGTTTCTGTATTTGTGTGAACCAATACCAATATAAAAAATACCACACTTTTCTGCTATTACACCACTTCCTTATATTTTACTTCTTTGGTTTATCGCAGCTAAACGAGTTTTAACAGCTGATTTTGATATTCTTCTTTATACACTTTTGTTGATAGCTACTGTGCTCTCTCTCAAGCACACACGCTGAAATTTTACGATTATAGTGCTGTTCGCTTCGCCCATTGCTTCTATATTTTTCGTAATTTTTTTAAACTAGTTAAGAAAAATATTGAGTGTGTCATCCCCAATGGTTATATTTTAAACTACAAAAGATAACCAAGATTACCTATGCCAATGTGTCAAAGCTAAAAGGATGTTTTAAATGAGTCGAGATATGGTATTAACAGCGACACTTTCCGATATTCAAAAGGTAATGTTGCTGGATGATTGGGTAGCTGAATGATTGATTTGCGCAAACAATTATTTAATCAGCTGTACGATTGTAGGATTGATCTTTTCCACGAACCAGATAGTGGATCTGACATCCACAAAAAACTATAACCGAAAAAATCGAAGACAAAACCTTTCGATTTTGTGTCAGTAATTTCTTGTAACCAGGCATCAACAAGCAGGTCGGTCATGAATGCGTGAGCTGCTTCTGCTGATCCTTTGTGCCACTGACTCGAAGCGTGGCTTCTACAATACTCATGCACATTTTTATATTTTGTGAAAGATTTTATAACGAGTGATCCTAAAATGGCTTTAACGTTTTTAGGTGAAAAGAGGGTGCAGTACAAGCAAAGTGCACCTTTTAATTTTTTTGAGTATATTAACCACGGCGCATAGGTTTTTAGACAGTTGTGATAAATTTTGACAATTGTGATCAAATCGTAGATTTAAGGAGAAACCCAAGGTTATTTGAGCATTTGCAATTTCTGAGCTGTACTCATAAAGGCACACTGGCTAACCAACTTGCCCAAGTTGTTTTCGCAGAAACTGTCACTACTGCATGTGCTAGCAGAAGCAGATGTAGATAGAGTTTTTTCAATTAAAAGCTCGGAAGCGAGTGAAAGCAACTCATTATCCTTTTCCATTCTGCTATCACTGACACTCAATTTTTTTTTACTGTAAAACAAATTAATTATAATATAAACATAGATCTTATAATTTGTGGTAACGTTATATAAACTTATAACCAAAATACTTTCATCTATAACCATTTATAATAACAATTCTAAATTAAAATTTGCCCAAATAGTTTCAATCAGAAATTTCAGTTTGAACAACTGATTTGGTTTCGTTAGTTATGTCCACAACCGTTAGTGTTGCTGAAGAATCGACTGTCGAATAGTCCAGATAAGATTGCAATATACATATATGTCAGAGTTACCAATCAATTTAAATTAAAGCTTTTCATACTTTTTTTTTACCAAATAATAAATGTGTCAGCTCTAAGTTTGTAATAAAAAATAAATCAAGCTTTAATAAATAAAAAAAAATCAAATCTTTTTAATTATAAGAAAAACGGTTTTGAATTTCTTACTTCAATACTAAACAATTATTTATTTGTGTTTTCACTGCCCTACCCTCGCTACGCTCATGAACAAAGATGTTGAATGAAGTAAGGTTGTAGAAAGAAGTCTCAATATATTTTTATAAGTTATAATTTTTTTTTAAATTTCTGACATGACTTGTGCTAATTAGGCAATTTTTTTCAAATGGAAATGCTATACAATTTATTTTAAGACTATCAATTTTATGACAATAACTAATTTCTTTCTTGTTATCTTTGATTTTTCTTTGTTATCGATAGGTCTTGGTGTGCGCCCATCGTTACATCACCAAAATCCGTGAAAATCGTTATGGTCAAGGTTTGTGTTATGTGTTGACCAATGATTTGGCTTACGATGAAGTCTACGAGCCATGCAAAGGGCGCACAGTGCAAAGGTTTGTGTTTTATTTTTGCATTTATTTTAAGAGTCAATTTATTAATACCCGCATCTTGTACTTTACATTTTTCATTCTTTGATTTTTTTTTTTATTTTTAGTTATCAAGAATATCAACTGTTCTGTCATTTGACACTTTTTATAGCAATAATTTGTTTTTTTTTACCCTTACATGCATACAAAGTTTATTGAACTGCGTAAAGTTTGAGCCGAAAAATTAATTTTGTGTGAAAAGGTTTATGATTTTCTGACATGCGATATTTATGAAACTGTAAAGAAAATATGAAATGTTGATATGGCATATTTATATTAAAAAAAAACTAACTTTGTATTGCATGAAAGTATTGAATGACTTTGCTTTGGATAAACTGTATGCTTCGGACTTCAAATGTAAAAAATGCATAAACGGTGGTTTACACATTTTGATTTTTTGTTTTAGCTTTAATGATGTGTGTTTGCAAGGAACAATTTTGCTTAAACAATACCTTATTCTCCTCTCAGCGAGGAACTTAAATAAAAATCTGGCATAAATACTTGCAAAATCACATTCACTCAGTCAACACACTTGACACTCCCTTGACCTCCAACAGAAGTTGCTCCATTAGCTCTATCTAATAGTGTTTCAAGTAAATTAACAACGTCTTTAGAGATGTTTTTCCTGCAAAATCAGTGAAATAACTCATTCCCACAATTGGCCAAAAAACTATGCCAAGGCGAATATCCCCATTAAAAATGAGCGTGTGTCAACTTAAAAAACGTTATTGCTTTTTTTTCAAAGGTGTGGTAAGCTTCGAAGCATTGGTGTCAGAGTGCTTCCCGCTAAAGCAACAACAAAAAAAAAAAAAATACAAATTAAGTCATGGAAATGGTTCCACCTCTAAAACTCATCCCATTGCTAACGTGAGAAATTAACATTTCACACTGTTTTCATTGTTGTTTTTGTTGTTCCTGTCGACGTTGTCCTTCAAAGCATTTCAGCTCTGAGGATAACACTTGAGTTTACGATGAGCTCAATATGTTGAAGGACACGTAACGTGCGCCTTGGTTGAGGCAGTCATATAAAAAAGAACACGTTCGCTCATCTGGGGTGGTTTTAGTGCTGGTCTGTGGTGTCATCATCGTGCTGCTGTTTGCTTGCTGGTGTTCGTAAATGTTTTAATTGCTTCTTTCTTTTTTTTTTTTTTGTCCCACATGCACGCTTACCGAGTACATAATTGAAGAGTTACGCGTAATTATATTTGAGTTTAATCATTAAAATAAGGGTACCCAAGCTTAATAGCTTGATGTTAGAACTTAAAGAGAGGAGTGGTCTGCAAAGTGCTATTAAATTTAAACACTAAAAATTTGAAGAGCTATATAGAATTCAACAAATAAGAATTTTTATAAAAAATTCTGTTAAAACTGAATTCAATTACGCAGATTTTTCTATTCCGGATATTGAAGTCATTGATATATAATTTGAGGATGGGAATTTCAACTGCGTACTCGTATTTTTTTTTAGGTTGGCCTGCAATTGTGAAAACACTGATTTCATATTTATTTAAGCATTTTTGCAGTTTTTGGCGATAATTGTCGATAACTTTGTTCTTTTCCACCAAACTTTGAATACTAAAAAAATTATGTTAATAAAATTTTTAAAAAAATAGTAATAAATTAATATCAATATTTATAATTAAAACAACTTATTTAAGAAATATGACAAAATTTTGTTTAAAAAGAATGAAGTGAATGCAAGCAATTATCGCTGCCTTAAAATACGAATATCGTTAGTGAAATTTTCGATTTTTAGATTATTATATATTCATAATAAACTTCTTACGCTCTTTTTAATGGTATTACCAGTTTCTTCCAAAGCCTCTTAACTTCTCAGATATTCAGTATGTATTTTATCGTATGTCACAAAATTTTATCGTTCTGAACATGTATTTTGTCATATGTGCACCAAAAATGGACGTACGAAATTTTTTTATTCAAAACTAGCGGGCCCGACAGACGTTTTCCTGCCCCAATCCAACTAATTTCTTTGCGATCGTTTCCATTTTGTGAATTTTTGAAAAGTATTGGAATGTCCAAACAACGTTCTAATCGAGCCACACATGCCACAAGTTTCTTTTGAAACTTCAATTTGTGACTATCAAAACCGACTTAAGTAAAGCATTTTTATTTAATTGTGGGTGGTATAAGGGGATGAGGCTATTTTTTTATTAACCGAGATATTAATTTTAATACCATATGTTTTAAGCGTAACCTAGTTTAAGCGTAACATCCTGAGATGTTAAGAGACACAGCATGAACAATTGTGAATATATAGAAAAACGGTAAAAGTAGACGTGGCAACATTTATATAAATTGTGACCACTACTAGGTCTCATAGCATAATACAACAAGTTTCATTATAAAACATGCAAAACGCGGTATTTTTAATGCTTTCTGAAAAGTGGGCATAGTTATAGCTAAGTTTCCGAGAGCAACCATACGAACTACATTACAAAATTTTAGTCCAATATAGCAAAATTCGTCTGAAATAAAGCATTTCAAATAATTTGTGGCAAATTTCGTTTGTTTATTATTTGATATATAAACCTGAATAACAGATGTTGTAAATTTGGTGGCCTAACGTGTAACCGTTCCAGAGATCTTTAAAGACACTGCACAAAAGATTTTGTGTGTAAAGAAGAGCAGTAAAAGTAGGCGTGGAAACATTTATGTATGTAGTGACTACCACTTGACCTCATAGCACATATACACCAAATTTCAATATAAAAACATGCACAACTCAAGAATTATCTTTTGTACCTGAAACACACAAAAAGTTTTTAGTACTAATTTTTTTTTGGGTGAAATAGAAAAAAAATCAATCAAAAATTAAAGTTCTAGCTCTGAAAGTTAATAACTCGGTCATGTTACAAAGGATTGCATTCTTTTTTTTTGTGTTTAAAATTTTGATTAATTGTCCATCCAATCGTTTTTCAATCTTTTTCATTTTTGTTCCCCTTCTAATTTTTATAATTTTCCAAAAAAAACCTTAACAAATTTCTTTATTTCGCAAAAAACTTTGGTAAAAATTGCTGTTGTTGGAAAAATATTTAAAACCAAAAATGGCTTTTTTAATTTTCTTTCATATGTTATGCATAAATGAAGGAGTTTATTGAAAGTTTCTATCGTACAAATATAAAAACGTTTTAATGATCGAAAAACCAAGCCTAACTATCATAAAAATTTAAGATTTTTTTTGTTTATTTGTGTTCATTTTGCATTTTTTTAATTTTTTTTGCATAAAAAAATGGTGTAGTGAAAGAATCATGACAATTTCTCAACTCGTTTCTGAGAAATTACTCTCAAATACCCCTTTAAACACTGCCACAGCAACTAGAGCTCAACCTACCGGGTCAAAATTTAGACTTCAACCATCTATAGACCTAGCCGCGCGCACACACACACACACCAAATTTCATCAAAATCGTTCAAGCTGTTAAGAAGGAGTTCAGTGACAAACTTACTTACTTACTTAGTTGGCGCTACAACCGTATGTCGGTCTTGGCCTCATCTAAGAATTTGCGCCAGCCATTTCTGTCTTTCGCTTGCTGGCGCCAGTTGGAAATTCCAAGTTTCGTCAGGTTGTCCTCTACTTGGTCTTTCCAACGAAGATGCGGTCGTCCTCTTCTGCTTTGACCGCCGCTGGGTACCGAATCGAATGTTTTCTTCACTGGAGCATCGGCTTTCATGCGCTGAACATGACCAAGCCGCTCGAATTTAATGCGCTTGACTATGTCGATGTCAGCGTACAGCTCATACAGTTCATCATTCCACCCTATTCGGTACTCGCCATTGACGCAGATTGGTCCGTAGATCTTACGAAGAATCTTTCTCTCGAATGCTCCTAAAGTCTTTTCATCTAAACTGCTCAGCGTCCAGGTTTGTGATGCGTAAAGTAGGACGGGCATGATGAGCGATTTATAGAGCGTGATTTTCGTTCGTCGAGAGAGGGCTCTGCTTCTCAATTGCCTACTGAGCCCAAAGTAACACCTGTTGGCAAGAGTTATTCTTCGTTTGATCTCAATGCTGATGTCGTTGGTTGAATTAATGCTGGATCCCAGATAAACGAAGTTCTTCACAACCTCGAAGGAGGTATTGTCAAAGGTAACGTGGGTTCCAAGACGCTGGGACTGTTTGTTTGTTGACACTAAGTGTTTCGTCTTATCTGCATTCACTGCCATACCCATTCGACTTGACTCTCTTTCTAATCTGGAAAATGCTGCACTGACTTCGCGCGTATTATGGCCAATGATATTGATGTCATCAGCATACGCAAGCAGCATAACACTCTCGTAGAATATTGTGCCACTACGTCTCAGATCAGATCAGCAGCAAAGTTCAGTGATAAAGCCATGTTAAAAAGAATTTGCAGAAGCATTACTGCCATTTACGAATTTTTATGCTAATCGGAGAAAAACATTTTATATTTTCACCATTTTTAGTATAGATGCCGAACGTAACAATATCGAATATTGTATTTTTATATTTTCACGAATAAATTTAAGTCTAATACAACCAAAACCGTCCGAAATATAGCATTTTTGTGATTTAGTAGGCGGTAAAAGAGGGTGTGGCAAATAGTTTTCCCTTAAACCATCTAGAACTCAAAACAAATCGAGTTCCAAAATTTGAACTTTATTTAATTTAAACCTATCGAAATTTGCTTCACTCCATGTATATCCACCGAAAAAGGGGCGTAAACATAGTGCGACCACGCCCATTTCCTTAAGCGACTAAAACCGTCTGAAATATAGCATTTTCATTGATTTGTGGGCGGTAAAATGGGGCGTGGAAACCCACTTTTAGTACAATTTCCGACAATAACTATACAAACTAAACTACCAAGTTTTAGTCCTATACGACCAAAACTGTCTTAGATATATAGTTTTTATTGATTTGTGGGCGATGAAAGGGGGTGTGACAAAAATTTTCTCTTTTACAAACCTTGTCCTTATATTTACAAACACAACAAAAAAATTCCAAAGAAAATCGGACGCTTCGTTCTTGAGTTATGGAATTTCAAACACATTTCACGACTTTGTTTTATATATATAGATTATGATTTTTCTTATTGAAAATACAATTTTTGCACGTCATACAATTTCGATTGCACTCATTTATTTCAAATACATATGTATTAGAGCACCCATGAAATATATGGAATGTGCAAAAGTGTTATTTTCTTCGCTCCCCGCGCATTTTCGTAGAGAACTAGACTAAAAAATAAGATCTGCAAAAAAAACAGGGTGCTTGTAGTGGTAAAATGCCAGTCGCATTTGACTTAAATCCTCAAAAACACACTTTAAAAAAGTTCAACAACTTTTTGATCTGGAACTCTTTAAAAAGTGTTAAAAGTAGTTCGTGATTGGGACTTTAAATTTAAGAACAACCTAGCCAATAACAACAGTGTATAAACTTTTGACCAACTTGTATTATTTGTGGTAAAATCAACGTTTAAAGACAAGATTTTTTAAATTTTTTGAGCATTTTTTTTGCAAGAACGGTTGCCATTATGGTTTTCGTACGGATAAAATTAGGTGCTTTATATCATAATAGAGATAATTAAGAAAAGTTTAAATTAAATTTTTTTTATAAAAAAATGTTTATTTTTAGCGCCGATAACGCGGTTCAAAGTAAGAATATATAAAACATTAATTAAAAAAATTTGCGACAAAGTTTTGAAATTATTTGAAAATCTAAATAAATTCATTTTGAAGCCAATTAAGAATAACTGCATGCTCAGCTTATCCAAAGACATTCAGTATGTCTAGTCGTACAGTTTTTCTAAAACATTTCGAAGGTAAGCATGCTTCTTTGCTAGCGTAAAATCCACTTGTAATTTTTGTTGACATTTTAACAATTTATATAGTGATCTATATAGTGCACATGTCTGCCATCTTTGCTGTGACGTAAAAGGTGCTCATTAGTTGCAACGTAGCCACAATTTATTCATAGGGTGTAAAGAATTTAAAATGTCAAAATTTTCTTAAGAAAACTTGTTTTACTGAAATGAAATATATATTGTTAAATAAAGCACATGTCCAAAATAAAGCAAATATATATTTTAGTACTGTTTGTAAAAAAATTTTGAATATTTTCTAGGGGTGTTTTTCCCCTTTTTACCACTTTACACAAAAAGTGGCTATGTTGCTTGATGTGCTCGACAGAATTTTGACTGTTTGTTCCATGGCAGAATTAGAGAAGGTATATGCATTTTGGAGAGGGAGTCTGCCGCAACTGTCAAAACGAAGTTGACAGCTCATACAAAATCTGAAAACAAAATGAGAATGCGATAAGAAAGCGAAAATAGGCAAGAATAGCAAAATGCTTGAGTTTGACAATTCTGGCTATGAGAAAGAGAGCGCAGTCTGAAATGCATATACCTTCTCTAATTCTGCCATGGTTTGTTCATTTTTATTTTGCTATCTTCATCTCTTTTTGACATTTTCTTTTGAAGTGTCACATATGACGAGCACCAATGACGAGGTGCGCAATAAATTTTTTTCGTTACGCCGGGAATACATTATCTGTAGTTTTTTGTATTATGTAGTGATAGTGTTTGGTGTTCGCAGCTATATCAAATAAATTGTGAAAATGGAAAACAGCCACTTGGGAGGAAAATGAAGATTATCTTGCTGCAAAATTAATTATTAAAAAATTATTTGTCGTTAATGATATTGCAGAACGTGGCGTAGCATTAATTTCACGTTTTAATGCCATTTTAACTCACCAAGAAGAGCAGAAAGAGTTTATCCTGCATGCAATGGAGAAATATTATAAAATTTTGCCATCCAACAATTTTTCTAAGACAATATTTTTACAGTATTTTGATAAAAATTACCCAAAACAAAATTCCAGTCGTTAAAATTAAAAATTAACTTTAAGATATTTGTTTAATGTTCTTTATTCTTAAATGTGTTACCAATGATTTAACTTAAAACATAACTAATATTATTTCTGCTTGAATTATATTTTTAACTATAATTGAATTATATAATTTTTTTGTATTAATGTTTTTAATTATTGTTTTATATATTCTTACTTTGAACCGCGTTAACCGCGCTAAAAATAAAAATTTTTTATAAAAAAAAAATTTCGTTTGAAGTTATCTTAATTATCTCTATTATAAATAAAGCACATCATTTTATCCGTACGAAAACCATACTGGCAACCTTTTTTGCAAAAAAGGTGCTCAAAAAATTTCAAAAATTTTGTCTTTTAACTTTAATTTTACCACAATTAATACTAGTTGGTCAGAAGTTAATACATGTTATTATTGGCTAGGTTATTCTTAAATTTAAAGTCCCAATCACGAACTACTTTAAACACTTTTTAAAAGAGTTACAGATCAAAAAAACTTTGAACTTTTTTAAAGTGTGTTTTTGAGGCTTTAAGTCAAATGCGACTGGCATTTTACCACTACACGCACCTTGTTTTTTTTGCAGATCTTTTTTTTTGTCTATTTTTCTACGAAAATGCGCGGGGAGCGAAGAAAATAACACTTTTGCACATATGGGTGGTCTGATATGTCTGTATATTGTTTTTGCTATTTTAATTATAAAAATGTTATTAAAGAAATTTCTTGACCTATAATAGGGGAGATATCCGATAACTTCTTTTAAATAAAATTATCAATATTAACACCCAAAAAAATTTATGTCAACAGAGTAAAAGATTTATAAAAGAATGTTGTGCTAATTTGACTTACAGAGTAATCAGAAGTGTTATGAAGAATTATTTAAAGAAACATAGATAATATCATTCTTTTACATATTAATAAAGAATAACGAATTTTTGGTTTTTAATTTTTATTTTCATTGACTGAAGAATTTCTTGTTGTAATAATTTTTTAGTTAATTATACAAGCTTTTTTAATAGCTGTTCGTTTGTTTTCATAAAAAATTTTCTAAAAAATTTGTTTTAGACAGGCAATTTTCCTTTATGGAATTATATATTTTCAATAGGCTTTTTGTCGTAAGTTCAAAGTAAATCACTTTTTGTGACAAAATGTAACACACAAATGTATTCTGAACATTGGCGTCGGAAGCGGGGGGAAAGGTGGGCAGTTGCCCCCCCACTTTTTTAGCTAGATAAACAATTTAAAAGGAAAAGTTATTCAAAATATCAGTTTTTTTACAACGATAATATTTTTGTATTATATATTTTCCTCTTCTTTCTCTCTTCTTCATGTTTCATGTGAAGAAATTTTGGTGAACTTTTTTTGCACCACCATTTGTACTGCCCCCCCATTTGTACTACCCCCCCAGATGAAATTCGCTTTCGACGCGCTTGATTCTGAAGCAAAAAGGCTAATGACGCCTTTGTTATTATAATTACAGTAAATTTGACATAAGCTGATGAAAATAAAAGATTCAGCTTATATTCAATCCAAACTGGATAAAATCCATAGGGCCATTTTGAAGATATTTGATGTTATATCTTTAATAACGTCTCCTGAAAAGTTTAGTTTTGCTACATACGATATCCGTATTTTAAGGCAGCGTTATGTCAATAACATTCACTGCTCGTCCACAAAAATGGAGAAAACTATTCTTAAAAATTCTTTTGTAAATATATTTTTAAATTATTTCTTAAATATGTAGAATTTTATAAAAAAAAAAAACCAAAAATATCAAAGTGGAAAAATGATTTGAAACCACTGTGCGAGGGTTGATAGTATGATATTATGATAAATTTCAACATATTTAATCTATTTCTATTTAAAATGGTATTTTTAAATGAAATGGTATTTTTCATGTACAATAGACCCTTTTAAAAAGCAGATAACAAACGTTAAATAATTCAAAGATCTTGGTTTTTTTAAGGTATAAGTTTCATTTCAACCGTCACGCACATGTTTTTTATTTAATTTTTCATCTGTAAATTCAACCATTGATAAATAGTTATTTCTTATTTATTAATAATGGTTATCAATGGATATCAAACAAGAAATAAATATCAATTGCATTTCAAAATACCAAACCATAAAGTCATCAGCCGATTATCACATACATATTTATCAGTTTCTTTATGTATTTTCGAAAAATCACAACCAAAGACTTAAGTTGTCAGAACGCTTTGATTTTGCTTTTTCATCTCAAATAACAATTTACAAAAATTCTGATTTCAAGTCGGATAAGCATGATATCTTTCTTATTGTAAGTAAACCTAAAATCTTCTTTTAAGAAATACTTTCCAAACTAGTCTCTCTTGAGTCTCGCCTATGAAATTGCTTTATTTTAACAAGTTTTCCTATCTTCAAAGATCTTTCACGCCTCCTGCGTTAAAGTTCCTCTTATCATCTAACAATCCAATGCATTTTTTTTTAACTTCATTACCATGGCCCCAAATATGCAAATGAAGTAATTAAATTTAATTTTTCTACTCTACACCGAACTCGTACAAGGTAAAAAATATTAGAGCACCTAGTTTGATGTAGCTCAAACTGACGTAGTTCAACTTGTACATATAATGTTTTCTAGGTTTGGCCGTTTTGTCTGTGTTTCTGGTGTTTGCTATTTTGTTGTTGTTGTCGTTGTCGTTGTCGTTGTTGTCCCAAGTCGTAAGTTACAACAACATCAGCGACGATGACACTGTGGAGGTAGCACAATTTTTCATTACCCAAAATGACATTTCATGTAAAGTCATTTATGTGCGTTCAGGTTAATTAATGTGTCTCCTTTTGTTTTATTTTTTTTTTCATTGCACAGAGCGCACGAAGACTACGGCTTCTGTCAAGTAGGTACATCGGGTGCTTTGCTGGATGACAACACGATGGTCTTGGGCACACCTGGTCCATTTACATGGCGAGGCACAGTGTTTGTCACAGAAATCGGTGGTGAATATTTGGAACGCGATAAAAATATGTACTATGGAGATCATTCGGATAACTCTTCGCCAGTGGACAAATACAGCTATTTGGGTGAGTTGATAGAGAAAAGCAAGCGGTGGGTAGTGGAAAAATATATTTTTTTTTCTTTGAATAAATGTAGGTATGGCTGTTACGGGTGGTCGCTACTTTGGTGAACGCATGTCGTATGCCGCTGGTGCTCCACGTTCAAATGGCCATGGTCAGGTAGTAATCTTCAACAAGGCCAATAATAGCCCCATTCCAGTCAAGCTGATTCTAGAAGGTGAACAATTTGCCTCCAGTTTTGGCTATGAGCTTACCACAGCCGATATCAACGGTGATCAAAAGCCCGATCTTATTGTCGCTGCACCCTTCTATTTTGCCAAAGATGAAGGTGGTGCAGTGTATATCTACCAGAATGACAAAGATATGTTGCCCGCAAAACCCACGCTAAAGCTAACTGGCACTTTTGAAAGTCGTTTTGGACTGGCTTTGGCCAATATTGGAGATATTAACAAAGACAATTGCGAAGATCTAGCTATTGGGGCGCCCTACGAGGGTGATGGTGTGGTCTATATATATCTGGGAGCACGAACGGGCTTAAACGATAAGCCAGCGCAGGTAAGTGTCCGAAAGCACAAATATTTTCCCACAAATAACTCGAATTTTTACTAATTTAATAGCGCATTCCTGCATCTGATCTCGGCATTCTACCCAAACCTATGAAAACCTTTGGTAGCTCTATAGCGGGTGGCACTGATCTCGATGGCAATTCTTATCCGGATATTATTGTCGGTGCCTACAACTCATCCGCTGTGGTCGCTTTGCTCTCACGCCCCATTATTAGCATTCAGACGAAGTGGCGCAGTAATGAGTTAAAGAATATTGACCCAACCAAACAAGGTTGCGCCACGGACTACTTTACAAATCTTACATGCTTCACTTTTGATGCCTGCTGCTCGATAGATCCTTACGAACAGACACCAAACTCAAAAGATCTGCGCCTCATGTACACCGTAGAAGCGGAAACCTATGCGAATAACAAAAAGTTTTCACGAGTTTTCTTTGATCGTGAAAATAAGCGTAGCAACGTGGTGAAACGTGAGGTGAACGTACGCACCGATGGCCGACTGACTTGCGAACGTGTCACCGGTTATATCAAGGAAAATACCAAGGATATACAAAGTCCCATACGTTTTCGCTTGAACTATACGATAGTTGAGTTAAAGTTACCCAATTCGGGTTTGATATCGTTGAATCCTATATTAGATAAGACACAGGCTGATATTGAGTTTGAGGGTACATTCCAGAAAGATTGTGGCGATGATGATGTATGCGAGAGCGATTTGATTTTGAAGGCCGAACTGGATTTGGATTTAGAGAGTGAGTATTACAATATTTTTCACGAACTTGAAAAATTTTAAAATATCACATTCAATAGGTATTATTATTTATTTTTTAAAATTTAATTTGTGAAGTTGTTAAGTAAAATTAATTTTAAAGATTTTACCTTCGATAGCTGTTTCAACACTAATGATATTTTTTACCAGATGATAGATCTACTGTAATGCAAAGAATTTCAAAGTATTTTCTTCTAAAAGTTAGAACCACTTAACGTTTTAAAAGGATTAGTATAGCAGGCTTACATTTTTTGCAAGAAAAAAAGTAAAAATCTTGTGAGAACCGAATGAGTATCTTCCTTAGTAATAGTAGTTTTTCAAGAAGTTTTTAATACGAACCCTCATGCAAATAATTGCGGGTCTTAAAATTGGCACGCACAATCTGACAAACAAATTTTGTTCGGATATGGTGGAAAACTTTTTGGTCTATTTTCTGGTTTTACTTCTTAGGGCACTACTCGTATAATAATTTTTCAAGCTTAGGAATCGTTTTATAAAAAAGATCTATTATATCAAAGCTAGTTTGATAAGCCCCGTTCTGTGGTTGATGTTAAGTCTTAGAACTTAAGCGGTGCAAAATATCAAAAATTAATCAAACTCGTAAGAAATTTCTGTGTTTTCAAAAGCAAGCTACCTGAGAACTTTTCTTGTAAAACGCCGGATCTTCTACAGTTATTGAAAGCACATGTCGATATTATATTAACACTATAAAATTTCAAACAAAAAAGAATGCTTTCATCGATCTGTATTAGTATCCAAACCCGCCACAGGACTCTCTGTATGTCTGCCTGTCCAAAGCTAGGAAAAAAGGTGACGGTCGCGGCTAATGAATTAATCTCAAAATGAGTTCATTCTTGAGGCTCGGCTCTTGAATGATTCATCAGATTTCTGTTACACAAAAGGTCCACCTTGAACCTCGGTTGTTGGTTGTCGAATCTTGAGAAGGCATGGTCATGGTATTAAATTGTCATAACAAACATAACTAAGCATTCGATGGACGATCAATCCAAAATAATCTGAAGAACGGTGGCAGTCATTCATCAAATGACGAGGAGAACTGATCTATCGTTGACTGCAGTCATAGTATATCACCAAGTATACTATCTGCACGCATCTAAGTTTTCCAAATTAAGATTTAATTATCTTTAAGTAAACTTACGAAGTTGCGTAATTAGGATTGTGTTTATCTAGCGGTTTTAAATTACAGCGATACTAATGGTTATTGTCACCTAGTCATGTACAATTCTATTGACCGAAGGTGTCTCAGTCAAATATAAATGTTCTAAAGAACTTTTGGGCTGTTGGTCGGGATGTTGAAGAGCCCGGGTATTGACTGTCATTGGGCTGGTCCTTCGAGGCTCATACGTGCTGGCTGTGGTTGGAGACCACAAAGTTTCATGGCTATTAACACTAGTTAGTGCCATTAACACTAGTTAACGCTAGTTAACACTTTGTTTAACTCAGGTTAGTAACTCCCGTAAGTTACTAAGACAGTGATAGTACACTGATGTCTCGACAATTTCAAACAGTAAATTTCAGGAAAGTAACCAACTACTGGATCAATATACTGTTACCTTTAAATTTTCAGGGAAGATGACGAAGACACCTAAACAATCTAATTGCCCTTTGAATTCTGAAGAAATTATCCAAGGGAATTCTGATTCCATTCGATGGCGCACCATGGAATTAAGTCAACACGGCAGGGGTCTACGTAAAACCCCAAAAGAATATCTGCATTGGTACCCGATGATCCCTTGCATTACGATATATACGAACCTATAAAACGACCGCTCACTAGACTAGGAGCGGAGTCTAGTGAGTTCCATATAAAGTTAAAAAAAGGATCCGGTCGTGGGACCACAACTTAACCGTGCGACTAAAGAACGAATTATCATGGTAATGCGAAGTTCTAATGGACAGCCACAAAATGGTAAAGTTGTGGGCTTGGACAGCTGCCCGAGTGGACCCGGGAAACACACGAGCTGGTGGCGTCAGGCCATGTATCTCCCTTGAACACTTCCTATGGTAATACCTATACAGAAGCCTTAGGCAACCAACATTGCGTCGATACCCAAGAGAGTTGAGAGAAAACGGAATACTTTCATCCCCTATCAAATATATCGCATGAAGTTGAATTCAATCCGGAAGCTACAAATAAGATCTTGAAGCCCCTGCCTAAATGTGCGAATTGTACTCCATTTTCGGTCTAATATATGTGGATCACATGTAGATCATGTAGATCATGTGAAGATCAGCTGAAGTGAAATATTTTTTGTACCGTTTTAAAAAACCTAGGCACTTGCCCGCTTCTTTCGACACATCGAAAATATGATCATTCCGACGAAGATCAGATTGGATCGATATGCCCAGAACGCTAAGGGCGGCTAATTCCACAAGATCCACAACTTTCATATTGAGGGGAGCCAAGAGGCAATCCATCCGCTTGTGGGTTCACAGGCAGCACTGAGTTTTGCTTGCATTGAACTCTACTCTATTGGCAAGACCCACTCGGAGATTTTTTTGTAGATCATTCAGGAGTGCGTCATTCATATTTTGCCTTTTTCTCTCAATCCCCATAGAGCTTGGGCGTTTTTTAAATGAATATGAATAATAAATGCTGCTTTCGTCCGCAAACGAATGTATTGGGTTATGCGTCAACGACAGAAGGTCGTTGATAAAAACCAGAAACAAGGTAGGCGATAGAACTGAATCCTGCGGTACTGCTGCGTTAATGGCGTGCTCCTCGGGCGAAATACCATCAACTACGACTCGAATCTATACATTCATCATGTTCATTGTATGAAGCTTGAATTGATTGAAAAGTTAATTTAAAGGTCAACCTTAGTGTCAAAAAAATTTCTGAAATTCTTATATTAGATTCAAAATCACCGACAGAGCCTCTACAATGATTATATATAATAGGTTGGGGATTTGCCGAAGCAGACCACAGTGGGTCCCTTTTCGTCCCCCATTGGACAAATGGTACTACTGCTCGGAGTACTCGTACGTGAGCATGCTCCTTGTGTAAGCATCCTTTGTCACCTCAAGCATATCCTTATAGGTTAGTTGACCAATCTCGGCTTCGCCAATAAATGGGCGTCCCAGAGTGGTCAATCTTATGCTTGCCAGCGCCGGACACTGGCACAGAATGTGTGCTGCTGTTTCCGGCTCCTTTAGGCATAACCTACACGCATCGTCCTTGGTCAGAGTCATCTTCCCGAGATGGTACATGAAGGCACCGTGTCCTGTGACCAGTGCAGTAAGCCAGCTTAAAGTCCTTCGATTGTATCGGATAACTTTTGCTGCCTCACTTCGAGACCACGTCACGGCCGCCTTTGATTGCCTGCAGTTAACAGCTTCTTCCCACCTTTTACTGTGTTCCGAGTCCGTCCATTGTTTAATAAGGCCTGCCACCATATTGTCGCCTATGGCGATACGTGGTTCTGGTCCACAGAATTCTTCTGCTGATCCTGCTCTTGCTAAAGAATCAGCTTCTTCATTCTGTTCTATGCCAGAGTGTCCTCTCACCCACATAAGTGTGAGCTCATTCGTCTGGGCGCACCTATTGAGTTTTGTAAGACATTCTATGGCCAACCTGGAAGTGATGTCTGTCCGTTGCATACACCTAATCACAGACTGATTGTCGAGAGCGATGACAATTTTCTTGCCACTGATCCGGCCATCTATCAGGTGGTCCAGCGCATGCACTACGCCAAGCATTTCTGCCTGGTATACAGACACAAACCTCCCCAACCTCAGTACACAGGATAGGCTTAACTCTTTTGAGTACACGCCTGCCCCGGCCCGGCCATTCATCAGAGAGCCGTCTGTGAATATACTGATATCGCTACCAGCGATTTCTTCACAAACGGCTCCATCCGTTATAAGAGTTTTATAACATTTTTCTGTTATTTTTACTCTCTGCCTTCCATCCATAGGCATAAACGCCTCCCTGACATCTCTCTGTACAATATCAAGGATGCGAATATGACCATGCAGGGCCGTTGCCCCATGCCATGTAGCATTTCGCAACATCCTGAGGGCTGACAGCAATGATTATAGAAAATAAATTAAATTTGAACTACAATGATTATAAAAATAAATTAAATTTTTAGGGTCCACCCTAGTGTTCAAATTTTTTATTAAATTCAAACATAATATTCGAAATCGGCGACCCCTTAATACTGCCAGCACATATACAAAGAGTATAAAGCAAAAAAACTCATTTTTAAAGTCCACCCTACTGTCAAAAAAACTTTTTGAAATTCAAACAACAAATTCGAAATCAGCTACAGCACATCTACAAAGAGTATAAAGCCAAAAAACACATGTTTAAGGTCCACCCTAATGTAAAAAAACTTTTTGAAATTCTTACGTCAGGTTCGAAATCAGTGACCCCTTAATACTGCTAGCACATATATAAAGAGAGTAAAACAAAAAACAAATTTTTAGAGTCCACCCTGGTGTAATTTTTTTTTTTTTAATTATAACTTAGGAGTCGAATTCAGCGATCAGCCCATCTACATGGAGTATATAACAAGAAACCACTTATTTAGGTTCCACCCTAGTGCAAACAAACTTATTGAAATTCTAGCACGAGATTACACTGTATTACACACATTTAGTGCATTTTCCATTTCTTAAAACTTAATAAAGGCTCTTACGTATGATATAAAACAATCACACAAATAAAAATAACAAATGCGTTTGAACGAAATCTTTATGTGTCAGAAACAGAGACACAGAGAAAGAGAGAGAATTGCGCACTCGCCCACTCGTTGGTTAGCTGTTCGAATCCCAATACTCACACGCACACATACAGCGCAATCACCTGCTCGTTTGTAATCTGCTCGATTCTCGCACGCATACACACACAGCAGTCTTACTGTTACGTGACGGTTTCTACCAAATCACACCACCCGCAAGCCGCGTAAAGAAACTTCATTACAATAAAATAATTTTTTAAATATGAAATAAGTACATAACTTTTGCTTCTAATAGAGACATGTATAATGTTTTCATTACAGATGAAAACTATGCATTGATACTTGGCGAACAAGAGGAAATACGCGTTAATGTAAATGTGACGAATTTTGCCGATTCAGCATACGAAAGTCAGTTGTTCATCATGCATCAGAAGAGCGTTTCGTATATAGCAGCAGTGAAGACGGTAACTTATAAAGCTTAGATAAACGAGGTATTCAATTAACCCATTCTTATTGACTCTCCTCAGAGCTCCGCTATTTGCAATCGTTTCAACGAAACCGTTGTGGCCTGTAGTTTAGGCAATCCAATGCGTCGCGGTGCGAGTGTACAAGTTGCCATACGTTTCGATCCCAGTGGCTTAGAGGATGCCGAACTTAAGCTAACGTTTGACATTTTCGCCAATACAACCTCAAAACTGATTGGCGATATCAAACCTGAGGCAAAATTGGATGTGCGTGTTGTTAAGCGTGCCGATTTGAGTTTGCTAGGCTGGGCACGCCCAGAACAGAGCTTCTACAGTGGGGAAGTCAAGATCGATAATGCTCTTATGCAAATGGAAGATGTTGGCTCGCAGTTGATGCACACCTATCAGGTGAGTTTTTGTAAAGCTCATTCCCTAACATGTTTAAATTTTCTTTGCCCTTCCTTGATTTTTAATATAGATCTACAATGACGGACCCTGGAAGGCTCCGAAGGTTCTACTCACCATCTATTGGCCACATCAGCTGTATAGCGAAAAGAGCAAGAAGGACAAATGGCTGCTCTATCTGGAGGATTTGCCCGTTATTGAGGGTGTGCGGCAGGGTGAATGTTTTGTTGCACCCGAACATGTTAATCCACTCAAGTTAACATCGCGTAATAAGCAAAATCCTACAATGCTGGACTCTCTGCTGCTCGGTCCAGCCCCCTACATGATGCGTCCCACCAACAAGTCACAATTCTATAGCCGCTTTACACATAGCAATGATAAGATATCGTATTCCAAGTACTCAAATGAAGCTAGTGCGAATCGGGTGCGTCGTGATATGATTGCACGCATTATTCGACCGGAACGTTTCATGGACAGTAAGGAGGGTAAAAAGCACGACATTGTGGAGCTGGACTGCAACAAGGCAACCGCTAACTGTGTCAAAATTCAGTGTGAAATCTTTAATATGCCCGCGAAATCAGAGGCTTATGTGCACGTCAAAGCGAGGCTATGGAATTCGACACTCGTGTCGGACTATCCGCGCGTTGATCTAGTGACGATTGTATCACGAGCACAGGTTAAGATACCGCTGGACTTTTCGGTCGAACAAATCGACTCGAATGGCATGACGGTAACGGTAAGTACGACACTTTCGTGAAGAATATAATTTACTAATTGTTGAAAATATATTTTTAGGTGGAGACACGCGCCTATCCAGAACTTTTAGATCAGAAACGCGACACAACAACGCCACTCTGGATCATCATATTAGCCATTATTGGAGGGCTGCTTTTGCTGGCGCTCTTCACCTATGCCATGTGGAAGTGCGGCTTCTTCAAGCGACGAAGACCTGATCCGACGTTGAGTGGTAATCTGGAGAAAATTAATGAGGAGAAACCATTCTTGGGAGCGGGCGCAAAAAACAATCAACGTGTTTTCTAACAACAAGGGACGGTTGGGTGGGATCTGGAGCAGCGTAAAAAATCAAAGCACGATATAGCCTTTATTGACAATAATAATGCGACGATAAATAATAATAATTGTAGCAACTACAAAAATAATATGGCTATGGGCTATAGCTATCAGAGCGGGTATTTTTAAGCGAATTGAGGGAGCAGTGAAAAGAACGGGGATATATTAATTCCGTCCAAGAAAAATGGACGGGATTCCATTAATATTTATACATTGTGCCATTGTGCTTACTTAACGAACAGAATTTAGGCTATATAATAGAGATTTTTTTATGAAAGTGAAGTAAGTCAAGCACTTTTTGATTTAAGACTAAAAACAAAATTGTGCTATTTTGTGCTTACTGTGCGCCATCATGTGCTGTAAAGTAAAATAAAGGAAGTTAAGGGATTATATTATAATTGTGTGAAAGTTAATGCAGCACTTAACTTTTCAGCAATTCATGATTGTGCTGTGGTGTTCTTTAGTTGTGTTGAAATTTGCACTAGAGTAATTCAATTGTGACCTTTTCATGATTATACAAGGTTATCATTTTATGAGCTTTAGGTGAAGTAGTTTATGAAAGAAAGCTACACCAACAATAACTCTGAGTTTTTTTAGAGTGTTTTAAATCAAAGTCACACAGTGGCTAATAAGTAAGATTCGATCTTTATATATTATATTTTCTACAATTTGGCTTTTGTGCCGAAATTGTGCTGATGATTTTTATACAATTTTGTATATTTTTGAAGCAGTTATTGTTACTATTATTATTGAGGTTGTCATTTGCACTGCGAACTTAAGATCTATTGTGCGCCTTCATGGAACTAAAGAACCTCATTTAGTTCAATCTCTGAGATAAAAGCTAGTATTGGTCCTATATCTCTTGATTTCAATGAACTATCTGGTATCATGTGGTAACCCAGATATTTCTGTCGAGCTTGAGGAAGTGCGGGACACTCCCAAAATGTGAATCGCAAATTCTTCGCCTTCCATGCAAAACCAACATGTGCTATCACTTGGAATTTCCAGTTTTGTGAGGTCATAGTTTAACCTATAGTGACACCTGTTGGCAATCCTGCGATGATTCTTAGAACATTCTTTGTTAGCTTCATGCATTTCTTAAATCTCTTTAGGTCGTGTGTTCTTAAGAGAAGAACTCTGGCAGATTTTCCCTGATTTTCTTCATCTTTTCTTATCGAAAGGGAGAGGACCGCTTTGCCTATTCCACAGAATGGTTCCGGACCAATCAAAGGAGTTGATGCTTCTCTCTTTGCCAGTTCGCCGTCAATTTCGTTTCCACCTCTGAAAGGTGGAGAGCGGAAATATATGCTTGGAATATGCTGCTGTTGTTGCCTCGATTTACATTGCCCAAGCGTTGAATGCGTGGTTCAAGAAAAAACATTTCCAAAATCTTCCTTCGCTCATTCCGGCAATCATTGAAATATAGATCGCTTTTCGATCGCCCAAGCGATGAATGCGCGATTCAAGACAAGTTTTTAAAATCTTAAATCTCTTAGCGATTGGTTTGAGACTCTTCCCAGTGAAGACCCCTCTCGGCAATTAGTTCGCGACTCTTTCCAGCGAATCGCTTATGAGCCCTTCAGGTAATTCCTTTGTGAATCTTCCCGACGAATCGCTTTTATGGCCTCAGCTGCTTATAGTCGGCGATACCCGGATGACTCCCAAATGAGCTAGCTGGCGATTGTCTTATCTTCTAAGCGACACGCTAGCGATTCTAAGGCGATTAAAAATGTTACAGGAATGATTACTATTTCAAGTTCACCTTCAAAACAGGGATTGTATGAAGCTTTAAAAATATTTAAACATTTCAACTCTTAAAACATTTCTGAATAGCCTTTAACTAAAGAAATTTTTCAAATAACAACTTTGATAGTAGTGTGTTTTTGATACACTAGTATCAACTCTTTAAAAAGTTAGTTAAAATATAAATTTGCCAAAAATTGCGCCGAAATTCTAAAGAAAGCTAATCCTATACTTAATATGCTTACAAAAAAAATACATGTAATCATTAATTTACGGCATTTTCATGCTGTCTCGACATACTTAACATAGCGCTGTGTTATTGAGTTAAAGTAGTGTACAACGTTATTGCGCTGATACACTTATTTTAATAAAATCAACGCAATAGTCCCTGTTTTAATATCTTAATGGAATATTGTAGAATTGATCGAGAAAACTAGAGTGAGCACTATCATAAAACACTCAAAAATTGAAATTGCAGTCAAGTCTTTCATCTTAAAAAAGCGGAAATCTTTTAAGTATTTCTATGGAACATTTTTAAATAAATAAAAAAATAAAAAAAATTATATGGAATGTATAATTCTCAAAAAAAAAAATAATAGTTTGGGTAGTGAAACACGTTTTTTGGGATCATTTTCAAAATCTTTCGAATTAACACAGGATTGAGTGTAGATCACTCAATCAGAGGTGTAAAGGAATGCATACAATTTAATTTTATTTATAAAAAGATGAATCAGTGAAAAACAAAATAAGAATCCATTTAATGAATGCAAAACTTATTCATATATAAACTTTTTAATTCACATTCAATTTTAAAAAGTTGATTTTTTATTTTATTTTCGTTATTCAGAATTATAAATAAATTTTTTAATTCATTGAATGCTATAATTTTCAGCTATTAATTTTTTATCCATTATTCATTTTGTATGCATATTTTATTATTCATGTTTTGTTCATTAATTCATTATTCACTTTTTATTCATATAAAAATTTTTACTATTATTTGTTTTTATTTATTATTTATTTGCTATTCATTATCTATTCATTTTTTATTCATTGCTATTGACTTTTGAATAATGAAAAAAAAAAATCTAGTTATTAACTATTGAATAATAAATAAAATTAATACAAAATTAATAATGAATAGCAAATTAATAATAAATATCAAATGAATAAAGCCTTGTTTTCACTAGGTCAGTTTTCAATCACAAATGTTGTCAATCTAATGGAAACGTATTGTCATTTACATTTGTTGTCATATATGACCACTGATTGTCATATAAAATCACAAACAAGTGAGAACAGATAGAATTTTGCTTGTCAATCAAAATATCGTTGTATGACAAGAAAAATCGAAATGCCAACATGTTGAGTCAGTTGTTGCCTACAAAAAAAAAAATTGTTTTCATATTTTTGTTTCACTGCCGGCAAAGTTTTTTAAATATTGTTATTTTAATTGGCTTAGAAGGAAAAATGCACTTAAATGGGGATTATTGCAGTGGCCGGTGTTGCTTCCAAGGGATTTGTTGCAGGACGCATTTTCGGGATTCACGTTGTTGCGGTCGCTTTGCCAGGAATTTGTTATTTGCGCGAATCTTGAAGACGTATCTTGCTATAGAACGTGGCGATGGTGCCTTTTGAACCAACTGTGATAATCTTTGTTTAAGTGCACTTTTGCTATTAATCTAATAAAATTAACAATATTTTATAAATTTCACCAAAAAGAAACATTTTCTAGCAATCTCAAATATATAACATAAGCTGTTGTTGATGAAAAAAGCACAACTGAACAAACCAATGGCATTTCACAAATAACATCGAAAGTGAAAACAGTATGGCAATCAATTGACACATAAATTCAACGTCATTCTTTGACATTCGATTTTATGTCAGTTTTTGGGTTTCAATGAAAATGCATTTGACGTCATATGATCAAGATGCCTACTGACAGCAGTGATTGTTGTCATTGAAACTGACTTAGTGAAAACCAGGCTTAACAAATGTAAAATGGATAAAAAAGAATTATTGAAAATTCAGAATGTCTTTGTGAATTGTATTCATATGAATAAAAAAATTTATTTAATATACTGAATAACAAATATAATAAATATCTAATATTAATCCTTTCAATGGCTAGCCTAAACAAAATAATTTTTTTATTGCAATGCATTTAATACCTTGAAGGTTTTTCAACCCTTTAGATCTTTGTTTCTTAAACCCTCTTAATTTTATTATCATTAAAGCCATAAAAATATAAAAAAACAGAAACTTGATTTTTGTCTGATTGATTTTTTTCTTATAAAATAGGCCAAAACAATTTTTTACTTTTCTTCGGCGCAAAATCGAAAATCCAACTGACTTTAATGTCAAATCTTTCCAAATTTATTTTTTTTTCATAGAACCACACGATTAGATTTAAAAAACAGCGTTGCAAAATAAAAATAAAAACTACTTTCTGACATGTCTAATATATTGGTCAAATCCTCTGAAAGGGTTGATGAATTTTTTTAAATTGAATGTCAATTAAAAATTATTTTTTTGCATTCATTTTTATTTTATACTTATATAATTAATAATATTAATATATTATTATATCTTCTTATAATAAATGGATTTTTAAGAAGAAGAAGAATTAAGAAGAAGAAAAATTTCGTTATTCAGTTGTTTTTAAAACTCTGAATATGAAAGCAGATTTTACAGCTGTAATGTCAATGAATACCCTTAAAATCAATGGCCCATAATCATAGTCAAAATAAAAGTCGACTCTAAATTTAGTATAAGCCTTTTTGACAGTTTTTCAATATAATATGTTGTCAAAAAGCTTGCACTTAATTTAGAGTCGAATTTTATTTTGACTATGATTATGGGCCAATTTGTTTCAATGCGGCACCCATCTAATAAAATGCAGCACATGGATTTTTTTTAGTCAAAAATCAAAAAAGGCTTAGCTCAATTCATGGGCATAAATAATTCGTTTAGAGATGTTGGCATGAACTGGTGTCTGTGGTGTTGCTGGAGTTGCCAGCACGAAAGTATACCAAATTAATCCAGCCTTAAGTTTATTACAAAGTAGCATTTTAAAATTTAAACATTGTTCGAAAACTTTTTCTCAACGTAACGATCGAAATGCCTAAACATTTCTTTCTGCTATTATATTTTACTCAAACGTTTCATCAGGGCACATATTTTTTAGAGCACTCTTCTTTAGGCTTCTTAAAACGCGTTTCAGACTTCATCGCAACAAGTTTTTTTAAAAAAAATTTATTAAACAAGTTTTATATTCTTGTGAATTGTTAAAATAGTATCTAAGATTAGTTAAAAAAAATATGGCAACTGTAAATTATTTAGTTAAACTTAATCTTTTCTATATATTTCTTAAATATTAACCCACAACAACGCTTAGCACTAAAAGTTATAAACTTAAACATTCACTGCCGTCTTAAGAAATTCCAAGACAGCTTAACTTTACTGAACTAAATGTTAGGACGACCTCTGCACTTTTCTCAAAATCCAAAATAAATTTTACGAGCTATTTTAAAATAGCTAAAAACATTACAAAACTATTAACTTTCTTAAGATTTTTCAAGTTTCTCGATTATAAATGTTTAAGTTTAATTCAATCACTTAGTCATGGCAACCCTGGCTTCAATGCATGCACACCTTTTTTGAACATGTCTGCCGTTAGACACTGAGAAAAAAAAATCTTAACCACATTTGTACATAAGTAAAGAGCAAAAATTTGCTTAAAATAAACTAGAATTTAATTAAGTTATGTAAATTTAAATAAAAAATTCAAAGCAGCAAACAACTCGAAAGTATTACTTTAAAAGGTAATTGAAACAAAATAAATACCATAAATTAAATTATAATTTTTATAAAATATTCAAGGTAAAAACGAAAAATTGTATAAAGTTGTGTGTAGTTTTAATGTTTATTCATTTAAAAATTATTAAATAATATTTATTTTTAAACGCGAATTTTTAGCTGTGCTTTCGAGTACCTAAGCAAAATCATGCCCAACGCATTTTTACTTAAATAAATACTAAAATTTTATCTTTATGTCTTTCAAAAAATAACTTAAACGAACGTAGATCTAGTTTAATCATCTTTAATCATAGGCAACTTTCGCTGTTGTGAACACTTTCGTGAGCTTTTTTTTTTTGTTTTCTTAATATCATGGTTAGCCATTTTTTTAAAATCCATGCTTGCAATTTTATAGAGTAATTGACGCTTTTGTATATTTATAAATACTATATGTTAAGTTTTAAAATTAAAAAAAAAAAATAAATACAATTATTTTTTAATTTATTTTTATAGCACATGCAATTTAATTTAACTTATTGCTGTTTTCACTTTATTGTCTGTAATCTTTTTCTTTTTGTTAGCAGTTAATATGTAAATTTCTAATATTAATTTAACCTTAAGCAAGATACATTTTGTTTTTGTGCACGAAAATCTGCTAAACAAAATATATATTTAATTGAGAATGTAATAAAATAAAGATATTTAAAACAATTTTTTAAAGTTCTTTAATTTTTTTACATCTTTTAGATAGTAAATTTATTGATATCAGATTTTTATTTTTGATATAAAAAATGTTTATCAGAATCTAAAAGTAGTTACTCTCGAAAAAGAATCCATTGTTAGTTCCCGCTTCCAGTTAATTTTTAAAGATATTCCTTGTGTACCATAGATAATGTATCCAAACATCAAAATTGTTCAATGCTTATCAGGCTCTGTGACTTAAAAATGTACTATCTGATAAGAATTGGGCGGGAAAATTTACGAAAAGTGACTTTCACAAATACTTTATCCGTCAAGTTGAAGAGATGAGTAACATGAAAGTGAGGGTTCAAAATGCAGGTTCACTTTTTTTGTTGAAATATACATTCTTTGCCAGAATGTCAAAAGTTTCAAAAAGTAAGTATATAAAGAATTTATACATATTTTTTGGGTGAAAATTTCATCTGAACTTGTTACCAAAGTATACTTTGAAGTTGAAAATTTAGACTTAAAGTTAAAAAAAATGAAAACAATTTTTCAGTCAAACTATTTAACAAGAAAAGTTGAAAATTTTAACCATAAAGTTTAAAGAAACAATAAAACAAAATTTCATCTAAAAGGTTGACTTTTTGAAAAAATAAAAAAATTATATATATTGAAAAATTTAACTGGAAGGTTGACTTTTTTAACCCAAGAAGATGAAAAACTTATCAGGGAGTGGAAGTTGTTTTGAGCGAGCGGATGTTGAAACAACTGCTGGCTTTTAGCTAAAGCAAATTTTTTAAATTCTGAAGCTTGGGTTCGTGATATCAAACTATTTTTTGTATTTCAGGAGCTGTGTTAGCAAACGATCGGGAGCAATAAAACAATGTAATTTTCAAGCAGATTTAGCATTTTCAAAAATATAACATATATCATAACCTTTAAAACCCACTGTGGCTTTAAAGCACTATCAGATTTTGAAGTGATGAAAAAATCCTGGTGTTATGGGGTTAAACTCACCCAAAACTCAAATTGATGTTCTAATTATGTTCAATTCTAATGAATTCATTCAAAACTCAACCAAACCTAAAAAACATACAGGCGCCATGAAGCAAAATGAACCCACTATACAGATTTCAAGAGAACAAAATAATCCAGTAAACTTGGTCTGCTCCCTAGACCAGACAAATTCCTAGAGTGGCAGCGCTTTTTAAATGGATAATTTTACAGTGGATAGTGTTATTTCTTTTTTATTTAAAAAATATGGTCACCTTTAATGAACATATCACAATTCGTGATACAATATTTACCAGGTAGCATTGACAGTTGTGCTAGAAAATGATTTCTGTCAAAAAATATAGCGTACCGACTATAATTATTGGCACCCACAAATTTGGCGCCAACTATTGGCACCCTTGCCTTGCATAGCATTTATGAAATATCTTTAAACCCCTGTTGGTTATGAACTCTACATTTCAAATTCTGTGGTTTATTTCCTCTCTTTGTTCTTTACTGTATAAAAACATTAGGGGTATTCACGATTCAGTGCACTTGCCTGTGCAGTTGAGGACTTGAGGACTTGTGCACTTTACAAAAACAAATTGTACGTACGTCAAAAATCTGCACAAGTGCTTTTCTACTATTACCTTCAACTTGAGGACTTGAGGACTTAAGCAGTTGTGCACTTGTGTGCATTGAGAAATGTTGACAGCTTTAAAATGGTGATGGCGGTGTGTTCACGAAAACCTAACTGCACAATTGCACAAGTGCTCAAGTCCTCAACTGCACAGGCAAGTGCACTGAATCGTGAATACCCCTATTAAGTAGCTCAGTTGTTTGTAAATTTCGGATCTGCAAGGGTGTTTTCATGGTCAATTAAAATAAGGTTTTACAGTGTTGATATCAATAACGAACTGAAATTTGGTGAGTACTGTTTCTTATTTATTTATGGATTTTTTATATAGACGCGTCTGATTTTTTGATTAATTAAACATTAAATAGTTTATTTTCATCTTAATATCTAACTTTTTACCGCAATATTGTAATTAAACTTGGGTGCCAACAATTGATTGGCACTGCCAGTCATATACTTTTATCTAGTGGCAATAATTGAAGACTTCATATTTTCATATAAAAATGCCAAAAGAAAGAGCTCATACGATTAAAGTAATTTACAAAAATCTCTGTCAGCAATTAGAATTTGCAAAATTTCTAAAAAATCTTCAGCCTAAAATTATATGTGGTTCCACGTTCCACACTCCAGTTTTGTCTAGGTCCAAAATTTTCTAAAATGTGGCCAGGTCTACAAACTGTTTTAGAGACACGGAAAAAGAAGCAATTGTAGATTGGGTGAAAGTCTCCCAGCTGAGAGTGACTTTAAATCAGAAAATTGTGGCATAAGGAGCATTGCAGTTATTGGCTTCTAAGTACCATTATTTTCATGTTTTTGCCTAGTGGTTTTTTGCATCATGTGGCATTATGTGTTGTGCAAGCTTACAGCTAGTTGTTCTATTAAAAACTTTGCACGTGTCTATTCAGTAGCCCTTCTTCGTAGAGTAAAATGGTCGAGATCAAGATCGGGATCGTTTCGCAAAAAAACTGTTTATATACAAAAAGTGCTTAAAAACATTAAAATAATTGTTAAATTGTTTAAAAATTAAAGTGCACAATATAAATTTATAAAGAATAGAGAGTTATATACACAAAAAAAAATCATGAGAAAAGTGTTTAGTTGGTCCAAAAACTACCCAATGTTACAAATAAGCAACATCCTGTAACTAGCGAACTTTCAAGGACTTTCAAATTTTTGTCAGTTCATATTTTAGCAAATACTAACACATATCTGACCTCAAAAATGTGTAGCCCAACCCATTTTGATTCGGGCATGAAAGCGTTAAAGTCCCACCAAATGTCTTAAAAAAATAATTGTGTTTATTTACCAAAAATTTTTTGTAAAACATGCCCAAGCTAAGGTCTCACATCAATATTTAAAAGTTGTAGAGTTATATTTATAACTTATTTTAAATTAATCAGTCTCTTTTTATAAGCTTCTATTTAACTTGCTTCGTTCGTATGTATGTATGTCTTCAAAACTTGCAAGCCATATTTCTACAACTTGTTGGTATCCGATTAAGCTAAATTTTAGCTTATGATATGTATTTATGATATTATGATAAACATTTTTGTCACACCCCTTTCACCGCCCACAAATCAATAAAAATGCTATATCTCCATAAGCTTGAAAATAGAAGATGTTAGTAATAAACCTTTAAGACTAAAAAGTAAAAAATAAATAAAAAGTACAAACAATTTTTAAAAAATAAGCTTTTATATAAAAAAGACTTGAACTAAAAAGAAACTAGTAAGGAATTATCTTCGACTGGGCCGAAGTTAAAATACCCCCACGGCCGAATTAGAGTATATATAAAGTCTTAAACTGTTAAATATATTTAAAGAGATTTTCCCGATTAGGTTAAGTCACTTTGTATGGGAGGTAGGTGTGGTTTTCATCTGATTTTTACAAATTTAATACTCAAAATAAATATTAAATATTTAAGACACTGTGCGAAATTTGAAGAAAATTGATTTTTGTGGAATCTAAAGAGATCTTACCGTTTTGGTTTAGTCACTTTATATAGGAGGTAGGCATGGTTTTCATCCGATTTTTACACATTAAATACTCAAAGTAAATATTCAATATTTAAGACACTGTGCGAAATTTGAAGTCATTAAATTGATTTTTGTGGAATTTAAAGAGATTTTCCCGTTTGGTTAAGTCACTTTGTATGGGAGGTAGGTGTGGTTTTCATCTGATTTTTACAAATTTAATAATCAAAATAAATATTAAATATTTAAGACACTGTGCGAAATTTGAAGAAAATTGATTTTTGTGGAATCTAAAGAGATCTTACCGTTTTGGTTTAGTCACTTTATATAGGAGGTAGGCATGGTTTTCATCCGATTTTTACACATTAAATACTCAAAGTAAATATTCAATATTTAAGACACTGTGCGAAATTTGAAGTCATTAAATTGATTTTTGTGGAATTAAAAGAGATTTTCCCGTTTGGTTAAGTCACTTTGTATGGGAGGTAGGTGTGGTTTTCATCTGATTTTGACAAATTTAATACTCAAAATAAATATTTAAGACACTGTGCGAAATTTGAAGAAAATTGATTTTTGTGGAATCTAAAGAGATCTTACCGTTTTGGTTTAGTCACTTTATATAGGAGGTAGGCATGGTTTTCATCCGATTTTTACACATTAAATACTCAAAGTAAATATTAAATATTTAAGACACTGTGCAAAATTTGAAGTCATTTAATTGATTTTTGTGGAATTTAAAGAGATGTTACCGTTTTGGTTAAGTCACTTTGTATGGGAGGTAGGCGTGGTTTTCATCCGATTTTGCTCAGATTCGAACTTAACCTCCATTTTTGTATAAAAAGCTTATATTTTGAATTTCGTTATGATAGCTCAAAAATTACGGCTGCTATCGTGGACACAGACGGACAGACGGACATGGCTAAATCGACTCAGGAGGAGTTGCTGATCAGGAATATATATACTTTTCTATACCGGCCACGCCTCCTTATCGGCGTTACAAACGGAGTGACAAAATTAATATACCCCCATTACGTTTTTTAAACGTGGGGGTATAAAAATTAATTTAAGTGACATTTGTCATATAAGTATATAATAGGTATATTCTAGGTAACCCCTAGATGAGTATATATAGATGAGTAACCCCTCTCTTGGTTACTCATCGTCTAAATATAAGCGACTTATATAAATTTAGAATTTTTCAAATATTCCTTTTCTCCGAGAAAAGGGACCTTCTCAAAAAACGGGTTTGGACTTAAGAGTGGATTCTGATACCTAAAAGGGTGTAGAATAAGATGAAATTAGTTAGATTTCTGATAAAAATTTATTTACCCCATAAACACGTACAAAACGAACTTGGAAGAATCGATAAAAATGAGAAAAACATTAAATTTTTACTTTTTTGATTTTTTGGTTTTAAATCGTTTTTTTTTTTGGCCAGTCTTCGAATTTTTTTGGAGTTTGGACTTTTTTTCGGTGTTTCGTGATCTGGTACTTCGATTTTCTTCCGTTTGACAATTTCAGTTTTTTCTTTTTCCGGCGCTTTGACTTCAGCTTTCTTTTTCTCTTGATCCGGTGCTTCGATTTTTTTTTCTTGCTGGCAGGTTCAGATTTATTTTTCGATTTTTTTTTTCGCTTTCACTCGGTTCACTCGGCTTAGGAGCTACAAAATCCCGTTTCTGTGAATCAGTGCATAAGACCCTGTTATGAGCGGAGGTAATTCGTTTGGTAGCTCAGCCGTTAATCGCAGATTAAATCTTTCTTCTTTCGAGTCCACAAGTTCTTTACATACAATTTCGTTTTTTTTTTTAAATCAAATTGGTGGTACTTGGTTATACCTAAAATGCAAACGTTTACAAAATTAATTGAAATGAATTTGAAAAACTAAAATCACAAAATCGTGACAGTTTACCTGGTATAATAATTTTTATTACCTGGTATTATATAATTTTTGTAAAATCCTTCGAAATGAGTATCCTATGTTCGCCACTCTACTTCACTTCCATTCACAGCGTTGTTAAATTTATTACTGCTAGATCTATTGACCACATCTTCAAAATCTTGGTAGTAATCTACATTTGAGCGACTATATTCTAGTTTCATTAATCCGAAAGAGCGATCGGCACCGATCCTCCAGTTAGGAGGAAATTTAATGATATCGATGTTTAAGCCAGAATCCACTCGCCAGGCCAAATAATGCATCATTGCATTATGTTTATTCTGTGCTACGCAGTTATCACAAAATAAAACTAAATTTTATTTGCGGCTTAAGAATCAACTATCGAGATCATAACAAACAGAGCAGCAACAATAGCAAAGGTCACACTAAAAGCGAAAAAAATACGTCACCACATAGGCATGACGTCACCAAAGTAGGCACCCAATCATAACTATCCATACCAAATCGCATATCCCAACTGAAGGTGCGTTCACAGTGATAATGCGTTATGAAACTTTAAATGCATTTTTCTCATAACTTCATTTTCACACACACATATGGAGAAGGTTACATATATAAAGGCTAGAGGTACCGATGTCCGCGATCCGTTATACAGGTTTACTAAACACTATCAGTGGCATTGAATTTTTTAGTAAGCTTACCTGTATATAAACTGCGATCCATCCCTGTAAACCAAGTTCGGAGCGCTCATAATTCGGACTCTGAAAAGAGCCTTATTGAAGAGGATTCTACGAGTTCCCTCTTTTTTATGAGTTTTTAAAGTGTATTTTTTGTATTTTCATAACGTACACTCCTGAGAAGTACTTATTTCGGATTGTTTTTGGAGTACTTCAGTTGAAGGCTCAGAAAAAACTCAAATTTAAGAGTGTTTTGTTAAAAGCCTCCTGAATATTTCTTTCTGCCTTTTTATGTTTATTTCATGAAGAAAAAAAGGGCAAAAATAGGAATCATAAAAGAGTCGTTTAGGATTCATATTGATGCCTCATAAGAGCGACCAGTTTCAAAGGAATACTAGCACTTTTTGGAAACTTTTAAGAGTCTTTTATGAGTATTAAAAGGCCACTATAAGATTCATAAAAGACTCTTATAGGAGTCTGAATAAACTCCTTTTGAGAGTCAAAAAAGTATCATTGGTACTCATATTTGAGCTCTTAAAGAGGGACCACTTTCAAAGAAAAAAACTGCTCTTTTATGAAACTTATAAGAGCTCATTATGAGGGCTCTGGCTCCTACAAATGAGTCATAAAAAAGTCTTTACCCTGCAAACCATATGACTCTTTAAAGACTCTTTTATGACTCATTTGTAGGAGCCAGAGCCCTAGTTTTCCTTTGAAACTGGTCGCTCTTATGAGGCATCAATAAGAATCCTAAAAGACTCTTTTATGATTCCTATTTTTGCCCTTTTTTTCTTCATAAAATAAACATAAAAGTGCAGAAAATGAGCTTGTTTTCCTTTGAATATGAGCATCGAAAGAATCTTTTAGCTATGGATTCAAATCTGTTCTCAGTTTCCTCATATGTACATTGTAAAATTTTCAAGATACAGGGTGTTTTATGTTCTTGGCACGTGTTTAGTATTATTGATCTAGAATCTAATCACCATAAAAAAATAATATTTGGTATTTTAGAAAAAATCGATATAAAACAAAAGATCTTGAAAATCTTATAATATAGGAGGAAATTGAGTACAGATTTTAAGCCAGCAATGAAAGTACATATAGGAATATTAATAAGTTTTCCGGATACGAAATTTGTAGACTAGTATTATTTATCCAAACATGTCTGAATATAATATGCAACCACGATTACTGAACGGAATAAAACATTTTATATTTTATGTCAATGAACAATATTTCAAAACATGCTTTTTTCTTTAAATTTGTGTTTTGAAAACGCGCAGTTTTTATTATATACAGTAAATACACTTTAAAAACTCATATTTAGGAGGCTTTTCACAAAACACTCTTAAATTTGAGTTTTTTCTGAGCCCTTAACTGAAGTACTCCTAAAACAATCCGAAATAAGTACTTTTTAGGAGTGTGCGTTATGAAAATACAAAAAAATACACTTTAAAAACTCCTAAATAAGAGGGAACTCATAAAATCCTCTTTAATAAGGCTCTTTTCAGAGTCCGAATTATGAGCGCTCCGAACTTGGTTTGAAGGGTAAAGACTCATATGGTTTGCAGGGATTATACAGGTTTACTACACAATATTAGTGCCTTAAGTTTTTAAATATAAATGTATTTGAAAAATTCTAAATTTATATAAGTCCTTAGAACTTACCAATTTACGTACGCTTATATTATGATGATGAGAAACCAAGAGAGGGGTTCTTCTGCACCTAGAATGTACCTACTATATACATATATGACATATGTCACTTAAATTTATTTTTTTACTTTTAGTTCGTCCTTTTAAATAAAAGCTTATTTAAAAAAAAAATTTTTTTACTTTTTACTTTGTATTCTTAAATGAAATTTGTATGCTAATTTTTTGTGATGTTTTTTAATCTTTATGTACTTTAAAATAGTTTAGTTCAATTTTAAATAAAATCTGTATTATTTTTTATCTGCTAGCTAGGCATGAAGGCAACTATGAAAAATAAAGGATTTGTTTTTATGATTTAAAAAATTATTTTATTATTACAGCCAGCTATTATATAATTTTTATAGATGTTGGGTGCCAATTATTACGTTTTTATGGGTGCTTATAATTGTGGTAATATGACAATAATTATAGTTTTTAAAGAGCCAATAATTGTACTCAAGTGCCAACGATTGTAGTAATCAATGTGACAATAATTGTATTCACGTGCCAATAATTGTGGTTTTTGAAAGACTTTTTTATTTTGATTCTCACGAAACACAGAGAGCTCATATAAATGTGTTAAAAATTGCTTTAAATAAAGAATTTCCCAAAAAATTAAATAAAATTCCAAAAAGAACATTTACTTAAAAACAGAATAAATGCGATAGGTCACAAGGTAAAATTTTCTTATGGATGCCGTTGATTGTAGTCGGTACACAGAGCCAAAACAACCTAATAAAATAGAAGAAAATCAATAAGATTTCTCTATGGTTTTCATTTAAGAAGATTGTCTTATTAAAACCATAGAGAAAATCTTATTAAATTTATGAGCTTTTTATATTAGGCCAACCACATAATTTTAAGAAGAATGTAAAAGATAAAAGTGTTCTTATAAAAAACAATAAGAAAATATTATCAAAACTCCTTGGTTTTTAAGAAGAAATCTTATAGATTTAATAAGATTTAGTTTTTAAACTTAATAAGGACATCTTATTGATTTAATGGAATTTCTTTTTAAATTTAATCAAGGAAATATTTATAATCAAAACGGAATCTTATCAACCTTTTACCTAGAAATATACTTTTAATTGCCTGTACTATTAAATAAAAATACATTTTGATGGTTTATTATAATTTATTAGGAAATAAAATTTGTATATGTATATATAAAACACATCTGTTGAAATATAATCTCTCAAAAAGCACAAAAAAAAATAAATTCAAAGTTTTTGCATAAATAAGTTTTTTTAACTTAACAATATATGGTTTTGTCACCAAAATACCCGGCGCTGTCGAGACCTTCAAAGAAAGTGGCAATATCCTCAATCTCCATTTTTTGAAGAACCTCCTTTGAGTTTACTCCATAAATTTTTAGTAGAGTCGAAATTGAGTCACTCAAGCCCCACGACTGAAATATGGCTTGAGTTTCCAGAATTTTATCCTCGTCCAAAACAAGTTCGGGAACATAAGTATCGTTATCCGTTATCACATATTTTTATTTAACTTTAAATAAATTAACTCCATAAAATGCACATAAACTTTACGAATTCACTTCTCAATTACGACTGAAAGCTAAAGCAAAGAATAACTAGCATTTTCACCGTTATTACCTTCTTAAAAGTTTAATAAGAAAATCTTGTTAAAGCAGATCAAAAAGATTTTCTTATTAATTTAAGGTGGTCTCTTCTTAAACTTTGGAGGGTGAAAAAAAGATTTTCTTATTAAAGTAAATTATTAATAAGATTAATAATAATTTCATTAACTTAATAAGAAATCTTATTAAAAAATGTTTGATTGTAGTTGTAATTTTTCAATAAGATTTTCTCTATGGAATTTAAAAGATTTCTCTATGGAAAATTCTTCTTATTTGGTAGTTTTAATAAGAAAACCTAATAAAATCTAGGTTCTAATAAGACCTAAAGGTGGTCTTATTGATTTTATGTGGTGGTTTTTGGCTCTGTGTATGCTATGTGTGGCGACTGAGTAAACCTTTGTTCGTTTGGACTTGTTTTATTCCACTTATTTTTTCAACTTTTTGACAAGGTATTTGTATCAGGGACTGTTATCATTAAGCTATATCCAGAAACATAAGCATTATCGTCATTTTATGATTTTCACGTTTTTGCTCAGGTATAAAAAAAGTAATGTGATTTTATCTTTTAAATCTTAAATTAAAATCATTAATATTTTTTTGGTCAAACAACAATAGCATTTTCGGTTTTTATTTTTGGTCATGGACAGGGATGCACAATGGTGCGCTGCTCTCTTTTGCATTACTATTTCCGTACTTTTTGAACAAAATTTATACTACTTTTCTGAACTTTTTCTGTATTTTGTCACAAAGGAACACTGGATTCGTTTACAACAATTCAACGCTGTTACGACTTAAAATGAATTGGCCGACTGAAGTTCGTTTAAGGTACGACTGAAAGTGAGTTAGCCGAGTGAAGTTTGTTTAAGGTACGACTTAAAGTGAATTGACCGACTGAAGATAGTTTTGAGTATGAATTAAAATGAAATTGCTGAATAAAGTTTTTTTTTTTTTTATGAAAATGGCAATTAAAGGTACGACTGGCTTTAATGTGTTCATAATTATTGTTTATAAAAATCAATATTTTAAAAAATTTTAGTAAAAAATAACAATTAGGCCGACTCTAAAAAAGTAAGGAGGGTAGTCTACCCTCCCCTTAGCCCCCGCTAGTTACGCCCCTGATAGTTGGTTAACTGGCTAATAGAGCTTTTACATTTTTTACAAAACAAATTTTCTGATTTTTAAACTCAATCACTTTTGACTTTGAAAATGTAGTAGTTAACGTAAATATTTCTTGCCACACTCCAAAAATAATTTATAGCTCTATGTTTTCTTAAAGCAACAAACAAAAAATTAAATACTTAGTTATCTATTATCTTAGTTATCTATTTTGAGATATGATCAATTCTGCAGAAGCATTTTCATGGGTAAAAAAATATCCAACCGCGGTTAATGGGTTAACAGTGGTTAGGGAGTCGCTGATTTAGAATATAAAGTCATAATTTTAAAATTCCAAATGGTTAATATGGGTGCCACCTATTTTTTACGAAATCGGTGTTGGCGCGAACACTATTTTCAACAGTTCGGATTACTCTATAATTTTTCGCGGCCCATCATGTCTACATATCTACAGCATATCTACAAGCATACCTACAGCTTTTAAAGGAAAAAGATCAAGCTTTCGATTAAGACTAATTAAAAAAAAATTTTAAAAATGCTCAAATTAGCCAAAACTTAAAACAAAATAAAATTAATTTTTTCGATACAAATATTGTTCAAAATTAAATAATTTATATTTTTATCGAAAAGTAAAAAAAAAAATCATTAAAAAAACTATTTCTTTTAAACAACGATATTATTTGACTTATAGCAAACAATTTATATTACATATATGTTTAACGTTTATATGTATTACAACTCTACATTATATATGTTTATATGTATTATAACTCAGCGATCCATGCTTTTTACTTCCCCTCCCCTTGCACTTTTTATGTACTCTGATAGTACAACAATATTACCAAGTTTTATCGAAATGTTGGTTATATGGAAGGTGGGCGTGCCATAAATCCGATTGGATCACACTTTTGTGAGAATAGTTCTCCTATCAAAACATGTATTTCCAGAAAGTGCGATCAAACCGGATGAATTGCACGTCTACCTCCCATATAACCGAAAAGGTCTCTACTCTGCTTTAGTGATGGGCACTATCGAATAATTTCAACTATCGATAGTTTTCTATCGAATGATTTTAACTATCGAACAATTCGTTCGAATATTTCGTTCATTCATTTACTTTAAAAAATAGTGAATAGTGCACGAAACTATCGAATGATTTGAACTTTCGAATAATTCACTCATTCACTCGAATTAAAGAAATAGTAACTAGTACAAAGAACTATCGTACGATTTTTACTATCGAATAAATTATTCATTCATTCGAATTATAAAAATTGTAGCTACTACAAAGCAAATGATTTTAATAAAAGTATTCATTTATTTGATTTAAAAACCTCTAAGTAGCTTATAACTTGTGCAATTTCATTATAATTTTCATTTAAACACAAATCAATCAGTTAAACGTACTTTTTCAGTTAAATTTTCAGTACTCACGATTCGTTCAATCAGTTGAAGGTAAGCAAACGAAGAGGAAATGAAAAAACTATCGAATAAAAAACTATCGAATGCATGAATGATTTTAAACTATCGAATAATTCGAATATTTTAATTCGATAGTTCCCATCACTACTTTGCTTATTTTTGATGACATGGGGAAAAGGGGGGTCTGGATGGTGCTTTCGTCAGCAGGATTTACTTTTTTACTTCTTCGAATTTCCTACAAAATTTAGTCGATTTTGGTTTGAACACATATGGGCATTTCCACAGAAAAGTCTGCCGTGACCAAAAAATTAAAACTTATTAAAAACTTACTATTTGATGATATTATCTAGGAGAAACACTGTAGTTTTATTAATTTAAGCAAATTCTATATAAATTCATTATTCATGATTATCAAATCTTCTTCACTGTTTCACAAATGTAGTTTTTCTTATTCGTAAGTGTTTAGAAAATATTTCGTCAACTTTTTTGTTTTAGTAAAAATGGAAGGCATTGGCTAAAGGTAATACAAAAATTGTTGAGGCAAGGAAAGGACAATATATTAAACTTGTTTTTAATTGCTAAGTTATATAATAACTTACCAACCTAATTACTTAATTACCCAATTAAACTACAATGGAAATTTAAGTAACGTAACGCCAGTAACGTAACGCCAGATCAAAAAGCCTAATAAAAAAAAAACCAGAAAAGATTTTTAAATTTGATCACTTGGAAAATAAACTCATGTTATTTTAAGCCCTTCTAAAAAAAGTTTTATACGAAAAGTCTTGCCCACTTCAGAGATTTTTGCAATCAAAGTCAAAAATCACTACCGTTTTTTGTAACGTAACGCCAGCACATATTTTTGCTTATATCTTAAAATCTTTAAGGTCGATTGTTGTCATTGTTTTAACTTAATGTAGTGCTACTAACTTACTACGCAAATATAAAAAAGGCTTTTTGAAAATTAGACATTTTCATTCTTTATTTTTTATATTTTTGCTCATATGGCAACCCTACTGGTCTGTGTTTGAAAACGAAACATATGTATTTTCAGGGATTCCGGATGCATGTACCAATGTTTTCATAAGCATGGTAGGGGGGAGGGGTAAGAGCTTTGCTTACTCTTGTTGACGAGGAAGAGGGGGTTTAATAATTGTTAAAAATCTGCTTACGGCCCAAAATCGGTAAGGTGGTATATTTATATATGGTATAAAAAGTATCTCAGAGCAATAAAAAATTGTACACATGGTTTTTTCACAGAAAATAGTTGGTGTAAAAATTAACCAAATCGGTTGAATACCACGCCCACCTTCCATATAACCAAAATCGGTAATTTTATATACAGGGTGTCTGTCCCAGACCTAGAGGACAATCCAGCGTGGGATGATTCCTCATGATGAGACGAGCAAAAAAATATGTGGGTGGGGGTGATCGCAAATGCCCCCCTAGAGAGTTAGGAGGGAAAAACAAAAAAAATAGGTGTCATTATGTTTTAATCAATAACTTACATGTCTCTGCAACGATTGCTAAAGTTAATAGCTATTCGAAAAGAAAATGAAATCTCATTTAAGTCATTAGCACAAAGTTTTGCCATAAAGTCACAACTTAAAAAGTTATAACCACCTAAATTAAAAAAATGAGTTTTTTCTTAAAAAATCAACTTTCAAGGCAATTTTCTCGTAAAAAAACCAATTTATATTTTTTTTTACGTTATTTTTTTATTTAGTTCTGTGTAAATCCGCCATACAATGTTTTTTCTCAGAGCAGCTATTTTTCATAAAAAAATCGATATTCCCGATCTTACCTCTTTTTCCTCTCTCTCTTGTGTTTTAAATGCAAACACTGCGACATTGTTAATTATGATAACAATAACAATTAAAACAGAATACATTATTAAAAACTCTTACTGAGGGAAGTTGTCTGCTGGGAAACCGAGCCTGGTATTCCCTTCTAGCCTGGATTGCGTTGCCATTTGCAAACCCGCAACAAAAAACAATGTCTGCGTACTCTGAGTTGGAGAACATTATTATTTTACGATCGGTGAAAGACTGTATCGATTCAGGCATGTGAGCACTCAATAATAAGAACTTGCAAATAAATAAAAATCCGTTAAATCTAACTGTTTTAATTGTTATTGCTATGTTGTCATAATTAACAATGTCGCAGTGTTTGCATTTCATACACAAGAGAGAGGAAAAAGTGGTAAGATCGGGAATATCGATTTTTTATGAAAAATAGCTGCTCTGAGAAAAAAACAATGTATGGCGGACTTACCCAGAATTAAGTAAAAAAATAAATAACGTCAAAAAATATTATAAACAATCAGGTTTTTTTTCGAGAAAATTGCATTGAATTTTGTTTTTTTTTTCAGCAGAAAACTCATTTTTTGAATTTAGGTGCTTATAACTTTTTTAGTTGTGACTTTATGGCAAAAATTTGTGCTAATAACTTAAAGGACATTTAATTTTCTTTTCAAAAAGCTATTAACTTTGGTAATCGTTGGACACCTATTTTTTTGTTTTTCCCTCCTACCTCCCTAGGGGGCATTTGCCCACCCCCACTCATATAATTTTTTGCTCATCTCATCATGAGGAATCACCCCCCGCTGGATTGTCCTCTAGGTCTGGGACACCCTGTATATGCCTTAAAAAACTGAGCTTAGAGCAATAAAATCTTGTACACCAAGTTGTTTTCTTACAGTAGCTAGTTGGTGTGAAAATGAACCGAATCGGCCAACTAATACGCCAAGCTCTTATATATCCGAAATCGGTAAGGTAGTATATATCCCCAAAAAACTATCCTAAAGCAATACAATTTGGTGCGACTTGTTTCTTTTATAGCAGCAACTAGTTTGAGTGAAAATTAACTATATCGGCAGACTTATACATTTTACGCAGTTTTTATCTTTCTGTCGCAAATGGGCTTTGACCTTTAAACCTTTCTAGAGAGCGCATCTTAAATAAAACCCATAAAATTTTTGGTTGTTAAAAAGATAAGAAAACGACTTTACTAAGAAAATTTTATTTTTAAAGTGGGGTAAATCCTTATTTAGAAGTCTTTCAAAAATTTACCTTCAATTTCAAAAAGTTAAAATATTAAAAAAATTTTGTTTTTGTTTGTACCAATTAATTTTTATGGTATTTTAAAAACTACCTCAAACATAGGTAGTTTTTCAACGTAACGATTTTTCAACAGGTGAGCAGTTTCGCTTTTTCCTCCATTTTGAGCAAATGTGAATGCTTCATAACGTTAAAAAATCAGCACTTTTTTACTTAAACTAGTGTTTTTAATTCAAAAGATTCAATCCCGAAAGATTAAGCAAAATCGGAGAATCGGGTGACCCGTAATATAAATTTTATTGATGCGTTTAATGTGGGATGGATGAGGAGTTGTTTTTCTGTAGAAGAGAAAATAAACAATTATTTTATCACTATTGTATTCAGAGCATAATTAATCACAGATCACCTGGCAACCCTGCCCATAGTCAGAAACCGGAAACAGTTGTTTTTTACAAAAATTGTGAAATTCTAATATGTATATCGATAGCTAACAATAAAAACATGCGTGAATGCACTTAAAATTCAATTTCTTTCAAGAAAACATTTCGACTTTAATGCTTATTACGATTTAAGCTGCTCAACATAGTTTAGTACACAATTGCTTTAAAACTAAATAAATGTCATTTCATTGCATAGAAAAATTCTAGATTTGTATAGTTAACGCCGTATTGAATGGTTGGTTTTTTTTAAACATAGTATTGGATTTGTTTTTTATTTTATGGAAAAATAAGAATTAATTAATAGTAATAATTAATATATAAATGATTTTCAGAGGCAGCACCACTGCGTACCACTGCCATGCGTCTGTGACCTTATTGTGTAAATCTATTGTTTCCATATACATATTCCTACTTGTGGCTTTTTTCGTTTTTTTTTGTTTGTTTGGTTTAAAATAATATAAACCGTCATCGTCTGCGCCACTTTAGTACAAGCTTTCGGTGTTTGAGGAGCGTGGTTTCTTGAGCTTCTCCAAATTCTTGATGACAATGTCATGTAGCGAGGAGTAACGATTTCGCACCTCGCACACAACCAGCCACAAACTGAGGTATTCCTTCTCGTCCAGCTCAACGACAGCACGACGATAGTCCTCAATGTGCGGATATTTAGCAACTTTCGAGACCACTTTGGCACGCGATAGAAAATAGCGTGAAATCTGATCGAAGAAGGCAGCTGCTTCAGACTCTACTGCTTGAATCTCGGCGAGTGTGTCTTCCTGAATGGACACGCCAAAATTGTTGCCATCTTCGATTTTCGGTATCATGAAGGAAATCCACATTTTCAGCAAATTTGAGTCCTCTACTAGCTTGCGTATAATCGGCTTGACAATCTTGATCATCTCACAAAGTGGTTCATTGCAAGGCACTGAGCCGCTTGGCAGACACATAACCTTGGTACCGGGCACAAAGTTATCCGAGGTGCGTCGGCGCTTAGAAGCTGGCAGATCAGCATCGCCGCCATCTTCCAAGTGGTCACGCTTGTTACCTAGACCATGATTATTGACAATAACAGCATCTGGCACTGGAATGTTAAGGTCCTGATGCACTTCGTCAAAGTTTCGCTCGTTGAACATGTGCGTGGCGAGCAGCTCGTTAAGAGAGACAATCTTCTCGGGGAAGCCCTGCACAATGAGGTGCTCTGCTTTTTTAATTAGCGAGTCCTTGTAGACTTCCACCTGGTGCATGAGTTGAAGGGCAGTTGATATTAATTGAATTTGCACAAAATGCGTTGGAAAGTCATTACGTACCTTTTTGATAGTGTCATTTGGCATTTTCGCAATTTTGCTGGTTGGCTTGTCTGCGGTGTAATAATTTTTAAGCGTGTGTTTGGCGCAGCGTGTTTTCTCGCACGTTTCCCCTGAAAAGCAAACTTAAGGAGGAACTTTAAAGGAAAATATTAATGCTGGAATTTATGCGGCTAATATTTGTAGCTGTTTATGAAATTTGCTTTTTTTTATTGAAAAACGGTGAAGGTTTATTTCACTGCAACACAATTTGACGAAGTTCGCGGCGATTGAAATGCTTAGCAATGCGATTTTTTTTGACAGCTTCACGAAAGCATCGCATCTGCCAAATGTCAAATAACAAAAGTCAAACAGTGCTGCCAAGCTGTTGTTTTTGCAGAAAAGCATTTCTATGGAAGGTTTGTGTACCAGCTGACACTAATTAATGAAGACAGAGCATTCACAACTGTTAAGATTTGTAAAAAGTTTTAGCTCTTAAGTTGGAGTTATAGCAAATTTCAGTTGTGTTATATAAATTTTTAAACATAATTTTACTTAAGAGCCAACACAAAAATATTTTTATTATTATTAAATGTGTTTTGGCTTCCTTTTTGCAAAAATGTAAAAAAGTGGCGGTCTCTTATGGTTTAGTAGATAAAATTCGCGAAACTTTGAAAACTCAGTGCAAATTTTTAAGTGTGTTAATGCTCATTTCCATTTTTACGAGGTAATCGCTGCAAGTTTTATCTCTTTGAATATTTTCAATTTTTGAAATTAATGTTGCGTCATTATATAATACAAATGAAAAAATTTTATAAAAATCGCGCGATAAAATAACAAAAGAATTATATCCAGACGTACTGTAGACATCGACACCGGTGTTGGACTTGCTGATGGTAGTAATCCCTAAGCAGCGGCCGAGGGATGCGTATTAAAAAAAGAAAACCAAATACATTTAGGAAATTCACAGTTCATGCTAATTAAGGTTTAATGTGCTAATTCTGAAATGTGCTATTTTGCGTGTTAATTTTTTGTTTTTGTTTTGCATGTAAACACAAATTAAACCTGTGTGTTAAGTGTTGCCAGTTTTGTACATGCCCTAAGGCATGCTTTTGTGGAGTGTTAAAGTGTTATTTCGTGAACAGCTGTTTTACGTGAATAAAAAAGAGTTGTCTGGTAAATAATTTTGATGAAGTTTTTAATAAAACTGAATATTAAATAGTTATTAAACTTTTCATAGAGCCCAAAACATCTGAGCAGCATATTAAAGATGCCAGCACTGTTTTGAAACTGCAAATCAATACTTTTCACTTTAGTTGTGCTCACAGTTGTAAAAAATTAGTACATTAAAATATTAATATATTAAAACTTGATTAATGTATTAAATTTTGAGACCTAGAGCCTGAATAACAACAAACAAAAATTTTTATAAAAAAAATTAAGGTCGAATAACAAAAAACAACTTAAATATATTAAAACATTACAATGAACTGTGAATTGCCCAATTTAGTTTTTCATTAAATTTGGACGTCATACAAAATCATCTTTTTGACTTGTATCTCCTAAGCCATATGAGACCCCTAATTCATTTTCGCAGCATTGCATTTAGGAAGCCAAAATACATAAGGGCTATTCCCAGTTACGGGCAAATAGCTTTGCAAATGTATGCCCTACCAAATATTTGCCATCAACTGTGAGCACACTTTTTAGAACACTGTTGCAAACAAAACTCACAGCTGTTTTGGAGGGAAAAAAACAACACGAACAGTATTTGTGGTGTTTTTCATTATTATTTATCAAATTATTTATCAAAGTGAGTTCCATATCAGAGTCTGCTAATTTTGTTTTATTAGCGGCGTTTGGTTAAAATGTGACAGCTGGTTGATTGGCAAATAAGTTGTGCCCATGCTCGACTGTATGCAATGCGATTTTAGTATTGCAAATTTGACACAGTCGAGCAAATGCAAATCTGTACATTTTGTTGTTGTGTTGAAAATATTTGCCATCATATTTTGCAAATGCCACGATGCCACGCTATTTGCCCGTAATCGGGAATAGCCCTATAGTAAAAATAAAGGGCGTGAGCTCTAAAGTCATATTATTCCAATTTTTGACCCTTTGATGACCAATGCCTGCATTCAGCGGAAAGAACTGTTCCACAACTTTCGGGCTGAATGGTATGCTCTCACAGAACATGTTCCTTGAGATGTCACAATTTATATAGCGAAAATATTTTATGCTACTTCGCTACTTGAGCACTTTTTCGGCTAGAATGCGGCCAATGTTGCTTATAAAGGTGCCCACAGACTATATGTTTCATACATATGACATGTCAAATAAAATTACATACCGAATTTCATCTGTGTGTCAGAATTAAGTTTTTGTCAGACAGCTTTTTTTCTATTGTCTCCACACTATAGACACGTCATCTGAAAATAAAAAACAGCTTTTGAAATTTTTGTAAACCTTAAAGCTCTTCAGTAGCTATTCAAACTAAGAATAAATTAATTTTAAATGAATTTATTGAATAAACATCTTAAAATTTGCCTTTTCTTCCATTTTCAAATAAAAAAAATTATCAAACTGACATTTTGTATAGATGGAAAAACATACGAAATTAGAGACGGTTCTAATTCAAAAATTTACAGACGCAAATACAAACGACATTGCAAAACCACATTTTCATATGTTCCACACTATCTGTAGCTAAAAACCATTTGTAATTTTTTGACGTGTCATATGTATGAAACATATAGTGTAGACGCACTTTAAGCAACATTGTACATACTTATAAGCTTCTAAGTCCCGTTATTCTCAAATTTTTGACAGGTGTTTTTTGCATAATGTAACCTTATGTGTTACGGAAGCTTATAGCTATTTATTGTATTAAAAGATTTGCACGTGTCGACTCAGGAGCCGTTCTTCGTACAGAAAAATGGTCAAAATTAAGATCATGATCGTTTTGCAAAAAAGTGTTTATACAAAAAATGCACAAGAACATTAAAATTATTAGGGGTATTCACGATTCAGTGCACTTGCCTGTGCAGTTGAGGACTTGTGCAGTTGTGCAGTTAGGTTTTCGTGAACACACCACCATCACTATTTCAAAGCTGTCAACATTTTTCAATGAACACAAGTGCACAACTGCACAACTGCTCAAGTCCTCAAGTTTAAAGCAATAGTAGAAAAGCACTTGTGCAGATTTTTGACGTACGTACCTTTTGTTTTTGTAAAGTGCACAAGTCCTAAAGTCCTCAACTGCACAGGCAAGTGCACTGAATCGTGAATACCCCTATTGTTTCATTGTTAAACTAAGTGCACAATAGGGGTATACACGATTCAGTGCACTTGCCTGTGCAGTTGAGGACTTGAGTTCTGGTGCAGTTGTGCAGTTAGGTTTTCGTGAACACACCACTATCACTTTTTCAAAGCTGTCAAAATTTGTTAATGCACACAAGTGAACAACTTCTCAAGTCCTCAAGTTTTAGGTTACAGTAGAAAAGCACTTGTGCAGATTTTTGACGTACGTGTATTTTGTTTTTGTAAAGTGCACAAGTCCTCAAGCTCTCAACTCTACTGGTAAGTGCACTGAATCGTGAATACCCCTAATATAAATAAATAAAGTTGCGAGAGTCATATACACAAAAAACATCAGGAAAAGTGTTTAGTTTTGTCCAATAATTGGCCAACGTTGCAAATAAGCAACACCCTGTAAGTAACGAATCCGGGCACCAAGGACTTTAACATTTTTCAGTTCATATTTGAGTAAAGACAAGCACATATCTGACTTCAGAAAATGTGTAACCCCATCTATTTTAATTCGGTCGGGTTAAAAAGCCTACTCCGTCCAATTCTACACAATTTCCATTTATAATTTAGAATAGATCAATTCAAATTCCAAAAAAATTATAAGAAAATAAGAAAAGATCAATTGAAATTCAGAATAGATGCATAACAATTTAGAATTGATCAATTGAATTACAGAAAAGATCAAATTGAAATTTGGAAAATATGATAATGGTCTTAGTAATGGTATTGTTAATGTCAATGAAAATGGTTAGGGTTATGGTAATGAATTGGAATGATAATGGAATTGTAATGCTAGACTTTAATTTGAACATATTAATAAATTTCTTCTGCATTTCAATTGTTTTTCTGAATATAATTTGATTTTTTCTGAATTTCAATTAATCTTTTCTAAATGTCACTTGATTTATTTTGAATTTATTTCTGAATTTAAATTGGTCTATTTTGAATATAAATTGAGCTTGTCTGCATTTAATATTTCTCTGAATTTCTGAACTGTTGTTTTTGTTTTTCCTTAACATACAAAAAGTAGATTAAAAATAAAATGCAATTTATCATTAAGTTTTTTGTGCAGAATTTAAATTAATGTTTTTTTTTTAATGTGTGTATGTCAGCTCCAACACGCGACTGGAGTTTGCTCATTAAAAAAAAAAATTGCCTCGAAATTTGAAATATTAATACATAAAAGGCAAGCACGCTGCTCCGTGTCCAATATCTCTCAAACTGTTCAGCCTGAAAGTATGAACATCGTAATACATAAAAGGCCAGCATACTGCTCCCCACACAGTAGTTCTCAAATTGTAATTATTTTTTGACAATAAAGTAATTTTACAAGACACACTGTTCTCAAAAATGTTCAGACTGACAGTATGCACAGAAAATATATTTGATACTTATCAGTGACAATATTGGGTTTTTACAAAAGTACGCTTTTGATCTAACTACATCTTTTTTTCATCTTTACATAAAAAAGTTATGACGAATTTAAGGAAATTCTTTTGAGTCAATTGTACCAAAAAATATAATTGCATCAGTCGAGAAACGACACCTGAGTTGCTACGTCTTGCATCATAGCATTTGCAAAATGGTAGAGTATATTTTTACTCTACACTAACAAAATATACAGGGATGCATTTGTAAATAATTAACATTAAAAACCCATAGTTTATATGCACACTTCACATTTAAACTTAAATGCACACTGACAGCTGGTAGTTGAAAAATGAAAAACTGAAAAAAGAACTTATGTGGAAAATAAAGAAAGTCCTCAAACTTTTTTTGACATTAAATTTGTTTAAACACAATGGCCCATTATCATAGTCCAAATAAAGTCGACTTTAAATTTAGTGCAAGCTTTTTGACAACATATTATATTGAAAAACTGTCAAAAAAGATTATACTAAATTCAAAGTCGACTTTATTTTGACTATAATAGTGCGTCAATTTCCAAAAAAAAATAATTTTGCTTTTTCTCGATCAGCGGTGTATTTTATGTTTTGCAACAAGGGTTGCAAAGTAAACCGAAAAAGACCATTCACAATTAGTGGAAAATTTTTACAATTGCACAAATTTGCAACCTCAAATGCACACGATTGTATTTTCTTGTAGGTTTCAACTCATTTTGCTATCGGTTGAGTAGTTTGTGAACGCTCGATTTCACTCCCTTTACAATTTTCATACTACTGGCTATATATGAAATTTATTCTTACGGATTAAACTCCAAACAAGTAATTTTTTTTCTAATTTTTACACTGTCATTAGTTGATGCTTCGATTGGTAATACTGATAATTATGGATTGTGATTACTAAAATATTAGATATACGTGCATGAATCGATATTTTCGAGATAACGTGAAAAACATGCATCAATTGTAGCTGTGGATTTTTTTGTTGATTCATTGAAATTGTTATTTATGTGCATTGTAAATTTTTCGCGAAGAAAGTAAGTAAGCGGTAAACAATCATTTGATGCAAATTTACGTTTAAATCTCTCACAATAACCATAGTGATTTCATCTTCACCTGTCTGACTAGTATTGGTTATAAATTCAAAATACTATTGCAGTTTCTTCAATTGTTTTCAACAACAATAGGGGTATTCACGATTCAGTGTACTTGTCAGTGCAGTTGAGGACTGACGTTTAAAGTAAAAACACATTCAGAGAAAAACATCGTTCACTAAGGTATCGCTACCATAACAGATCACAATAGCTGACTCTCCTGCATGCGGCCAATGTGTATGACACACATTCTCTATTTTGTTTTATCTTGCTTGATATTCGATGGTGGCAGCTAAAACTCTCACTCTTACCTAATAGTTATTATATCATGATTTCTTTATCATTTTGATAAATTTTTATTAAATAAATTTTGTAAACATTCGACTCGCGTCGTTTCATCACCGAGGTCGTGAAGCGCGACTAGCCAGATATAATTGTGTTTGTGGTCCATCCGCTGATGCGACCGACACAATTAAAGTACAGTTTTAAATAGAATCAAAAAGATTCGTAATTTGTGATGGCGTTTTAAATCTTTGGATTGGGCCAAATAATTTCCTCTTCAGTGAGGATTCTTCTTGAGCTAGGGAAGCCTAGTTTTCGCAGTAACTTAAATAACAAAAAAAAAAAAAATAAATTTTGTAAATATAAAATTTGCAAATTGTATTTGAAATCAATGGGCTGTAGAAAGTCTTCCAATGTTCGTTTCCTCAATATCCTGTCAAAGTTATACTCAAGACACTTTCAGAGACTGCAAAATAAAATTTTTTTAATGAGAACCCTTTAATAAAAAAAAAAAAACAGAAATTATCTTTTCAATGTCGAAAAAACAAGTTTAAAAAGTATTCGCAAAAATAGAATAAACCGACTAGAAAAAACCGCTTTTTCGAATAACCCCAAATTGTTGATTTAAAGAAAACCAAATATTTTGAAAAATTAATAAAAAAGCAGTTTCTGGAGTTACCTGCAATCGGGTTTTACAACTCGAATTTAAAACAAAGCTCGTTAACTACATATCTAGCAAAATACTATACAGTTTCTAAGTGCAAATAAACAAGTTTATTAAAATGCTATTATTACATCATTGACCAACCAACACATCCTTCAACATTTTCTTCTTATAACAGCATTATTATAAAGTCTTTCCCGATGGCAATGAATTTTTAAATTAAATCAGTATGCGATTCTATAAAACGTTGCGATAAACACACTATAGAACATACAACGTGTGAAAAATAATATATTTACAATTCTGTGTCAACAGATGTGTGTTTATGTGTGTATGTGTGCGTTTGTGTGAATGTGGGTGTATGGTTATTAAATGTTGATAAATATGTACTATAATATTTGCTATGACAGAAACAGTTATAAACTGACGATTCAATGGCGCACAGTGACTGAGCCACATAAAAAGTGTAAATATATAGAAGGATTCGTTGTAGCTCAATTTAATTTAACACATGAGTTGAAATTATCTATATGAGATCAGATACAAAAATATTTTTAAATCCGCCCACAACCACACCTAGCTGCCATATAAGACAAAAATTCAAAAAGCTATATTTTTGTCATTCAGCCTATATAAAAACCACTTCCTCAAAACTCTTAAGTAAATGCGTAGAATAAAAAAATATATATATCTTATACCACGCACACCCCCATAAGCAATCCATACGGGGAAAGCAAAATCAATTGCTCTTAAAAGACTGGTCACGTGACAGCTCAAATGGACAATTGTCACAGAATAGGTCTGATATAACTCGTCACGGAACAGTTTTTTAGTACCTGTTTTTTACTCAGGGACCATTTTGAATGATAAAATCGGAGACAGATCTATTAAAACTCAAAGCTGTGTTCGTATGGTGTGAAAATTCAAGGTTGAAAAGAAAAAAATTGCATATGTCACAGAATAATTATTTAACAAAGTTATGGGCAAAATCGACCGATTGTTTAATTTTTGTGATTTCATTACTTTTCCTCCTCCTTTATTATTTGAATCCTTAAATTTCATACAAATTTTAATAAATTTTATTCAGTCCCAGAAAAGTGAGTTTTAGAGTTAAAGATAAAGTTCAAGATAAAGTTCATGCGTTCCATCTACATTCATGTAGTTCACTAATTCTAATTAAAAAAAATTGAGTCTATATTTTTAAGAAAATCATTTCTTATGATGGATTACTGCTTTAATCTATAAAATTAAGTTTTTTCAAAATAAAAATATATGAAATCATTTATTAAAGTATTACATATGACTTATTATGGTCATTTATGTCGCTGAAGACTTTCTTCTATTTCAATTGGAAAAGACAACAAAAACAATATTTTTAATGAAATTGTCTCTTCCTGAAACGCAGTTAACAATTTTTATCAACATTTCTTATTTTGAGCTTCAAATTTTGTTTTAAATCAAAAAAACTACAACACATAGAAGTATCAAAAATACTGGGTAACTGTTGTTGTTTTGCTATTGTTTTGTTATTGTTCATTTAAACAAAAAATTTTATGTCGTTAATTTTTTTTAACTTAACCTAACTCAAGTTGTTAATTTTTAACCTAAGCAAAATATTCATTGGATCTCATTTTTTTATATTTAAATTAATAAAAAACACTAAACAAAAAATTAAAACTTTTCAAAAGTTTTATTTTTATTAATCAGTGCATTTAAACAAAAAATTTGATGTCGTTGAACACAAGTTGTTAATTTTTAATTTAAACAAAATATTCATTGGATCTAATTTTTTTATAACAATTTTTTATATTTATTTATTTATTTTTTCAAATTAAATTTATTAATTTGAAAAAATTGCACCTGACTTATCAAGTAAAAATACTAAAGAAAAAACTAAAAAATTTTCAAAAGTTTGATTATTAATCAGTTCATTTAAACAAAAAACTTGATGTCGTTGAACAAAAGTTGTTAATTTTTAAGTTAATCAAAATATTGATTAGATTTAATTTTTTCAAAATATTTTTTATTTTTAAATTCGTTGAACATAAGTTGTACTTATATATTAAAATAATATTGTACTAAAATGTAAGCTTTGTGTATTTTCATAAAAATATGGAAAGTTGTGGGTGGGATCTGAATAGGATAGGTCACAAATCTATTATTCTAGGCTGGTCACTGGAAAGGTCTAGGGTGATGCAGCAGGTAGAAATTGACCCCTGTCAATGACAACGCCATGTAAAGTGACCGGTCGGTTTCATATGTTGGTGGCAGAATTGGGACAGGTCCCTATCCCTTGGGAACCTATAACGTGGTAGTTTCTGAACCGGTTCTTTTTTCGTCAAAACAGGTCACCAATATACTCTTCTGGACCGGTCCACGGTTATGCAGCAGGTGGCAATTGACCCCTGTCAATGATAGCGCCATGTAAAAGTGACCGGTCAGTTTCATATATTGGTGGCAGAATCGGGACCGGTCCCTATCCCTTGGGGACCTATCACGTGGTAGGTTCAGAACCGGTTCTTTTTCCCGTAGGGATGTTTCAGTCCACGTGATTTTTAAAATTTCAACTTTCAAGTAGTAGTTTGTTTTATTCAAAGATATTATTTGTTTATAAAAAAAATTTATAAAAAAGATCTGACTACTATCGTTATTACAAAAAAGTGGAGTGAACATTATGCATTTTGCAGTAAATTATTTGTGATTGCAAAAGTGATACTAGCAAAATCTTATAATTTTAAGAGCATACTTTTTGGCAGTGTGATGAAATGTGCGCAAGTCGTGTAGCATACATGTCTTGTATACTGTAAAGCAATGCTTAAAAGTATGCTTAATAAAATTATAAATGTACTAACTGCATTATTCTGTATAGCGAAGAAGCACTCCAACTGTGAGAAAGACCCGAGAAGCAATAATTTCTTCCATACAAAATTGTGTTACTTCTCTTGTTTTTATCATCGTTGGTGTGCTTCTTCGTGATACAGAATAATGCAGTAAGTCTTCCAATTGAAAAAAATACTCGAAACGAATTTTTGTAGTTTTTGCTATATGTTGCGAAAAGAGATCGAATGTGCTCACTTTTGGTTCTTGAAACCAATAAAAACTATTCCATAAATGAAATAGAAGTGCTGCAATGTACTGATATAGTTATATGTTACTAAAAATTAAATTTTCCTCTTTTTCCTTGTATCGACTTGCATAAAGAATTTATTATAGAAACAAAAATTAAAAATAAATTTCCAGTACGCAGAAATGTTTTCCAGTAATGCTTTAAGTAGATAAAAAAATCACAGTGCCATTTTTTCCTGTAATGAATGACTCTTGATCTTATCTTAAAAATACACATTATTAGTTGGCAACCCTATTATTTAAAAATTTTATAATTTTAGTTCGCGCCTTTATTTCGCGCCAGCCCCGAATTCGTAAAAATAAAAAAATATAGGTGGCAGCCCTATCCACTGTATTGAATTTTAAAATTCTGATTTCAGATTTGAAATCAGCGACCCAATAACACCTTTAAATTATGTTTAAAACTATTAAAAATACTTATTATGAGATGGCAACCATTTTACAAAAATATTCATTAAAGACTCGGATTCAGCAATCCATTTTTACCTATTGTTCGAGACAGCATCGAATTCGTTAAAATAAAAAATAAGGTGGCAACCCTATTAACCATATGGAATTTTAAAATTCTGACTTCAGATTCGAAATATTATTAGGTGGCAACCCTATTAACCATGTGTTAAAATTCTGACTTCAGATTCGAAATATTATTAGGTGGCAACCCTATTACAAAAAATTACATAATTTTTAAATTCTGACAACGGATGCGGATTTAGCGACCCATTTTTACCTAGTGTTCGCGCCAGCACCGAAATCCTTCTCTGATACAAACCAACTATTGCCAGTGAACAAGTGAGTATCATCCATTGCCTTTACCACTTCATGAACAATTAATGAATAAATGAAGAGACAACGAACGACAAGTGAAGAAGTGAAGAAAGGATGAATAGCAACGGTTTCTTCCTAAGAGTAAGAAACTATTCTTGTTCACAAACTGGTTTCCTCTTCTCCAGTTCATGAACAAAAAAAAATTTGCTCAACTCTTCACGAAAATGAGCTGCTCACTTTGATCTTTCTTCATATTCTTAAATGAATGAATAAAATCAAAAATAAGCAGTTCATGAATGATCAAAGTGATGATCAAAGTGATGATCTTTCTTCATATTCTTAAATGAATGAATAAAATCAAAAATAAGCAGTTCATGAATGAAGAAATGCGAACCTTGCAAAAAAACCGTGAATTTTTCTATGAAATATTTTGGAATCATGCTAATTATACTATTTTTAAAAAACGTCTAATGAAAAAACTTTCATCAAAAGAGCTCATGAATTGTGGTATTTATTTCTACCTGTTCAACCACTGTGCGGCGCGCCTTCACTGTCGTAAGTCTTGTTGTGTGTAAAAGATTGTTTGTGAGATAAAAATAATAATATACTTTTAAGTAGATATCACATTAAAATGAAAATTATATGATGGCGACGAATAAATAACAAGCTTGCTGACGAACATGGTTCAGTTTGTGTATTATTAGTTTTCTTTGATATCTTTCAGACACTTGTCATGAAGATGTGCAACATAACACTATTTAACAAATCCGCGCCTTGCCACGGCAAATGTTTAAGCATAAACTTTTTTTATGTATTTTGGGGGTAAATTCCAAAAATGCTAACTCTTTTTTTCTCTTGTAAATATTTTTTTAAATATACTGAATAGGTTGTTTAACACTATTTTTTATTTATTTGCCCATAGCTCCAATAATTTTGAGCCGATTTGACAAACTATGTTTTGTTTGAAAGATAATTTTTGCTTCTTTACAACTTGTTGCAACATTACTCGGATTCGAAATCGATGATTGATTTGATAGAGTCAGATGCAATCAAAGTCCAGAAAGTGTTTTTTTTTAACTTTCAAAAAAACAACAAATTTTAATTGCTTTGTTGAATTCCAAATTTGTATTTAAATTATAGTAACAGCCCATTTAAAAAAACAATTGTGAAAAATTTAAATGAAAATTTAAAATTAAATACAGTATTTTTTTTCAATAAAAACAATAAGTGTTCTCATCTAAGCATTTAAACTTTCGATGAGCGATAAAGTGTAAATAACGTTAATGTCGACAAAAGGACAGCTGCGGTTAGGGCTGCGAAATCACCTTTATTTTTTTAAATTTTTTAAAAACCATACTTGATTTCAAATAAAAATTTTAGTTGTTTGATTGTTTAAAATCATTTATTGAGCTTTAGGTCAAGGTTAGAAAAATTAATTGTTCTAATGAATCTTTCCAAAGAAACAACAACAACAACGTTTTTCAATATGAAAAGGAAAAAATCACTAGCTGATTTTATTGCAATTTCGGCCATGCTAAAGGCTTCATCAGAAATCTTTGTGATACGCCCTGCAAGAGCGCATTAGCGCAGTGTTCCATACAGGCGATGATTTTTCTCCTGTTCATTAGACTGGCTCCATTTTTTTTTTCGATTTTCTTAAGTCTTACCCTCTTAAAAGTTGTCAATGCAATCAAAATCAACTCAAAATTTTTTTGAGAAGAATCCGATAAGTAGAAAGGAGCTCACCAGCCACTTTTATGATTATATAGGAGGCCAGTATGGAGAATTTTTTTAAGTAATTTATTTTTTCGGAATAGAGATATTCAAACCTTTTTTTTCTAATTTCAAGAACTTATACACATATGTTCAACATGTAACTTTTAAAATAACATTATTTTGACAAAATTGTAGAATAAAAATTTATTTCGTTTATTATTATTTTTGATATAAGATATAGTATATTAACTTTCATAATTGTCGCTTTCATCATAATCCTCACCGAACTCATACATGTACGCATTCAGAAGATCGGACTTCCGGTAAGTTGAATGATTCAGTTTATAAAGAAGAACTGTTTGAATGAGGAATTGTTTTTGTTTTTCATCTGTCGACAAAATGGGATTGAATTCCGTTATCAATTTTGCAGCTCGTTCAGCTGTGTCATTTACAACATGTAGCCCGTGGCATATGGCTTTACCTGTCTTAAATGCTTCTTTTGTTGACCACTCCGATGGATTTCGTTGAAGGAAATCTGTTGAAATGTGGAAGCGATCAAATAACTTTAATGTTTTCTGCGTAACAAAGTCACTTAATTGTTTTGAAGAAAAGTTTCTGATGTTGTCATCTTTCGCAATTGTTATCTTGAGCTCGTTTTGTTAAGACGGTCGGCTGAAATTTTTTATCATTTCTTGTTTTATTGCAAATGATACTTTATCGTAAAAAAAGGCAAAAGCAACCGTTTCTTCAGACAGGTACCATAAATGATTTGCCATTCGCTCCAAAATTCCATTTGATATCTCTTTATCGATTTTTTTCATATTTTATTACATCCTTTATTAATTCTAGGTCCTTTCTTGGAGCAGAAATAGCCTTTGTGCAGAGGAGCCAAGCTTTGACGTACAGTGTCACAATGAAAATGCTCAAATCCCGAATTTTATGGACAGTTTCCGAATCTAAAACGTGTTGCTTACGAAAAATAAATATTTCCAAAATATAGATGCCTTTGGACATACAACGCGCATTACTTGTTTCTCCTGGTAGAGGAAAATTGAAAGTTTCGATTTTTTCGCCCAGAAAAATTAAGGTCAAATTTAGCAACTGCTTATAATCGGCACGAGGTTGAGCGTTTTCGAGTTCTTCTTTACAGAAACAGATTACATTTCGAGCAACTTCCGGTGATATTTTTTGCCGAACGAATTTGTCACTGACACCGGATTCGAAACCTGCAACATTGATTTTGTTATCAATCCGCGTTTTCCGATAAGCTTCAAATAGTTGAACGCCTGGTGATGTGGATTTGCCAAATTTAATTTCGAATGCTTTTCGTAAATATACCTCATGAATATGGTGTCTACATGCTAGTGGCAGCAAATCACAATGAATGCGATCTTGAAGAAATTTGCAGGCTCCATTGAGTCGACCAGTATTGGAAGCAGTTGTATTAAATGACATCGCCACGACTTTATCAAGAGCTTCCCATTCGGTAAGAGTTTGAAAGACTGCATTGGCAGTTGTTTCGCCTTTGCTATTTAGTGTCGAAGGAATACCTAATAGTTTTTCAATACCAGTCGAAGTAATAATTACTGGAAGTCGTTCTTCTTTTTCTGCTATTTTTTGACCAATCATTTTAGGCAGAAGTTTTCCGTCCCAATCAACAGTAAGAGCACGCTGATTTTCTAACTGGAATGTGAAAAAAATAACACTTTAGCTGTAATTTCTAGTCACTACTACTTATATCCATATATTTACTTACAATTTTCGAGAAGTCCGCTTTCATTTTGTTCGACATCGTTTCTCTATATTTCTTTCGCCTGCTTTCAATGGATTTGCGGTTGACAATCAATTTGTCAATTTGATGTCCCAAAGCCGTAGCGATAGCAGTTAATAGATGAACGGCTAATCGATTAGAAATCTTGCAATTATCAAGAGCTGCGATAATTCTTTCATCGATGAAATCAACTGTTCCTCTTTTTGTGTTCGGTTGGATGGTGTCTTCGTCATCATTTTCACTTCGAGAAACATGTGATTCGTTATAATCATCGTTATCTGTGCTCGTTTCGTCAAAATATTGGTTTATATCGACGGCCATGTATGACTCTGATAAGTTACGATTTAAATTAATTAAAAAATTAGCACAATTCCAACTGCAATTTTAATAATATTTATCGGATTGCTGTGTGACTTTCTCATCTCGTCTCTGTTTTTGCTCGTTCTCCTTTTCTTGACGTTGCTTTCGTTTTTTTTTCTCTTGCAGCCAAAATTCCGTCTACACCAAGCATGCAACCTTGACGACCCTTTTCACGTTGTTTCCGAAGAAATTATCTGTCTTCGTCAGTTTTTATCAATGTTAACGCATCTTTATGTGCGATGTCGAAAAGATTGTCTAGAGTTGCAACGAAATCATCTTCCAACTTCTGTTGTGCTACTGGTTTTTTTCCTAATTTGTCTATTTTAGTTCTGTGTTTTATGACATTTCCATATTTTTCGTGAAGAGAAATTAGTTTTGTAATGCAATTGTAGTCTTGACGGGTTGGAATCCGAGCTTTATTCCAAAAAATTACTGCTTCTCTGATGACTAACGGTGCACTTTCTCGTATTGTTAATTTTAAAACACGCGTATTGTAATATAATACGAGCAGAACTTGGCGAATCGATGGTAACTTGGCGCCTCTTATTGAAAAATCAACTATGCCGACCAAATACACGTCCAAATTATCAGTAGCATGCGTGGTGCGTTTAGATTTACTAGTTGACGACATTTCACTTTTGTTTCTTCAAAACTTCGTTTTGAGTGAAGATTGTAAGCTTAAAGAACTTTCCTATTTGATATGCCGTTCGGGACTGTGTTCCATGAAAACATCGAGTGAGTCTTTAAGCTAATCATCGAAAATCGAACGATGTCATTTCAAGCAATTAGGGGAAATTCATATTTAAACATAGCGTGGGTTAATGTTTGCATTCACTTAACGCTTGATCTTATTTGTTGTTGCCGTTTTGAAATGTTTACATCATCCCAAAAAGCTGACACATATAAATTGTGTGTGGCAAAATTCCATATAGGAATTTTCTACGAAACTACTAAAGATGCTAATCCCCACAATATATTTCAGTGTTATAAACATAACTGATTGAGAGTCAGCATTTTTGTTATAACACAAACAACTAAACATTTTTACGAAGCAATACAATGTTGGAATATAATTTTGTCAAAATAAGGTTCTTTTGAAAGTTATATGTAGAATACAATATGTATATAAGTTTTTGAATTAAAAAATATATGGTTTGAATGTATCTATTTCGAAAAATTAAAATACATAAAAAGTTCTCCATACTGGCCTTCTATGTAATCATAAAAGTGGCCAAAGTCTTCTCAAAAAAATTTTGAGTTGATTTTGATTGCATTGACAACTTTTAAGAGGGTAAGACTTAAGAAAATCGAAAAAAAATCCATTCACACTGGAGCCAGTCAACTGTTCATATTGAAAAAACGTTGTTGTTGTTTCTTTGGAAAAGATTCGTTAGAACAATTAATTATTGTAACTTTGACCTAAAAGCTCAATAAACGATTTTAAACTATCAAACAACTAGAATTTGTATTTTAAATCAAGTATGATTTAAACTATCAAACATTTAGAATTTGTATTTAAATCATATAAGATCAACATAATAAATAACAAGGTCATTTAGAAAAAACTTTATTTTATTAAATCATATTATATGTTATATTATATTATGTTATATTATATATTTTACCTGCTTTTTTATTTTAATATCAACTCCACAGTATTCAATACCTGATAGAAGGCCTGATTTTGTAGCGTTCCCTGACCCCTGAATTTTCAGAGGAATATTCTTGGAGATATTCAGGCCTGAGGCAGGTGTTACGTAAGAATGACATCTTAATGAAAAAAGGAAATAAAGTTGTGTGCTGAATACTCAAGTCTTAACATTATCCCTCAGGCTTGAGAGAATGTATTGTTCCAGGACTACTTCTACCGCTGGGAATAACATAATATATACATTAGACTGGCCGTACGATGTATGGCTTGGTTTTTTTTTTGGAAAATAAAATTTTATTTTTTCTTAAAATGTTTGTTTTGATATAAAAACAAACTCCAGAAATTTTCAGCCAAATCCGATGATGCCTAGCGGTGCCTAGTTGACCTTGAAGTTTACTACGCCAAAAACTTTTTTTTCTTATGCGTTGGACAAAGTTTGTTCTTACTTTGACTAAAAAAAAATGTGCAACAGATTTAATTTTATTATATTATTACTATTAAATTTGTTATATACATATAATTCATTCAAGGCATAGCTTTTTTCTATTCTCTTTTAATTACTCTCTCTTTCGCTCCAAAAAAAACAATACATAATTGTTAAAAAAAAATTAAAGCAAGTTGAGATGATGAGAAGCATGCTGCAAAAAAGAAATACAAATTCCTCTTTGTGTAGGGTTTGCCTAATGGTGAATTTAATTTCGATTCCTCTTTATGGTTAGCTTCGTGTTGCATTATATTTCGATTCCTCTTTACGGCTTGCTTTTTTCACCGCGATTCTTCTTTAATTACATTTTCTAAACAAGAAAAATGTAACGGCCACCACCAAAGCCACCATTGCAAATAAACATTGATGGTAGTGTGAAAGAGCTATTAACAAGCATGTAAGCTTTGCGTTTCATTACTAAGTAGAGTCTGTGAAGTGACAGTGAATATAAGTGAAAATTAAAAAAAATAGTGAAGAATAAAAAAAATAACAAATAATGGCATTAAAAAACCAACTGAGATCTGGAGATGATTTAGTGTTGTTCATAGGAAAATGTAAAAATGAAATTTTGGGTGCAAAATTACCGTCAGTGAAGCAGGTTCTTCAATTTTTTTTTTATAAAATGCGTATAGAACACTATTCTTTAAAAAGCAGTGCAAAATTGACAATTGCAGTTGTTTCTGATTTTTGGAAAAGAGCCAACATTCCGATAATGTCAGAACAAAACTCTGTTAAAGCCTTGGAGAGAATATATGAGAAATGGAGAAATTTGCAGAAGAATGCCAAGTCCAAGTATGAGAAGCACCGGAAAAACGAAGAGGAATTTGTGGATCACATTGAAAATTATATATTTGACATTGCAACGTCAGATGCACTTGCGGTTATGAAGATCCAACAGGATAAAGACTTTCTTGTTCTTCAAAGGCAAAGAGGTCGACCAGGAAGTATGTCTGGTGTAGATGTAAAAATAGTGGAAAAACAGAAACGAAAAGAAAAGCGTTCTGATATATTAAAAATGCGCGTTGAAACGTATCGCGAGAAAAATGTTTATTTAGGTAATTTAGATTTTTATTGAATTATCATGCAAATTAGTTTATTTATTTTTTCTTGAAATATCAGAGCAAATATCTGCTATGGATATTTCAGGTAGTACTGAAAGTAGCGAAATGGCGTATTCTGTGGTTGATCAAAATGTATCAATTGATATAGCAGACGATGAACCCACCGTCGTAACACAAGGTCAACAATCGCGTGGAAATATCCATTTTATTGATGATAGAATGCTGGCAAGTTTGGACAAATACAAAATTAGTACGAGAGATGCCATGCATTTAATTACTGCAACAGCAGCTGCACTATTACGAGCAATTGAGGGAGTCAACCCAACTTCCACAGCAATAAAATTGGACGCTTTAGTCCTCAATCGCACCAATATTCAGGCGATGAGGAGGGATTATCGCCGCAAACAAGCTCAGCAGATTCCGGAAAGTTTCAATGTAAATACTAAAAAATCTATTTTTGTGACTAGTTGCATAAAAATAATATATTTTTTAATTTTTCTGATTCAAGATACCTGAAGTATTTGTCCTTCATTGGGATGGCAAACTACTTCCAGAAGTAAAAGGCAAAGAAAAATCAGAGCGACTAGCTCTAGTTGCGACTGGCAAAAATGTGGAGAAACTGCTTGGAATTCCAAAAATTCAAGACTCCTCTGGTGAAAGTATAGCTGATACAATATTTAACTTGTTGATAAAATGGAAAATGGACAACTTAGTCGAAATAATATCTTTTGACACAACAGCAAGTAACACTGGCATTGATAAGGGTGCAGCCTACTTATTAGAAAAGAAATTGAAAAGGGACTTGCTGTTTCTTCCATGTCGTCATCACATTAGTGAATTGTTGATAAGAGCTGTCTTCGAACTAAATTTTGGTAAAACTGCTGCACCAAAAGTTCTTATTTTTAATCGCTTCTCCAAGTTTTGGCCAAATATTAACCAAAATAATTTTAAGAGTGGAATATCGGATGAGGATGTAGAAAAACTTTTTACGGTGGGTGAAGTAGAATACCACAAAATATTTTGCCTTGAGGCATTGAAATCTCAATACGTTCGGGCAGATTATAAAGAAGTATTGCAAATGTCATTGCTTTTTATTGGTGAAAAACCACCAGGCTTTTCGGGATTCCGTGCACCTGGTGCAACAACGCATGCTCGATTTATGTCGAAAAATATATACTGCTTTAAAATATTTCTGTTTCGTGAGCAATTTAAACTAACGACAGCGGAATTAAATAGCTTTCGTAACATTTGTGTATTTTTGACGCGAATTTACGTTCCGTATTGGTTTGGATGTGTCAAATCTGTGAATGCACCAAGATTAGATTTGCAACTTATAAATGATGTAACTGCATATTATGATACAAATATTTCCATCATTTTGTTAAAAAAAATTATCAATCATTTATGGTATTTGAGTGAAGAAGCTGTTGCTCTGTCTTTCTTTGATGACCAAATCCCTTACGATATAAAACTAAAAATGGTTAATGCCCTTGGTAACAATGAAGAATTATATGAAGAAGATATTTCGAAAAAAATTAAAACTACAATAGAAGATGTCAGAGCGTATACTGAAAAAAATTTGAGCGATTTCGTGTCTGCAAAAACAAAAAGATTCTTCACTCGATTGCAAATTGATTGCAGTTTCTTGCATTCGGATCCGGTAACGTGGAAAGATAGAGATGATTTTTGCGCTGGAAAAATTATTTGCGAAAATTTGGCCGTTGTCAACGATGCAGCCGAAAGGGGAGTTAAATTGATAACAGATTTTAATCGAGCGCTAACGTATGACGAGGAAGACAAGCAATATCTGTTGCAAGTGGTGCAACATTATAGGAAAATACATCCGTCTCACACGAAAAGCTCCCTTGTAAACCAGGTATTTTAATATACATAACTCAAATAAATACATATTTCTAAAATCTACCGTTTATTGGTGAAAACGTTATTTCTTTATGTAGGTTTCCCTATAATGCACATATTGTAAACTTCAAGGTCAACTAGGCACCACTAGGCATCATCGGATTTGGCTGAAAATTTCTGGAGTTTGTTTTTATATCAAAACAAACATTTTAAGAAAAAATAAAATTTAAATTTCTAAAAAAAAAAATTACGGCCAGTCTAATATACATATACATAACTATATACCAGAGAGGGAATGTTGACAGTTTTAGGGAGTAGCTGATTTCAAAATTGATGACACAATTTAAAATTCAAGATGGCGGATAGAGCTCCCACCTAATTTTTTTTTGTATTTTTGAGAATTCTTGTAATTTTGAAATTCTGACAACGGATTTGTTTTCGAATCTTATGGCGTTTTCGTTTCTCGAAAAAGTGTTTAATTTGTTCTGCCTTTTTGCTGCCATCTTTGAGAATTCTGAATTTTTTCTACTTTTTAGTGTAACAATTTCGAGAAAAGAACACGATTCAATTTTAGAGGTCACTATTTTTTTCCAAGAGGGCACAATTTCTTATTTTTTCACAATTTGCAGAAAAAATGTAGCATTTTTCGAGAAACGAAAACGTTATTAGATGGAGGTTAGGGTTGCCACCTACATATTTGCCATAGTATTGCCACCTAGTAAAATGTATTTTTAAGAGTTTTAAACATCATTTAACAGTTTTAGGGCATCGCTGATTTCGAATCTGAATTTAGAATTTTAAAATTCAATATGGTCAATAGGGCTGCTACCGAAAAAATTTTATTTATATGAACTCGGTGCTGGCGCGAAAACTAGTTAAAAATGGGTCGCTAATCGGAATCCGTTGTCAGAATTTAAAAATTATATAACTTTTTTATAATAAGATTGCCACCAAATAATACGTATTTGAAAAACATAATAATTATCAGAACTGCAATTTTCAAGTACAACCAACTTTGTTATGTTTAAAGGTAGGTTTACAATTTTGATGTCATTGGAAAGATAATTAGATAAGTCACAAATTTGATGCTGGAAAAAATTTTCATTTATTTCGCAAAATTCAGAGAAAATTGAGCTCAATGTAAAAATTTAGTAGTTTTTACGGACTGATTTCATGTTCACACAATCGCAGCTCAGAAATGGATACATGGAGTGGGTTTGTTGGTACACCGTTAGATAGGTAATTCCATTGTCTTTCAAATGAGTTATTAAAATACGTTTTTTGTAGCTTAGTTTTTTGCTTAACTCTACCTCCTCTTTCACTTCTTAAAATATTTGTGCTCCTACACTGGACACCATGTATAATGAGTAGTAAGAAAGATAGTCTGAATTCGCCCTGTGGAAATGATTTTGGCGATGAAACAGTGTTGTAAAAGGGGAATATTAACGCGAAAATCGGTGAAAAAATCGCTGTAAAACCGTGATGTTCCTTTCAATAACTTAGCCGGTAGGGTAGTTAATTTATGTCATTTAATTTAATACAGCAAAACTGTCACAAGAAAATAAGGTTGCCAAACAAATTTGACTGCATTGGCTGTCCTGCTAAAAATTCCCAACTTTTAGAGAATTTTAAAAAATCTGTCCTTTTTCCCTACGCTTATTTTTTCGATAAATATACCAACAAGTAGGTAATTTTCCATAAATGTACCAAAACTGATTCGGATAGATGCTAAATATATAGGATAGCCAACGAACAATACTGTTAATAGATTTTTATGATCTACCGCAACATACTTAGCTACAGTTAATACTTAATATTGAATAAGCCACTTTGCGTAACAAAAGGTTTTGGACTGGTTGGTAGAGCGTAGAATTATCAATCGAAGGGGTATGAGTTCGATGCTCAAATATCTTTTACATTATATTTTCTTATTATAAGACGCAAGCAAAAAGCATATGGGGCATTTCACAGAAAAGTGGAAGCGACCAAAAAACTAAGACTTATTAAAAACTTATTATTTGATGATATCATATAAGAGAAATATTTTCATTTTATTCATTTAATCAATTTCTACATAAATTCATTAACCATGATGATCAAATCGTTTGCACTGTTTCAAAAATGTGGTTTTTCTTTATTTAAATCTTTTTACGCCGAAGTCATGCTTTTGAGTAATAAAAATTTGGCTTTTAAATGCCTCTCACAGTAGATGTCTTATTTTTTTCTCTTGCATTTAATAAAATTTAAAGAAAGTTTGAACTTACATTGAAGAAACAGAATGTATTCTATTTAATTAGACAAGAGGACTTCACTTTCAATGTGTAAATTTAGAATTGGCTGTACAATAAACTCAAAAAAATAGCTGAATTTGTCTGTACGTGACCGTGGAACGCTCCATATTAATTCTAAGAAAATGGTGTCGGAGAGAAGTGTCATTTTTGAGATTTTACTCAAGCAAATCACAAAATGAGTCATTAAAAGCTTCGCTTCAAAAATATACTTTTGATCTCATTGTCATTTTTCTTTTTTAATTTCTTTGAATAATTTCATTGTTGAAACAAAAATTATCTCATTCAGTTCTTTTAAATGCCAGCGTTGTTAAATTTACTATTTTTCTTCTTATTTATTTTAAATTCTATTGTTGTTAAATTTAAATTATTGTTACTTGAAATTAAGTCGGATATTTTAGAATTTACGAGTTTTTTCAGGTGTATAAATTGATTTAGCAATATTTGCTTGATTTGTGCTAAAACTAATCTAAAGTAGTAGAAAATGATGCTCAAGTTTTGCTTAATCTATTTACTAACAAATTTTGTTTCTTGAAAACGGTTTTCTCCGAGAAGCTCTTTTTTGAGCTTTAATTTATATGTGATAAGCTTATGACCACACAAATATGATTTTATACTCTCCTTTTATTGAAACATATAGCAATAGAAGTTAACAAAGTTAGCTTAAATCTTAATATAAAAAAGCTTTCCTTGAATACGTTAAAAATTTACTTTTCATTAATCTTTTTGTATAACTTAATGCAAAATGGCAATTTAAATAAATACTAATTTTAGACTTTTGCTAACAAGAGCTAATAATGCAATAAAAATAGCCAGCTGGCCTGTTTAAAGTTAAATAAAACCACAAGAACTTTGCAGGATACTTAATCTAATATATTAAATCTCTCGAGAGAGTTTTCCGTTTTTATACAGAAAAGTTTATTAGTTTGTTTTCAAACAATTAAGCGCACGTAATAAAAACGGCCCGAAATTAAAGGACCGAAAAACACAAGTTTTTAAAAAAAAAAGTTGAGAAACAACGTGAAAATTTCAGTAGTACACAGAACAGCGTTCAGCTTTAAACTGTGTAAATAAAAAACAGTAATCAAAACGCGTTAAACCAATGCTTTTGAAAATAAAAAAAAAACACGATCTTAACTTAAGCAATAAAACACAAATAACTCTTGAACATTCCCAGACACGTTTACAAGCTTCATTTAAACATTAAAGCTGTTAAATTTATGAGCAATTTATGTTTTCACTAACTAAAGCTGCGTTTGTAGCTTAAGTTGGAGCTTTAAGATTTTAAAAATAATTAAAGAAAATGATTATAATAGAGCTAATTGAACTCTTCTGTGAAGTTTCAAGTATAATGAGATGCTAAAATTTCTCACTTGAGCTCTCTCTAGCTTAAGCTTAAGACTTTGTGTAGAAGTGGCAAAATAATTTAATATAATTTTAAAGCTTTACACTTAAAGCTTTGTGTGTGCAAGATAAGTTTGAGAGAAGAGTAGGCAGGTAGTTGTTTTGCAGCTCAAGTTGATGCTTTAAAACCTCACGGGAATGTGCTCGTTCCTATAAAAGTTAGCACTTCACTACTCGTAACTTGTTTTATTTACGTTTCAACTTGAGTGAGATTCTGCAACAAGAGGGTTTCGCTTTTCTTTACGCTTACGTTATGTGTTTATAACTATGTATGTATAGTATGTACTTCGTGGTTGAAGTTTTTTTGTTTTACAAACAGTTTAACAATTTTGAAGGATTTATTTTTGTTAGGAGATATGGTAAGGTTTGGTTTTGTTTTGCTTTTGAAAAAAGTTTAATTATATTAAGATTTTGCATAAAAGTACTATATTTAGAACAAATATTTTTAAGCTAACATAGAGGAAACTTATTAATCAAATCTATTGCCAAAAAAAGTTTCATACCAATAACACAGGGTTGTCTAAATGTACTTAATTTGAAAACATAAGTCACTGAATAAGTATAAGGCAATTTACAGTTACTCACAAAATTAAGCGTACACCATTAAAAATTATGAAAAGTTTTAATATTAACAGTTTTAAAACCACTCTTTATATACATATATGTATATATACAGGGTGTCCCAGATCAACGTTTCAACCCAGCGCTGGTTGATTCCTTAAGTCAAAACAAGAAAAAAATTGTACGAAAGGGGGGGAGTCCATCTCCCTCCCGTTTCGAGCTATACCTCCTTGCGGAAGTATAGCAAAAAATGGCATTTATAGGTGTCATCAGTTTTAATTCAATAACTTAAAAAGTATTTCATATAGGAACCTTTTTGAAACGATTTTAAAAGATTTTTAATTAGTTAAGTAATATCTGTAAAAATTTTTTTGGTATTTTTAACCATGGAATAATTTAAAGCAACTTTTGAAAAATATGTTTTTTATTTTCTTTTTTTCACGTTTAGCTCGTTTTACATAAAAGTTTTTGAAAGATTTCTAATTTTCTGAAATCTTGTTTTACGATGGGAATAAAGTCTTACGAGCTCTGCAAAAAGCAGTTTACTGTGTAAGTTAGATGTCATCAGTTGTTTAGCGGCCATGCCTGAACAAATGTACAGGTGTTGAAGTCATCGCAGCTATTGTATTTAAGAAATAGGCTGAGTTCCTAAATGCGTTTTTGCAATGCATTAGTGTGTTTTATTTTGAATTGGTCCGAAGCTTATTAACCAAAACTGTGCAACTCTACTTATTTTAATAATATCAACAGAGCTGTGAAGTTCTTGTAATTGAACTTATCAACAATTCAAAATAAAATACACTGACACCGCAATAGAAACAATGAGAAACTCTTTAGCAGAGGAAAAGAGAGATAAAGCTTATGCTACCTGTGTGTCTAACAATTTAATGAAGCAATAATTTTTATGATTGGTTTTTTTTGGATACTTTATAAATTTAAATTTTAGTAACTTTTAAGAATGGTTTTGAAAAATAAAGGATGCAAGATTTTAAGTTAAGCATATAGCTTTATACTAGTGAAAGAATTACTAAAATCGGTTCAGTAGTTTTTAAGTTTAGCGTCGTCACAGATACGTGAGAAAACTTTTATATAATAGTATAGATAAAGGCATGATTAGTGTATCTAAACATCGAACTAGTAAGTGTGGAGGTAACAGGTCTGGGTCGGGACCTTTATTTGGATCAAGTTCTTTAATCGCTTTGAATAGTCATCACGCGTTAGTTGGATATGATTAATTATGGGGTGTATTCCTAAAAAGGGTGCGGGATTATAAGGATTACTTGTAAAGGCACAGAAAACTTCTTTAAAATGGTCTGCATATAAGTTGCTGAGTTCATGAGGGTTGGAGGAATTCAAAATACCTTTGAACATACATGATGGATAACCGCTAGATTTTCGCTTCATGTTAGCGAAGTCAAACAATTTTTTACGCTCTTGGACAATTTTCTCTCCGAAAAGTTTATTTGCAAAATATTTTCATAGTATTTGTGAAAAACATAATAATACTCAGAGTCACAAATTTGGTCCTCCAATTTCAAATCCATTGCAAAAATTTTTAGTGAAAAATGAAGATGTCATCTCGAACTTTAAATTAAGTTATAAATCTGATGATACCGGTTTTCCAACCATGATATTTAAACTTTTCTTGGTTAATATAACTGCACTGCTTGTAATGATATTTCAGTTATGTTGAAGTGAGTGTACCTTTTTAGAATGTCAGAAAACTTGTTCGATAGATCCGATTTTTAAATCCGGCGATCGATGCAATATTGTTAATTAAAGAGCGATTATCAAACAAGGCACATTTGCTTAACTATTTGATTATATCATTAAAACCAAGCTTTTATCTTGTAAGAAACCACACACGTGCTTTACAACATGGATTTCCAGCCAGTCAAATGTTTTCTAAACTGAATTTTCTAAAGCTTTCCAGTTGGTAGACCGACTCATTATTTTAAATAAGTTTAAGTAGTTTGGAGTGTCTGACCCTCTTATTTAATTCTTTAAAAGTTCCTTAACTAAGAAAAAAATTTTGTTAAAATTGGTTCTTTAAAATCCGATATTTTGGTGGATGCTTTTTCCGGTAAAACCCAAGGAACTCACTGTGGAGCGCTTCTATTTTTAGTTTTTCTTAATGATTTACCACAGTATTTTTATCACTCAAAATGTCTTATGTTTGCTGATGATGTTAAATTATTTTTAAAAATTTCGAAGCTTTCAAACTGTCTGCAGTCTGATTTAGATGTTTTAAATAATTGGTGTGTTTAAAACAAACTTCTATTATATATAAATAAATGCAGCGTAGTGTCTTTTACTAAATGTTCCGACCAAATAATGTTTGTTACTCTGTCAATAATTCTTATATTATTCGTAGAAACAAAGACCAAGGCTTGAGTGTATTATTTGACTCTAAACTTAAATTTTCCAGACATATTGACCTTTATAAAAAAAAAAATAAAAGTTTTATAAAAAAAAAAATACGCAAGACTTCAAAGATCCTTTGACGTAAAGGCTCTGTATGTCTGCTGCTGACTTGGAATTCATATTTTGATGTTCATTATAATAAAATGGAGAGTGACCAGAAACTTTTAACTAAATATGACTTAAGTAAAGTTTGTTGGCCAGATGATCTCCCTTCATATATAGCTAGACGTAAATTTATTGGTCTTTCTGGTTTCTTCAATGTTTGCATAGAATATTGTTACTGGTAAAATAGTGTTTTTACAACTGTCTAGTTCATTTCATGTTTACAACCCACCTAGAGTTTTTAAAAAATAAAAGATTAGTCATTGATACCTTTCATAGGACAATCTACGCAGCCAATGAACCAATCGCTATGTGCGTCGATTTGTGCAACAGTCTTTCGCAATTAATAAATTTCAATGTAAATGAGTATAGATTTAGATTAAGTTTATTCACTGTATTTAATTAAATGTATTTGTCTGTAAGATTCAATCCGTAGACTGAATAAATAAATATAAAATAAACATATATCCCTCATGTAAGAACATAATATGTTATTTGGTAAATTTTTAATGTGGCAAAAAAAACCTTAACAAGACCTTTTCTTGTACGTCCCAACTAGTTGTGCCTCCTTAATGACAAAAGATTTGAATATAAATTATATTATATTATACCAGAGCTTTAACCTGATATAATGATCATTTGAATGTGTTGTCTAAAAGTCATTAAAAAGAAGAAGGTTTCGTGTTTACGTATTAAATTATAGTTTTGACACGGGCACCATGGCGTATGAATGATTTTAATTTTTTATTATATAAAAATAGCTTACACAAATAAATAAATAAATAAACTTGATTTTCTGCCGAAAGTAAAATAAAAAAGAAAACCAAAAAAAAACTTACCTAAGTGTTACCAGAAATAAAGATGCTAAAATATTCCATCTCAATATATTCGGCATTTGTCAGCATTTAGAATTGTATTTTTGTAGTAAATAAAAATTTTGTTGTCCTGTTTTTAATGTTTTTTATCATCCTTTGCTTAATGCATTTACTACTCGCATGACTTAAATTAAAAGCTTTGTAATACTTTCAATACAACACACAGCTTCTATTTTAGGTGTCCTTAATGCATTTTCTCACATATTCCTTTAACATATTTTCTATTGGTTTTCTTTCGTCCTAAACAGTTACTTTTTATCTATACCAAAATTCTTGGAAATTATTTCGAAAGTCCAAATAAATGTCCATTTGTTGTCTACTCAGAACATGTGAACATGCCAAGTGAGTTTGTGTGTATATTTAAAAAGTATGTATGAAAATGAATCTATGTGTGATTGTGTGAATATTTGTCAAAGAAAATCTAAAATTTCAGTAATTTTAACAAAAATGAAGAAGCACCAGCAGCAGCAACAACAAAAAGACAACAAAAGGTAAATGCAATGTAGCAGATATTTACTGCAAACATACAGCAAAAATACACTCAAACAAACATACACTTTACTTAGACTACATGCTATACAACAATGCTGTGCATAGTGTTGGAAATCCTTCGAATTATACAAACACACTTTAAACAACTACAATATGTGTCTGTCATTGTTATCTGCTCGGACTTGTGGAACATCAAGGTCAATGCTAATAGAACATACCAAGCAACTATTTCCGGTGAATTACAATAATAATGGCGGGAGGAAAAAATCAAATATTTGCACCGCACCCTAACAATTTTGTTAGTACTTCTCATGTTATTGTGTTATTTGATGATGCCAATAATGTCAGAGAGAAGTTGAAAAATATGTAAACGGACATTGGCTTTTTTTTCTCTAGTGAGCATGTTTTTTTTTTTTTTTTGTGTTAACTTAAAGTTAGAAATTTACGGGCTACTTTTTTTTGTCACACAATATTTATGTGTTAACTCCACGTCATTTCCTGGTACGCCCTTTGTTTCTAGATCAAATCCTTTACATTTCAGTTTAACCCCAACTTTTTATTGATTTTGCAGCTCATAAATTATTCAAACCATTGTCCTTTCTAGCTTAATCTCTTTGTTCGCCTCACACACTTTACCTTTTTTGAATTGTTTTAGCTGTTTATTTTTCCGCTTTTTAATGTTAACCCTTTTTTCATCAAAACCTTTAAAACAGTGGTTGACTTAAAACAACTGATGTCTTCTTTTGTAATTTATTATCCAAAGTTAAACAACACTCCCATGTTCTCCATTGTCTTCTGCTTGTTCTTTTTACTTTTTTTTCTGCTGCTCGGCTTCTTGCTTGTTGGTTAACGTGTGGTTTTGCTTATATTTAAGTCAATTTTGTTAATGAGTGTAAATAAATTTTGGTCAGAAAGGTCATTTATGGCGTAAAAATGAGTATTTTATACGACAGACTGTTTTGACAAAGCGAAAATTATGATAATTGGCAGGAGTTGGTTTTGAGAAAATGTTAAAACCTTGCATGATAAATTTAAAATTTCACGCTGAAGTTTTGCAACTTCAACTTTTGGTGCTTAAAGGATGATCAAAATTGTTTATACTGTATTAAAGGCGTAACACGTACGTAGACAGCTTTGAGAATATTTGAAAAATGGAAGGTTGTCTACGTGGTTGGAGAAAACTTAGTTAAGTTATGAATATGTTCAAGGTTCTGTTTGTGGCTAAGAAAAAATGTAGAAATGAGTGAATTTGAAATGAAATATCGTACACATAAAAGCAACATTGAACAAAAGCAATATTTAATTTACATTTTTGAGTGTTTAGCATACAAATAGGGGTTTTTTAGAGTACTAGAGCATTTTTCAAAAGTTAAACACCATTGCAGAAAATTTGACCAACTTTAGATCTGAGCTAGTTCCAAAAAGGACCAGTACTGGGTCCTCTACAATACCCTTTTTCATTGATGGAACTAACGCTTTCTACGTGTCGATGTCATAAAAAAAGACAATTGTACACAAAAACACTCATTTTTCCCTATATTTGAACTAGTTCCAATATGAACATTTCCAAACTGGTATTTTTTCTAAAGTCATAAAGTAGATCTTAAACTAGTTTGAAAGTATTCAAACGTTAGAGGCATTTCTCTGCAAACTATATGAGCCTTTTAAGACTCTTTTATGACTCATTTCTAGGAGCCTGAGCCCTCATAATAAGCTCTCATAAGTTTTATAAAAGAGCAGTTTTTCTTTTGAAAGTGGTCCCACCTTAAAAGCTCAAATAAAAGTACAAAGTGATACTTTTTTGACTCCCAAAAGTAATTTTTTCGAACTCCTATAAGACTTTTTTATAAGTCTTATATTGGAGTTTTAGAACTCATAATAAACTTTAAAAAGTTTCAAAAATCTGCTAGTTTTCCTTTGAAACGGGCCGCTTTTAAGAGGCATCAATATGAGTCAAGCGCGTCGGAAGCGAATTTCATCTGGGGGGCAGTACAAATGGTGATGCAAAAAAAGTTCACCAAAATTTCTTCAAAGAAACATGAATGTGAATACACAAATTTTTTATTTTAGTTTAAAATAAAAATATATAAAAATATATAAAAAATATTGAAATTTCATTATTTTTAAAAGTTCTTCCAATTTCAATATTAGAGATCATTCTTTAAAGGATCTTTTATATGGTAATATGAAAATATAAGAATAATGGTTACTTTTATAAAGCAAGACTAGGTATATCTTTACATGGTTTAAATGCAATAATGTACAAAAAATATATCAATTTAAATTATTCCAAAATGTTTCTTTCTATCCTTGCGAGAAACAAAGTCTTTCACCACCTCCATCGAATTCAATTCTTCGGTTTTATTCTTGTGAATGTGTATAAGTGTCGCATGAGTGAGTCGTTTCTGTGTCATAGTTGCACGAAGATACGTTTTAAGTGGTCTTAGTGCACTAAAAAACGCTCAGATGAAGCTGCTGATGCAGACACAGTCAAAAGCAAAGCAATAAGTTTTTCAACTTCATTTAATAGTTTTTTTTACAGTATCCGAATTTTTTGCAAATTGAGATACAATGCCACTACAATTTGAAGGTGTTTGGCCAGGCAATTGCTTCAGCAATTTAAGTTGCGCGTGGAGGTCGCTCACATCAAAGTCATCTGCATAAAGATCTAGTTTTGTTTTTAGATTTTGTTCAGAAGGCAATTTTCCGTTGAAGGCTTCGATTACAATATTACAGTATTAAGCTACATACTTAAGGGTGCTTTTAAACTGAAGTGGTGGGTTTGCATTAGAAACTCTACATTTTTTTCTATCTTTTTGCAAACACAGAGAAAGAAAATGGTCCGCAAACATGCTTATGAAGAAGAGAGAAAGAAGAGGAAAATATCTAATACAAAAATATTATCGTTGTAAAAAAAACTTACATTTTGAATAACTTTTGAAGTTTTCTTTTTAAATTATTTATCTGACTAAAAAAGTGGGGGGGGGACAACTGCCCCCCTTTTCCCCGCTTCCGACGCCAATGATATGAGTCCTTTTTTTCTTCTTTTATGATTCTTATATTTGCCCACTTTTTCTTCATAAAATATTCATAAAAGTGCCGAAAATTCGCTTGTTTTTAATTGAATTTGGTCACTCTTTATGAGCATAAATAAGAATCGTAAAAGACTCTTTTATGACACTTATTTCGATTTTTATGGTTTCATAAAAGACTCCTAAAAGTGGCAAAACCAGCAAAGTTTTCTTTAAAACAGGTCACTCTTCCATGCTGGAATAAAGCTGTAGCTTCATTAGTTTTTATTTTTTTTTTTTAAACAGTGTCAAAAAAGCCGATTACTTCTTGAAATACACCGCTATTCTTTTGCTGAAATATAAAGTTGTACGCATATTTAAAACACCTTATTTAAACACGGTTACGAAACCGAATAAAATTTCAAGTGAATGAAACAGTATTTAAAATTATACTTTTTTCTTTAAATTTCTACTCCTAAAATGCTCCCAATTGGAATGTTTTTAGGAGCTCGTTTTTTGTAAATACAGAAAATACACAAAAAAAAAAACTCATGGAGGCCTTGCACAAAGTACTCTTAAATTCGAGTTTTTTCAGAGCCCTTAACTAAGTCACTCCAAAAAAAATTCGGAAGATGTTCTTTTCAGGACTGTAAGATATGAAAATACAGAAAAAAAAAAGTATTTAAAAAGTCATAAATAGAAGGGAAGTCATAAAATCCTCTTCAATAAAGCTTTTTTCATGAGCGCTCCGAACTTGATTTAAAGGGTTTTTCTTATCTATTGTATGTATAACGATAAGAAGTGCATCACGTAAAAGATGATGCATTTCTATTATTTTATGATGTTACTTTTTTATACAATGCAAAAATTTACCTGTGTTGAAATTTTTAAATAAATTCCTCAAACAGTTTGAAAATTAAAAACATTGACGCAACCCATATTCAGATTAACAGCCCTATTCTAGCGAAGTATCAATTGTTACCCAGTATTTTCAATATTTCAATGTTTGTTGTAATTTTTTGTTTTCAAAATAAAACTTGAAGCATAAAAAATAATAAATTTTGATAAAAATTTTCAGCTGCTTTTCAGATAGTCACAATTTCACGAAAAAATATATTTTTTGAGCTTAAAATTTTTTTTTTTAAATCAAAAAATGACAACAAGCACATAGAAATATTAAAAATACTTGGTAACAGTTGATACTTTGCCAGAATAGGGTTGTTTATTTATTTTTGTCAGTAAAACTTTCGACAAGAAAACTAAATAAAATCAAAGTGAATTTTTCTACGCTGAATGTTTGGTGTACTATTTCATAGCAAGTACAAATTGCGCTAGAAATGAAGTAGTTGGTTTTTCCAATTGACTCCGAAATGATTAATGGGACAGAATAATTTTTATGTAAATTGAAAAAATGCCTCTCTCTCCGATTTTATTAAGCATCTTTTACATTGATGACAACTACATTCAATTATGTGCGTAATTTAAAAACTGAGCAAATATTTAACTGACATGGACGCGAGCGATACATCCCAGCTAGCACAAAAAGGTTGTAAAAGTGTCGCAAAAGAGTCGCCAATACAGATATAAATCGTAATTGTAATGTAATTGTAACAACTGAAAAAGTAGATATTTACGCTTATTTTGTAATAACTTAGGTTACAATTATGTTATGCAATTAGGCTAAACATATGTTATAAAAAAATAAAGTTATAACTGTGTTTTTGGTACTAACTTAAGTTGCACGTCATGAAACATACTTGAAACATCCAAAAAAGTTTTTATTTTGTTATTCTCACGATACAATTCAGGTAAAAAGACGTGAATGTAACAAATATTTTGTTTTATCAGTTTTTGTTACAATGACAGATTTTTTAACAAGAAAAGAGTACTGATGACATAAATATTCCTGATTGAAAAAAATAAGTTGTAAAAAGTTTTGCATAGACAGTTCCTTAATATAATTTCTATTAAACCAGTGATAACTTTTTGGAGTGTATTTTAAAAGTCAAAGACAAATTGGAATGTAATAAAAATATGTGAAATTAAATTGAAAATATGAAGAGGTATACATTAAAATTTTACAATAAAAGCCATTTTTTCGATGAATGTTTGTGTTTTATCTCTAGAAAACTCACGCGTCACCCAAATATAATTTGGAAAAAGGAAATATTTCGAGTTTTTAATTTCCGCGTAATAATAGCTGCGTTCCTTTCACCTTAATTTAATCGCGATAACAAATTTTCTCAAAGGAACGGCAAGAAAAACGACTCGTAGAGGGCACTACCGTTGCAGTCAAAAGGAAATTCAAGCAATCAATAATGATACAATAACTATTAGGTGTCATGAGAACGTGTGTCGTTCAATACTGTTGTGAACTGTTATGGTAGCAATACCTGAATGATGTTTTTCTCTGAATGTGTTTTGCTCTAAACGTCAGAAAAATTGTAAATTATTTAATTTAATTATTAATATTATGCAATTATATAAATAACTTAAGTGCAATTGTTGGCTCCGCTGAATGCGTCCAATGTGTGTGACACACGTGGTTTGTTTTGTTTTCTTTTGCTTAACATTCGATGGTCGGAGCTCGTGAGAAAATAGGTAGCTGTCATGGCTACCTAATAGTCATTGTATCAAACAAACAAATAATTCAAAAAATGAAATGACGGCTCATAAAAACATACAATTGCGGCACCTGTGTTTCAAATTATTTTAAGGCTATATCACAATTTTATATGGATAGCAAAAATAATCCTATTTGTTACAGGATTATATTTTGTTTTTGCTTTGCATGTAAAAAAAAAAAAATAATCTGGATTATTTTCAAGCGAATGGAACGCAGCTAATGTTTAATATATAGCTAAATATATTTTTTAAGTTCCTAGTGTCATATTGCACTGAAAATTTTAAAAGTAGATAATAAATGCTAAAGAAAATCGTACTTAAATTTATTCCAATCAAAACTCATAGTATACAAAAAAAAGAAAATATGGTGAGTATGAAGTTTCTAGACGCTTTTTCCAAAGTCCTTGCAACTGAATAATAACCTCAATACATAGTTTTTGCAACTAAATTAATATCATAAGTTGCAAATATTTTTTTAAAGTTGTTGCAACCGAATAATAACCTTAATGCATTATTTACTTACAACAATTTTATTCAAAACTTCTTGCAACTGAATTATAACTCCAATACAACGTTCATGTAACTAATAATATTATATAAGTTGCAATGGTTGTTTCTAAAGTTCTTGCAACAGAGTAATAATCTTAATACATCGTTCTTATATCAAGCAAAATTTTATAAGTTACAATTATGTATTTTAAACTTGCCTCAACTGAATACTAACCTTAATACAGCACAAGCTTTCAATGAGTATTTTCAATGTTTTTGCAACTTAATAACAACCTCACTTCAACGTTATTTTAACTAACAACATTTTTTGAGTTATAATAATGTTTCCTAAAGTGGTCGAAACTGAATAATAACCACAATACAGCTTAAGGTTGCAATGACTATTTCCAATGTTCTTGTAACTGAATACAAACCTGATTTCAACCTTATTTCAAAACAAATTCTCATAATTTTACAATGATTCATTGCCATTCAACTAAAAATTTGTTCAATGTGGTAGTCTCATTGAACGCTGAAATAAAGCAAAAATAGATTACATGGTAGTAGAAGCCTACACAAAGAAATTAACGAGCAACACAGAATGTTTTATGAACAATAAAATTTATATTTTGCCTATGGTATTTTAGTACGTCACTGCAAAATTGGAAGCGTTTAGTGGTAGTTACTTCTCTATAACTAAATAAAAACATCTTCAAACCGAAGTTTTGAGCATTTAGTTGTGGGTACATTGATATAACTTAATATAAACATAAAGCAACTTAGTCGCAGCTAAGTTGCTAACTCGTTACTCTATTTGTTACAATTACAAAACACAAAAATTTTTTTATAGGTGCTACAAAAAGAAATGTTGTGAAAGTGTTAATTTAACGTAAAAATTACTTATTTTTTTCAAAACTTTATGAAACATTTTTACAACAAGTGCATTTATTCTTAACATAATTAACACCGTAGTTTTATTTATTTGCAACAAAACGAATGATTTGTTACAAATTACTTATTTGAAACTTTAATACAACTCATTTGTGACTAAAATTGTTTAAAAAACTGAAATACCACCGAATTATAACATATTTTTGCTACAAATTTAAATCTGTGCTAGCTGGGATGTGTCCTAGTAATCATATTAACAGAAATAATTATGTGTGTAATTGGATCTAGTTGCATATCAATGGCCATACGTTGATACCTAATAACTGTAATTTTTAGACAGATGAGACGAAAATGAGATGAATTTATGAAATATTTGGAATTTTTCTATCTCATCTAAAAATATGCTTTTTAAAAAGGATGATTTTGTTAGCGTTTGGTTTTTGAAAATTAGAAAAAAAAATACAATTTGCAATAGTAATTGAAATATTTATTAGGAAGCCGTGAGTTCTAGACGCTACCAAAATAAGATGCAACCTTTGTATATTGATGTAACTACTTGAGTTTGGTTACTCTCATACCAGATTATACAACGAACATCACATCTAGAACTCTTCATTTATTTTTAACTCATGTTCATAACTCGTGGTAACTCATGCGACAAACACTCTGTCATATGAGTAGTAATAATCAGAGTGTGAAAATAAAATGGCAATGAGAACACAATCAATTATCTACAGATTATAATCATATCACACTCAATGATTGCCAAAGAGTGGCTTACAAAATTCTCATAATCCCCGAAGTCAGATAGTCGCAGCCATTTTTCAACACAACCATTTAAAATGTCTGCAGCACTTACACATGCACATACACACAGGCATACACACATTCGCAAACTTATTTGCGCACACTTGTCGAAAATAATAACTTCAAGGGAAATGTGAAAATGAATAAAAAAAAAGACGAAGCACAGCAAAAACAAAAGCAGCAAGAAGTGTGAAAATAAATTTAGATTAATAGAACTCATACTCTGTAAAAGCTGGAAATAATTTTACGCACTGATGTTTATTAGCAGCGAATGGCGGGGATTATAATAAAACGAAGTGGTATGTTTTATGCTGACAGTGCAGTTAATAGATTTGTTTCAGTCAACAAAAATCAATCCAGCAGCGCACAGTGGAGCAGCTGCGGTGGAATCGCATACAGAATTTTAATTAAGAAAGAAAAATTCGCCACATTATCGTTACTTTTGAAACATTGTGGCTTTTGAGATCAGTGACTGACGAAATAAAAAACAAATAGAATTTTTAAATATAAGGGAACTTTGTGTACATGGGACTCTCCCAAAAAAAGTCTACCACGAGTGAAAAATGGTCAAAAAAACTTTTTATTAGCCAATAATAAAACATTAATAGATATGTTTTGTAAGTGAAAAACATACAAAATTTAATTCTATAAATTTTGCGCCGAAATATACTACTATAAAAGAAAAAAAAAAATTTCTGAACCATTTGACGAATCATACCCACATTTTTTCATTGCTTATTCAAGTAATATTATATTAGCTGCGTTCCTTTCGCCTTAATATAATCGCGATAACAAATTTTCTCAAAGGAACGGCAAGAAAAACGACTCGTAGAGGGCACTACTGTTGCAGTCAAAATAAAATTCAGACAAGCGATCATGATACAATAACTATTAGGTGTCATAAGAACGTGTGTCGTTCAAAACTGTTGTGAATTGTTATGGTAGCGATACCTTAGTGAACAATGTTTTTCTCTGAATGTGTTTTACTCTAAACGTCAGAAAAATTGAAAAGTATTTCATTTAATTATTAATATAATGCAATTATATAAATAATTTAAGTACAATTGTTGGCTCCGCTGAATGCGTCCAATATGTGTGACACACGCGGTTTGTTTTGTTTTCTTTTGGTTAACATTCGATAGTCGCAGCTCGTGAGAAAATAGGTAGCTGTCATGGCTTCCTAATAATCATTGTATCAAAAAAACAAATAATTCAAAAAATTAAATTACAACTCATAAAAATATACAGGTGCGGCCTGTGTTTACAATTTTTTAAAGGCTATATCACAATTTTATATGGATAGCAAAAATAATCCTATTTGTTATAGGATTATTATTTTTCTTTTTGCTTTGCATATAAAAAAATAATATGGATTATTTTAAAGCGAATGGAACGCAGCTATTGTCTCTGTAATTTAAAAGTTTTCTGCTAACAAACAATCTTATGCATTAGAAAAAGCGAGAGAAAGCGGAGTTCAAATAACAGAAGTTGTTGAATTGGTTTCATCCTACATTCTAATGTCGCGTCCGTGTGCAAGAAACATTATTGATTGTTGTCATTCGTGGATAAACGTTTCAAATGCAAGACGCTGTCAGTTTTTAAACAAGTTCATTGTGTTAGTTAGGGAAATATAATAATTGGATCCCGGCAAAATTAAAAAAATTTTTATGGGTGCTTAAAACTTGTCGCGTCCGTAACCGTAAGTTACGATAAGGTTTTATAAATAAGACTAAAATTATTATTTTATAGATGGCTGGAACATCAAAAGAAACAAGGAGTGAGAAAGCAAAGAAGTATAAGGAGAAAAGGAAAGAAGATGGCGAAAAATGGCAACATTATAAGAAAAAAGAGCTGAACGAAATTTATGGTGTCAACCTTTTATATATCTCTGGAGAAAAAATTCAGAATTTTTCTAATAAACTGTCAGAGTTATGGCAAAATGCTCCAAATTTCAAAGGAGTTAAAAGTTTGCTTTGGTTTTCATATTTCAACAGTCAATTTATTGAAGTTGCTCAAACCCCTTATTCATTAAAAAAAAAAACCATGCTAAGAGCTTTAACTTAACTTTTTCTTTATTTTGATTACTGTGACAGTTATGTAACTTGGATTTAACTTGTTATGTTTTTTTTTTATTAAAAGTTGAAATGTTATAATGAACATCATTAAAGGATTTTATTCCCCTTGGAAAAATTTGTAGAGTCCATAATGTCGAGTGCGTATTCGTACTATACCTAATTAAAAAAAGCTTAGAAATAATTCTCATATTTCATAAGTCTACGAAGAAAAGTTATCATTTTACATTTGTTTGCCGCAGGGGGACTCTAGGGGGTGTGCTACTGGCATGGGTGGATCAGCCCTCCAAAGTTAGAAGGGGCGGTCATACATTTGGACTCGATTGGGGCATCTAAATGGGTCAAAGAGCGATTTTTAAAAATTTGACCCTACGGAAAAGTTAGAATTCGTTTTAGAGGTATAGTTCCTCGGGCAAAGTTTCTTATTTTGATCCCTAGTGATCCTTATTTGATCACTGATAAATGGGCGATTTTTTTGCCTCGCCACAAATCGACCCGGCCTAATATACATATTTAAAAAAGTTCCCAAAAATAGCTAAACTTTGGATATTTATAAAAGAGCTTAAAAAATCTTTTATTTTTTGTCGTGTCCGATTCATTGTATAGTTGCTTTTAACTTTCTACTAATTTTTACTAAATCTTGCCATTATATTTCTTAAATGTAGCACTCTTTCTGCACACAAATCGGCACTTTATGTTTCTTTCTTGATTTTAGCCTAATTAAAAGCGTACGAATGTCGCGTCCGTGCTACTGAGATATGCCCATATGCCTTTATTGAAGGTTGACTCTAATTTTAAAAAAAATCTTTTTTATCAGAATTCCTATTTACTTAAATCCAGAGACATAACTGTTATGCAACTTTTTTGGAATTGGTTAAAATGAATTATTAAAATGGGTTAAAATACATTTATGTTAAAATACATGTTATGAATAACTTTTGTTTTTAAGAAAAATGTTTTTGGTTGCCGTATAACTTTTATTTTTGAGGAATAATTTTTTAAGTTGGCCCATAACAGTTAATTTTTGAAATGAATTTTTTCGGTTATAAGTGTCAAAAATCAAGAAAAAATATGACTTTTTCTTTTGGAATGGACTCACACCTCTTAGCCGTGGTCGATATGAGGTAATCATCTAACGTCATTGTCGTGATGTTAGAATATCAAAAAGTTTTTTGACACCATGGTGGACCCTAAAAAGGTGTTTTTTTATATTCGCTTCCCTCTTTAGAATCTTTCCCAGAGAAACCGGTTATCACATTGATTACCGATGACTGATTACCTAACCGAATACAAATTACTAAAGTGATTACCAAGCAATTACTTAGCCGAATACCGATTATTAAGAGATTACATAACCGAGGACTGATTACTGAAGCGATTACCAAGCAATTACTTAGCTAACATCTATTACATAATTGAACACTGATTACTAAAGCGATTACCAAAAGATTACTTAGCTAAATACCGATTACTAAGCGATTACATAACCGAAGACTGATTACTGAAGTGCTTACTAAGCTGAGTACTGATTACTAAGCGATTACATAACTGAAAACTGATTACTGAAGTTATAACTAAGTTATTACTTAGCTGAATACCGGTCACTTAGCGATTACATAACCAAATACCGATTACTGAAGTAATTACTAAGCGATTACTTATCTGAATACTGATAACTGAGCGATTACATAACCGAAGACTGATTACTGAAGTGATTACCAAGTTATTACTTAGCTGAATACCGATTACTAAAACGGCTACGAGAACAAAGGAACAGCTTGAACAGGCGAAAAAGCGACAGCACGATTAACCCACGCCCTGGTTACTTAACGCTGCATACATAAGATACTATCATAAGAACACATTTTTTAATAAAGACATAATACATATTAAATCATTTTTAGAGTTACTGAATCTTAGCCGTGGTCGATATGAGGTAATCATCTAACGTCATCGTCGTGATGTTAGAATATCAAAAAGTTTTTTGACACCATGGTGGACCCTAAAAAGGTGTTTTTTATATTCGCTTCCCTCTTTAGAATCTTTCCCAGAGAAACCGGTTATCACATTGATTACCGATGACTGATTACCTAACCGAATACAAATTACTAAAGTGATTACCAAGCGATTACTTAGCCGAATACCGATTATTAAGAGATTACATAACCGAGGACTGATTACTGAAGCGATTACCAAGCAATTACTTAGCTAACATCTATTACATAACTGAAGACTGATTACTAAAGCGATTACCAAGCCATTACTTAGCTGAATACTGATAACTAAGCGATTACATAACCGAAGACTGATTACTGAAGTGATTACCAAGTTATTACACAGCTGAATACCGATTACTAAAACGGCTACGAGAACAAAGGCACAGCTTGAACAGGCGAAAAAGCGACAGAACGATTAACCCACGCCCCGGTTACTTAACGCTGCATACATAAGATACTATCATAAGACCACATTTTTTAATAAAGACATAATACATATTAAATCATTTTTAGAGTTACTGAATCTTTCACAGGATCCTGGAGCGGCTGAGCTTTGCCTCAGCCTGTGTATAAAACCATGTCAGAAATGATAGAAGTTCTGCCAGTATTTAGGGGTCACTGACTTCAAATCTGATTTAAGAGTTTTAAAGTTTTTTAAAACTAAGGTGGACCCTAAAAAGTTTTTTTTTATAATCTTTGTAAATTCGCTGGTTGCTCATTTCGAATCTGATGTTGGAATAAAAAAAGTACATAAATTTCTTATTTCCATTTCTTTGAAAAATATATAACATTTTGCAACTAAACAGCACATTTAAGGGCCTATTAAAATTAAAAATGCATTTGATAATAATTAAGCATACATTTATAATTTAACAAAAACAAAACATTAATATTAAAAATTACAATATTTAATTTCTTTGATAACGACTAAGCAAACATTTTTTATTAAAAAAATCGATTTCTTAAAATTTTGTAATAAAAATAATTTTTCATGAGGTAGACTCAGCTTTTTCAATAGTTTTCTATAGTTGATTAAATACTTAACGCAAATATGTGAAATTAATTTAAGAATTATTCTTATTTTTTTATTCATTGCTGATGTCAGATGCATTAATTCTGGAATGTGAAAACATGATTTTATTAATTGAAGTGGCATTTGATGCAACTTTATTAAATTTCGTTCTGATTTCGTGAGAGATCAGCTCTCAGTACTCTCACAATAAAAAATGTTAGCATTTTTTCTCTAATATGGAGGAAAATAAAAAAATACTATACAGTGGTACTATAAATAAATTGTCAGTCATGGGAGTTTAATGTCAAATAGAGGAAATGACAATAAACAAAGTTGCTTCTGTACTAAAAACAAGACGAAGGGGCTTTTTTAAAATGCCACAAATAATTTACACCTATTTTCCAGAGTTTGGAATTGTTATAAAGAAAACATTCTCAAATGTAAAATTTTATTTACCCTATGACAATTTACATATATGGGCATTTCCAAACTGTCTTTACGGACGATTTGTTCGAAGAAATATAAAAAAAGGAATAAAAGAGTCAAACTTTTAAAAAGGCTTTTTTTATATTTGCCTAGTAATTAAGTAAAAATAATTACAACAATAGACACTAAGAACTTGAAGATATAAGCAAAAATATGTGCTGGCGTTACGTTATAACTAAATAGTGTCCGACTGAATATTCTGTTTCGGTTTCTGAAACCAAAACCAAAACTTTTGCTTAAAATTTTTTCCATCAGTCATTTAATTCAACTATATAAGTTTAGTTTAATCAAAATATTTACAATTCGTTAAGCAAAGCAAAAATTATGAATTCCTCTATAACTTTATTTATTATGTAAACGCAAAACATTTTGATTAAATTTATGCGTTCGATACTATCATTTTCGATTTAATCATCTAATAAGAACTTATTTTTATTGAACTGTTAATTAAACTTTTTTTTTTTTTTAGACTAAACCAACGCTCAGGGGATGCCCCCTATAAATGCGTAAGCATTGTGTTGATTCGGAAGATGGGTGATAGTTAGTTGGAGGGTGGATAGATGGAGTAGTGTCGGTGAAGATTTGTTTTGAATTTGCACAGCTCAAAACTGCCGGGAAACACGCTCGCAGGGAGACTATTCCACAACTTAACCGCGTTGTGGTTAAAAGCGCGACTAAAGAACGAATTATCGCGGTAATGCGAGGTTCTATTAGGCATCGATGCAATGGTAAAGGGGTGGGCTTGGACAGCTGCCCGAGTGGACCTGGGAAACACACGAGCTGGTGGCGTCAGGCCATGTATCTCCCTTGAACACTTCCCATGGTAATACCTATACAGAAGGCTTAGGCAACCTACATTACGTCGATGCCCAAGAGAGTTGAGAGAGGATGAAATACTTTCATCCCCTATCAAATATATCGCACGACGTTGAATTCGGTCCAGAAACTCCAAATAAGATTTTGAAGCCCCTGCCCAAATGCGCGAATGAACGAGATTTTTGAACGAGATCTGTGTATGTTTTTAAAAAAAAATAATCTTTGTAAAACTAAATTGAAGCACAAATTCATTGAAAAATAAGAAAAGACTAAAAAGAACAGTTCTTATCGGCTTAGTAATCACTTGGTAATCACTTCAGTAATCAGTCTTCGGTTATGTAATCGCTAAGTAGTCAGTATTCAGCTAAGTAATCGCTTGGTAATCACTTCAGTAATCAATATGTGGTTATGTAATCGCTTAATAATCGGCATTCGGCTAAATAATCGCTTGGTAATCGCTTCAGTAATTTGTATTCAGTTAGGTAATCAGTAGACGGTAATGGATGTGGTAACCGGTTTCTCAAGGAAAGATTCTAAAAAGGGAAGCGAATATAAAAAACACCTTTTTAGGATCCACCATGGTGACAAAAAACTTTTTGAAATTCTAACATCACTACGATGACATTAGATGATATCGCCCATATCGACCACTTCCATTCCAAAAGAAAAAGCCATCTTTTTTCTTGATTTTTGACACTAATAACCGAAAAAAATTCATTTCAGAAAATAACTGTTATGAACCAACCTAAAAAATTATTCCTCAAAAATAAAAGTTATTCAGCAGCCAAAAAACATTTTTCTTAAAAATAAAAGTTATTCATAACGAAAATTTTTATGTGTTGAAATTGCCCAACTTTTTCTGCTGTGAAATCTAGAATAACAATTATTTTCGGTCCCTGCTTAAATCTAAAGCAAGCAGATATAAAATTGACTTGAAGGTAAATACCTTAATTTTAAAATTAACGCTTTAATTTGGGGGGTTTTTTTAAATGAACAGGTTTTTCTTTGGTGACGATGTTTTATAGAAAAGTCATTGTATTGCAAATTTTTACAATTTTGAAGACATATAAACATTTTTGGTTTCAAAATAACAAAACTTTTTTTAAAATTAAACTGGCGAAAAACTCCGATGCTAATAAGAATTACAATAACAGAATTAACGTTAGTTGAAAATGGGTACACCGAAAAAAATTTACAGAGTCAACCCAAGTTTTTTCATGAGTCAAAAGAGTTTTTAAGAAGTTAAAAACGTTTTGTTGTCGTAAAACACAAAATGAATTGAATCAATATTTTTTTTGTTAATATAAAACTTTTTTTGCTTGATACAACTCATTTTCAAAGCTTGGAGTAAATTAAAAGCAGTTTCAAATTAACTCTGCATCTTCTCCAAACATTTCTCATTTTAACTCCATTAAAACTTATTGCAACCATCTATGAAGAACGTCTTTGTATTTTAAAGCTGAAACGGAGTTATTTTCAGCACGAAACAGAGTCTTCTCGAGCAAATATTTTCGTTTGTTCGTTTTACTTTGAATGAAGAGAAAGTACTCAAATATTTTAACAAGCAAATCAAGTGAGCTGAATTAAATGTTGCATAATGATAAAAAAAGGCCTTTTTACTATTGCGAGTTATATGTTTTCGTATATCTTTATGGAAGTGAAACTTCTTATGCGGTTATTTGATATAGAGGGTAAAATTTTTCGAGTCTCGTCACGAAAGTTTTTTTTTAATCTCGTCACGAAAAATTGTGTACACAAGCTTGATATATTTTTTGTATGGGGACCCCTAGAAGGGTGGCAGATAAAGTGTATGTGTGTATGTAAGAAATGCTAAATAAAAAAAAAACAATAGGACCAGCTCATACATTTGACCTCCCTAGGGGTTATTGTTTTTTTGATATGAACTATAATAGACAGTTTTTTCTATTTTTTGTGTCTTTTGTATCGGGACCTCCAAAAGGTTGGTAGATAGAGAAAAGGTGAGTTCAAAAGAAATGTTAAGGAGGAAAAATTAATAGGACCAGCTCATATATTGATCCCCTTAGGGGTTGTAGATGTTTTGATATGAATTATAAAAGCCATTTTTTTAATTTTTTGTTTTTTTTTTTATGGGGACTCCCACTATAGATCCCCATAGGTGAATTTTTCACGTCATCTCGTAAATATCAAATCACGGACATATTCCGCATACATCGCAAACCATTAAGACCAGTATTACTAAATGAAGCACCAACCAATGACATGAAAATATTAAATAAACAGAATATTTTTTATGAAAATTTTGTATTGTATTTCGTTTGAGATTCTATCTCTTTCTTACTCTCTGTTTTTTTATAAGAATCTATTTTATCCTTTATATTAAGAAGCTTACCTTCTGTACTGTATACACACTATACCGTAATTTTTTTGAACCTGCGGTGTATTTTTATAGAAAATTTTGGGAAACTAAACAATTTTATTAAATTCGGTATACAACTGTTGTTTTAATAAAAGTCAAGAAACATACATTTTTTTAAAAAGGAATTTATGAATTTTTGGAACATACTAAAGTCACATATTACCATATTTTATTAACGAAACTGCATTAAACAATAATAAACAAATTTTTAATGTATGTATCACGACATATAGGCAACCATGCTCACTTAACACAAATCGCCTTGAGAATATTCTAAATATCTTTGTACCAATTTTAATTATTCTACCATCAATTTATATACTTCATTTTTATAAATGCTTAAAAAATATCTTTTCCCTCATTCAACGAACAAAACAGCAATCAATTGTAAAGTCAATGCAAATATTTATCTCTTTTTTCAAATACAGGGTCCGCCATTTAACGTTTTTTTTTTTTAAACTAGTGCTTATTTCGTGAATGGTAACACTTAGCTCATGTCTGATTTGACAGATAATTATTTTTATCCTTCCGCTAAACGAATATGGTTGTGTATACGCTTGAACAACGCTGGGAAATATTGCGACATTACTTTGAAAATCGAAACCGATTTTGCCAAAAAAATCATCTTTTGAGATGAAGCTCATTTTGATCTTGGCGGGTATGTAAACAAGCAAAATTGTCGCATTTGGGGCACAGAAAACCCGCACGCATATATTGAAAAGCCGCTGCACCCAAAACGAGTCACTGTTTGGTGCGGATTTTGGTCCAGAGGCATAGTTGGGCCATTTTTCTTCGAAAATGAGCAAGGAGTGGCCGTTACAGTCAATGGCGATCGTTATCGGGCCATGTTGAACGAATTTTTGTTCACAAAAATTGAGTAGGATATTGGCAACATTTGGTTTCAACAGGACGGCGCTACGTGCCACACAGCCGAAGCTACACTCCATGTTTTGCGCCCTGTTTTTGAAGATCGCATTATCAGCCGCAGAGCTGATGTCGTTTGGCTACCTCGGAGCTGCGATTTGACACCGTTGGACTATTATTTGTGGGGTGCCCTCAAAGATAAGTGTTACGCCGACAAGCCAGAGACAATAGACGCTTTAAAGGACAATATTCGTGAAGCCATTGGTGAAATACAGCTGCACACAATCGATAATGTGCTTAAAAATTGGACCAATCGTGTAGGCTACTGAATGGCCAGCCGAGGCAGCCATTTAAATGAAATTATTTTTTATTATTAACCGGAAGGATTGTACTTTCAAATAAAAAAAGAAATTTGAGAAAATATTAAGTTGTTTTTTTATAGAATTTTAAAAAAAAGTTATTTTTCGGACCCTTTATGTTATATACAAAAATCCCTTTTATAAAAAATTTCCCTTAAAATCAAATAAATGAAACACCTTTGAAACAAATTTTGAAAGTTGAGCGCAATTTAAGCTCAAAAGAAAAAAAAAAGTTTTGCTGTATAAGAAATTATGGAGAATCAAAATTGGCAAATCGTGGATAAGCAAGCTGCTCGTGAGTATGGAGAAGAAATTCTGTTTTTGGCGTTAAATATGACTTTAATTTCCTTTGTATTCATTTGGAATAAGAAATAAATAAAAATAATTAAACACAAAAGAAATGACGGGTTCTTTTTTTGACTCTTTTGTGGGTGAGTTTGTTTATTTTTAAAGCTTCATGCTACATTTAAATGAGTTGATTCTAGGTTTTTTTGAGTGAACTCGAAATTTAAAAATTCTCAATTTCTCATTCTTAAAACAACTCCAAACGGAGTCAGTACGACTTTTCAAACAAATCCAATTTTTGAAGTAAATTGAACACACAAACGGAGTTAAATATAGTTTTTACAGCTTTGGCAAAATACCATGCACGAAAAGAGTTAAATTGACTCCAAATATGACTTTATTTACTCCGCTTTTTTTTGGGTGTAGAAGGAGCGTGGCTCCTTTCTTATTCTAATTCTAGATTAGGGGTAGAATCTAAGTATGTTACGATGTATATACTACCGGCGTGTATATTTGCCCATCATTATTTTTAAGTCATAGAGCTCAATAGAAGCTATCAAAAGACGCGTTATAGACAAAATAAATATAGTGTATAATATTTTAATAACTTATCTGGAATGGATTGCCGGTAAAAATCGGAAAATGACAGAAAATGGAAAATTTCGTATACCACAGGCCCGTAGACAAGATGGGTTTAAGGGGCTAAAACCCCCCCTTAGGGCCTAGAAAGTAAAAAATCTAATATCTTAGCATTAAGGCAACTACAACGCAACAGCGTTAAAAGTTACAAACCACTTCAATGGTGAACTGAATTGAGATTATAGATGATATAAGGACTTCGGAATAGATTGCGATCTTATGGCGACCATTATGGTTACGATGGTGTGGCTGTCATGAATGGTATACTACAAGGAGCACAAGCGTATGTAGTGGAAGAAGAGCTACAGGATGCTGTTATTAAAGCTTGAAATTATAGAAACAATAATAACTTTTGATTTTCAAATTGCTACATATGTGGTCGCAGTTCCAACTAAATGCATTTGTGATCAAGATTGTCTCTTCACATTCTTTGTTGTTTTTTCCCAAAAATGAAAACTATTTATTCTTTTTAATTTGTTTAGATATAATAATGTTTACATATAAGATAGAGTCTTTTTAATGCATTAAGCAATTCAGAATAACAAAAATTTATAAGCAACAGAAGAATAAATATAACTTAAAACTAACATTTAATGACTTAACAAAAAATAATAAATAGTAATAAATACTATAGCAACAGCTAGTCATAAATAACAACAAATCATGAATGAACAAAAAATCATTAGGTTATTAGATAAAAAAGAAAAAACGTAAATTATTCTTATTCCATTAGATGAAGAAATAGTAAGTTTAGATAGATAAGTAGTACACGGAACGGAAAATGTGCATAAAATTAGTGATTTTTTGCGTTGTTTTAATGAAAATATTCGTTCTTTTTGAACCAACGCACACGATCGTTAAAATTTTATGAACGGTATTCATAAACTTGAAATTTAATGAGCAAAATTAATGATTACGTATAATTTAATAAAAAATTTCGTTAAAGTTTAATGAATAAAATCATTAAAATAAATGAAAAAATCATTAAACTTTATGAATATGTTCGTCAAAATTTAATGAAGAATTTCATTAAACTAATAAAAAGGTTCAAAAAATTTAATGAACAATTTCATTAAAATTAATAAAAAGGTCATAAAATTAGTGAAGAAGTTCATTCAAATTTTATTTATTTTTAATGGAAATTTGAGTAAATTTTTAATTTATAAAATAGTTTAAATAAATTGTGGAATATTTACACACTTTACCTAATAATTTTAAATGAAAATGTATTGTTTTAAAAGTATATATTTCATACATTTTAATTATTTTATTTAAATGTTTACAGTCTTAAGTAAAAATGGCAAATACTTAGTAAATGTTATTTTATTACATAAAATTAAAATATGTTGATTTTATATGATTTAAATAAAAATTCTAAATGTTTGACAGTTTAAATCATACTTGATTTTAAATACAAATTCTAGTTGTTTGATAGTTTAAAATTGTTTATTGAGCTTTAGGTCAAAGTTAGAACAATTAATTGTTCAACACAACAAACAACAACATCGTATTTTCAATATGAAAAGGAAAAAAGCACTAGCTGATTTTATTGCAATTTCGGCCATGCCAAAGGCTTCATCAGAAATCTTTGTGGTACCCGTGCAAGCGCGCACTAGCGCACTGCACCACTGTTGTATTTTTGCTTTACTTTGCTTTATAATAACACTAGCTGAACCCGGTGTGCTTCGCTACCCCCTCGTTATAAAATAAAATTAAAAGTATTTATATATTTACAAAAATTTATTTATTTAATTTTAATTTAATTATTGCAATGCTTCTCCCCTTTTTTTGTTGTAAACCAATTAAAACTCAGTACTGAACCGCATGTAATTTTCTTCATGCTCCCCCTTTTTATTTTTAGGCCAATCAAAAAGCAGCAATTACACAATCAGCTGTTTCGCAGTCAGTTGTGGGAGAATGAGAATGGGGTTACCCCACTCTCTATTTTAATTAACACATATTACAAAATCAGCTGTTTTGCAAATAGTTGTGGGAGAAAGGGAATGGGGCTACCCCACTATTTTAATTAATACGTATTTTAAATTTGAAGGCCGTTAATAAACGTAGTAATGTAGAATGGTCGAAAAATATTATCATGTTATAAGTATTCCTGAGTCAAAGCTGCACGCTGTTAAAATTTAAGATCGGTTAACAGGTTCAGCCTCCAATATATCGCAAACAAAGGGGTGTGCTCCGTCCACTTTTCTTTTGGTACGTATTTCTATTCATGCCAATACCATATATAGCAATTACTGCCGCCGTTGGTCAAAAAATGCCCAAGATATGACGATTTTAAATTTTGGGTTATATGGGAGAGGCCACGCTCCTTTGCCCACTCACAGTTTTATATAGTCAAGAATTTATTATTTCGTAAGAATATCCTATTGTGAAAATTTAATGACGATCGGTCCAGTAGTTACGACTATATTAGGATTTTTAATTTTCCTAAAAAGGGGCGTGGTCCCACCTACTTTTCTCCTGGTACGTATTCCTAATTATGCCAATACCATATGTACCAAATATCATCGACGTAGGTCAAAAAATGCCAAAAATATGGCGATTTAAAGTTTTGGGTTATGCAGGCGGTGCCACGCCCCTTTGTCCAATTAAAACTTCATATAGCCTATTATTCCTTCCAGAGTCATAGTAACATGCTGTGAAAGTTTCAGGAAGATCAGTCCTTGGCCTCCTATAAAGCACAAACAAACAAATATACAGACAGACATTCATTCTTATATATATAGATTGAAAGCAGATTAATTATAATTAAAGTAAAATGGAGCGAAAAAGGGGGATTTGGTAATAAAAAAATCTATGGCTACCTTACCTGTAGATAAAAAGTATATAAAACTTTAGGTAAATACATATTACAAAAAAAGTATTTTGTATAGGAAACATTGTTAGTGGTATAAGTAAGTATCTGAATTTAAAAAAGGGGCGGTGAAGTGGGCGTGGTTCATAGTAATATGGCGACGTTAACAGTATTAAGAGCAATATACTACCAAATAAAAAATAATCCGTTGGAAGGAACAAATTTGTACAGAGAACAAAAAGTTTAAAACTTAAATTTGGCGTGAAAAGGGGCGTGAAAAGGGGCGTGGCGTAATAAATGTTTATTTCTACCTCGCCTGGAGTATAATGTGTATACAATTTGAAGTAAATCTGTTAAAAACTATATGGGAGCCATTACATAATGTTAAAAAAGCGGGCGTAAAAGTGGGCATGGTCGAAAAAAGTACCCTATTAATCATGCCAGAGTCCCAGTTAAATGCTGTGAAAATTTCAGGAAGATCGGTCCAGAGGTTTGGTCTCCTATAAGGTACAAACAAACAAATAAACAAACACACATTCCATTTTATATCTATATATCTATATATATAAAATAGGATGTGTGTATGTATGGAACGTATGGACTCCAAAACGGCTGGGCCGATTTTGATGAAATTTTCAAGTAATGTTCATCTTGGTACGGTAGGTAACATAGGCTATATTTGGACCCGATAGGTGGCGCTGGGGTGGACTTATATCGAAAATTTGAATTTATGGACCAATTTAACTGAAATTCAGAATGTATGTTTGTTTGATCATAAGAAAATAATTTGTGTATAAATGGACCCGATAGGTGGCGCTGGGTGGACTTATATCGAAAATTTGAATTTATGGACCAATTTAACTGAAATTCAGAATGTATGTTTGTTTGATCATAAGAAAATAATTTGTGTATAAATGAACACGGTAGGTGGCGCTGGGGTGAACTTATTTCGAAAATTTGATGGTGTGAAAAATATATAAATACTTTTAATTTTATTTTATAACGAGGGGAGTAGCGAAGCACACCGGGTTCAGCTAGTATATAGATAAGCATAAAGACAAAAGTAAAGCAAAAATACAACAACAAATGTAAAAATATGAATTGGGAGAAAAACTGAGAAATCTCATCGCCTCTGTGGTGCCGGGCACTAGTGCGCACTTTTCATTTATTAAAATTTGTGAACTCGTTCATAAAATTTAATGAAAATTTTCGTTAAGTTAACGAAAAAACCATTAAAAATAATGAACTTATTCATAAAATGGTCCAAAAAAAATTTAATGAACAGCTTTCACTAAAAGTTTATGAATTATATATTTTCCGTGTAGTATTAAGAAAAGTCTTAAGTCTTAAAGTATTTCATGCTTAAAGCTGAGTTTGTTTTGAATAATTTTTATTCTTAGAGGTAATGAGTTCCAAATTCTGATAGTGTTTACAAAGAAAAGTCTGTTCGAGTTAAAAAAAATTATATTTCCGCATTATAAGGTTCATGTTTCTATTCGATCTGCAAAATTGTAACTTGTCAAATAAATATTCAGGTGTTTTCGTGCAAATCAAATTATGCAAAAATAGAACAGAAAAATATAACAGAGAAATTTAATAAGCGTATTAAACACTAGTTTAGTAACGTCAATTGAAATGTTTAACAGTTATATTTCACTTCGGTTATATTGTAGAGTTGCTATTTTAAAATATTGACACTTACTATATAAATTAGTAGTGAATTGTTTAAAACAAATCAAAAATATTTTTTAAAATTATTGAAATCATTTTAAATGATGAATAAAGTTTTCTTAACCCTGGATAACCAATGTTAGTCGTTTCGACTAACACTGCTCACCTTTTTGCTTTCAACTTTTTTTCTCTCATCTGATCGTGTTCTCTATCCATATTGTGGTAACCACAATAGTTGTTATGTACTGAACACATTGACGACGACTGCAACAGTGCGAAACAACATGAAGAAAGAAACAACAATCTGGAAGTATCATTAGATTGTTTCATTCACGTATACACAAACACTTATATTACTCTGTTGTCGCACGTCAAATTAGGAAAAAATTCTAAACCGACGACAGCGACTTTGTTGCAATCACTCACTGTCGTTGCAACATTTTCACCACATTCACCTCCATAAGAAAAGCATGTAAAAATAATTTTACATTTGACGCACTGTTGCTGTCGTCGTCAATGTGTTCAATGCATTAAGCTGACCTCATTGTGTTCGGATGTGTTTAGCTTTTTAATTGGATGGTGTGAATTTTTTTATAAATGTAGAGTACGTCGAAGCGACTAACATTGGGCTTAACGTAACTTTTTATACCCCCACGCGTACTGCGTAAGGGGTATATTAACCTTGTCACTCCGTTCGTAATGCTAATAAGGAGACATGGTAGGTATAGAAAAGCATATATATATATATATTTGATTAGCATTACCCCCTGAGTCGATTTAGCTATCTCCGTCTGTCCGTATGTCTATCTGTAGACACCATTAGAGCCACAATTTGTAAGCTATCGTAAGGAAATCAAAGATATATGCTTATATTAAAATACGAAGAAAAAATTCGGGAATGAGCAAAATCGGATGAAAACTATGCCTACCTCCCAAACGAAGTGACTATCAAAACGGTTTCTCTTAATTAATATATGAACTTGGAATTTTGCACATTAGCTTTGGAGTAAAATATTCACCACATATTTGAAATTTGTGAAAATTGGATAAAAACCACGCCCACCTCACACACAAAGTGGCATCATTATAATACAAAACCTTCATAAATTCAACAAAATTATGGTTTAAACTTGATATTTTACACATAAGCTTTGATAATGTGGATAAACTCTGAGTTCCAAATTTTATATATTTGGATTAAAACCACGCCCTATAAAAGTGGGGTCATCAAAATTATACAACATTGACAACTTCGTATATACTAAAAAACGGATGTGGGGGTATTTTTAATTCGGTACAGTCGAAGCTTATTACTTTGTTGTAGGAATAAATTTTTTTGGTTATAAGTTTGTTATAGTGGTGCAAAGAATTGTGTCTCTTGTGCTAAACCATTGATTTAAACTTTTTTATTTTAATAATAATAAATAATGCTTTATTCGTTTAATGATAGAAGAACCTAGATAGAAGAAGAGAATTTTTATATTTAATTACTATTTTTTTTTTTTTCAATAATCTTTTGTGATATATTTCGAACTGATGAAATAAGTAGCTTATGAAAATATGTGATAAGTAAAAAAAAACCAAAGACCAATATAAATGTTTTTGATTTCGAGTAAAATATACATAGTTTTTTCATTTCCAACAGCTTTTAATGTATTTTATGTACCAACAGCTTCTCTATAACGAGTTTTGGAGCGTGTTAGTCGAATCAACTAACATTGGTTATAACTTATTAGAAATATGATTGGTTATCCAGGGATAAATTTCTTACGATTTTTTTTATTTTTGTGTTTGGAATGCCCAAACACAGGCACTTTGAGGATTTTTGAAAAAACATCAAGTTTCAGCAGTTATAACTTTTTGATCCGAGTTTTGTTTTTTGTATTTTTTTTTTTTCAAAAAATAGCTAAAGACTATGCTATAGCACTACGTTATGTCGTTGTTTTTTTTTTTTTGCATTTTCGTATTTTTAGGGATTCTGGGATTTTGGTGTCTGTTCAAAAGATCTTATTTCGGCATTGTATGAAGTTGAAGAAAACTAAAAAAAAATTGTTAATGGTTTCAAAGTTATAGAGACTTCAAATTTTAAAATATGTCCTTTTGTGCAGTCACAGAAGAAATAGGCATTTTGATGCCTATTTTAAAGCATTTTATAAAATGAACACAACAATAAAATATTCTTAAGAAGTTTTCACAGAAATAATTAATTAACTAAACACGTTAGTACCCTAGGTCAGGCTCAATACGTTCTCATACTTCGTCGGTTACTCATAGTAGTAATTAGGATTCATTGAGGACTTTTATTCATTGAATAATCAGTTTCTTAATTTAAAGGAAGCTTTTAATTAAGTTTTTAAAAAAATTTGATAAAACTGTTTGATTAAATATTGTACAAAAACTGAAACCTTGTATAGAAATTAGTCAATTTTGTTCAAATATCTTCAAAAGCAATTTTTAAGTATGCTATTTAGGCCCTTTTAAACAGAAATATAAACTTTTATGCACAAAATATTGGAAAAATTTGCGATTTTCTTAAATTTTCTTTTGTGCAAATGATAGAATTTAATATTTTAAATGCAAAACCATAGTTTAGCACAGCTTTTTTCAAAAATGTTAAATAGGAACATTTGAACAGACGCTCTTCATTTGTATAAAGTGTTGTTTCAGAAAATATTTCAACAACAGTTCATTACAATTTCTCAAGTTTGGATTTTTCCATTTTTTTTATTATTGAAACAATAAATAAAATGCCATTTTTCGAAGAGTAAAATATCACAACTGTGGGATTTTTAATCCGATTTTTTGTTTGTTGACTCATTTTAAAAAACAATTACATTAAAAACGAAATGCATACCTTTTTTTTTAAAAAAAGTATTTCAAGAGATGTTTTGGACTCTTGTAAAACGCTTCTCCGTGCGGTCTTATTGGTCTCTTGAGCTAGTTTTGAAAGTCTATCAATCGGCACCAAACGTTATAGATTTTATTTTTATATCAAATCGACTATTTTTAGTCAATGGCGTCAACAATTTGGTCTTTGGGCAGCAAACATTTAATATACATATAAAAATACCTTTTGATTTATCGATATCAAAAACTATCAATATTTTTTCTTAATAAAAACTCCCCTTTGGGTAAAACCTGGCTACGGGCCTGGTATACTACCGATTTTTTTTTTTTTTAAAAATGTATACCTCAGTTATTATTGTTAATAAATTTTAACATTTCAACAATTGAGCTGTTCAGAGCACAAGTGGCGTAAGTCCATTTTTGGTAGTTTTGAGAAAATTGAACATTTAGAAAAATTCTTATAATAAATTCTTATAATAAGTTTTGCTTATAAGCTAGGTCAAGAGCATAAATGTAGCTATCCATATCGTACAAAATAAACTAAATAGTACACAAAAATTATGCAGAATATTGCATATTAGTAGAAACATGTGGACTTGCGCCACTGAAAATTTTTTTAAATTTCTCATTTCCGCTGTAAAAATGTAATGGAAAATATTTTTAAGAATTTTTTGATGAGGAATGACATAATTTTTACATAAAAATTGGACAAAACTACCCATTAGCGATTTTCTTCATTATTAAGGGAGATATAAAATGAATGGACTTACGCAACTTGTCCTCTGAAAATTTTTTAAAATTTCTCCTTTCCGCTGTAAAAATGTAATGGAAAATATTTTTAAGAATTTTTTGATGAGGAATGACATAAATTTTACATATAAATTGGACAAAACTACCCATTAGCGATTATCTTTATTATTAAGGGAGATATAAAAGGAATGGACTTACGCCACTCTGGCTGTAAAAATGTAATGGACAATATTTTTAAGAATTTTTCGATGAGGAATAACAGCATTTTTACATAGAAGTTGGACAAAACTACCCATTAGCGATTATCTTTATTATTAAGGGAGATATAAAATGAATGGACTTACGCCACTTGTCCTCTGAAAATTTTTTAAAATTTCTCCTTTCCGCTGTAAAAATGTAATGGAAAATATTTTTAAGAATTTTTTGATGAGGAATAACAGCTTTTTTACATAGAAGTTGGACAAAACTACCCATTACCGATTATCTTTATTATTAAGGGAGATATAAAAGGAATGGACTTACGCCACTTGTCCTCTGAAAATTTCTTAAAATTCCTCCTTTCGGCTGTAAAAATGTAATGGACAATATTTTTAAGAATTTTTTGATGAGGAATAACAGCATTTTTACATAGAAGTTGGACAAAACTACCCATTAGCGATTATCTTTATTATTAAGGGAGATATAAAATGAATGGACTTACGCCACTTGTCCTCTGAAAATTTTTTAAAATTTCTCCTTTCCGCTGTAAAAATGTAATGGAAAATATTTTTAAGAATTTTTTGATGAGGAATAACAGCATTTTTACATAGAAGTTGGACAAAACTACCCATTAGCGATTATCTTTATTATTAAGGGAGATATAAAATAAATGGACTTACGCCACTTGTCCTCTGAAAATTCTTTAAAATTTATTTTTTTCGCTGTAAAAATATAATAGACAATATTTTTAAGAATTTTTTGGTAAGAATTGACTAAATTTAGTTTCAGAAGTGCGATTTAAGCATCCGTTTGTGATTTTTTGAATAATTGAGGAGGCCAGAATGCATTTATTCTTATGAAAGTTTCACAGTTGAAATTAAAAACAGTTGTTTCTATTTAGTAGGGATGTAATAATATATAATATTTATTAATATATTCAAAAATGTTATAAAAAAACTTTGCAAATATAAGTTATCATCGTTATCGTTATCTTTTTTTATCGGTGTCGTTATTTGGAGCAATGGTAAATTTTCGAAAAGGTATATATCAAAACTCCCTTTATAATGAAAACAATCGCTGAGGGATGGTTTTGTCCCACTTCTATGTAAAAATACTGGCATTCTTTGTCAAAAAATTCTTAAAAATATTTTCCATTACATTTTTACAGCGGAAAGCAGGAATTTTAAGAAATTTTCAGAGGACAAGTGGCGTAAGTCCATTCATTTTATATCTCCCTTAATAATGAAGATAATCGCTAATGGGTAGTTTTGTCCAATTTCTATGTAAAAATTGTGTTATTCCTCATCAAAAAATTCTTAAAAATATTGCCCATTACATTTTTACAGCGAAAAGGAGAAATTTTTAAAAATTTTCAGAGGACAAGTGGCGTAAGTCCATTCATTTTATATCTCCCTTAATAATGAAGATACTCGCTAAGGGTAGTTTTGTTCAACTTCTAGGCAAAAATGCTGCCATTCCTCATCAAAAAATGCTTGAAAAATCTCCTTTTAGATTCCTACAGCGGAAACGAGAAATTTAAAATAATTTTCAGTGGCGCAAATCCAAATGTTTTTACTAATATGCAATATTCTGCATTATTTTGGTGTATTATTTAGTTTATATTTTACGATATGGATAGCTCCAATTATGCTCTTGACCAAGTTTATAAGCAAAACTGAGTTCTACATACTTGGAATTTATCTTAAGAATTTTTCTAAATGTTCGATTTTCTCAAAACTACCAAAAACGAACTTACGCCACTTGTGCTCTGATAAAATAATGGTATTTGTCAGAGCAATAACGAAGTGTTGCATTTTATTCAGAGCCTACGTAAGCTAGGAGTTTGTAGCCCGTACTCATAAAAAGGGGAACATTTTTCTCTTCACTTCTACGTACTTAACTTAATTTCCCAAAAAAATGGACTTACGCCACTTGTGCTCTGAACAGCTCAATTAACAAATGCAATATTTCTTAAACACATCCATATCAAAAGCTTATTTTAAAGATTTGGCGGTTCGAAATTCAGCGTAGAGCAGAATCTTTCGATCAAGTTGCTTTAAATGGTGTAAATTTTCAGTTTTTCAAACCAGCTTTATCAAAAAAATTTCACTACGCCTTAATGTATAGGTAGAATATATTTTTAATGAAAAGAAATGAATTTAATGTTGTAATTCTGCAAATTTAACTGAATCTTCCACTAATTAGTGTCGTAAGCTGATAAATCGCTAGTCTGTGACTTTAACCATGTACATAGATATTAGTAGCAGAATATTTCCCTCATTTCTTTTTAGAACATTTCCAAAGTATATCCATTAACTGACAAACCTAGTCACTAGCAACTTATCATGATGTTGACATCTTTTTTGTTGTGACATCAAATCATCTCTATAGCATATTTTTGTGTCTCAAATTTGCTACTGCAACAGTTTTGTATGAACCCAAGATAAGAGTAAATTGTTTTTTTCTTCGCAAATCCTAACTGTTTTCTTTGGAAAATTCTTACTAAGAGCATCTTATAAAAAAAGGGAAAACAAAAAACAATCCTACAAACAGATGCGTAATTTTATGACAATAACTTTGAAATGTTCAGCTTATGACGGTCATAAACATTGATGACAATAGTAGATAAATAAGGGACCTTTACTCTGTCATGCACTTGCCAACACCCTTCTACTACTGCCAACAGCAGTCACAGACACACACACACACAGTCACATTTTGACTATTAAATAAATCGTTGCAAAAACCACTGAAACTAATGGCGTTAAGCATAGAGTTGCACTAGTTTATTTTTCCTTTTTTTTTCTTTTATGGTGCACATAACTTGGTGACTTGCTTACAATAAATGCCACCCTGCAGCCATGCACCATTAATCAAATCAATTGCGAAATGCGAGACGCTAACATTTAATATCCAAGCACATTTCTCTTGGTAAACCTTGATGTCCAGTCATTGTAACGATGAAGCACTTGAAGCTCTTAGCAAGGTCAAGAAATGATAAGAAATGACAATAAAAGAAATTGTGTCAAGATCCTAGTGGCAATGATTATAATTGCAACATCATTATCATCATCATCAGTATCACACTCGCCAAATTCAACATCATCAAAATCAAGGCAAAGATAAGAAAACAGAGCCTTAATTAAGGTCGTATACATTGAATGTACGACATGTTATGGTTTAGTGACGCTTATTTTTGTATTTGCTGTTGTTGCTGTTTTTGATACTATTAACCTAGACATTGATTGTCCTTTCTTTGTACACTCGATTGATTAAATGCATAGTATCGAGTTCTGTGCAATTTTCAGACTCCACTTTTGTGGTTTGCTTCTTGCTGCCACTAGCCACATACTGATGCTGTAATTTGTTATATTATTGATTTTCTAATTTATTGGTTTGTGTGCTTGTGTTATCTTGTGTTGTTCTTTTGATTTAATTGTTCTTATATACACTGGGATGAAATTTTTTTTTCAATTAACAACATTATACATGAATGACATTGTCCTGCTTTGAAGTAGTGTGGTATCCTTGCGCTTGAACACTTAACCGAGAATGCTTCAAAGAATGTAGTAATTAGAATAAACATCGGTTGAGCGCGTTTGCAAGGAAGACGTTAATCCTAATTGATAATTAGCACTAGAATTATTTACGCATAGCATTAATTTGTAATTAAGAGTAGGATTTAACATAGATGCATTACACAGCTGAGTAACCTTGAAAGTTTCTCTTTACACATAATAGGGATAATAATGCTTAGAAAGAGGCATAAAGTTTGTGATTGTTTAATTTGAAATTATTTTGTTCTTAGAAAAGTTGAAAAGGAAATTGCTTAAATATTTTATTCACAGCGGAAAAGTGGTTGAATTAAAATTTATCCAAAGTAATATTTTTTAGACTTCAGCTTTAGTGTAGTAAAAATGTGGTGCGGTCGGGGGACTCCCCTCTGGAACAAAATTTATTTATTTATTAACCATCTACTAGGCTATGCCCTTACAGATTACACACTTAACCTAATACATTGTACTAATAATTTGAATTAAAGAAATTAATAATATTAATTTTGAACTTATTTCTATTTTCTGTAAAATCGCAATAACTCGCAGCTAAATTGCAAAGAGATATGCATCTAGAAATCAGTTCATTCGCTCCATAGTTAGTTTTATGGAAGCGCGAATGAAAAAGATTTGTATTTCTAAGTGTTCTTTGTGGAACATTAAACGAAATTAGACTAAGTAATTCGGGTGAATCTATTTTGCTGTCTATTAAATCTTTTATAAATAGAACACACTGAGTTTTACGTCTATTATCAAGTTTTTGTAAACCTAAAAGTCGACAACGGAAGTCATAAGACGGCATGTTTTCGAAAGGAAACATACGTCTCAATGCAAATCTTGAAAAGCTCTTTTGAATCCTTTCAATTCGAGAAATGTCCGTTCCGTACATCGGATACCAAACGACACAAGCGTATTCTAATATTGATCTTACTAACGTAACAAATACTATTTTAACTGTAAAAGGATTCAAAAATTCTTTAGAATTGCTTTTTAAAAACCCGAGTTTTGAATTTGCTCTTGATATGATATATTCCATATGAGAATCAAAAGAAAATTTTGCATCAAAAAATACTCCAAGATCCTTAACAACACATTCTCGTTTAAATAAAGAATGCGTATCATACTTACTTACTTACTTAGTTGGCGCTACAACCGTATGTCGGTCTTGGCCTCATCTAAGAATTTGCGCCAGCCATTTCTGTCTTTCGCTTGCTGGCTCCAGTTGGAAATTCCAAGCTTCGTCAGGTTGTCCTCTACTTGGTCTTTCCAACGAAGATGCGGTCGTCCTCTTCTGCGTTGACCGCCGCTGGGTACCGAATCGAATGTTTTCTTCACTGGAGCATCGTCTTTCATGCGCTGAACATGACCAAGCCAGCTCGATTTTAATGCGCTTGACTATGTCGATGTCAGCGTACAGCTCATACAGTTCATCATTCCACCATATTCGGTACTCGCCATTGACGCAGATTGGTCCGTAGATCTTACGAAGAATCTTTCTCTCGAATGTTCCTAAAGTCTTTTCATCTAAACTACTCAGCGTCCAGGTTTGTGATGCATAAAGTAGGAAGGGCATGATGAGCGATTTATAGAGCGTGATTTTCGTTCGTCGAGAGAGGGCTCTGCTTCTCAATTGCCTACTGAGCCCAAAGTAACACCTGTTGGCAAGAGTTATTCTTCGTTTGATCTCAATGCTGATGTCGTTGGTTAAATTAATGCTGGATCCCAGATAAACGAAGTTCTTCACAACCTCGAAGGAGGTATTGTCAACGGTAGCGTGGGTTCCAAGACGCTGGGACTGTTTGTTTGTTGACACTAAGTATTTCGTCTTATCTGCATTCACTGATAGACCCATTCGACTTGACTCTCTTTCTAATCTGGAAAATGCTGCACTGACTTCGCGCGTATTATGGCCAATGATATCGATGTCATCAGCATACGCAAGCAGCATAACACTCTTGTAGAATATTGTGCCACTATGTTTCAGATCAGCAGCTCGGATGATCTTTTCCATCATTAGGTTGAAAAAGTCGCACGATAAGGAATCACCTTGTCTGAAACCTCGTTTGGTAATAAATGGTGGGGAGAGGTCCTTCCCGATTTTAACTGCGCTGCTGGTGTTGCTCAGTGTCATGCTGCAAAGTCGTATTAGTTTTGCAGGAATACCAAATTCAGACATGGTTGAGTACAGGTGCTTCCTTATTGGGCTGTCGAAGGCGGCTTTGTAGTCGACAAAAAGATGGTGGGTGTCGACTTGTTTTTCTTGAGTCTTCTCCAAGATTTGTCGTAGCGTGAAAATCTGGTCGATGGTGGACTTTCCAGGTCTGAAGCCACACTGATAAGGTCCGATCAGTTCGTTTACAATGGGCTTCAATCTTTCACATAAAACGCTCGACAGGACCTTATATGCGATATTAAGAAGGCTTATCCCACGGTAATTGGCACAGATAGTGGGATCGCCTTTCTTGTGGATTGGGCAGAGCACACTGATATTCCAATCGTTCGGAATGCATTCTTCCGACCATATTCTGCATAGAAGCTCGTGAATGCATTTAAGTGGAGCTTCGCCTCCATTCTTAAACAGCTCAGCAGGTAAGCCATCAGCTCCCGTGGCTTTGTTATTTTTAAGCCGAGCTATAGCTGTCAGAACTTCATCATAGTCGGGCAGCGGAACCTCAACGCTGTCATCCAAAATTGGGGTTTCCGGAATATCATCTCTATTGGCGGGATTGTTGTCAGCGTCGCCATTTAGAAGCTTAGAGAAGTGTTCCCTCCATAACGTCAGTGTACTCTGGACATCTGTCACTAGATTCCCGTTTTCATCCTTGCAGGAAGAGGCCCCGGTGTTAAAACCATCGGCAAGGCGTCTTATTTTTTCAAAAAACTTTCGGGCCTCATTCCTGTCATTATACATCTCAATCTTCTCCTGCTCGCGCTTTTCTGCCTCTCTTATTTTCCGCCAGAAAATATGTCTCTCTTCCCTCCTCTTTTCTTTGTATCGCTCCTTAGCAGCGCGCGTTACAACCGACTGCAGGGTGGCTTTGTAGGCGGCGTCTTTCTCTGCAGTGGCGTCGCGACACTCCTGGTCGTACCAATGGTTTCGGCGAGGGTGTTGGTAGCCAATCACCTCTTCAGCAGCCGCACGCATGGAGTTGGAAATGTGTGTCCATTACGCGCATATATCATCGATTGGAGGAGTGCTTTGAAGCAGGAGTGAGAGTCGAGTGGCGAAAGCATCGGCTGTCTGTTTCGATTGCAGCTTGTCGACGTCTAGCTTTCTCTGTGTAGGGTTGCGTGTTTTCTTAGCTGCGCACAGACGTGTACGAATCTTGGCTGCAACAAGATAGTGATCCGAGTCAATGTTTGCACCACGGATCGTGCGTACATCCAATACACTGGAAGAATGCCTTCCGTCGATCAAAACGTGATCAATTTGATTTTTTGTTTTTTGATCAGGGGACTTTATGAATATTGAGATGCTTGAATCTAGTGCTACTTACGACCATGTTTCGTGCTACGGCGAAGTCAATCAGCCTCATTCCGTTATCGGAGGTGTTGTCGTGGAGGCTGAACTTTCCGACTGTTGGACCAAAAATATTTTCCTTGCCCACCTTAGCGTTGAAGTCACCAAGCACGATTTTTACGTCGTGGCGGGGGCAGCGCTCGTAAGCATTTTCAAGGCGCTCGTAAAAAATTTCCTTGATTTCCTTGAATGTGTATCATAAGAGTAGTAATAAACTCAAGGTACATTTTTCCGAGTAAAAGTGACGATTTTACATTAAGTATAGTTTAAACTTAAGCCATTAACATCACACCATGTAATAAATAAATTTATCTCTCTTTGGAACTTAGCACAGTCCTCAAGATTCCTTACAACAATGAATATTTTTATATCATCAGCATAAAGTAGAAATTTACAAAATGAAAAAATACTAGATACATCATTTATAAACAGGATTAATAAGAGAGGCCCCAGATGACTACCTTGCGGAACCCCTGATTTCGCATCAATAACTCTAGAGTACTGGTCTTCTACTTTTACTACCAACTTTCTATTCGAAAGATACGAAATTATCCACTATAAAAATACTGAATGTATTCCTAGTTTAATAAGTTTATTTGCTATCAGTTTGTGATTAATACTGTCAAAAGCTTTCATAAAATCAGTATATAACACATCAATTTGTAAATTATTTTCAATAGCGTGTAAACAGTAGTTTGAGGATATTGCAAGGTTAGTATTTGCGAATCTACCACTAAAAAAGCCATGTTGGTTAATTGAAATATAGTTTTTAAAATCGACAAATAATCGTTTATTTATTATTTTATCTAAAATTTTAGGTATGATTGAAAGCTTTACAATTGATCTATAGTTTTCTATAAGACCTTTTTGTTTGACCTGACTTCAACACTGGCGATATAAATGAAATCTTCCAATCGTCTAAAACCGTACCAACAGAAACTGACTTATTAAAAAGCAGCGTTAAACCAACACATAAGGATTTAGCGTAATATTTAAAGAGAACTGGTGGTATTAAATCAAAACCAGCTCCTTTGTTAATATCTAGTTCTTGGAGAGCATCAAGTACTTCCTTCTCAGATATTGTAATGTTTCCTATATTAACGATATCAGATATACCTGAAAAGTCGTTATTAATATTTGTGTGATAATTATTAAAAATTGATCCAAAAAAGTCTGCAAACAATTCGGATATCTCTTTAGCATTATTTCCTACTCTTCCTTGGAACTCCATATATTAAGGAAAACCGCTTGTTTTTCGTCTAGAGTTTAAAAAGACCCAAAAGGATTTTGGATTTGATTTTATGTTATACTCAGTGAATATATACTATTATATATACTATATATACTACAGTATATATACTTTTTGCATAAAAAGTTCGATAAAAATTCAAACTCTTTCCTACGTAAAACGAAATGTGCTTTATCTTCCAACGATTTTTTTTTTGATATTTTTGGTGCGCTTTATTTCTTAAATTTTTCAAATATAAAAGGTTTCGATTATAGTACCATGATAAATTGAAATGACGCTTTGATTTTTTTATTGGCACAAATAGATGAGAACCTTCGTAAAAATATTTTTTAAGGTATTATACAGGGTTGCCAATATTCGAAGCGCTGTAACTTTCCGCAGTGATGTCAAATCGACTAATGACATACCGCGTTTGAAGCGTCATTCCAAGCAAATGTTTACAATGGAACAGTACACGCCACGCGAACGCTCTAAAATTGTTGAAATTTACATTCAACAAAACAAGTCAATAGTGAAAACTCAACTCAATGAGCGATGAAGCTCATTTTCAGTTGAACGGAACGGTCAACAAACAAAATTGCCGTATTTATGCCACTGAAAATCCACAAGAAATTCAAGAGGTACCTCTTCACGATGCAAAAGTCACTGTTTGGTGCGGCGTTTGTGCAAAAATGCTCATTGGGCCGTTCTTTTTCGAAGATGATAATGGCCACAGAGTTACTGTCAATCAGGAGCGTTATCGCGATATGATAAACAATTTTTTCATGCCAATCGTTCGTCGAAAGCGTATCAGGCACTACTGGTTTCAACAAGACGGCGCGCCACCACACACAAGCCGCACTACAATCGATTTTTTGAAGCAATTGTTCCCTGGCCGTTTGATGTCAAAAAATGGTGATTTCGATTGGCCGCCAAGATCACCAGATTTAACGCCTCCAGACTTCTTTCTGTGGGGTTATTTGAAATCAAAGGTTTACGTCAACAAGCCAAAGACCCTAGAAGAGCTGAAAACCAACATCCGTCAAGAAATAACCGCCATTCCCATCGAAATGTTGAAGAAAACCATGGAAAATGCTGCAAAACGGGCACAATATGTCGTAGAGGCCAATGGCGACCATTTACGAGATATCATATTCAAGAAATAATGTAAGCAAATCTACTTGAACCCAATTAAATGATATTCATGACGAACAGACAAAAAATTGTGGTTTCTTTGATTTATTTAAAAATAAAATGGGCGCTTTGAATATTGGCAACCCTGTACATACTATCTAAATCAAGTGGTTCAAACAGCACTCTCCAGTTTATAGAGTTAAAATATCGGTTCAATGCACCAAAATGAGTTTTATGAAAATTATACGACAGTTGTAAATTATTATATAATGGCTAGTTTATAAAATTATAAAAACTGAATTCTAATTTACGAGCTATATGATGCACCGATTCCTTTGTAAGAGGCATTACATATTTAGAAATATTAAACTTAACTTCATTGCTTATAAATATTAAATCAAGCGTTCTGTTGATTACTGTTTTTAAAACAATTAATTTGAAAAAGATTCATTGCATATAAGGTATCACAAAAAGTTTTTTCAATATCATTCTTTAAATTAAATGGAATTAATAATTTTTCATAAAATCTCCATTCAATGCTGCCTAAATTAAAATCACCAAGAATACATGGCATTTGATTTGAATTATGTGAATCTAATATTGTGTTTATATTATATAAATGATTATTATACATATCTAAGCTGCTATTAGGGGGAATGTAGCTTATGATAAATCCTGCCTGCTTCCCAGATTATCATTGTTGAAAGAAAGTGCAACACACATCTGCTCGATGTCATCTGCATTCCGTGGTAATTGCATAATTTTACTTCGAAAAATTCCTTACGCTTTTCCTTAAACTCCGAATGCCATTCGAAATATAATCTGTATATTTTTATTTTTTGTTATTATTTTTTATTTTATATAATTTTTTCAAAGAAAATAATAAAAATGAACAATCAAATCAAAAATTTTAGTTTAATATTTTAGAAAAAAAAATATATTTATTGCAAATTAAAATGTTTAATTCTTATGAGAAATAGAAATATGCAGCTACCGTTCGTGCGTCATGAAATATGCAGCAATAATTATTTCATGACGCAATATGGCGTTGAGCATTAAACATACATCATGTTCTTCGTATGGAGCTTGAATTGATTGAAAAGTTGGATTGTAAACTGGACTTGCCTAAGAGTATAAAGCAAAAACACACATATTTAAAGTCCACCCTAGTAACAAAAAACTTTTTGAAATTCTAACATCAGATTCGAAAACTGCGACCAGCTCATTGAGAAAAAGTATAAAACAAAAACACATTTTTAGGGTTCACCCTTGCGTCAAAAATTTTTTATAAATTTTAAAAAAAGTTTGAAATCAGCGACCCCTTAATACTGTCAGCACATGCACAAAGAGTAAGATTTCGTGTTCCGCACTCCCGTTATATAATGCTCTCTTTGTCAATTGACTGCATTACGTCATCCAGCGCTTCTGCATAACAAAAACTAATGCAGCTGTCTCAGGTATTCACTTAGGTAAATGGATGAAATTGAAAGTTAACTCTTAAAAAAAGTGAAGTAAAAATTAAGTGCGTGGTGAAAAATTGTGTAAACGAACAAAAAATAAAGAAAATTAAAGAAGTTTCCTAAAAAAAAGGAACTATTGAAACAGTGGCTGAACTTTTGCGGAGGACGAAGCGATAGAGCTCGACCCTTTGACAAATGATAGCTTAGAAAATTTAGCCGGATATCTTTTTTTTTTTAATATCAAAGCACCAAGGCATGCGCCTTATACAAACAAAGTTAGGTCTTTGTTCTGAAAGGAAAGGGATAGATTATTTTGAGGAATTGATTGGAACCATACGTCAATTATGGATTAGGCGAAACAACCATGAAAGACAATTTGAATTGCTTTTAACCGAGGCTAGTGTTATGCCTTAACCTTGCCAAGCATTTCCAGCTCTTAGTTGTTTCTCTCCTTGAATTTTACATTTTCCACAATTTGGTTGTGGATTTTTAATTTTTCCATAATTCTTAAATGTAGGAAAGAACAAAGAAAGTAAAAAGACCCATGTTCGAACCCGGATTCAAACCATTGACCTCTGGGTTGATAGTCTAGCGCACTCTCCACTAGACTACAAAGGCCAACATTAAAGGATATATCTCTTATAAGCTTAAGTGTTTAAGTGTTTGTTTAGATTGTAAGTTTATATGATAAACTCTCTCACTGCGAAGCCAAAATGCCGGGAGCAAGCATTGTTTTATATTTTGCATGTATGTGACTAATTCTTTCCTTTTCTCTTTTTTCTGTGTAAGCTCGTTGCATTCAGCTTGTTCATGTAATTAGAATAGTACAAATATAGTTCTAAGTTGTCTTTATGTTAATGTGTTTTTAATGTGTTTTTAACATAATGTATTTTAATTGTGAAAAAATGATTGAAGTCTCAATAAATTTTACTTTACTTTACTTTATAAGCTTAAAAGTTAAGTTGAAGATATCTATCTCCAGTCAAGAAATAACACCACATAAACGTGGGTGAATTATGTATCTGAGGGTGGTTTGTCAAAACCTTTAGATCTTTAATGCAAAGTTTAAATGATTTTTAAAAAAAAAAATCATGGCAATCAATGGAGACAGTTTTCTTATTTCTGCAGGCTATCTTTAGAAACACATTGACCAAGCTTCCAATATTGATTGCGATATTAAAGTTAAAAAACTATTTTTCTGGTCTAGAATGTTTTTTAGTACATGTACAAAAACTGTAAAATAGTAAAAAAACTTTTAAAGCAAAGCTTTAAGTGAACCAAATTATGAATTAATAAGTACTAATAAAATTTTTTCGTTAATAAAAACAAAACAGTTTTTTTCTAAAACAGATAGAAAAGTCTGGCATTGCGCATTTATAAATACATGCAGTAAATTTAAACAATAGCTCAGTGATCCTGTTTCTATGATTCATGGTTCTATCCTAGTGTCAAAAACTTTTTTAAATTCTTACATCAGGTTCAAAATCAGTTACCTTTTAACAAGGCCATTTTCAGGGTCCACCCTAGTGTTAAATTTTTTTGAAATCTTTAGAACCTGAGCGAAATCAGCGACCCCCATACTGCTAGCACACATACAAAGAGTATTTTATAAAAAACACATTTTTAGGTGCACAATTTTTTAAAATTCTAACTTAAGTTTTGAAATCAGCGATCAGCGCCATCTGCGAAAAATGTAAAACAAAAAAAAATATTTAGGATCCACACTTGAGGTGAAAAGAATTTTTAAAATATTTTTAAAATTCTAACATCAGCTTCGAAATTAATACTACCAGCACATACACAAAATGTGTTAGATAACAAAAACAGATTTTAAGGGTCCATCCTAGTGTCAATAAACTTTTCGAAATTCTAACATCAAGTTACACTGTATTACACACATTTGCTGCAGTTTCCATTTCTTAAAACTGAGTTGCAATAAAGATTCTCAAATACACATATAAAAATAACAAATGAGTTTTAACGAAATTTCTACGTGTTTGAAACAGAGACACATAGAGAGAGAGAGAGAGAGATAGAGAGAGAGAGAGAGAGAGAGAGAGAGAGAGAGCTACGCACTCGCCTACTCGTTTGTTAGCAGTGTTGCCGTTTGGATACAATTGGATCCATTTGTATACTTTTTTTCTTCAAAAATTGATGGATAGTTTTTTAAGCCTCAGTGCAGGTTTGGATACTTTGTTTAAAAAAATCTTTTTCAATATGAATACATATTTTTGTTTTCAAAATATAAAAAATAAGCAGTCCCTTCAATTCGACAAAAACGTTAAGATAAGATAGATAGATTAAGATTTAATCCTGTTGATGTTGATTCAGCTGTTGATGAACGTTTTTTTTCTGATTTAAAACTAGCTAAAAACGATAAAACTAATAGAATTTCTTTGAAAATGGTAGAAAATATTTATTTTTCCAAAATTCTTACAAATAAATATATATGAACTTCTAAATTTAAATTGACATAGCGCGCTAAAAAAAATTATTTTTTTACTCTTATTGTAAGTTTGGCCAAAAAGTAAAAAATTGGCGTGACTTTTTAAAAAAATCTGTAACATTAAATCCTTAAGATTCCCGTAGCGATTGCAAATTGTAACGAAACTTAATAATTCTAGTATAGGTTGTAGCGACAAGTGCCCTTGTTAATATGCTCTTTGATTTTTTTGTTTCCGATAAACTGGGACCAAAATATTTTGACCCTGTCTAAAACCGACTACTTTTTTACGCCACCTAGCGAGAAGAAGATGCATTAAAAAACCTTTTTGGAATATTGTTTTTTTTATTATTTACGTAAAGAAAATTTCAATTCTTTGATATAAATATTTTAAACTACGTGCAATGATAGCTTAATAAAGGGTCTTTTTATAGAGTAATACAACTTTTATTTAGCATCTTTGCTTTATTTGACCACCCATTTAACATTTAACCCAATTGCTTTTTGTTAAATTTGCTTTGACATTTTATTATGGATCGACTTACACCAGAGCAACGCGTGTAAATTTTATAAATTTTTAATCAAAATAATGGTTTTGTTCGTCAAACTTATCGGCGCACTTCGTTCATTTTATGGCGCACATAATCGTTCTTCAGAGCTGCTAATTCGAAGAACAATGGATCGTTTTCGGACCACATTTACTGTTACTGATAATGTGCATCCCGTGAGATGCCGAACAGTGCGCACTGAAGAATCTGTAGCCGCTGAACGGGAAAGCATTGAAGATGATCCTAATCAATCAATTCGTCGCCGTTCTCAGCAACTGGGGTTGTGTCCTTCCACTTTATGGAAGATTTTACGAAAAGATCTTGGCTTAAAACCTTTCAAGATTCAACTTGTGCAGGAGTTTAGGCCAAACGACCATCGTATGCGCCGCCAATTCGGCGAATGGGCTGAAGCACAAATTGATATTGATTTTGAATTTACATGGAAAATTTTACTTACCGATGAAGCCCATTTTTGGTTGAATAAATAAACAGAATTGTCGTATTTGGAGTGAAGAGAATCCACAAGCTTTTGTCGAAACATCATTACATCCACAGAAAATTACTGTTTGGTGCGCTTTATGGGCTGGTGGAGTCATTGGCCCATATGTCTTCAAAAACGATGATGGTCAGAATGTTACTGTCAATGGTGAACGGTACAGGAACATGATTCGAAGTTTTTTCGTACCTCAATTAGCTGGCATTAATCTTGCTGATATGTGGTTCCAACAGGATGGAGCCACATGCCACACAGTGGGCGCTACAATTGATTTACTCAAGGAAAGTTTTGACAAAAAAATAATTTCACGACATGGTCCAATTAATTGGCCCGCAAGATCGTGTGATTTAACCCCATTGGACTATTTTCTTTGGGGTTATGTAAAGTCACTTGTCTACGTCGATAAACCACAAACAATTGAACACCTGGAAATCAACATTCAAAGAGTTATCGGCGAGATACGGCCGCAAATGCTGCGAAAAGTTTGTGAAATTGGTGTTCCAGATTGCACCTTGTACGCGCCAGCCGTGGTGATTACATGGCCAAAATTATATTTAAACAATAATGTCATGAATTTTTCTATTCAATAAAGCTCGTTTCATAGATATTAAAAATATATTTCTATGTTTTATTATGATTTAAACTTGTATTACTCTATAAAAAAACCCTTTATAATTAAAAGGCAAAAGCAACCCATAATATTTACTTTACACTGCACTGAATAAGTTCAATTTTTTCCCCCTGTTTTATACAATTGTATTTTGTTTCGTATATTGCCTTTATGCAAATATTATACTAATAAAATAAATGTAACTAATGCAATAGCAACTCAAATAAAAGACAGAAGTACTTAAATTTATGTGATTTTTTAATATTATTATACATTTTTTGTTTCTAATATTATATTTTAATAAAAATGTTTGTAAGTCTTAAAATTAAATTATTAAATTTGTTATGGAACCTTAAAAAATTGCTTGAAATATTATCTAAAAATATTAAAGTTGTATTTTTGTGGTTCAAAAATGAATATATTATTATTGGTTTTCTGATTTTGATAAGTGGATACCTTTTTATCAAAAGTGGATACTTTTGGATACTTTTGGATACTTTTTGACCGTTTCATGGATACTTTTTTCAGAATCGTCGCGGCAACATTGTTTGTTAGTCTGCTCGAATCTCAATACTCGCACGCAAAAAACAGCGCACTCGCCTCCCAGTAAAAAAGTGTATCATCCTATGAGCGATCTAGGAGTGCTCTCTGAGGAGCAGTGGAGTGCTTCTTATTGATCAAAGCTAGGTGGTTTTTGTGTTCTCTTTTAACATTGCAAGTCCTAGGAAGGGTAGCGCTACCCATAACATTCAAGAGGTGCCGAAAAGGAGCGATCAACAAAGGAACATTGAAAATAATTTATTTTTTTTCACAAAAAATACTGATAGAGTTTCCTAAAAAGAACATGCCTCACTCTGTTTTCGTTTTTTTTAATTGCTCGCCTATTGATCTTATAAAGCATTGACAGAGTGCAAGTGCTCACTTTTTGATCCTATAAAACAGCAAAAGTGCGCTTCCTTGTTGCTCCTCATGGGAGCGGTCGCATATGTTTTTACTGGGCTGCTAGTTTGTAGTCTGTTTGATACTCGCACGCATACACACACATAACCCTCAGTGTTATCTGTGTGCCTCACTGTGTGCCAACCGAATCCGTTTCGAATTCGAGACGGACTTACTTCTTCGTATTTTGTATCCGAAACGGATTGCGTTTTGCATCCGAAACTGATCCTTTGTCGTATGAAATTCTTCTCAAAAATACGAATTGCTCTTTCAACTTTTTCAGATTCCGGATTTCATATACGAAACCGCTTCGGACTTCATATACGAACCCGTTGAGGACTCTTTTTTTAAATAATACGAACTCGTAACGAATTTTTTTTTTAAATAGTTCGAATTCAAACCGGGTACAATATAGGTGAGTTCAAGGATGACTCATACTTGTTTCTTTAAAAAGCTGAACATTATTTTTCCTTAAAGCATCCCAATAACTATTACAGCTATAATTATAAAGCGTACAATATTAACGCAATTAAAAAAGTTTCCGGAAAATATCTTGTGTACGGCTATCCTATAGACCCATGTAACTTGCTCACTTATGATAATTTTTAAAAAATCTGACAAGTAATTTTATTCGATTTGAAGGAGAGCTTGAGGAGCATGTTCCTTATGATATAAAAGTTATTTAAAATAAAAATAAGTACACAAATGTATTTCGTATCCCTAATCCCCTGAAAATAAAATAAAATAAAATAAAATAACGGATTTTAAAAACAAATTTAACAGCCCTATTCCGGCAAATTAACAAATTGTTAACCAGTATTTTGAATATTTCTATGTGATTGTTGTTTTCAAAAGAAAATTTAAACCTCAAAAAACAAAATTTTTTAATGAAATTGTCAATAACTGAAAAGCAGTTGCCAATTTTTATCAAAATTTTTTATTATTAAGCTTCAAATTTTGTTTTGAAATCAGAAAAATTGCAGCAAACATATAGAAATATTCAAAATACTGTTTAACAATTTATTTTTTAATTTGCCAGAATAGGGCTGTAAGACTGCCTTACATGTTAACGTAGTAACCATTTTTTACGGACTCGTAATGGATTCGAAACAGGTCCGTTGAAACATAAGACAGCGAAATGCGTACTGATGGACTCGTAACGAGTTCAAAACGAATTTGCATCTGTTTTTATACACATTGGGATGTGACGATTTCTTTTAAATCACACCATCTGCAAGCTTCAAAATGGAACTTCATTCCAATCCAAACAAATATTTTTCCAAGATATGAAATATGTGCTCCAATTAGCTTGTAAGCCTGCTCAAACTTGTTTAAATTGTATGATGAAAGATTGATTAAAGGATAAATACATGAGGCATAATAACTATTACCGTAACGAGATTTTACCGGTGAACACGATGGTCATGGTTTTCATTTGATTCCTAAGAAAATTTTTAGCTCAATGTTAATGTGCAAATTTCAAGCTATTCGATAAGGTTTCTCTGGAATTACCGATTGATTTCATAAAAATTTTGCTCATTTTCGAATGTGGTATTTGTTTTTATATAAAAGCTTATAGTTTTATCGAATTCAAATAAGCTAGTATTACGATTTCTCAAAACTTCAAATGGTTTCTTAAAAATGGTTGTATTGGGATAAAAGTCCTACACATTTTTGAGAAATCTCTGTAAGACACATCAACCTAATATCCAGTTTTAAAGGACAAAAGGACACAAAATACTTTGAGAAGAAAGGCAGATTTGAAACAGTCAAACGTTCACTTCATTAACTTAAGCAATAACTTATTTTCAGAAAATTTAAGCAACTCAATTAACTTACGAGTAGGTATTATAATTAAAAAACTTAATTTTATTTTAGTAATACTTTCAAAGTGGAAATCGAGTGGTAGTTTGCAACAATGTTTTTAGAACCAGATATAAAACAGAGATGATAGAGGCAGATAGAAAATTATCCTCAGATAAAGGCTTGCTGAAAATATCTATCAAAAAGGAGAAGCTAAATTATGGAGACAATATACTATAGGTAGTTGCAATTTTGTTAAAAAAGTAGATTTTCGGTAACCATCAATTTACAAAATGGAAAATTATGCAACTGTTTTCTTTTGTATTATTTAGTTGTTGGTATATTAGGTGGCGTCCGTAGCCTAGTGGTTAGAGTGAGTGGCCTCCCAAGCTAAAGAACCGCGGTAGCCCGGGTTCAATTCCAGCTCAGACAGAAAGTTTTTTCAATTGAATAAATTTTTCTGTTCTCTGCAGACCTCTCTGCAGACAATGGCAAACCTCAGAGAGTCAAAATTGCCATGTAAAGCTTCTGGAGAACATAGCCGTTCGGAGTCGGCATAAAACACATAGGTCCAGTTCTCGGTCATTTGTGGTCAAACATTTAATAACACACACAACACAATTGATCAATAGAAGCTAGGTCAAAGTACTTCCAAGAGCTGAAATGGCCAATTTATTTTTTTTTTATATAAGGTTATGAAACCCTTGCTGGTTCGTTTTTGGTTGATTGACTAAGAATTAGCACACAGGATTTATTTTTGAACAGAATATTTTGACTAAAAGTAATACAGTTTTAGTGAGCTTTTTGAAAGTAATTTCATCAAATTGTATATAGAAAGCTAGCTAGTAACCAGTTGACTGATAACCTTGCCTCAATATCTGTGCGTCAAAGATGGACACTCAGTCACAGTAAGACAAAGAGTTTTTTAATATATGGTTTATTGAATAAACAGATGAGTGCAAGTTACTAGTTACTTACTATCGACTTACCTGTTTATGCCTGGCAACTCAATATTTCTGAAGGGGAAAAATAGGCAACCTAACATTCGAACTTTCGATTAGTATACAGTTTTTTTCGTACACGAATGAGTGTAATTTTAAAAACAAATTTATTTTATTATTTTTCTTTCATCATAGTCCTGACAGGCAACCATTACTTTTAGGCAACCCATTAACGATTTATGTATATCATGGGTTATTTCAGGAAAAATTAAGAGTGGACATTTTTATAGGATTATATAATATTTATTTTACTTTCCATTTTCTACATTAGTGTTCAAAATATTTTGTTGTCAGTGATCTTATAGTCTAAGAATACCATCTTTGTCATCTTTTGCCCTGGTCAAATTTGCGTTTGTTCAAGTTTTTTATTTTCATGACAAATCACCCTCTGCAAAAAGTTTGAGATGCACAATTTCATTATATTGCAAGCTGAAAGATGCAAGTTCCATGTCAGGAATGAAATTCGAATGCACTTTTCGAATGTTTGCATATTTACAAAAGTCGAAAAATGTTTGAATAATTTACAATTAGATGGTAATCAGCTCGAAATCGTTTTTATACACAATTTTTTAAAGTCATTAATATTTCACTATGCATTTGATTGAAACCTTTGGTTTTGGATGAACGTGTTTTACCGCTATTCGTTTATTCAATACCCTTCAAAAATTAATTGTCATTTTTGTCAATAACCATACTATTTTTTAATTGTTTAACACAACTGCTAATTATATCAACGTTTTCAAAATTGCTTAATGTTTCTTTCAAATCCTCTTATATATTTATATAGTAAAACGATCATAAGGTGTTCACTTTGAAGATGTTTTTGATAGCGCTGATCAAACATGTAGAATATCGGCGAAAAAAGCAATTAGTGTTCAAAACAATCAAGAAAAGAAGTTGTGTTTAATTTCATTTGAGTCTGTGAAGACTTTTTGACATGTTTTCCAAAGTAATTCATTGTAAAATCATGTTTTTAGAGTGACCAATTCTATGGTTTAGAGTTAACATTTTAGTTTAAGAGTGGGCTAGAGCGTTTAGAGCGTTAACATTTGATATAAAGTACGTTTTACCGAGTAAACGGATGGGTGAAGGTAGTTTTGTATTAGTTCTTAGACGATTAGGATTACAAAAAGCTTTCTGCAATAGCAATGATTTTTTTCATAAACACCGTTAGTGTATACTTTGACAACATCGAATGAAAACTATGTCTATCTCCCATACAAAGTATGTCAAGAACTAAACAAGAACTCCACAAATTTTACAAAATGTATCAATGGACTTGACATAATGTAAATAGACTGTTATCAATAATATGGTTCCTTAGTTTTATAAGTATATAAAACAAATATAACATGAATCATGCCAATTTATAGGAAATATTAAATCTTAAAAATAACTGTAAAAGCAAAGTTTTTACTTCTGACTTTGTACAGGAGCATTTTTCTCTGATTTTTCTGCAACAATTTAAACTATCTGATTTATCTGTTGTAATTCTTTATCATATATTAACAAGTTTGACAATATCTATAAATTTAACTGAATTAAGTAAGTACTGTGGAAATGCTATTGCGCATGCGTTTATTACTTTCAACAAGTGTTTTGTCTTTTATATTCGTTTGCACATATTTTTGTTTTTGCGTAATCTCAAAATTGATGAAAATATAACATTGTTTCAAAACGGGCGCTGTTTGACCCTTGTCCGAATAGTATTTTTGAGTTATTTTTGGAACCTTTAATATGAACCCTATTTTCAATTCATATTCGACCCTTGTTCGACCACTCTTTGGCCTCTAACAACAGCAATTATAAAAATATTTATGATAATCAAAGCCAAAGACTTGTGAATGTATTTTTTTTTCTGAAGCAGTTACAAATAATTTATTTGTAAATAAATTTGTAAGGGGGTTTTATTCAAAGGCTGAGGTATGCTCAGCGGCTCCAGGGTCAAACAAAAGACCCTCAAACTTTTGTCCAAAATAAATAAGAAGACTTCTTGATTTTAATGCTCTGATTATATTTTTCTGCTTTATTGTTAGATTAAGAATTTTTAGCAGTGTATACAATATTCTAGTAGGTATGCATATTTTTCTCTTAGTGTAATCATATGAGCATGTCTTTCTTACTACAATACACAATATTTTAGGAATACGAGCGATAAATATACAGTCGTGAGTGAATCTGCCGACGCTGGTTCGATTATATTCGATGTTCGGTGAAGTTCGGAGATGTTCGGGGCTTATTGGTGTTATTCGGTGTTCGGTGAAGTTCGGTGATGTTCGGTGTGACAACGACTTCGGCAAGACCCGACTATGCTACGTTATCTAATATTTTATATTGTCATATATAATTTGCATAGTGTACTCTATATATATATATACATATATATATCTTTACAAATATCTGTGTATGGCGTGAAGCGCCTTGGTATTTCTTTGTAACGATAGGGTAATAACAATAAAATAATATATAATAGAATTCCTAAGTATACATCTGTACGTAGACTAACTACCGACCGAAGCCGACGTGATGGTACCACTAGGTAATTAAAATTAAATAATAAAAAAATAATCGAGACTCCCGACCGACCGAAGCCGACGTAATGGTCCCAGAAGCGAGTTTCGTTGTGGACGCCCGACCGACCGAAGCTGACGTGATGGTCCCACTAACTGCGGTGGACTACCGACCGACTGAAGCCGACGTGATGGTCCTACTAACTACTGTGGACTCCCGACTGACCGAAGCCGACGTGATGGTCCAAGAGAAAATGATTTTACTGTGGACACCCGACCAACCGAAGCCGACGTGATGGTACCACTAGCAAATAATATAAAATGAATCGAGACTCCCGACCGACCGAGGCCGACGTGATGGTCCCACTAACAAATTAATAAATAAAAAAAGAAAGAATCGAGACTCCCGACCGACCAAAGCCGACTATTGTGGTCCCACTAACAAATTAATAAATAAAAAAAAAAGAATCGAGACTCCCGACCGACCGAAGCCGACGTGATGGTCTCACTAACAAATTAATAAATAAAAAAAAAAGAATCGAGACTCCCAACCGACCGAAGCCGACGTGATGGTCCCACTAACAAATTAATAAATAAAAAAAAAGAATAAAGACTCCCGACCAACCGAAGCCGACGTGATGGACCCACTAACTACTACTTATAATACTTAAAAAACAAAATGTATTAATACGAGCCACCTTGCGATAGCTCGTTTTGCTACATCGTTTCCAACAAGTAAGCGACGGGACAAAGCACTACGCTCTCGAGACGTGACGAAGTCTGTCACAATGCGTATTAATTATTCATATGCTGCTAGAAACCTTCTGGGAATTATATCGTGTCTGGCTGTTGCGTGTGGCTTACGTAGGCTTGGCTGTTGACTACGTTGAATGTGCTGGGTGTGTGCGTGTGTGTGTGTGTGTGTGTGTGTGTGTGAGTGGGTTTGGCTGTTGGTTGAGTTGACTGCACAGTGGTGTAGTAGGATAGTAGCGTAGTGCGCTTGGTGCAAACTTGTACGGGATCCCCGTTACAAATTAATTATCAAGGATAATATTAAATACAAATAAATTATTTATTTCTAAATGTATGTACAAAAAATTTATAAAAGAGTATGTATTTTAAATATAAAGGCTGCATCAATATGAATAAATGAGATAAAGAAAAATGCTATTAAAAAGTGTAAATTCAGCAACTTGTCATCAACCTCGGCAATCTTGTAGGCAAAAACCGTGAAATAAATGTGCTTAAAGAACGCAAATCACCAAAGAATATGACAGTAAACGGTGTAAAAGCCATTAGCTGGTCCTTAAGTATTATGAAGTTTTTTAGGTTTCTTTACAAATTTTATTGCGGATCGTTTATTTTACAAAAGACGAGATGTGCAAAAAACTAGCAATTAACTTGACCCTAATGAGAAGTGGGTCTATATTTATGAAGGCATATTTTATTTGTTAATTTTTAAAAATTTCGAATATACTAAAATCTTAATTTCAAATTAAAAAAGTTCGTTTGGTTAACACCTATATTGATGGGCTCATCAGTTAATGTCACTTTCGGCAATATTCTCCCAACTAATCCAGTGTAGTAAGACTTGTTATTAGCCCACACTTAAGCAATTTAATTAAATTCTCCTTCAAATCCTAAATTATAAATTCTAAGTTCTATCATTTAGACTCGTTAAGCTGCATAATGATAATATTTCACAACGCAATTTGTATGAAAAATAGGGAGACCAAAGCAGCAGCCAACGGTAAATTAGCTGACATTATTAAATATTTTGGCCAGTCGTTGTAAGGTTTTTGCATGTCAGGCACGTCTTAAAGAGGCCATTACGATGTAAGCAGAATGATTTAGGAAAATAAATTTCTTTACTCTGCATTGCTGGCGACAACATCGACCACCTCATTAAAAACTTATTCCTATTCATAAGAATGCAAAAAAGCTACTGTAAAGACTCGTTGTTGTTGTTGTTTTTGTTACTGTCGCCAGGCACAAATTAAGTAAGCTTAAAACTGTCGGAGAAAATGAAAAATATGATACTAAAACACTTTTTTAGACATTGTAAAAATACAGCATGTTTTATTTGAAGGCCTTTTTTTAATCGTGGCATAAAGGTAGATTATAATAAATAACAAGCTATTGGCAGCAAGTTAAAATTGAGACATGCGTAGCCTTAAATGAGTTCTTTTCAGAAGGAGTCTTGCTTTAATGACCTTGAACTGTTGTAACTTTATGTGCTTTTCCCTTTGTTTTTACTGTTCGAGCAAATTAGTTTTTTCTTAAATTAATGTTAACAAATGGCCTGAAAACATTACATCCTGAAACCGCAATACTACAATTTTTTTTGTACATTTAACACATGAATAATTAAAAGTTACAGCAAAAAAAATAACAAAAAAAGTTTTTGGCAAAAGAGCAATGCAAGCAAAGTTACGAAAAAAATGCAATACCGCAAAAACTAGCCTTCAAACAAATGGTCAGGCACGTGCCTAAAATTCCGCAGAATCATTTGAATTCCAAAGGAAGAAAATAAATGTAGATAAAAAACAAACTACAAATTTTTATACAATATGACTCACGACAAACGACAGCGGTTGTGAGCTTGTCGGAAAATTGTTTCCTTCTATAAAATGCATTAAATTATATATAAAAATTATGGGAGGTTAAAAATACTTCGAATAATTTGGATTATTTTAGTAATTTTTATATACTTTTTATTACTTATACTCTTAAAACTCTTTTCTATTCTCTTTTCATCAATACTTTTATTTGCTTCATATATTATTTCGCTTAAAGTAGCTATCGACCCAATGCATTCATTTTTAATTTTCCTGCCGGGTAAACATATTTTTAGTGCAATTCATATATATGTATATTTAACGATGCAGTCAACCTTTTGCTCCAAATGGTTTATTTGTATAGTTTGGATGGCGTGTGGTTTGTGATATAAAATATTATTGTTAGACGTTGGAAGTTGATTTTCATGGAGCATTTTTTCGAATTGTTGGTTAAAGTTTGAAACTATTTGAGTGTTCCATATATGGTCAATGTCTTAAATTGCAATTATTGAAAATTTACACTTTGCTTTTATTTGTGCGCTATGTTTGGATTGTGTTACATAAATCAAGCAACTTTGATCAACGCCTCTAGAGGAAAAATAGTAGTGCGGTCAGAGGACCACCGTCGGGAACTATTGCATTATAAAATGAATGTATATTCGAATGTATTTAAAAAAAGTCTTTAGATTTTAATTATTTTTTATTTTATATAGTTTTTTCAAGGCAAATAATGTAAATAAACAATCAAATCAAAAACTTAATTTCAATATTTTCGAATAAAATATTTATTTATTGAAAATTAATATGTAAAATTCTTATGAGTGATGAACATAGACAGTTACAGTTGCCAGCAATGTTTGCTTCATGATGCAACAATTTGTTTCATGAATATTCATCATGTTTTTCGTATGAAGCTCGAATTGAGTGAAAAGTTCGATTGAAAGCTGGACTTGCTTAAGAGTATAAAAAAAAAAACACAATTTTAATGTCTTACCTAGAGTGAAAAAAACTAATTGAAATTCTAACATCAGTAGCTCGTTCCTGTAACAAAATCGGCAAGTTACCGATTTGTGTGACGTCAGCCGTTATCGATCCATAGTTACCGATTTCGTGACAACTAATGTTTCTGTACGTTTAAATCGGTAAAAACTCGAACCGTGATGAAGCAGAACACAAATCGAGAATAAAAATTGCGAAATTGAGTCAAATGACAAGCACCTGTTTACTCGAATATATTATTTTAGTATTATATATTATTTTTTTTACTTTATAACAAATAGGTGCTTGTCTTGTTAATAAAAAGTGAATATTTGCAGTTTAAGAAAATTAATTATGTTATAATGATGTGTATTAATGGTTGCGGTTGTAAATAATGTAAATAATTTTACACTTAGTGCTGTGCTGCAAAAACTTAGCAAATATATGCAACCGGTTACTTTTTCATAGCTCAAACAAATACTGTTTTGCTAAAATTTTTAACTTTTATGTAAGTAGCAGAGATCTGCAACAAGTAAATTGAAAATCAAGCTACTTGAAAAAATATCAAGCTTTGAGTTGATATGCAGGAACTTGATCTATTTTTTCCATACAATTCGCGACTGGCTTCTGAAAAACGAATCATATGTCTGACGTGATTCTATTTTGTTTCTACCCCATATGAGTTGATGGAAAAAGTCCAGTTTTCTACTTTTCAACTCTGGTTTCGACTCTATGCGACTGACGATCGTTTGTTTCGTTGTTCGTTTCATTTATTATGCGGCGTTCGTGTAACTTTTTTCTGTTGTTATTGCCATAACATTAGGTGGCAACGCTATTTCAAAATTTCATAATTTGGAAATTTTGACAACGGATTCGGATTCAGCGACCCATTTTTGGTGTACCATTTTTTGCCAACGCAGAATTCATAAAACTACAAAAAATTAAGGTGGCAACCCTATCCACCATCTTGAATTTTAAAATTCTGACTTTAGATTAGAATTTAGCGACCCCTTAACACTGATAAATGACGTTGAAAACTGTTGAAAAGACATAATATTAGGTGGCAACCTTATTATTTCAAAATATATATTTATAATATGGAAATTCTGACAACGGATTCGGATTCAACGACCCATTTTTGGTGTACCATTTTTTTGCCAGCCCCTAATTCATTAAACTACAAAAAATTAAGGTGGCAACCCTATCCACCATCTTGAATTTTAAAATTCTGACTTTAGATTAGAATTTAGCGACCCCCTAACACTGATAAATGACGTTGAAAACTCTTGAAAAGACATAATATTAGGTAGCAACCTTATTATTTCAAAATTTTATAATATGGAAATTCTGACAACGGATTCGGATTCAACGATCCATTTTTGGTGTACCATTTTTTTTGCCAGCCCCGAATTCATAAAACTACAAAAAATTAAGGTGGCAACCCTATCCACCATCTTGAATTTTAAAATTCTGACTTTAGATTAGAAATCAGCGACCCCTTAACACTGATAAATGACGTTGAAAATAATTGAAAAGACATAATATTAGATGGCAATACTGTGGTAAAAATGTCGGTGGCAACCCTAACCTCCATCTTAAATTTAAAGACTGTGACATTATATTCGAAATCAAATCCGTTGGTAGAATTTCAAAATTACAAGAATTTGCAAAAAAAAAAAAAATATAGGTGGCAACAGTATCCGCCATCTTAAATTTTAAAGTTTGACAAAATTTTCGAAATAAGTTACCCCTAAAACTTCCAACCACTGAGTCCACAGAATCATTAAAAGTCCTATTACGCTTAAGCTCTCTCTAAACAAGCTCATTGAATTCCTTGGATACTTGCCTTCAAATTTAAGCTTTTCAAGCTTTTTGCCGAAGACATCAAGCTTTCCTTTACTTGAAACTTCATGCCGTTCGCTTGTAAGCTAGCATACTTGCAAGTCGCAAGCTGTCGTGGGCTTATTCAATTCAATTACTTATTTGATTCAAAATTATCAAGCTCAAGCAAGCTTGAACTTGTATTTTAAGCAAGTACTTGAAATAGAGTTTCAAGTAGGCTTGTGCAGTTCTCTGGTAAGTAGGCATTATTTATAAATTGTATTACCTTTAAAACTAAAACTTTTTTAAGAATAACAAAATATTTCAATCAGAAAAAAATTCGACTTATATGAAAGTAACCATTTTTAAAGGTATATTTCGAGTATTTATAACTTAATAATACACAATATTACTGACATTTGATAAATCGGTAGAGTTCTCACTTGCCGTAAAGCCATTGCAAAAAGAGGCACATTGTTAACGATTCACTTTACGTATAGAAACACTTTTTTAAAAGGTTCCATTGAAATGAAATCGGAACATGTGATAGCTTATCGATATGGAACGAACGAATCGAACAGAAATCGATTCAGTTACGTGCAGAAACATTACAGGTGAGAGTGACATCAGAGTGACGTCAAATCGGTAATATGAGTCGGTAACTACGATTGCTACGAGTTACAGGAACGAGCTACAGATTGGCAATAAGCGACGAGCGCATCTACAAAGAGTATAAAACAAAAACACATTGTAAAGGCTCACATGTCTTTAGTGTCAAAGAAATTATTGAAATTCTAACATCAGAAACATCTAACAAGAAACACATTTTTAGGGTCAACTATAGTTTCAAAAATTTGTTGAAATTCTTACATCAGGTTCGAAATCAGCGACCCTTAATACTGTCAGCATATATACAAAGAGTAAAAAGAAAAAAAATGTTCATGGTCGACCTTAGTGTAAAAAATTTTTAAAATTCTAATATAAGATTCGACATCAGCGACCAGGGCATTTACAAAGAGGATAAAACAAAAACACATATTTATGGCCCACCCTAGTGTCAAAAACTATTTTAAATTTTAACATCAGATTACACTATATTGCACACATTTGCTGCAGTTTACAAACTTATAAGATTATAAGAGTATTAATACTCGCACGCATACACACACAGCAATCTCACTGTTACGTGACGGTTTCAACCAAATCACACCACCCGCAACCCGAGTCAAGGAATATAGTTTCAAAAACACTTTTTTAGGGTCCACCCTACTCGACGTGTTAAAAATTTTTTGAAATTCTTACATCAGATTCGAAATCAGCGACCAGCGCATCTACAAAAAGTACAAAACAAAAACACATTTTTAAGGTCCACCCTTGTGCCAAAAAAATGTTTGAAATTCTAACATAAGATTCAAAATCAGCGATCTTTTATTACTGTAAGAAACACACCTTTACGGTATGAATTACTTACAATTATATAATACTTAAATTACATACAAATTACATACAATTATATTAAACAATATTACATTTAAACAAACAACAATAAGCAACATATTTAAACAAAGTAATTGGTTACACACCTTTACGGTATGCATAGCCTCATTTTATTTTAGTATATAGAAATAACATTAAGAACATTCAAACAATTAAACATATGTTCATGCTCAGTACTAGCATCTTTTTCACTCACACACTTAATTAATATTGCTTAATAACAAATATATGATTATTATATTTTACTTTACTCCTACACTAATTAAGGAACATATGACTATGTTTACATTTTTCTAAGTACTCAAACAATTGTTAACTAGTTTTAAGACTAAGTACTGTTATGCATAGTATAAAAGGAAGAACAATTTCAAAATAAAATTATTCAATCTTGAGCTTCCAAAAGCTGCCAAATTTTTCATTAAATAGCCTGAGTGTACTTTTTAGTGCCGGCTAATAAAAATATTAGTTAGAGCCAGTGGCGAATATACACCAGCTAAAATGTTAGGCAGGACCTTAAAAATACTAAATAAATAAATCCTATTTTTTAATAAATCATATCGCGAAACCTTACATGGCGATTCTGCCATGTCGCGAATTATATCATATGGCGATACCGTCACCAAAATATTATTATATGGCGACTCAAAACATAATTATACAATACTGACAGCACATACACAAAGAGAATACAGCAAACAAACATATTTTTAGGGTCCACCCTAGTGTCAAAAAACTTTTTGAAATTCTAATATCAGATTCGAAATCAGCAACCAGTGCATTTGCAAATAGTATAAGCAAAAAAAATACACATTAAGGGTCCACCGAAACAAAAAAAAAATTAATAAGTTCGTTTTAACGAAATTCCTATGTGTCAGAAACAGATACACACAGAGAGATAGGGAGAGAAAGAAGGATAGAAGGATAGGAACTTTGTTCCAATTAATAATAATAGAAAGAATTTTTTGTAATTAATCACCCTTAGTTTTGAACCCACGTCGAGTAAATGTCATCGTCGAGAGCTAACTTTCATCAATGAGTCGCTGTCGAAATGATGTTCCGACAGTTGAATTTCTCCGTATTATTACCCCGCAGGAAAATATGCACTTTTTTTCAACTACAACTAGTTGAAATTCTAACTTTTTCTCTTGTCACTGATTTTATTAACATAGGGTTGTCGTTGAAGTAAGTCAATTGTCGTGCATGTGTTAAAACTACTTTAAAATAAGTTTAAAGTAAAGAAGTCGAAAATAAACTAATTTAAAAGTACTTTCATTACATATACTTTAAAAGTTAACAGTACTTCATTTTCAAATTATTTAAAATTGGTTAATTTTATACTACTTGACTACTTTAAGAGTAATACAGCCAAATTTTTAATAGTTTTTCCCAGGTAATTGGAAAAGGGATTTTTCAAAATTCATATTGTTGACTTATTTAAATATATAACTTGGAAAATAAATGCAAAAAAAAATGTATTTTCAAATTTAGCGCTGTTTTCTTTAAAGACACTGCGTAAAAAAATATCCTTTTTGTCATCCTTAAAAGCCTTTCGAACAATGCTTTCTGAGTCTTTCTCTTTAGACCAAACCGATGCGTCGCGACGCATGCTGCATGTATTTTGAACTAATTTTAAAGTAGTTTTTTTCAAGTACTTTTAAACTAGTTTTTTTTTGGCAATTGACTTTTTTGTTCCGATAGCGTAATGACAAGCGACCAAAATGCCTAATCGGTGCTCTGAGTTCTCTAATATTTGTCATTTATACTTCAAAATAAATTAAATTAAACATCAGATGAATATACAGCAGACAATAAACTAAAAAAGTCCAAGGAAATTCCAAGGTGTTCTTTTAGTTCATCAGAACATCGTTGTAAAGCATCCATACATTATTCAATGAAAGGTACAAGGTAATGGAATGAAAAATTTGCTTTTTGTTTAAATCCGCATCTAAAAAACGTCTTTGTGGTCCCAGCATTCAACAAATTTTTTTACCCGAAGTAATGTACAAAAGATAAAAAACGCACTTAAGGCAGTATTCTAGTCTAGAAAATTTAAAAAATTCTAAATTTTCTGAGCTTTCCGAATGTATATATTCAAAAAAAAAAAAAACTCCTTTAAAGGATTTTTCGAAATTTGAATTATTTTAAGTTTTTTAAAATAAACTCCTTTTTTCGAAACGTTTGTCATAAAATCTTGAGTTTTTATTGACCGATTTTCTCTTAATTTGGCATGATGTGAATGCTTTCACAGAAACGATTATATTTCGGGATTGGCAGTAGCTAAGAGTTTAATTTTTTTTTTGTTGTTTTAACAAAACATAGGGCTATAAATTCTTTTTAAAATGTGACAAAAATTTTGACGTTAACTACCACATTTTCAAGGTCAAATGTGACGAAATTTAAAAATTAGAATATTTGCTCTATTACGAGGAGAAAATTCGGGAAAGTTGAAAATAACTGAAAAAAATCGACCTCTTTATTGAGTAGCCGCCACTTTCATTTCTTTTTATTATCATAATATTGGTATGGTTCAATTATGTATGGAACAAAATATCGGCCAAATGGCCGCCGCGATTGCGGCTGCACACCTCCATCCGATGGTCCAAATTTTCGATGACGCAGAGGCATAATTGAGGTTCTATGCCGTTAATGTGCCAAATTATATCATCCTTTAGCTCTTGAATTATTGCTGGCTTATCAACGTACACCTTTTCTTTTAAAAAACCCCAAAGAAAGAAGTCCAACGGTGTCAAATCACATAATCTTAGCGGCCATTTGACATCGCCACCACGTGAGATAACACGGCCATTGAATTTTTCGAGCAAAAGAGCCATTGTTTCGTTAGCTGTGTGGCAAGTGGTACCCTCCTGTTGAAACCACATATCGTCCACATCCCTATCTTCCGATTCGGGCCATAAAAATTTCGTTATCATCTCACGATAGTGAACACCATTCACAGTAACTGTCTGACCGGCCTCATTTGGAAAAAGTACGGCCCGATGTTGTCGCCAGCCCATAAACTGCACCAAACAGTCACTCTTTGTGGATGCATTGGTTTTTCAACAATCACTCTTGGATTATCATTCGCCCAAATACGGCAGTTCTGCTTATTGACGAATCCACTGAGGTGAAAATGTGCCTCATCACTGAAGATGATTTTCTTTGAAAATTGATCATCCACTGTTGCCATTTCTTGACACCATTCTGACCATTGACGATGCTTTAAATGGTGAAGAGGCTTTAGTTCTTGAGTCAGTTGCACCTTGTAAGCATGTAAATGCAAGTTTTTATGCCTAATGTTCATCAACGACGAGCGTGAGAGGTGCAATTGTTGGGCACTACTACGAGTTCATGTGGGCGGCTCTTCAGCCACACTATCGCGAGCAGCAGCAATATTTTCTGCAGTACGAGCTGTACGAGCATTCACTGGTGTTTTCACATCTCGTACAGACCCGGTTTGCTCTAATTTTGCACGGTTTTTTCGATTATACACACATTTGGAAAAAATCACGAAGTGCACGATATACATTTTGATTTGAACGTCCATTTTCATAATAAGCCTGAATAACTCTTACGCGTTGCTTGATTGTGTATCTTTCCATGGTTCAAATTGAATTAGTCTAAAATTGAGAAATATCAAATGAAATGCAGAAAAAAACTTGACGTTTAGGTGTGGTTTACATTCAATATCGGCCCATAAAATTTAACCACCCTTTAGTAGCTACTTCATGCACAATGTTATGACTGATTTTTATGCTGTCGAATGCAATGACTGCATTGAATGAAATAATGCGGAAATTATTTAATAATTTTAAAACTTATCAAAAAGACAAATTTTATGGCAGCAAGTTAATATACCTTTTAAAAGATATGAACTATTCGGAACAAACAAAGTTGCTTTTCGATGCTGACCAATTTTCAAAAACTGAGCTTTTTTTAAATAAGACAACTAGTTATACTTAAAAGATTAAATTAATATTGAAATAAATATTGAAATAAATGAAGAAGCAACTAGAACAGATGGCAACCCTTGATAGAGTTGATGGCGGTGATCTATAAATAGCCTACTGCTTTGAGATGTCATATGATTAGCAGCCTTACAATTCATAAGAATGAATTCCAAAATCTGCACATTCATATGCTAGTTTAAACAGTGAGTTGATCACAGCTTAATCACTCAAAGACTACTGAAGAGGAATATGTAGCGATTTCCGAAACAGACTGTCTAGTCAGCTAAGTGATTGACTCTATACAGAGTTGTTGTTGTTGTTGTTGCCTTCTTGAAGACTTACTTGATCTAAAGCTCACAATCTTAATTCATGTAATTATTCAATAGATCATAAAAACTAATTAATTTAAATTAAAATAAATTATCCATCTTTAAACTTATGCGGCAGTTAAAATTTTTAGTTGAGGAGAGGTGATGGATTTACGGCAAGTTTTAAAATTGTCAGATATAAATTTTGATTTTTTATATTTTGATTATTGCTGCCTGCAAGATATATTTGATAGGCTTGGGCATTTTAGTTCACTAAAAGGATCGCTCTTTTTAGTTCAGTTGAGTTTAATGAACTAGTTCATACATATAGTTCTTCTAGTTCATTTAGTTCAATTAGTTCATTCGCTCTTTTAGTTCTCGTGCACTCGTTCATGTTGTTAGTTCGTAAGGTCTTATAGTTCGTTTGGTGTTTAAGATCGTTAGGTATGTTAGCTCGTTGCATTTTTTAGTTCAATAGGTCTTTTAGTTTGTTTTGTTTGCTCGTTCATGATCAGATCTAAAAAATGAAACGAACTATATGACCGAATCATTCATTAATTGCGGTCATAGAAGAATTTTACATAAAAATACTACATATGGGGCATTCCACACAATAATTTGTTTTTGCACAAAGTTTTTTTACCGTTCATTAGTGAAAAACTGTATCAGCACGGAATCAAACCATTGTTGAGTGAAACCAAATTTTTTTCTAGTTCATTTAGATCTGACTCGCTGCAAAAACGATTGAACTAAAAGAACTAAAAGAACGAGAATCAACGAACTAGTTCACATAGTTCATGAGTGCGAATGGTTCAATTGAACTAGTTCGTTCGTAAACTACCCAAGCCTTATTTTTGATAAACTCCCAAAAATATGAAAAATGACAAAAATGAGCACATTTCTTTAGAAATTCAACACATGAATTATTTGAATTAATAAAATTGAGACATTTAAAGTGTCCAACCGAAACCAGAATTTTGGCCGAAACCGAAGCCGAATATTCGACCATTTTATAATATTCGGCCGAAACCGAAACCCAAACTGGTTATTAATATGAAAAATTTAGTTTTTACAAATGATTGTTTGTGTTAAAAGAAAACAAAAGCACTTATTTGAATATTGAAGTTTGCAATAACTAATTGAAGTTTACTATATAAAAAATGAGATAATTTTGTATTTTATTTTTTATTACTCACTTCCGTACACACTCAAAATAGTATGCACCTACAATGTACATTTTTTAGAACTACGAAGCAAAGCATTTCTGTTTTTCTTAAATGTTTAGTATTATAAAAATAGAAACATGTATTTCGTTTTCTTTTCCTTTATTCCATACACACAAAATTCATTCGGAAATTTAATTATCAATTTTTGGCTTAAGTATCTATAAAACTTTAATGGCAATTGCAATAGTGATGATAATATCGGAAATTATAGTATCGAACGCATTAAATTAACCAACATGTTTTGCGTTAACACGATAAATCAAATTATAGACGAATTCAGAATTTTTGTTTTGTGCAATACGTTGTAAATATTTTTGTTAAACCAAACATATATTTGAATTAAATGACTGATGCAAGAAATTTTGGTATTAGTCAAGCATAGCGACAACTCTCTTTTTTAATATTTTTTTAACCTCCTAAATCCAAATCCAAATTTCAGGCCGCTGGCAATTGGTTAAGAAGTTATAGGCTCCAAAGTTGCAAAATGGGCTACAAATCTTTCTGTTTTTTTTAGTGTTCCGCGTTATGGGTATCAAAGGAAAGGTAATGCGAGTACCTTTCAACGAAGTATTTATCAAACATGAAAATCCATTAATAACTTTTTAAGATATACCTATTATATTTACAATTTGTCTAAAAAACTAGTGGTTTCCCTTTTACGAAAGCGCGACACTGAAAATATGTATGTCTTTAAAAGTTAGGGATGGATTTTCATATTTGAATAGGTACCTTGTTGAATAGGTACTTAAATTACCTTTCTTATGATACCCATAGAGTGTAGTTTTGTTGAAAAATTTAGAAAAATAGCAAGATTTGTAGGCTACTTTTCCTACTTTGGAGACCTATAACTTCTAAACCAATTGCGAGCGGCTTTTTCAGATTTGGAGTAAGGAGGCCAAAATCCATATAACCAGCAAAAAAAAATGCAAAATTATAGTTGTCGCTATTCTTGAAATGCTCCGAAATTTTTACCTAAAGTTTCGGCTAGACCAGCCGAAACTGCCAAAAAGGGACGAACCTGGCCGTAACCGAAACCGAAACCAAATATTCGGTCGGACACTAGTCATTTATACTTTCAATCCTTGTTAGCAATGAATATTGTAAAAAAATATTTAGTCTTCAAAATAATTTGTGTTCAAAAGATAGGAGCCGAATGTCTTTTGATTTGAGTAGGGCAAAATTAATTATCAGATCAAATTATGAAAAAAATTGTATTACTTTTAAATCGTTTTTGGATTCGCCAAAGGCTTGTGACAAATTCCAAAGGCAAAATTCACAAAACATAGAATTAGATCTCTTAGTCATATTTAAGCATATACATTTTACATATATATATATATATATTAGGGCGGGTCAAATTCTGGCTCAGCGAAATTCGTAAAATACATGTAATTTCAAGACTTTTTCTCCACTACAGCATATACAAATTCTGAAAAAAAGCTGTGCGGACTTTCGTAAATAGATTCATACACATACATTCATACATTCATCTATATATATAAAAATGGTGTAAAAAATGTATAGTAAAACATCAATTGAGAATGGCTGGGCCGATTTGTCTAAAATTTTTTTTCAGTTGTTTATAATTGCCAGGAGAAGGTTTTTACGAAGGAAAATTTTGGAAAAACCCTCCGGGAAAGTCCGATAGGTGGCGTTGGGGTGGACTTATATCGAAAATTTGAATTTATGGACCAATTTAACTGAAATTCAGAATGTATGTTTGTTTAATCATAAGAAAATAATTTGTGTATAAATGGACCCGATAGGTGGCGCTGGGGTGGACTTATATCGAAAATTTGAATTTATGGACCAATTTAACTGAAATTCAGAATGTATGTTTGTTTAATCATAAGAAAATAATTTGTGTATAAATGGACACGGTAGGTGGCGCTGGGGTGGACTTATTTCGAAAATTCAATGGCGTGAAAAGTGATTTTGGTATTGCCACAATTTTGAAATGCAATCCTGGTACGAGGGGGGTAGCGAAGCACACCGGGTTCAGCTAGTATTTTATATTTGAGAACAAAATCTATTTACGAAAGTCCGCACAGCTTTTTTCAGAATTTGTATATGCTGTAGTGGAGAAAAAGTCTTGAAATTACATGTATTTTACGAATTTCGCTGAGCCAGACCTCCAAAAAATTCGTCCATACAAATTGACCCGCCCTAATATATATATATATACTAGCTGATATACCCGGTGTTACTCGAGAGTCACTTATATAAACATTTTAACATACACTTCTCGATTAAATGTTTTTTAAAATCGGGAATATTAAAAAACATGTTGAATTTTATTTGAATTTTATTTTATTTAATTTTATTTATCAACCGTTAGAAAGGTAATTGAACGAACATTAATCCAAAAAAGTTTAGGAAAATTTTTGTTGTTGGTGGTTCCATCTCTTGCGGTGAGCTAATTGAATTCAAAGGGGTACGAAAAACATATTTTAAAAATTAAAAAGAATTTTTATATTTACTTAATCTTAAAGCAAGCACAATTACCTTTTCTACAAAATAAAAATTATGGTGGGACTCAATGCGTCCTTGAGATATGGACATTTTAACGTCTAAACAAAGATTAATATTAAAAAACATATTGAACTTTTAAACAAAAAAAATTTTAATGAAATATAGTAAAAACAGCGGAGTTATTGGCATTAAAAGTAAAAACTTTGATTTTCATATAATTTTTTTCTCATTATTATCAATGTTTTATGAAAATTCGTTGTTCTAAAAATGATTGTACCTACAAAACTTTCTATTAGCTGCGTTTTTTCATTGGAGATCAGAATCATATAATCGCATTTGCAAGCAAAGCAAAAACAACAAAAAGTCCAGCAAGTGAGCTAGACATTTAAATTGATCCAATTCTATGTTTTTAAGTGTTAATGACGCTAGATGACGCTGCGACTGAAAAAACTGGCACTACTGCATTATTTTACTTTTTAAAAGTTTGGTAGCAATAGCATTTTCGCAAAATATTTCGCAAAACTTATCTGCTGGCTGTATAAGAACGTCAGATATTCTTCTGTAAGCAGAAAATAGCGCCACCTGTCTGTAATCAGTAAAACAGTATTCAGCTTTTCACCGCAAGGTGTAAGTATAGTCTGTACCCACACATCTTACAAATGTGGCGCCATCTATCTGTGAATTTAACGCACAGATCAAAACTAATGAAATTATTGTGCTGACCAGATGCGCATATGTTTTATTATATCGCCATATAGCTGAAACTGATTACATAAAAATATTAACTTTAACAGCATTCTTATTCACAGTCATTTTTTCGATAAAATTGTGATATATATACAACATTTAAAGTACCATTGATAAAGAACTAAGTGACAACGGTGACACAATAGTGAGAAAAAATAGAGCCAGCACAACAAAACAAATTTAACAGGAGGGGGTCGGGGAGTCGGGGGTGGGGAGGCAAAAAATAAGTAGATCCACTATAAAGAATATTTTATATAATCCAAAATAATCGTAATTACTTTAGACACACAACTGCATTCTTAGAGATAAATGGGGACGTTCAAACTGTATAGAGAATTCTAACACAAAACTAAGTTTTATTAATAGTCTGGTATGAAAAAAATAGATTTTTAGCCATTACTTTTGATTGGAAAGAGATATTGGGGTAATTTTTTCACATAAATTATTTTTGAGACTTGACTTTTTTGTAAAAAATATAAAAACAACATTTTGGAAAAAAAAATTTCGCGAAAAAAAATCAAAGTTGTTTTGATGACAAAAACAGTAAAATAATTTTTGCGCTTAGCTGGAAGAATTTTTGCAAATAAATGCTATGTCATATGAAAGGTAGTCAGATTAGCTGCTTATAATTGATTTCATTTTTACAACAACAACAATTTTTGAGTCATTTTTTGAAAAAAGTCAATATTTTGGACCTTTTTTGGCATACTCATAAAACATATATACACTGACTTAACGGTACAGTTCAACCTATTTTTGTGAAGTGATTTTATTAAACTTTTGAACAAAAAAAAATTGAATGAAATATATTAATGGACAGCGGAGATATTTGCATTGAAAGACCAAACTTTGATTTTCATGTCGTTTTTTTCTCATTCTTAGGTAACGATGTTTTATGAAAAAGTCGTTGTACTGAAAATTTCTCCAATTTTGAAGATATGTGAGTGTTTTTGATGTCAAAATAACAAAAAATGTTTAGAATTATATATACAAAAATCTCTGATAGGAAAAAGTTTTATAATAACAAAATTACCGTTAGTTGAAAAATTTCAGAGGGGGCGTGGCAAAAACTAAGTATGTAACATTTTAAGTTGGGATAAGCTTAATATGTGTACCTAGTTTGAGCAAAATCCGTTGAGCCGTTTAGATTTGTATAAAGGCCAAACAAACAAACAAACAAACAAACAAACAGAAAATGAGTTTTATTACTATAGATATATATGTCGAAGAATATACTGGTGCAACTCTACTTTGTTCTACAGTTGATGAATATAAAATATGTCAATGTAAGATAAATTAAAATAGAAAATATAAAGTATCAAGAGAAGCACAAGCAATTTTAATAAAATTAAATTAAAAACATGGCTAATAAACAGTCAATGCCCAAAAACAAGCAAACTACCTCTTCGTCTTCGTCATATATATCCATTTAACAATTACTTATATAAAATCAAACATGTCCTTTGTTTTGTAGTATTTATTCGCAAAAAATGTCCCGGCGAAGTCTGTAAAATCCTGGAACTTTTTATGAATATCTCGATATTTTGCTTTCTAATTCTGGCAACCTTATTCTCAGGTGATGTAGCAAAGAGCCGACATCGAAACTTTTCTATTGGTATGGGTGGGAGCTTAAACGTTCCACCAAACAATAGTAAATTTTCCAGGTTGATGCCTTACCTTCATCCTGCCATGGCTATTAAGTTTATTAATGAAGTTCTTACAAAAGGCATTTTGTATATTTACAATAAAAATGCATTTACTTAATTAATTAAAAATCGTAAACAAATTTAAACGAAATTTGGTCTGTGAGCAGTCAAAATTTAATATTGAACAATAAGTGTCACACAGTTTTATACAGCGAGTTATAGGTTCGTTATTAGCGTAATTAGTTCTATGGAATATTTCTTCCAGCATACGATTGTTGCGCAAACTCCTTGGTGCATTGTAAATTATGAAAAACACGGACAATTCAACACATTTTATGTTGTTTTGTAAGATGTTGTAAGCGAGCATTAGATCAGTGTAGATTCTTCGATCCTACAACGACTGAAGACCAAGCAATTTACGGCGAGCTTCGTATGGTGGAAGACCGTCATTCCAATGTATTTTATTAAGAGCATATCTTGTACAATTTCTTTGTATTCTTTCTATACGGACAGAATGTTCATTATAAAAAGGATTCCAAATGACCGAACAATACTCCAATATACTACGTACCAGAGAGACAAAAAGTGATTTAATGGTTAAAGGATCCTTGAAGTTCTTAGTGTTTCTTTTATTAAAACCTAGCATTGAGTTTGCTGTTGAAATTATATAGTCGAAGTGGCTTTTAAAACTTAAATTTGAATCAAAAAATACTCCTAAATCTTTTACATCAGTTTTGCGATTTAAATAGTTATTATTTAAAGAGTAATTATCTAAAATTGGAACTGAACGTTTTGTGTATGATACGACACAACATTTGTTAATATTTATGCAAGTGTTAATATTTATTATTTATGCAAGTTACTTAAAAAACACCAATCATAAAAAATAGTCAAGTCACTTTGCAGATTAAAACAATCATATGGATGTGAAATTTTTGAGAAGAGCTTCACGTCATCCGCAAATAATAAGCATTTTGAGTACTTAAACTTTTATGGCAAATCATTAATAAAAATAAGAAAAAGCAGTGGTCCGCAATGAGTTCCCTGCGGAATACCAGAAGTTGCGTTAATAACAAATTCAGAGTTCGTTGATCCTATTTTAACAAGAAGTTTTCTATTCTCTAAATAACTTTTGAAAAAGTTTACAAGAGACTCCGACAGACCAAAGTTTTTGAGCTTATGCAGCCAAATATTGTGGTCAACTTTGTCGAACGCTTTTGAAAAGTCAGTGTAAATGACATCTAGTTGATCCCCATTTTCCATAGCGCTCGCTATATTATTTGTAATCAAGGCCAAATTTGTGCTTGTAGATTTGCCCAGAAGGAATCCATGTTGGCAGTCGACTATAAGATTACCAATGTTATCAAAAAGCTTATTTCTAATAATATGATCGAATAATTTAGCAAATGTGCACTGTTTTACAATTGCTCTATAATTATTAATATCATTTCTGTTACCAGATTTATATATAGGATCTACCGAACAAACCTTCCAGGGTTCCAAAAAAGTACAATTTTTCAAGCAGCAATTGTATAGAATTGATAACTGTTTACTTATAGTTGCCACGCAGCGCCTGAAAAATATTGGGGCGTTATCTTCTTTTCGCATTTTTGCTTGAGAATTTGAGCTAGAACTAAGATTCAAAATAGCTATGGTTACTTCTGAAACCATAAAGTTATCAATGAATATACGATTTGGTGACTGAAAACTTGAAGAGCTAACAGAGTTCGTAGAGTTTGCATAGAATTCAATGACTTCTTGAAAAAATTTTGCAAACAGATTGCACGTAATGTCGGTGTCTATTTAACAAATTGGTAACAAGATTTTAAAATTTAAAATGGTTATGGCATTAGGTTATGTTTATTACTCTGTCTTCAACCGACACTTTGATATCCTTCGTATAAAATTGTACTGCTTTTACAAATAGAAGTACTACTCATACTTTCCAACCTCAATTCAGTATAGTACCCAATACTAAAATCATATCATGCACTTGATTTTGTTCAATAGTTTTAACAAAAAATATACGCAAGCAACTATCATCTAGCTGTTGTTACCCTTTTTTAAACACGTAAACCATAAAATATGTCCATAACTTTCAATAAAAAACACTTTAAATCGATATTTGACAAAAAGAAACAAATAATATAAAACCCACCAGTGTTAAAATTTTTTGTCCTTTTGGTGCTCATTGCCAATGTTCCAATGTTGAGTCAATGGTCAGTCTTTGTATAAATGAAATATTTTGACCTACGCTAATATTTTTGTGTTTTTATTTTTTATTTGTAGTTGAAATAGCCTTCAGCATGTTGTGATCAATAAATTCTATTTTCAAAAAAAGGTCGCCACACTCGTTCAGTTCTTGTTTAAAAAAGTTCAATAAAGTCGTGCAATCAAAAAATGCAAATATAAAATCGCAACAATTTTTCCCACTTGATATTGATACACTTTATGGCAAAGTGTTAGAATCAGAAAAGAGTTACAGATTAGATAACATTGCAAAACTTCAGGCAACTGAGAGGCTGAAGTTAGTATATGAAACAATTGTTTTTGATATTGAAGACAGCATCTTATGTTTCTGTGTAACTTCTTTAAAAACCCTCAAGTTAATGTCAAGAGCTAAATAAGTGACTGTGCCTCCTTAGTATTTAAATATCTATTAGCATGGAATGTGTCTTGAAGCTTATGATAATTTTAATTATCAATAAAATAAATACTCAATTTTATCTTTTCTTAAACGTAGCGTTTTGAATCATTTCAAAAGAAAGTGGAGGGAATGTTAAGATACAAACTGTTGACAGATCTTTTCTCTGAAGCATAGCGTCATAAATTTTTCCACATGAAATTCACATAAATTCCTTAACAACCGCGCTTTCCCTTCACACTATTTTCAATGTCTGCCGCTGTGACAATAAATTCCAACGACAAAAACAAACGAGCTAAACATTTTAGCAAACACATAAACACACACACGCACTCGTATTCTCAACATACACACTCCCACACCAAATCAACACACATTTCCGTTTCACATAATGCTATCAATGTCCAGCACTGCGATGCGATGGTGGCTCGTTGGAGTTGATGCGTTCGTTGCCCTGGATTGGATGATTTCATTAAAAATTATTAGTTATTTAAACCTTTTATTTTGCTTTCTTTGTTTTCGTTAGAATATTTCATATTTCTTCTTTTATTGCTTCAGAACTTTTCATAACATAATAAATGTATTAGTTAAAAAAAAAATATCACTAGTAGGCGTAAATGTGTGAGCGTGCTTATATTCTATACAGCCAACGTTATGATGTTGATGTACGACAATTTTATTTTTCTAACTTGCTCATCATGAGGTTCTTTAAGCGAATTTTTTTTTTGCTGTTGTTGTAATTGTTTGGCAATAAAGCCAACATTTGTTCATTCAAACCAACTCTCTCATGCTTATATGAAAAAAAAACAAAAAACAACGTAGGTTGCGGCGCACCCTGTTGAAGGCGTAAATTGCGATGATTTAGCATAATTACAAACTATAAGAAAAAAAAAAAATATACGCAAATTAGTAAATCAATAAATTTCAATTTTAAATATGATAAACTTTGTCATAGAGTGACATTATTTAAAATAGATTAAGCTAGGTCGACAGCTGCCCAGAATTTTTCCATCAATCAATAAACTTAGACTTCATATTTTCAATTACAATAAAAATTATAATGCATCTTTGTCATCTATTGCTCTTTTTCTTTTTTTACTTCTTTTTTAACAGCTAAAAGCACTATATCAGGCCATATTTTTTGAGGCCTAAGATCAGCGTTTCATCGTCTGCTTAGGCGGATGCTTTGGTTGAAGATGATTCAAAAAGCTGGTTTGTCGAGCTTTTTTTATTCATAAAAAATAAAATAATAAACTGGCCATTTCAGCCCTTGGAAGGACTTTGACCTAGCTTCTATTGATCAATTGTGTCATTAAATGTTTGATCACAAATGACCGAGAACTAGACCTACGTGTTTTATGCCGACTCCGAACGGCTTATGTTCTCAAGAAGCTTTACATGGCAATTTTTACTCTCTGAGGTTTGCCATTGTCTGCAGAGAGGTGACGACCGAACAGAAAAATTAATTCAATTGAAAAAACTTTCTGTCTGAGCTCGAATTGAACCCGGACTACCGCGGTTCTTTAGCTTAGGGGCCACGCACTCTACCCACTAGGCTACGGCCGCCACATATTTTTTATTCATAGTGTACGCTTATTCAATGTGTTAAGAAGTAGCTTCTTGAGCTTATTGGCATTTATAGTTTAAAGAGCGAGCAAGCGAGATGGAGATATAAGCGCTGAAAAGCATTTAAAAAGTATCTTTTTGCTTGGAGTCAGCTTGCACTATGAACACTTTCAGCTTTTCCCATATGATTATAACAGCATTTTCGACTTTCCTATTCACATGTTATGCTAGATGTTGGCTACAACTCGCTGCCAACGCAATGCTATCACACATACACTATAAGTTTTCGTGAAACGTACGAACAATGAATGAACAATGGCGTTCGGTCGTACTGTGAGATCAATTTTGTCAACGTCAAGCATGTCAGTTAGTTATGGGCACAAAACAGATTTGGGGTGAGTTTGAGTGAGTTACTCATTTATTTATTTATTTATTTACTTATTTATTTATTTATTTATTTATTGGCCAACCAAGGCAATTTACTTATTCTAACAGGTTTTTACAAATTTATTTACTTATTCTAACAGGTATTTATATTTTATTTTTTTATTTTTTATATATTTTTTTTTTCCTTTTCTCCCCCTTCCTTGTTTTGGTGTTCAAAGATGTGCAATTCGAAGTGGGCGTAGTCCGCCCACCTAATTGACATTATTTCACGAACACGCCAAAAAGGAAAGGAAAGAGGAGAAGAAAAAAAAAAAAGAGAATTCAGAGGTTGGGTTGATTAGGCAGAGAAAGAGACTTGTATAGAGAACGCTTGAATAAGAATTTGGACATGGAAGGTGAGTAGTGGTCGGATATATTATTAAATTTTCTACAGCAACGGTTGATGGGTTCATTACTGGCATATGCAGTATGATGCCGATATTCAGTTAACAGCCGAGTATGCCTTGTACGTCTTAAAGGGCCATTGAAGGTAATCTTGTTAGAGATATATTCGCAGTTAGTTACACCGCTCAGAACATCGAAAGTAAAGCATGTATCCAGTACCGTTCTTCTTGTTGATAGCGGTGTCAAATTTAATAGGGTGAGTCTGTGTTCATATGGTGGAAGGCTTCCATAATCGCGGAGGTTATAAGTTTCTCTCAAAGCGAATAGTAAGAACTGTTTTTGAATGGATTCGATTCTATCACAATGGGATCCAAAAACTGGATTCCAAATTATGCAGCCATATTCGAGTATTGGGCGCACTATTGCACAGTACAGGGATGTAGTGACCCATACATTCTTGAATTCGTATGCTCGTCTTTTAATAAAACGTAGCAGTTTACTGGCCCTGGATACAATCTTATCATAGTGTAAATTAAAGCGCAGTTTGTTGTCCAAGACCACTCCAAGATCAACTATATAATTGACCCTGTTAAGTTCAATATTATTAAGGCGGTATTTGTGATTTACAACTTGGTTTCTACGGGAAAAACTTATCACGCTACACTCTTTTACATTGAGGTAGAGTTTATTTTGGGTACACCACAGAGATCTGCATTGAATGCTTCGTCTTTGCTTTAGATTCGAAAATTCACTGTTCCTGCTATGCTTTCGTTCGTCAGCAAGAACTGTGTGTCATGTTGTGCAGTGTGCGCTCTTGCTAGCTGCATTGATATGCATTGTTATTGTAAAGGCAATATTGCCATTTTAATGACATAATTGTTTCGGGTTTATTTCGTTGAGTTCATTGAAAATTTGAGCACACGCTGTTTGCGCTGCTTTTCCTTTATCACTGAGGGTCAGTTCCTCATCAATTCAGTACGTATGCAGATTTCAAATTAGAAACGCACTTACACGCACTATGAATAACTGTGAAATTTTAGAAAAACTTAACAGCGGAATATTCCGTTTATATATATTTGGGACATTTGTTTTGTATATAAAGCTTTATTTCGGAGTAAAGCAAATTTTAAAAAAAGCAGCTACTATAATTTTGTGTGTTATATTAATGTTCTTGTATTTTTTACTTTTATTTTACTTTATTTTTTTTTTTAATTGTAATATTTTTAATGTTTTTTAGAAAAACTATGCAACAAAAATACGTGAAGAAAAGACTTATCATAACAGTCGAGTAAACGAAATTGATGAATGCCATTAAACTAATAAAAAATGGAAAAATGTAATTTAATTAAGTTTTCAAAATAATACATTTACTAAACATAAAAAGTTAAAATAAACATAAAAAATTAAAGTTTCTGGTCCTTAAACCTACATTTTTTTTGGTGTTACATATCTCCCCACCGAATTGAAAGAGTAAAAAAAGTGATGTTTGACATTATTGTTCTACTTCATCCATTTCTTAAAGTATTCAACAGCCGTAAAAACACCAACTTCAAATCGGCAAGGAATAGTAATTTAAACCAATCCAAACTAAATGTTTAACACTTTTATTGGAGAAAATGAAAACGTGTTACACGTCACCCTACTTTGCCCTATAAATAAATAAATATATCTGAAATACAAACATTAATTTAAAATTTAAATTAAAAATCTATGTGTCTTTACATTCTTCGTTCGTTTCTTTTATTGCATTGCAGTAATAAAGAAAAAAATCTCGGCCTACAAAAAATAAGAAAAACACGATCCTTTTTTATAGCTGCGCAGGCAGTCTCTGTAGTTAGCAGAGAACTGCACAAGCCTACTTGAAGTTCAAGCTTTTTCAAGTACTTAAATTCAAGCACGTATCCAAGCTTGAAAAAGCAAGCTTTAGCCAGCTTGCAAAAATACCAAACCGATACAAGCCATATTCATGCTTGCTCGTTGGCTTGGCTTGTTTCGGCTTACTTTGTCGGGTGGAAAGTTGAAAAGCTTAAAACGATCGGCAAAAGCTTGTAAGCCTCGCAAGTATCCAAATTATTGAATTAAAGCAAGTATCCAAAAATTCAATGAGCTTCTTTAGAGAGAGCTTAAGCGTAATAGGACTTTTAAGGATTCTGTGGACTCCGTGGTGTGAAGTTTTAGGATAAATGATTTCGAAGATGCTGTCAAACTGTAAAATATAAGATGGCGGATAGAGTTGCCACCTATATTTTTTTTTATTTTTGCGAATTCTTGTAATTTTGATATTCTGACAACGGATTTGATTTAGAATATTTTGTCACAGTTTTAAAATTTAAGATGGAGGTTAGGGTTGCCACCTAAATTTTTACCACAGTATTGCCACCTAATATTATGTACTTTTAAAAGTTTTAAACATTATTTATCAGTGTTAAGGGGTCGCTGATTTCGAATCTAAGGTCAGAATTTTAAAATTCAAGATGGTGGATAGGGTTGCCACCTTTATTTTTTTAGTTTTATGAATTCGGGGCTGGCAAAAAAAAAATGGTACACCAAAAATGGGTCGCTGAATCCGAATCCGTCGTCAGAATTTCAAAATTATAACATTTTGAAATAATAGGGTTGCCACCTAATAATATGTACTTTTAAAAGTTTTAAACATCATTTATCAGTGTTAAGGGGTCGCTGATTTCGAATCTAAGGTCAGAATTTTAAAATTCAAGATGGTGGATAGGGTTGCCACCTTTATTTTTTTTAGTTTTATGAATTCGGGGCTGGCAAAAAAAAAATGGTACACCAAAAATGGGTCGCTGAATCCGAATCCATCGTCAGAATTTCAAAATTATAAAATTTTGAAATAATAGGGTTGCCACCTAATAATATGTCTTTTTAAGAGTTTTAAACATAATATTATCACTAATAAATGACGTTTAAAACTGTTGAAAAGATATATTATTAGGTGGCAACCCTATTATTTCAAAATTTTATAATTTTGAAATTCTGACGACGGATTCGGATTCAGCGACCCATTTTTGGTGTACCATTTTTTTTTTGCCAGCCCCGAATTCATAAAACTAAAAAAAATAAAGGTGGCAACCCTATCCACCATCTTGAATTTTAAAATTCTGACCTTAGATTCGAAATCAGCGACCCCTTAACACTGATAAATGATGTTTAAAACTTTTAAAAGTACATATTATTAGGTGGCAACCCTATTATTTCAAAATGTTATAATTTTGAAATTCTGACGACGGATTCGGATTCAGCGACCCATTTTTGGTGTACCATTTTTTTTTTGCCAGCCCCGAATTCATAAAACTAAAAAAATAAAGGTGGCAACCCTATCCACCATCTTGAATTTTAAAATTCTGACCTTAGATTCGAAATCAGCGACCCCTTAACACTGATAAATAATGTTTAAAACTTTTAAAAGTACATAATATTAGGTGGCAATACTGTGGTAAAAATTTAGGTGGCAACCCTAACCTCCATCTTAAATTTTAAAACTGTGACAAAATATTCTAAATCAAATCCGTTGTCAGAATATCAAAATTACAAGAATTCGCAAAAATAAAAAAAAATATAGGTGGCAACTCTATCCGCCATCTTATATTTTACAGTTTGACAGCATCTTCGAAATCATTTATCCTAAAACTTCACACCACGGAGTCCACAGAATCCTTAAAAGTCCTATTACGCTTAAGCTCTCTCTAAAGAAGCTCATTGAATTTTTGGATACTTGCTTTAATTCAATAATTTGGATACTTGCGAGGCTTACAAGCTTTTGCCGAAGGGCATCAAGCTTTCCATTGCTTGAAACTTCGTGCCGTTCGCTTGTAAGCTAGAATAGGTGCAAGCTGTGCGTGGGCTTATTTATATTCAATTACAAGCTTTGCTTGATTCAAAATTATCAAGCTCAAGCTAGCTTGAACTTGTATTTTAAGCAAGCGCTTGAAATAGACTTCAAGCCGGCTTGTGCAGTTCTCTGGTAGTTAGATTTTTTCATGGTTTGTTTGCTTTGCTTCCTTTAATATATTTTAAAGGATTGTGTTCGAAAAATATAATTTGCGTCACACTTTTAGCCTGAAGAGTGGTTTGGGGTTTCTCGTTTGTTGATCCTATATGTTTATTGTTTACTTATCTGCCGCAAATATCAATCACTGTATGATTGACAACGCTGCTGACAAGCAGCTCAAAATTAAGATTTTATGACTCAACTCAAGCCCACGCCAATTGCCTAAAAAACGAAAACGAAATATTTATAGCTTAAAATATAACTTAAAATAACTCCTTTATCGTACAGTGAAAACCACATCAAAATCCATCTATTATTATTTTATATGGAATTTTTTGCAGTTAACATATACAAATAAAAATTATATTCAGACAATTCTACTCCAGAATACCTTTCCATCGATATAATTTTTATGTAAATGTGTTGCCGGTAAAGCAATTAAAAGTGTACGACAACTTAGCTTGCTCACGTATTTACGTTGTGGTTATAATTTTTATCATTGCATCAACTTCACTACCAATGTTTCGTTGCTTTTTTGATGACACTTACTGTTATTTACACACGACAAGCATCAACATCAACTGAGCGAAACGTGCATTCTTTCGTTTCGTCTGTTTGGTGCGTACTGTTATCTCATCACACGTTTTTATGTGAATGACAAATAACTGCAAATGAATGCGTTCATGCAGTTCTCTGGTACACCAGGTCTCCAGAGATGAGAGTTTTAACTGTAAGAAAGTTACATCTTCCTGCGATTCAATTACGTGGTACAATTTTAAGTCGTCCGCATACATAAGATGTGGAATATCCTTCAACACCGTGGACAAGTCGGATATGAAGATATTGAAGAGAAGAGGACCAAGGTGACTACCTTGCGGTACTCCAGAGGAGACTTCAATTTGCTTCGAAACAATTCCTTGAAATTTAACATATTGGGATCTACCATGGAGATAAGTTGATAGCCAACTAAGTAAAGATCCAGAGAAGCCAAATTTTTCTAATTTATGTATTAAGATGCCGTGATCAACACGATCAAAAGCTTTACTGAAATCAGTGTAAATAGCGTCTATTAGGTATCCTTTCTCCATCTTGCATAAAACGTCAAAAACCATTATCATGAGGTTAGTGGTTGTGGACCTTCCTTTTCGAAACCCGTGCTACTGCTCGTTTAGTCTCTGGTTGATAAGGTACGTTAGCTTTTCGCAAATAATTTGTTCAAATAGCTTTGGGACGGCCGACAAAATTGCAATGCCTCTATAGTTTTCAACTGAACTTTTTTGACCGTTTTTTTATATTGGTATTAGGTGGGAAGTTTTCCAAAAAGAGGGAAACACTCCAAGAGACAGCGATTTGTTAAATATAATATATAAGGGCACAAGTAGTTGGTCTAAAATTTAAAAAATAAGGTGGTGCATTGGTGCATTGTCCCACTTCAAATGAGATATGAGGGAACTTAACTGAAGCTACGTCGTTTAAAAAAAGATTGTGTGGTGTTAAAAGTGCTATACGGTATAAGGAGTTGCTATGAGGAGAATAAAGGGGAAGAAAATGCCATATAGCTTTGTGCAAACAGTGAAATAACCTATTTTTAACAATTTAAATCAAAAAAATTATTCTAAGCTTTTTAATTTAAGAAATCTGTATTCAAATCGCGGCCTTATGCTCCACAAATACAAAAAAAAAAAGAGAAAAAAACGGTATTGTCTTCAAATCGGTTTCAGACTATGGTTCAGATAATTAAATCCTTTATCGGAAACAAACTTATTTTTTTAAATGCATTTGTTTTTAATTTCATACCTATTAATTATAAATATTAAAAAGTGAAATCATAAAATGATAATGCCTCAAATGATAGAAAAAAATTTAGATGTCTAATTTGAGCTGTATGAAAATTTGAAGCAGTTCAAAATATTTTTTTGAGGTGATGCACAGTGAATTGTGTAGAACATGCTAGCTGGACAAAATTAATTTCTTGAAATTTTTCTTTGCTACATACATAACGATTATTTGAATGTTTAAAATTTTAGTTTGAGGCACATCCTAAACTTAGATACCTCCCATACTTAATGTGTGCTTTGTATGACATCTGTGCCTGCACAGTAAAAAATGTGAGGATACATCTTATACTATTTGGTGTACATATGAATCCAAATCAGAAATGTTTTAAAAGTTATACAATCAAATCTTATAAATTTTTCCAGACCATTTTTCTCATCAGACCAATCGAAACCACTATATTTTTAAATTTTCCGAATTCGGTGAATTTTTTACTTTCGAACCAGAATATATTTTGATTTACAAATATATCCATATAAAATGTTTAAATTCTATTTGTTTAATTATTTTTATAATATTGAGTGGTATAAAATTTATAAATCACTTGGAATAAAAAAATTCTATACCACGCAAATGTTGTAAAAAAGATTAAATTTACCCTCAAATTTTTAGTTATTTTTATATGTAAAGTTATTTTTATATTTTGGTTATCAAAGCGGTAGCTATAAAATTCTTTTAATTTGTATTAAATGTGAGTAAGGGTGATTATTAAGGAAGGTTTAACGCAAATGCGGCTTAAATTAAGGAATAATTGAGAGATTTGTTCAAAAAAAATTTATTATTTATACTAAAAATTTTATTTGAGTGTAGTTTTATTGTTAACATATATTTTTTATATGTAAAGGTGGTGCTAAAGTTGGTGTGCTTCAATGCACATTTTTACCAAAATTGAATGAAAATAAAGAAAATTATGAAGTGTTGAAAAAAAAGCCGAAAAATTTACTTTATTTTTGGCCATATTGTTGGGTGTAAGAACTAAAAAATTTTACAAAAATGCTAATTTGGTAAAAGATATGAAGAATTTACATTATAAAGAGATTAAAAAAGAGTAAATTAAAATTGGTCGATTAGTTTGTTTGCAGTAGTGTGGACCGTTTTAAAAAGTATGTTTCGAGTAAAACGCGTTAACAGATACTCTGGTTACTTAAAGGTACTCTGGTGCATCGGGTTTTGAGCGCCAAGTCGCAGACTCTGTATTAAAATCGGGATTGATTTGATATTTTTTTTTACATATTCTTGAATAGTTATACAACAACACTATTCATGAATCGGTCAATTTTTTTTACAAACAAGCTAGGGACATATGATTTCAGCATAATTCGAGGACGCTGAATTTAATGGTGTTTACCTTTTTTAATCCTTCGGCCCGTTTTCGAGAAATTGAATGTTCATGATCAAGTACATGTTGATGCAGTTTTTGTTCAAGCGATTTTTTTCTCATTAAATTTATCGACTTCATGTCAATGAGTGAAACATTAAAAATTATCTGGAGAATAATTTTTTAGAAAAGTTTAACCCTCGAAACCCAACCCTTATGGTCCAAATTGACCTCATAAATAAAAAACCATATTTTTTCGTATAAAGGCTTTGTTCAAACAATAACAAGTAAGCTTTTTGATGGAAAAATATTCCCCTTATATACTGGCATTAAGTAAAATTATAAATTAATCCAAATGAACCAACCTTCTGTGTCCCTAAAATGACCACAAAGGTATTAAAACTAAGTTTTTCACATATATATTAGGCCGGAGTGAATTTCAAAAGTGCATAGCATCGATTTGGCTCAGGGCACATTCGACAGGTATTGTAAGAAAAATGTTAACTACAAAATTTCATTTCGTTCTGATGGCATCTTCCTGCTTCGGTTTGTTCATAAATCAGGACATTTTTTTAAAAACTAATGGTATGAAAAATCTTAAGAAGTGGTTCGGTTAGTACAAACATGAAATAGAGGCACACAAATTTCGTCCTGTTCTGATAACATCTTCCTGCTCTATGATATTCTTAAAAATGACATAAATGAAAAAAATAAATTTGCAAAGATTTTAAGATTGAGTTATATGTTCTTACCCAACTATTGATTTTATGAAATTTTATTCTGATACAAGGTCATCTTCTTATTCCAGAATGTTTTTGAAAATTGCATATTGTTTAAAAATCATAAAAATCATTAAAAATTAGGGCCAAATCAACTGAAAATATGATAAACTAAAGACATGCAACATTTCATTACGATCTTACCCCAAATGCCTACAGCGAAAATTTTTTTTAAAAACTTCGTTGGAGAAAATTAAATTAATTTTTTTTTACTCTAGAAGAATTATATACCCAAAGTGTACGAAAATATAGGTTGAATAGGTTGTTTTTATTTGAGCAAAGCTTTTATACTAAAAACGGGTTTTTTATATATGAGGTCAATTTGGGCCATAAGGGTTGGGTTTCGAGGGTTAAATTGTTCTAAGAATTTATCCTCCAGGTAGTTCTTAATGTTTCGCTGATTGACATAATGTTGATAAAGTTAATCAGAAAAAAGTTTTTCTAAAAAAAACTGCATCAACATTTACTTAACCTTAAACCTTAAATTTCTCAAAAACGGACCGAAGGCTTAAAAAACGGTAAAGGCCATTAAATGCAGCATCCCCGAATTATGCTGAAATGAAATGTGTCCCACTTGTTTGATATTTTGACATGCACCGTGTAATTAATAAAAAAATTGTATTTTAAAAAAAATGTTCGCCTAAAAGCTACCTTAACATATTTGGCCACTTTACAATATAAAACATTGTCACACGAAAATTAAAAAAAAGGAAACTAATTCAGTTAAAATGTAGGTTGTTTTTTTGTAATAACTTACAAAATTAAAATTAAGCTCATAAAATAATAACAAAAACTATTTCATACAGATTACTTCAAAAGTTCCGAAAAATATTCTATCAATCGTTTTTTCCTGTTCTCACAAGCGCGCAACTTTATAAGTATTTTGCTAGAAAAACTTGTAAGTTTATTTTTAATGGATCCTAAAAATTCCTTATCAGCATCGACAAGATTTTGATTCAACGAATTTAAATGGATTTTCGTTTTTTTTTTTGGTCTTCGAAAATTTGCAAAACATTTCATACAATTCCCATTTAGTGACAGACAATGTGTACTCTAAAAAAAAGGAAATTAAATGGAAGTGAGCATGTGCAAAACTCCAAATTAGTTTTAAAATAATGAATAAACACATAATCAACAAATACTGAAAAATGAACCCGGTGTCTAGCGGTGCCAAATAAGTGCCACCTTCTGGAAGTGTAAAAACAAATATCGCAGAATAAGCTCTTCTGACAGTTTTAAAAATTTCCAAAATATTTATACATTTTCACACTTGTTTTTAATAAGATTATATACATATATCATACCTTCCACTTGAAATTCCATTGCAAACATTTAAAACAAAATATTAAAAAAAAAATGCTTAAAACTATTATTATTAAAACTTAATACCTATTTAACACTGCTTATTACTTAATAATTACCTTCCAGTGACAAAAAAATTCTTAATACCATCTCTTTAAGATCATTACTCATGAACTTGTAGAGTTATTTTCTCACAGTGAAAAAATCAATTTTGTCCAGCTAGCATATTCGAGACGATTCACTGTGTGATGGTACAATTAATGTTGATGTATGGGACATTTACGTACACAAAAAAAAAATAGCTCTGCCGCTCTCTCAGGCACACACACAAGTATGCAATTTAATGTATTGGTTTGACCGACACTGGATTATATCCCAGTGGGCAATTCAGTCAGGACTCTTGAAGAAAAGGCATGTATTAACTGCTTCTTTTGGCGTCAACACACTTCACAACATCACTGCATCGATGAGGGCCTGTTAAAAGGAAGGCAAGAAGTTTTCGTTATTTCTCTGTGATATGTATGTGAGTTGAATGTGCTGTGTTTTTGTTTATTGATCTTACGGTTTAAATGTTATTAGAGAACAAAAAAAATAAAATTTATACGAAAATCTAGGAAGGCTTTTATATTCAATACACAGTAAAAAAATTTGAGGGTAAATTTTATCTTTTTTATAACATTTGTGAGGTATAAACTTTTTTTATTCCAAATAATTTATAAATTTTATACCAATCAATATTATAAAAATAATAAAATAAATATAATTTAATACTATTATATGGTTATCATGTGTAAATCAAAATATATTCTGGTTCGAAAGTAAAAAATTCACCGAAATCGGGAAATTTCAAAATATAGTGGTTTCGATTGGTCTGACGAGAACAATGGTCTGGAAAAATTTATAAGAATTGATGGTATAACTTTTAAAACATTTTTGGTTTGGATTTACATGTATACCAAATAGTATAAAATTTGAGCTCATATTTTTTACTGTATAGCTATTCCAGAAAAAATAATTAATATAGCGTCGTTAAAGAGATACAATGCAGTATATAATAACTAATAACTTTTGATATTTCCTTCGAAATATTTTATACAAAAACAAAGTTAATCAAAGTTAAATAAAGTTAACCAATACTTAAAGATACACTATATAGCAAAATCAAAATATTGCGTGATTTTAGTAACATAACTTTACAACAACTCATAGCGGAAAGATAACATTTAACATAATTGTTCTCATATGAAAATAAAAATAGTGTTATCTATTATTTTATAACCAATGTACTATTAAATCTCATAAACACCTATATTAATAATAATACATATACGGTTTTATGTTGACCTATTTACCCCCATACTATTTTCTCCTTATGAAACTTCTCAAAGTATTCCCCTATAAGTTAATAGCCACTAATTACTGGATCCCAGAAATTATCTTTAAGGAATTTATTTTTAGATCTAATATTTTGCATGAATAATTTATTTTAAGAAAAATTATTGAGCACCAACCCCTCAAAAATGTACTGAAGGAAATTAAGCCAAAAGTTTTGAAATCTAATTATGTGAAACATATGACACTTCAAAGCAGTAGGCTATTTATAGATCACCGCCATCAACTCTATCAAGGGTTGCCATATGTTCTAGTTGCTTCTTCATTTATTTCAATAGTCATTGGTGTTCGATAGAACATATGGCAACCCTTGATAGAGTTGATGGCGGTGATCTATAAATAGCCTACTGCTTTGAAGTGTCATATGATTAGCATCCATACAATTCATAAGACTGAATTCCAAAATCTGCACATTCATGTGCTAGTTTAAACAGTGAGTTGATCACAGCTTAATCACTCAAAGACTACTGAAGAGGAAAATGTAGCGATTTCCGAAACAGACTGTCTAGTCAGCTAAGTGATTGACTCTATACAGAGTTGTTGTTGTTGTTGTTGTTGCCTTCTTGAAAACTTACTTGATCTAAAGCTCACAATCTTAATTCATGTAATTATTCAATAGATCATAAAAACTAATTAATCTAATTATGTAAATTTATTTTCTAATCCAAATCTTTATCCCATTATTATAACTTCCGAAATATTACTTCTATATTATCCAAAGGGGAGAGTTTTGAAAAGTTGAATTTTAATATATTAAATAAATGAATTTACCCCTAATAAATATTTTTAACATAAACTACTATTAATAAGCCCTATTTAAGCACTTTCAAATATTACTGGCATTTCTGTTCTTAACAGCTAAGTTCTGTGGACAGACACAATGCCAAATTGGAATACCTTAAAGGCATTCAAACTCAGACTATATTTTAAAAAACTTGAATGTGGTCTTGTTCAGGAATTAATTCGACGTAGAGAAAGAATGAAAATAACTCAATCGTCTATAGATGTTGTCTTGCAACCCTCTACTTCTGCAAATCTTGTAAGAAAAAAAAAACCCAGCCAACGAGCTACATGTACCGTCTGTCCATCATCCATTTGTTACAAAACATACGTTTTGGGGAAAACCAGTATGTCCACAGCATCATACGACGAGCACAATGTCGACAACTTATTGTCATGAGCACACCAAAACATTCTTAAGTATAACTAAATTATCTTAAAAAATCAAAATAAGCATAACATAAACACCCTTTTGCTTTAACATAAGCAAAGGGCTTATGTTAAAAATATAAACACCCTCTTCAACAGTGACAACTCAAGTTTTCCAAATATTTACTTTTCGTGTAAAACTGCTCGTAGTGATCATCGACATTGGCTGTCTTAATATTGTATGCATATTCTTAGTTTTTAATTAAAAAAATCGTTTTGTCTCTCTGTTTTGTATGATGTCACTTGAAGAAAAGAAATGTTTGTTGCTCCTCCTGAAAATGTAAAAATTTTAAATTGTGTCACTTTTGAAGTTTGTGCGCGATATATCAAATGATGTTAAATGAAAAAATTATCTCAATTTTTTTTTAAACATGTTCTTTAATGATTCTTTATGGTAAATGCCAATGAAAGAATTTACAATGTCAAATTGCTTTTAATGTAATTGCCTTAATAATCATATATTAAATATTATCTTTTCTAAATAATATACATATAAATTAGGGCGGGTCAAATTCTGGCTCAGCGAAATTCGTAAAATACATGTAATTTCAAGACTTTTTCTCCACTACAGCATATACAAATTCTGAAAAAAAGCTGTGCGGACTTTCGTAAATAGATTCATACACATACATTCATACATTCATATTTTATAATTGAGAACAAAATCTATTTACGAAAGTCCGCACAGCTTTTTTTCAGAATTTGTATATGCTGTAGTGGAGAAAAAGTCTTGAAATTACATGTATTTTACGAATTTCGCTGAGCCAGACCACCAAAAAATTCTTCCATACAAATTGACCCACCCTAATATAAATGCAATCTAAATTAAATGTGAAAAAATGTAAATGAAATGTTTTATAATGCTAAATTACTTGTAATATAACTGCCTTATATATGTAAAAATTGTCTGAATTATTTTATTCAATGACTAATGATTTTTTATTTAATGATGTTAAAGTGCAATAACAAACATAATAAACAAAGTAGCATAATCAGGGCTTATGACAAAGTACTATAAGAATGCATTTTTAAAAAAGCGCTTTTAGAAGGGCTTTTTAGCAAAGTGAGTGCGGAAGTACTGACAAATTTTCCCATTTCATACAAGCTTTAAAACCGTGTTTGCAAGGGGTATGGAAGGCCTATAAATACTTTACTCAGGCCTGCTAGAAGGTCTTTGAACTCCTTTAATTTCCCACTGGGACAGAAAACGTTCTTCAGCTAATCATCTCTGCTGAGGCCGCGTTCATAGTAAATTCTTTTTGCTGAGACGAGCTGAACTGAAACTCAAAAACGCATTGGGGTAAAAGAGAGGTATGACTTACTTTTTCTATTGCCCCAATGTGTTTTTTAGCTCGGCCTTAAGCATTTCAGCAGCAGATGCCAGAACAAATAAGAAGTTGATTTGGCAAAATATAGTAGGAGCTTGAACAAATAAGCGTTTTTTAGTGTATTTTTATTTTATAAAGCAAGAATTTGTCATATGAGCAGAGCACAAGTGGCCAATTTTATTAATTGTTATAAGCATAAAAGTGAACGCAAAATAAAACTTTTTTAGTGGTCCGAGTTAGAAACTGTTAAGTTTCATTATCTATGAATAATGGTCCCATCTCATTTTTCCTAAAAAAAAGAGTATAAATTCACTAAATCGAATAAAAAAACAGACTCTTTTAAAAAAAATAGTTGGAAACAGGAGTTTCATGTTAGAACTTATTTATTGTTAGCAGATTACAGTAATTGTAAGTATTAAAAATAAATTATAAGTATTAAAAGAAAGAAAGTTTTACGATGATAATTCTTCGTAATATTTATATTTGCTGCTCTGTCGGCCATTGCAGTCTAGTGGAGAGCGTGCTAGACTATTAACCCAAAGGTCCCTGGTTCGAATCCGGGTTCGGGCATGGTTTTTTTTATTTTCTTTGTTCTTTCCTACATTTAAGAATTATGAAAAACTATGGACAAAAACAACTAAGTGCTGGAAATGCTCGCCGAGGTTAAGGCATAACACTAGCCTCGGTCAAAAGCAATTCTAATTGTCTTTCACGGTTGTTTCCACTAATCAGTAATTAACGTATGGCTCCAATCAATTCCTCTAAATAATCTATCTCTTTCCTTTCAGGTCAAAGACCAAACCTTGTTTGTATAAGGCGCATACCTTCGTTCTTTGAAATTTTAAAAAAAAATATTTGCACCTTATCATGGCGTCAAAATGTATATAAAAATTATCATCGTAGATCATCAAATCATCTTTAATCATCTTTTTTTACCATCAGAAAATTAAGAAAAATGACCCGCATAAGAAATTGCGCTAACAAAGCTTATTTCAAATGAAAGAATAACCTTACAAACTCTGCACACGCACTGAAAACCTGATCAGTTGACAAATAAATAAGAATCTTTTAAAATCTTTACACACACTAAAAATTTTCCTGTTAGTTGAGCCAAGCACACACTTACTTAAAAAGAGAGAAATAAAGTAGTGTATATAATCCCGCTTGTAAATATTTGTCGGTGATGACATTGTAATGCAGAACTGTAAGCGAAAACAGAATCTTATTTGTGCTCACTTCTTGTTTGTGCTCACACTAGGTTTGTTCACTAACAAAAAATTATTACAAACTGTTACAAGTTCTTACTGGTAAAGCGTTCACGTACAAAAAAAACTTGCAACGAGAAAGGACGATGAGAGCATAGAAAAGTGAGAGAGAAAAAAAAAAGCTACATGTTTCTGCTAGTGAAATTTGTACTTGCAAGAATTTGCAGCTACCGAAAAATAATTGTTTGTCAAAAAAAAAACAATCAATCTATTTAAAAAAGTGTAAATTATATATTTCTGATGTTTTTCTTTTGTTTTTTTTTTATATTTGTTACACGATGATTTAAATTCATTTTGGATGGCTTAGTTTTATTTTTGTTTTTGTAATAATTTTAAATATTTGAAAAAAAAGAGTTTAAATAATTTTTTGGGTTTCAAGTAAACTGTCAAGTCGTCCAATCAACTGTGACTTTCCAAGTTTCTACTGGTTTTCTGTTCACGTACATTTTGTGCTTTTTTTCTCTTTGTGACAATATTTTTCTCAATTATATTTTTACTCTCTCCCTGCCAGTTTTAACAAGTAAAGTACGTGAACAAACCTATTATTTTATTTTCATTCTTCAAACAACGGTTTAACTTTATTCGTCTGTGTAGTAACAACGTGTTTTCAAAAAGGAAGTTTTGCAGTGAATTGTGTTTGTGAAAACTATTAATATTTATGTTTAAACCAGAACAAAGGTTTATGTATAAAATAACAAAGTATTATTAAACATTTACTTTGAGGTGCTAGATAAAAGGTAATAAATTCGTTCATTAAATTGTAAAAATTATTGTGGCATCATTTGCATTTGTTTGCTTCTTTTCGGTAAGTTCTCTTGCGTTTTCGTTGTGTATTTGGCGTAGAGAGGATTTTCGTTAAATTTATTTGTGTTCTCTCCCATTTTGTGCGTCATATTTTTGTTCTCTCCTATCTTGTGCATACCTACTCCCATCGTCGCTTTCTGTGTAAGGTAAATGTCATCAGTGTTTTAGCGACCATGTCCGAACAAATGTAATTGAAAATTGTAAACAAACTTCGGAGGCCCCGCAGCTACATTGCATTTTAGAAATAATTGGTTACGTCATGTGTCCATTTAACACTGGGATATAATGTCTGTAGTTTTTGCTCTGTTCGCTCATTCACCGAAGTTGCCAATTAACGTTTGTTGGCTTGAAAATTTTAAATTTGATCCGTTAAAAATATCTCTGGTCAAAAACAGATTTTTAGAGAGCAAAAACAGGTCACAGGTTTTGGTTCGAACCATTATCTAGGAATAATATGAAATATTTTGTTTTTGCTTTGACTTATTCTCTCATTTTTTCGGAGCACAAACAACGTAAGTCTACAATTACTGCAGACAGCGTATTATTTTCTTAAGCGTATTTCTTTAGGAAATCGCAAAAGGATGATTTTTTTGAACTGAAAACTTCTTTAGGCGCGTTGAAAGATTTTGGTAGAGGGTAGATCTTTGGTTTGCGTCATTGTCTTTTTTCGAGTAACTCTCGTTATCAATATAGACAGCAAAGATAACAAGATAGTAAACTTAGAAAACATAAGCAAGCAACCATCCATAAGTTCCTCTGCTGACGCATCGTTCTTTCCCTTCCCTTTGCACCGCTGGGAAATATTAGCTGTATTCCCATGGCACTAGAACAGATCAAATCTCAGTAAAACAATGTTAGTTCAACTTTATATCAGTTTGTCATCACAGTCTTGAAACAGCTGTTTTAAGAACAATAACATAAGAAAACAACAATACCAAAACGCCCATTGAGCGGTGAAACGTCAAAATAGGAAAATGAATAGTTATTTCGATTTGCCAACTATGTTCGTTTTGATAAAAACTGCTTGAAACTTGGCAGCATTTTAAGATCAGAAATAGAGCTGGTTTTGTGAGTAAAATAGAGCCGCGCTCTAGATCAAGGACCACGGGAATGCAGCTATTGAATGTTACTGTTTTTTCAATGTATATGTAGAGCTAGCTTTAGGCTAAAATAAAATAAATATAAAATTTTTGATATTTGCTTTTTGCTTGACGGGCCGTGAAGTCTCTTCTAATGCCTCCACTTGACATTTTGCTACCAGGCAAACAAAAGACATAGCAAGCAAAGTGCTGTTTATTTTCTGCCGCCAATCCGGTTCATCCCCTCTAACATTGCGCAACCGATGTGATACTGCTCTTCTCTGTTCATCGTTGTAGTAGATTTGCTTGGTAATTGTTGTAAATGTATTTAGTTCAGCTACAAATCTTCATATTCATTGACAGAAAAAAACAGTAAATATCCTTCATGATTTCTTTATGAAGGAACGATTTGTCAGCAGATAAACTATTGATGGTTGCTTGCTGCCATAGCAGAATTAGACAATTTAGTGTTAGGGCTCTTTCTGTCAAAATAATCCATTTTGATATATTTGCCAATTCTTTCTTTCATTTTGCATTCTCATTGGATGCAGATTTTGTATGAAATGTCAACTTCGTTTTGACAGTTTCGGCTCTCCGGCTCTCCGCCCTAACACTACCTTGTTTAATTTTCCCATGCTTGCTGCATTTGCTGAGTACCTGGTAGCCAATATCCAAGAGCGTGTATTTGAGTTTCATGACCAACACATGGTGTAAGAAAACCATAAAATTCGTTTTCATTGTCATTCATCATCAGCTGTGTTATTTTGTCATTTTGAGAGAGAAGTGTCAAACTCACTAACACATCTATATCTTACACCATGGACCAACATAAAAACATTTCTCAAGATTGTGAGCTTTAGATCAAGTAAGTTTTCAAGAAGGCAACAACAACAACAACAACAACTCTGTATAGAGTCAATCACTTAGCTGACTAGACAGTCTGTTTCGGAAATCGCTACATATTCCTCTTCAGTAGTCTTTGAGTGATTAAGCTGTGGTCAACTCACTGTTTAAACTAGCATATGAATGTGCAGATTCTGAAATTCATTCTTATGAATTGTATGGCTGCTAATCATATGACATTTCAAAGCAGTAGGCTATTTATAGATCACCGCCATCAACTCTATCAAGGGTTGCCATCTGTTCTAGTTGCTTCTGAAGAGGAATATGTAGCGATTTCCGAAACAGACTGTCTAGTCAGCTAAGTGATTGACTCTATACAGAGTTGTTGTTGTTCTTGTTGCTTTCTTGAAAACTTACTTGATCTAAAGTTCACAATCTTAATTCATGTAATTATTGAATAGATCATAAAAACTAATTAATAAAAACATTTGTATTTTTATAAATGTCGCCAGCATATTTTCTGAATGGGACATGGGACATGGTATAATAAGTAATAGGTAAGAGTGACATTTCGTGTTTTGACCATCGAATGTCAAGCAAAAGATACCAAAATAGAGAACGTGTATCACACACATTGGCCGCATTCAGAGGAGTCACCTGCTGTGAATGGATCATTTAATTGCAAAGGTTTCTCACTCAAATTTAAAAAAAAAGTTGCCAACTATTGACTCCGCTGAAAGCTGCCAATGTGTGTGACACACGCACTTTATATTGTTTTTTTTGTTTGAAATTACCTAGTAATAATTTTATCGTGAGCGGGACTGCATCGTCCAACATTTTTTTGTTTCTTATTTCAGCTACCATAAGCCTATAGTGTCCTTTTTAAAAATATAATGCAATGATTAATGGCGCACATTAAATTCAATGAAATGTATGTAAACACAAATTTTATGAATGTGTGCATTATTATGTATTTTAAGTGTATATTAATTATTTCAATAAGTTTAATTTATATTTTGTTTATGTTTTACTTTGTTTTTTTATATTAAAACCCATAACTTAAAATAAAATGAAGTGATAAAAGATGAAAATAATGTGCATTAATGATGAACCGGATGTACGGATGAACCGAATCGGTGGCAGAAAATAAAATTCACTTTACTTGCTATATTTTCTGTGTTCCTTGTAGCAAGATCTCAAATGCAGGCTTTAAAAGAAACTTTAAGACCCATCAAACAAAATATCATGTATAAAAAAAAGTTAATTTATTTTAGCTACAGCTCCACATATACATTGAAAGAAAAAATTAAATATCCTTTTTGAGGATTATTTTTCATTCAATAGTGCTCCCTGTATTTTATTCTTACATCAAAAATATTCAATTTAAATGTAATAATATAGTTTGGTGTAATTATAAAATAAATATGCTATCTGAATAAAAAATATTTTGAAAGAAATAATGAAAGGTTGAGGGGGTGAAAATATAAAATTTTTTTCCGATTAGCATGAAAAGTCTAATATAGCAGTAAGGCGGTCCGTGGCAAAACAAAATCTTCCAGGGAATACTAATATTTTACATATATGTTTTCGCTTCGGTCGGCACTGCTATACTTTTTTTTCTTTTTTTATAAGCGAAAAAAATATAGGAAAATAAAAAAATTATAAAAAGCTTTCCATAATCTAAAACAAGCTAAAAAGTGGAAATTTTAAAAAAGTTCAGAGGACAAACATCGTAAGTGCAAGCCTTTGTACAAGTAAGCCATTTTCTTAACCATGTTTGGAAATAAATTTATTTTGTTTAGTTGTATGAGTAGCTTATTTTTTGCTTATTATCCACTTTCTGAACAAAATTTTTAGTTGATTCCTTGAATTTTATATAAGGATTTTTGCAAACATCTAAATATCTCAAAATAAATTAAAATGGACTTACGCCACTTGTGCTATGTGTAGCTCATATATATATAAATAAAAATTAATGTTGCATTTTCAAAATTTCACTTGATTGCACTGTGGGTTGGCTTTAAATTGTTTATTTACCCATTTTTATGTTTTGCACAGACACATTCTTGATTGTCGAATACTTTTACGAGAGTATGTGTTTGAGTGTGTCTGTTGGTTTTGTAGGTTTCAGTCTATTTCCGCTTGTTTTCTATCTGTTCTTCATAATAAATTCAGTCGTTTATCTTTTTGTGTTTTGGTGGCAGCTGTTATTTTAAAAAATTTCATCTTAAAGCGGATTGTTTTTAGCAGGAAGCCTCCCCAAGGAAGCCTATTGTTGCGGAGCGTCTTAAGTTATAAGCCAAAATGATTGTCTTTTTTTATGGAACAATCATATAACTGCGCATTGTATGTATTTGACATGAGTGGCATAAAGTGTTTATTTGAGAAAACATGATGTTGAGTGTTTATTGAGGGCGAACGCAGAGGGAGCATTTTTCATTTTACAAGAAAGTGTTCAAAAGAAATTTTTTCTAGTTCAGTACTATAAAGTAAACGCAGCATAGTCATCAATTTTTACTTTTTTGCACTCGAAAACCAAAAACATTTTTAATCTATACATATGTGACCTTCTCCGAGAAAAGGGACCTAGTGTGTGAAAATGAAGTTTTGAGAAAAACGCTTCTCATATTTTTCTTCTTCTCATGTTTATCGATTTTCCCAAGTTCGTTTTGTACGTTTTTATGGGGTAAATAAATTTATATCAGAAATCTAACTCATTTCATCTTATTCTACACCCTTTTAGGTACCAGAATCCACTCTTAAGTCAAAACCCATTTTTTGACACACTAGGTCCCTTTTCTCTGAGAAGGTCACATATGATCTATTCTACGGTTATCTCTATTTTCAGCCGCTGAGTTTTCTGTGAAAAATTTTGTAAGCATGCTTCAGAAATTTAGAGGGAAGGTGTGTTTCAAGATCTTATATAATAATCTGATTGTGCATTTACATTTAACTAAACGGCTTCCTTCTTGTAAAAATTTAAGATCTTTCTCCAAACTTAAAACTGGTAGCTTAACAGCAGTAAGAGCAACATCGTAGTTGTTTTAATGCAATGGCATTCTACGGGGTTACCGCAAAAATCGGCAGCATATTTCATCCAACTTTTCATGAAAAAAAACCTATACATATATTAACAGAAGAAAATTTTGATGGGAAATATTAATTCGTATAACGAAATTATAAAGATATTCAATGTTAATATAACGCCCATTTCAGATTTAGGTGACTTATCAGTCGCACTGACCATCTCCGATTTGACTCAAATTTTTTTCCTAGATTGGTTTATTGCTTAGAAAACTAAATCCGAAGTTATAAATTTGTAGAACCATTTTTAAAGGTCAAAATAGGGTGTGTTTTGAAACGACGTAGCTCAGTCAATTTAAATCCGATTTTCGAAAATAAGATACCATTGAACAGGTTATTTTATCTTTTTTAAGGAAAAAATAGAAAACTTTTGGAAAAATTGCACTAAATTGGCCCATTATTCATTTTAAAGTTTAATGCCATGCCAACAACAGACGCTATAATTTTTTTTCAGTTTATGAATTTTGGTTTTTTTTACGTTTCAATACCTTTCCAACGATTTAAAACTAATCTTGCTCTTAAAGAGTTCAGAAGTTATATGAAAACATCACCTATAAACGAAAATATAAAAAATATGTTAATCAATGTTTGCTTTAATAACATCAATATTCAAAAAAGTACAAAAAATATTAACTTTATACATAATTAATACGATTTTTCTGACACCTGCTTTCTTTGCATTAAATTATTCGCTTAGTCCCTAAAAAAAGAGTGCGTGGAAACTCCGACGCGTGACTGCAGTTTATTTATTACCTTAGAATTTTTAGTAGCTACATTGTAGTAATATTGTAGTAGTAATTGTAGTAGTATTGTAGTAGTAATTGGAAAAGGGTTGAATGAAGACATCTTCTTAATTACTGAATGGCTTTAATTTTTTTATTCATACTTTAAAATATATTGTATATATACATATTGCATAAATGCATAAGGAAAATTAATTTCCAACACTAGTAAAAATAGAAATATAAAAAATTTATATTGTAGCAAAATGATGATTACTGCAGAGATTAAAGTTATTTTTAGCACTTAGCACTTAAGCAGCGCCAGAGCAGCAGTAAGGTTAAGCACTTGTTAACGAGCTGAGTGAAGCTTTTCTTTGTGTTTAAGATGGCAATTATCAGTGGTAGCTGCAGACTTTCCCCTAGAAGGTGATGTTTTCATACTGTACTCTTGTGCTCAACGTCTTGGTTGTAACCCGCAAATTGCCCATGACAGCCGCCAATGATGCAAGCAACAAAGAAATACGTTGAAATAAAGTTTGTTTAAGGAAACGAATAGTTTCATGGTTGGTTGTTGGTTGGCTGATTTCATGCCAAGTGTTTTTATGACATTTTAATAAAATGCTCTGCTGCTTTACACATCCGCTGTAGGTGACAACAAAAGTAGCGCAAATAGAAGCAGCAGCTGCAGATAAAAATGACAGTTTAAGTATTAACAAAAGGTTTCTTCCGAGACACTTAAAGGACTTTCTTGCAGTAGTGTTAAGTTCGACAGTGTTGCCAAAATGTAATGAAGCATCATTATTTACAGATATAAAATGTTGCCAGAATTTAATGATAAAATCTTAAGCAAGCAGCAGCAGCGTGAAAGTTATGGCGATGTTTAAGGGCGTAGCCAGTCTTCGACCTATGGGGAGGGGGGAGTAAAAAAGTTATCAAAATGGAAAACGTACAATTAAATTTGAATTATTTTTAATTAAGTTTTAAACAAATAAAATCTTTCTGGGATCTACAGAAAATCTCTGCAAAACATTAGGGGTATTCACTATTCAGTGCATTTGCCTGTGCAGTTGAGGACTTGATGACTTGTGCAGTTGTGCAGTTAGGTTTTCGTGAACACACCACTATCAATTTTTCAAAGCTGTCCAACTGCTCAAGTCCTCAAGTGTTCAAGTTTTAGGCTACAGTAGAAAAGCACTTGTACACATTTTTGTTGCACATGTGTTTTTATTTTATAAAGTGCGCAAGTCATCAACTGCACTGGCAAGTGCACTGAATCGTGAATACCCCTAATGTCTTTATTCACCAAACCGACTGTTAACCTCTTCAATCCCGTACCAAGAAATGCAATAAAAAAATATTTTTTAAATTGTTATTCTTACTAAATAGGGTCTAGTTAAGACATTTCTGCAAAAAAATATTTTAAATTTTTTTTGGAAGTAAAAGTTTTTTAATGTGCTCATATATGGATTACAATACTTATTACAATAAATTTTTAATTTAATAACACTTTTTTTCCGGACATAGGAGCCTTCTTACGCTACATATTTGCATTTTGCATTAAAAAATTATTTTAGAAGTAATAGTTTATAAATGTGCAGATATGTGGATACATTGTACTTTTTTTTAAATAAATTCATTATTTATCAAAACCTTTTTACTTACCATACAGAGGAGTCTTCTTACGCGATAAATTTGAGAAATTAAAAGAAAGCTCATGAGGGAAAGTATTTTCTCTCTCAATTGCGCCAATATTTGAAAGAAATAACGACGAATCAGAAAATATTTCAACACAAAAACTTTTGTCCAAATATGTGACCATTTTACCCGAAGAGGTTAATGTCAAAGTGTGTGGTAGCGTTGCCAATTATTTGTCATAAGTCGGACAATTTTTGCATTGGTCAAGACTTGAAAATAATTTTTTTTGGCGTTATTTTTTAGACCTAACGAAAGCTTCTACACTTGGCAAGAATTGAAATCAATTTCATGTTTGTTTTGCTTATTTTCTAAAAAACAAAAACAAGCAAACGGAAGGAAATAAAACAATGTTCTTAACTAACTTTACATTACATTAAATAAATAACAAAAATAAAGCATATAATACATAAAATGTCACACAATTATTATTCAGAACAAAAAGCTATCGCGAATTTTGCCGATAAGCGAAAAAAGAAAACAAAGCGCTCTCTATGACTATGACATTATTGGTGAAAACCAAAGAGATGTCATTTAACTTCTAGGGTGGAGCAGCTGCCCTACTTGTCCCCCCTGTATACACCCATGAAAATGTTGATTGAGTGGATAAGCGTGTGTAAAAAAGTAATTTTTCGATTAATCCTGTCCACCGTATATTTCTTTGACAGTTTTAAAAAAAACATAATCTTTTAAAACATAAGCTCAAAAAGGTGATTTTATTATTTAATTTTAATGAGTTTAATCTGGTTGGAAAGGTACGAAAACATTACTTTTGTCAATGTACTAATAGCTAAAACTGCACTGAACCAAAAAGGTACATTATATCAATGAAATGGTGCATTAATTTCAATGAATTATTCATTGACTTTGGTCCAATGAACTGTGGTCATTGATTTCAATGAATTTTCTTCATACTTTAATGAATAGTTCATTAAACTTAGTAATTTTCAATGAATGGTTCCTTGAATATCAATGTACACTTCATTGAATTCAATGAACACGTTCATTAAAAAAATGCCAACATTAATGATTTTTTCATTGAATTTAATGAAAAGTTCATTAAATTCAATGTAAGGTTCATTGAATTCAGTGTAAGGTTCATTGAATTCAATGTTTAGTTCATTGAATTCAATGTATAGTTCATTGAATTTAATGTATAGTTCATTGAATTCAATGTATTATAGTTCATTGAATTGAATGTTTAATTTATTGAATTTAATGTATAGTTCATTAAATTAAATGTTTATTTCATTGAATTTAATGTATTAAGTTCATTGAATTTAATGTATTTAGTTTATTGGATTCAATGTACAGTTCATTAAATTTGATGTATTCAGTTCATTTCATTCCATGTATATTTCATTAAATTTAATCTATTTAGTTTATTGGAATGAATGAATGAATCTATACATTAAATTCAACGAACTATTTGTTAATCCCTCTCTAAACATTTTTAAAATAAGGAAATAATTACAATTTCAACAATATTTTTTTTATTTAAAGAGTCAATTAATATACAAATTTTCGAACATAAAATTGTTGGAATGAGAAGAAGTTCTTCTCTCCAACAGCAAGGATTAATGGTTGAATATTTTCGCCTTTAGTTTTTAAAAACTCAATATGCACCTCGACTTCCTGGATGCTGCTTCCAACAAAAACGAATGCCTCTTAGGAACTGGTAATTGTATGCTTTAATAAAGTTTTTATTCCAAAATTGTCCTTACTGTATACTTTTTGAGTGGGCACCAAATACCCATGAAGGCTCCAAAGAAGCTTCATAGCAGTACTGTCTGGAAAGATATTAATTGAAAAAAATCACAATTTATTTATTTAGCCTCGAGAAAAATTAAGCTTACCACTGTAATTAGTGAAATCTTCAATTTCTGCCAACTTGGCCCGCACAGCTTTATCTTTTGTGTGGTTTTCAACCTTTAAAAATGTAAACATTTTTTGAAAATGATGGCAGCACTCACTTAAAATGCCAGGTATATCTCCTACTATTTACTAATACTAATAGTAATTCAACAGATTTAAATTTTCTTTTACATTCAAAGCGCAACATTTTCTTCACTTTGAATTTAATTTATTATCACTTTTTATCTAAAATTTACACACACAATTGCCACAAGTCTTCACAACTTCGCGTTTCACTTCAAATAAAATTGGGAAGGGAATAAATTAGTATACATTGAATTTGACTTAAACATTGAATTCAATGAACTGTTCATTAAAAATTAATGTATATCAATGTATGGTTCGTTAAAATTTGATTTACAACTGGAATCAATTTCATTGATATCAATGAAAAGTACATTAAAATAATGAAAACAAATCATTGATATTTATTTAGATATTTTTAATGAATATAACTTCATTGATTTCAATGAACAGTACGTTAAAAACTATGAGCAATTCATTAAAATTCAATGATTTTTTTCATTAAAATCAATGAATTAATTTTAACGTATGCTGTTCATTAAATTTGTTTTTTCTGTGTGAGTGAACAATATTAAGTACATTTGAGAAGAGTTTTCCTGTCCGAAATTCTTATAATTTCTTATCTCTCTGTTGGAAAAGTGTTGCAAAACAAAAACCAACTTCTTAAAATAAATATTTTTATGTAATAAATTTCTCCTTCATTAAACAAAATAACAAATAAAATTTTTCAATTTTCAAATTTCAAAAACAATGACATATAAATGTTTTATTTTAGTAAACTATTGCGCAACTATTTACATCGGTGAAAGGTGATGCCGATTGAGCAAAAAATAGTATGGGAGATAGTTCATTTGTATATCCTTAAGATTTACAGGGTTAATAAGTATTTTATGACTTCGATGCATATTATTGTTTTTAGCAGAACAACTAACTCACGGAAAGCTTATTTTAAGAAGTCTATCCATTTATCCATTCCTGAGCTAGTGTGAAGATGAGGTCAATCCGTTGAAATTACTAAATTTCAAGTTTGAGCGCAATTTTCTCAGAATTTTACGTATTATTAAGATTTCTTTAATTTTCTTTCCAATGACATAAAAATCATAAACATATCTTTAAAAGTAACAAAGTTAATTAAACTTAAAAAATTTCACTTTGTACATTTTTATACATATTTTTTCTTTTAACAAAATACAATTAAATATAATTATGTTTTCAATTAAGTGTAATTTTTAGAGTATTGAAATTAAGTAGTTTCAACAGATTGATCTCATCGATCTTCACACGAGCACAACTCAGGGTTTGATAAGTCCTTTAAAGTTAAATTTATTACCTTTCAAATTACTTCTTAAAATAAGTTTTCATGAGTTACTTTTTGTTCTTAAAACCATAATGTGCATCAAAGTCATGAAATATTAATTAACCCTGTAATTCTTAAGTGTGTGGTAATAGACCCACCCCTCCCACAGGCGCGGATACAAGGAAGGTTAAGGGGGTAATTACCCCCCAAGAACTTTTAAATACTTTACTTTTTAATATTTTATTTGAAGTAAATAATTGTACCCACAACTTGAGAGTACTTTTATGTATACATAAGCGATTCTAAAGGCGTTTTTTGAAAGAATACTACAAAAAAAAATGGTCAGAGGTATTGATATAAAGTTTTTTTATTGATTTCAACAATTGAAGCATAATCGCGAATAACGTTGTAAACGACATTTTTTTTTTTGTGAATAACTGTGAGAATCACTCTCTTATATTATATATAAACAGAACTGAGTAAGCAGTTGAGCAGTTTGGGGTATTTTTATCGCATACTAAAAAAAGTTAAAAATGAATAAAAGTGCTTGTAAAATAAATACAAGTGAACAATTACAATTTTGTCGTTTAGAACGTTATTCGCGAGAGCGCTTCAATTATTATAGTACTTTAAAAAAAAATTTTGTTTTGTTTTGTGACGTCATTTATGTGTACGTGGCGTTTTTATGAAGCGATGCGAGAAGAGTAGGACCATTTTGCTTGCAAAATAACATGATCTGTAATCACCTGAAAAAAATATGTATACTTGAGTTTAGGTATATCAATTAATATACCTCGTATTGCTGGAAGACAGGGTCATCGTTGTAATGTCAGCGTTTCAACACCAGAAGACTACTTTCGAATTTCCATATTTATACCATTACTAGATGATATCATTGCTGATATGGTGGCTCGTTTCAGCGAAAAATTTTTCCAAAAACTATATGTAAACGAAATCCTGCCAAACATAATTGATAAACACAACAATGAAAAGCTAAACAATTTGAGTGTTAACATTTCTAAGATAATAATTCCATTTTGTGACGGTAATAAGGAACTAATTCCAATTCAATTATTTCATGAACTTCAAATTTGGCAGTGTAAATGGGAGAGCGAAACTAAGGTTAATGATATCAACACCGTTTTTACTCTTTGTGACAATGACATTTTCCCACTAATTTCTAAAACGTTTGCTATCTTTGCCACGCTTCCTATCAGTGTAGCAACAGCTGAGCGAAGTTTTTCTACACTGCGACGATTAAAAACATGGTTACGTTCAACTATGCAACAAGAACGATTGAATGGACTCGCATTATTGCATATTCATAGAGACATTAAAATAAATATTAACGAAGTTATTGATAACTTTGCCGCAAAAAAGAAGCGCTGCGATGATTTTGTCATATAATTTTGTCTCTATCTAATGACTATCTAATAATCAGTATACATTTTGTATTGTTCATTTATTTTTCAAAGTGTACCATATCATAGTCGTAACGTCAGAACAATAAGTTTCAAATTCCTTTATTTTTTTTATTGAAAAGTACTATGTTTTTTCATTGCACATATTTGAAAATATAATTGTGCAATGTTTTATAATGGAATAAATGTGAAAAATTTTAATAAATCAACCTTAATTCCAAAATTAGTCAAATTTAGAGTTTTTATTTACTTTTCGCTAAGATATTCCAGAAAAAGGGAAATATAAATAAATACGGAAATGTGCGTGTATGTGTCTGGGAAAATTGCTTCTTACACAATTCGATAATTTCAATTCAAAAAAGTAAAATTTTTTTATTTGTAAAAATACAACATTTTCTCAAATCGAAAATGTGTGACTTTGGTAAATTACCCCCCCCCAAGATTTTTTCCAGATCCGCCGCTGCCCTCCCATAGGATTTTTTGCACAACTCGACATCAACTTTCACCTCTTTAAATAGTTGCACTCTATCGCGGGGCACCCTGTATAATTGCGTGTAAATATTATTTTCCGAGAAGAAAAAGCATATACCTTCTTGATTTTGGCGTCACTTAAGGCGGAATCACTGATCACCTTCAGCATGTTTTGCAAATTTTTTTTATACGAAGTTTCCCCTCAGAGAGAGAACTTGCTGGACGCATTTGAACTTGATTAACAATATTTTAATTCACACAAAAACTTGCTGAAGGCTATCAGTGAATCCAGTTTTAGCCTAGGAAACACCTTTTTAAAGCTTCGTATTCTGTTTTATGACAAAAGCTTCGTATTCTGTTTTAAGTCATTTCAAAAACTGCTTCATGTAACCCAAAATCCCGGAATTTTGACATTTTTTCGGTACTGAAAATCCCGGGATCGAGGCAAATAACTCCCGGAATTCCGACATTGTTTTTTTATACCTTTATTTCATTACACAGTGTGACGACTGAAAATGCACAGTTCTGAATTTTTGTAAAATTTAAAGAGATTTTACTGTTTTGATAAAGTCACTTTGTATGGGAGGTAGGCGTGTTTTTCATCCGATTTGGCTCATTTTCAAAAATTTGGCCTTTATTTTTCAGATGCAAGCTTAAGTGTCGAATTTTATTACGATAGCTTCAAAATTACGGCTGTAATCGTGATCACAGACAGACATTAACTCAATGGAATTTTTCATCTGTTTTGTGTTAACCCTCCAATTCCTGATAAGTTTCTAGTACTTCGTTGTCCGACAAGTTCCCCAGGGACCTTCTTGATGAATATGGGGTTCGCTGCTTATAATAAATGCATCCCTTTTGCCTTAATATAATCGCGATAACAAATTTTCTCAAAGGAACAGCAAGAAAAACAGCTCGTAGAGGGCACTTCCGTTGCAGTCAAAATTAAATTCAAACAAATGATCCTGATAAAATAACTATTAGGCGTCATGAGAACGTGTGTCGTTCACAACTGTTGTGATCTATTATGGTAGCGATACCTTAGTGAACGATGTTTTTCGCTGAATGTGTTTTACTCTAAACGTCAGAAAAAGTGTAAATTATTTAATTTAATTATGATAATTATGCAATTATATAAATAATTTAAGTGCAATTTTTAGTTCTGCTGAATGCGGTCAAAGTGTGTAACACACGCTGTTTATTTTTTCTTTTGTTTAAGGTATGACCTGTGGTTCAAGCCCACAAAAATAATGTTTTTAAACTTGCTGTAGTTCAGTCGTTTTTAATTTATCAACTTTGGGTTTTTTCACGTGAAAGCAGACGTTATTTTCTACCTTTTTGTGTAATTTTTTAAGTTTTGATGTTTTTATCCCCCCTCCAAGAGCGATGAAAATGGGTTCGTAAATATGAGAATGCAAACGGGGTGTTATTTTTCTTAATAACCGGATGTAGTATCGAAATTATGCGGGCGGCATTTTGTTAGTTATCACGTCAGGCAGGTCTTGAACTAGGATATTTCCAAAATATACAAAATTGAAAAAATGGAGCGATTTTTTAAAAAAAGTTCAAAATTAGATGTTTTTCGGGGTTTTTACCCCACCACTCCTCCGGTAGTAGAGTTAACCTAATTATCCTAGTTCAAGACCTGTCTGACGTGATTACATACAAAACGCCGGCCACCACATCTTCATCCGACTTCTGGTTTTCGAGAAAAACGACACCCCAGTTTGAAAACAGTGATTTCGAGAAAAACGCATTTTAGGTTTTATTACTGCACTTTGGCGAGAGTGCATATATACATTAGGGAATAACACTCTCACACTTTTTTTTCCTGATCAAAGTTCCTTAGCGATAAAAACTTGCAAATGGATGAAAAAAAATTTTGGAAATTTTTATTTTTTTTTTTAACCCATACCGGCCCGGCGTTTTGACCTTTTTTAAACGCAAAAAGTCGATTTTTTGCAGTTTTTGCGGCATAGAATCCGTAATATTGAAGTGACGTCATTTCAATGAGGTATAAAAATTTAGATAATTTAAATACAAACATTTTGGTACACCGCTTAACTATCTGAGTCATCTGGTTCTCGAGATATATATTTTTAGAGGAAAAATCAGAGGGTTATCAAAATTCCTTTTTTTTTTACTTTTTGATTTTTAATAGAAAAACTATTCAAGATACGATATAAAAACGTTCTACATTTATCTTCACAAACGCATTGCGCATCTTTTGGTATCAAAAACTTAATTATTTGACTTTTTATTAACCCATTCCGGAACACCACTTTGACCTTTTTTAATCGCAAAAAATCATTTTTTTTATATTTATGCGGTATTGCGTCCATATTATTGAAGTGATGTTATTACATTTTGATGAAAAAGTTAAAATAATTTGAATACAAACATTTTGGAATACTGTTTAACTATCTGAGGCGTCTGGTTCCTGAGATATATATTTTTATAGGAAAAACCGGAGGGTTATCAAAATTCCTATTTTTTTACTTTTTTATTTTTAATTTGTAAACTCCAAAAATCAAATTTTTTGGTATTTTGACGTTATTATGTATTAGAACAGTGAAGATAATTTGAGACAAACATGTTGATATACTGTTTAACTATCTGAGACTTTCTGACTTTCTCTTAACCCATACCGGCCCACCTTTTTTTCGTGCTCTGGTATATCGAATACTTACCTTTGAGGCTAAACTCGACCAAAATAAATTGTAAAAATATTAAAAATAAACCATTTGCGATGTCATTTTTATGTTTTTATTGAACTTTGATTTTAAACTTTTGGTTGAAAAGCAACATCGTTACTGTCAGCAGTGAACTGTTTTTTTGTATTAAATGATGGCATTATGCATCGATGGCGAAGTTTTGCTATAATGTATCCCTCGCGTTGAGGCTCGCTCGAAACGTGTTTTGAGGCTTCTGTCACTGTTTTGACGCATCTTTCTACGGCCTGCGAATGACATGGTAGGCTTTGAAGGTCGATATCGAACTTAATTTCTTCTCCTGCAGCATTTAACGTATTTCCTTCAAACTGAGGATCTGTGATCTTATATTTAGCCAGTCGCACGATATTATCTTTCGTAATGGAAAGATCGCGTAAAATTGGAGGTGTTTGCTGGTCGGGCGAAACTTTTTGCCAGCGGATCATGTCAACGTAGTCTGTGCATGAATAGTTCAGCATTGGAACCTTGAACTCACGGACGACGGGAACTGTAGCTTCGGATAACGCATTGCGCGCATCTAAAATTCGTTGATATGCCAACGAACGAATCGGTTCTCTAACGTCGTTGCACATCGCCAAAAGAATGTTTTCTGGATGCGCGAAATAGCCGTTACGTTGAATGCATTTGTTAAATGCACACATTGTTACCGCTGGCACAAGGGATACAAGAAACCGGGACAACTTGATGACCTTGTGGATATGTAGTGCACCACTTACGCAAGCTGGGTGACGCTTGATTGCTATACTTATCGGAGCGTAGACTTTTAAAATATAAGTAACTAATATTTTCAGGGCAGCTGAAGGCTTTGCGCTTGCGATATACACCCGGCAGATGCAGTTTGCTGTCGTTGTCCAGCGTGAATGCGACATCTTTCCTGGAATAATATATATGGTATTAAAATCTATCCAAGGAAGTATCATTTAGTTTTATATTTTACCTGGCGCACGATGCTCGAAGTTTTCTGGCACAACTCCCGAAGAAATGATTCTACAAATATCTATAAGATATTTACAATCTGTATTCAGCAAAGCCGTGTTAAAATCTATCAAGTCTTCGTCGAAAGATATTTTTTCGAAATCTACAATAACCATCTCCGTACAATTTTTCAATTTTCCGCCAATGGGACCAGTGAAGTTGTTTGGGTCTTTTGTTGCCCCGATATAAGTTTTCACCAGCACACGCAATGGCAATTCGTTTGCGTGCAGTAAGCACACAAACCATTGTACAGGTGAGCCCATTGTTAGTTCAAACAAGCGAATAACACCATGCTCTCTTCCAACATTGACATTTATGCCATCGCAACCAATTGCTTTAATTGATGACAAGTCAACATTTTTGTCAATGAATCGGTCCTTCATTGTGTTCATAATAGTGACTGATGTGCTTTCATCAACTGAAACATGCGAGAAAAAGAGCGAACCGGGTTCCTGTATTATGGAAATGTGTTCCTCTTTGATTTTCTTCAGGCAGCTGTTCTGATATTTCAGTGTTAAGTCTTTTCTTCCGTCGAAAAAGAACGCATGGACTGTAACTGCTTCACTGATGCCTTCCGAAGTCATCATGCGAAGTGCTCGTCGAGCCCGATAAACTTTCATACGATCGACAACGTATTGTTTATCTTGGGACGTGATCAAACCGGCGTCTAAGTAAGCTGCAGATGCAATTGCTGCTGTGGCTGTGTTAGATACATCGTATCTGTCGGCTGTCTTCGCAACATTTGTAATAGACAACCAGTTGAACGTCTGATCATCGCTATCCCATCCAGTGACTTGCTCAGATTCGGAAGAAGATAATGATTCTTGTGTAAATAAGTGGGAGAAGTCTGGACGCGCACGCTTAAGTTGAAGATGCCCAGCTGCTGCAGTCGAAGAAGATGCAATTGGCTGGCTTATTGATTCCAGTGCTTCATTATTTGTTCGATTCTGGCGAATCAGTCGTCTCTCCAGGATCTCTGAGGTATGTAAATCGACTGAATCGATCACCATTCTTCGTTCAGTACGCTGGTCGATGAGAAATGCGTGTTCTATTAGTTCAACTTTATCATTTCTTTTGCAAACACACTTCTTGAGAACCATGCATTTACAACTACAAATGTCAAAGAGTTGCAATGCGTCGGACTGAAAAATAATTAACAAATAAAAGATACATTCACTGTGAAGCAAAATTTCACAGAGATAAAACAACTTACGCGGAATACTGAACATCTTTGGATATATTTTTGACCTTTCATCTGCACTTTATTCGTTTTCAACAATTTTAAAAATGCTTGGTTCAGAGCTTTTACTTTTGCAAGAACTCTTTGCGAAGTATTTGTTGGAATAGATGCTTTGTTCCATAATTTAATAATTTCTAACGCAACACTTTTTTCGGCTTCTTTCCAATCCAAGTTTAAATGTTGCTTCGCATATTGAAGCGCTAAAATTACATCTTCACCTGTCGGTAAACTTCTTGCCGGAAGCTCGCGAGGATTGCGGTTTATTATTGCTACCTTTCGACGTAGCATTTCACTTTTTTTTATTTCACTTTCACTCTTAAGATAAAACCACTAGAAACTGGGCGGTTCTGCCACAACAAAGCCTTGAAAACGCGTGAAACACCGACAGGAAAACGAATCAATTTGAAAGCTTGCCCAAAAACGCGAAAACCAAAAAACAACGTTCAGCCAAACGCAGCAACCCGGATTCAAACTAAAAAAATTCAAAAGTTTTTCAAAAAATTAAGCTTATTCGCCTTAGTAGGCTTTGCAGTAATTTAAATTCTATCAGTTCAGTAACAATGATATGGTTTAAGAGAAAGTATAAAAGTTAAGTGTTTGAAACTAAAAGATGCGTACAGCATTTATGAAAATTGGTGCAAAACGTTTCCATATCGTATCTTAAAAAGTTTTTTTTATTAAAAAACATAAAGTAAAAAATAGGTTTTTGATAACTCTCCGACGTCTCTATTAATATAAACATATATCTTAAGAACCAGATGTCTAAGATAGATTTCTAGCATAAAAAATTTGTTTGTTTTTAAATTGGTCAAAGATGTGGGCCGGTATGGGTTAAGAGAAAGTCCAAGAGTTAAATGTTTGAGACTTAAAGTTGCCAAAGCTTAGTGAAGAACAATTTTATATCGTATCTTGAAACAATATGAATTTTGTTAACCCTCGATTTTTCCAATAAAAATATATATCTCTGGAACCAGATGCCTTAGATAGTTAAACAGTATACCAAAATATTTGAATTAAAATTATCTAAACTTTTTTATCAAAATGTAATTACATCACTTCAATAGTATGGACGCTAAGCCGCAAATATATAAAAATTGATTTTTTTTTAAAAGAAAGTCAAAGAATGAAGTATTTAACACCAAAAGAAGCGCAATGCGTTGGTAAAAATAAATATAGAACATTTTTATATCGTATCTTGAATAGTTTTTCTATTAAAAATCAAAAAGTAAAAAAAAATAGGAATTTTGATAACCCTCCGATTTTTCCTTAAAAAATATATATCTCGGGAACCAAATGTCTCAGATAGTTAAGCAGTATACCAAAATGTTTGTATTTAAAATATCTAAACTTTTTTATTATATTGTAATAACGTCACTTCAATAGCACGGATGCTACGTCGCAAAAACTGTAAAAAATCGACTTTTTGCGTTTGAAAAAGGTTAAAACGCCGGGCCGGTATGGGTTAAAAAAAAAAAAAAATTATATCCAAAATTTTTTTTCGACCATTTGCAAGTTTTTATTGCTAATCAAACTGAATCGGTTTCTATCGTTACGCCCTAATATACATGTAGTTTGAATGAAAACCAGCGTTTTTTTATTTTATCTATTTTATTCAAATTTAATTTTTTTTTTTTGAACAATTTATTTTTCAGATCTTAATTTTAAGGAATAAAATTTTATAATGAAAATGATATGCAAAATTTTTGATTAATAATTAATGACAATTTTTGAAATCTTAAATATTAACTTTTTAGATAAAATGTGTAAGTGGATATTTTGTAAAGTGTGTGTTTTGTATGTTGTGATGTTGGTGTTTATATGTGGTGGTATTGAGTCACCACATACATATATAGCTCTGTAACTCCAAAAGTTGTTCGAATTGTAAAAAATGCTTTTATGGCAGGTTTTTAGAAGACATTAATGAAAAAAAAAGGAAAAACAATTATTTTTAACCGCAGATCATACCTTAACATTCCATGGTGGCAGCTCGTGAGAAAAAAAGTAGCTGTCAAGGCTACCTAAGAGTGATTGTATCACGCAAACAATTAATTCAAAAATTATATGACAGTTCATAAAAATATACAGGTGTGGCACCTGTGTTTCAAATTTTCTTAAGACTATATCACAATTTCATATGGATAGCAAAAATAATCCTATTTGTAATAGGGTTATTATTTTTGTTTTTGCTTTGCATTTAAAAAATCTGGATTATTTTGAAGCGAATGGAACGCAGCTAATTATAAAACTTTTGATCATTACAATTTTTTGTGTTCATATGTTTGGTGTAGAGTCGTAGACTGTGTGTGGTTATATATTTAGGCAGATGAAATAGAGAAAAAAAGACCAGAACAGCTGTATATGTAAAAATAGATTGTGGTTTGTTCGAATGCTTAAAACTTGAAAACGACTCAGTTGAATACTTCCTTGTGTGGGCTTACTTGTAATTGCTGTGTGAAGGTTTAGGAATAAAGAAAACTTTTAAAATTCTCAACAGGTTGCGCTGTAGGCTCCATTTCATTTTTCAGCTCAATTCGGACGCGACTTGAGTAGCTTTGTGGTTATAGGTCGCACAGCCTCGGAACTCGATATTCGACTTTACACGTGCCGTTTCACTGATAATATTTTATGGACGTTAGACAATGAGGCGTGGCACCTCCCATCAACCCAAATTGTCAATATCGAATAGCCTTGGGATTAAAGGTCGCAGAACCTTGGAACACGGTAATGGACCACAATTTACACGTGCCATTTTACTGATAATATTTTACGGGCGTTATATAGTGGGGCGTGGCACCATCCATCAACCCAAATTGTCGATATCGAATAGCTTTGGAATTATTGGTTGCACAGCCTCGGAATTCGGTATTCGACCACAATTTACACGGTTAGTTTGACTGATGAAATTTTATGGGTTTTAACATTTTATGGGTGTTATAAAAGGGGGCGTGACAGCTCCATAAGACTTTAATTTGAGTAATTGAATAGCTTTTGAGTTTTAGGTCGCACAGTAACGGAATTCAGTATTCGACTACAATTTACGCATGCAGTTTCACTGATATCATTTTATGGGCGTTTGGCAATGTGGGCGTGGCAAAAACATGCCGCTTTTCAGCTCTTAAAGCTATAAAACCCAAAGAACTAACAAGAAAATTCCGCCAAAACGAAAATCATGAGTATATTGCCCATTTGACCTTGTAGAGCAAAACCGCCATAAGTGACTTCAACCTGATCATTATAATGAAAATTTTTACGTAATTATGTCGTTTCTAATTGCATTAGCTTCTATGCATCTCATTTAAAAAAGTCAGGATGCCTACGGCTTTTCGGTCGAATCATACTGAAATGCTTCATCGTTGCAAAACTGCATAGATCCCAGGGGACCTTCTCAGGCATCGGAGGGTTAATTGTGTAAAAAAAAAATTGTAAATATATACCAATATTCATAAAATTTTCTAGTCAATCCAGTTTACATAATCCTAAAGCAATGACAGAATATTGGGATTCTGATTTTCAACTCCGATAACACATTTATTGTTAAAACTTTGTTAGTTCCTCTCGCCTTCTAAAAATTTTAAGCTATAAATATAACTTTACATTACCATTATTTTTCTAGTGTGTACATTTTGTGTAACTACTAAATAATTCATACTTAAAGTCTTAAACAGAGTTAAAGGACTCTCAAATATTCTCAATATACCACTACGTACATCACTTCGACGTAAATTTCATGTTGATGTGTGGTAAAAAAGGTATCCACAGAATACTATTAACTTATTTAAATTATCACCTAAGGCTTTTGTAACAAACTTTATTTCAAAATCCCTTGTGTACAGCTTTTTCCACATTCACTTCAAAGGCAACAAAGTAAGCCTACAGTAGAGACTCACAGAAGTTAAGACTCGCAAAAGTTAAATATACGGAAAAGTTAACTAGGCTTCTACCACCACAAGAATCTTTTAAAAGTTAACTTTTATGTTAATTTTTCTGAGTTATTTTTTTCACTTTATTGTTTTTTGTGTCAATTGTCACTCTTTGGTATAGCATTTTGACAAACGTTTGAGTCAAAAAAAAGTTGCAGATTTTTTTACTAGTACAAAAACTAATTAAGTGCCATCCGAATGCATTTGTTATAACTATTTTTTGTATCTTAGAAGCCATTGCATGAAATACATATGAAAAAATCTGAAATATCAATAAAGCAAGCATATGTTATATAATATGATTTTAAATACATTGCTTTTTTATTTTAATTTAATTGAAACTATTGTCCTTAAAAAGTCAATAATTCACAAAAGTTGACAGGCCCAAAAACAAACGGGTTAGTTTTTATGCGTCTCTACTGTATATAAGTAATCAAAATGATTATATATCATAAAAATGAAACTGATATCATGCAGACTGTTTACGTTTCCAACAAACAAATTTCACTGACGAAAGCAAGCCTAAGAGGCATTCTTGTAAAAGTTTGGAATTTTGTAGGGTGGCTCATGGCGAGCGTCGAAGCAAACGTTTTGAATTACATATTAGAATTGCTTCCACTACAACGTACGATGTGCATTTGACAAGCACACAAATTTTAAAACTGTTGACCTAGGAAACAGACTAAAAACCTTCTTTTGGGGTTTAACATAATTTTGTGTATAACATAATTTATAGAATTTAAAAAAAAATGTTATAAATGTATTTAAAAAAAAAATTTGACAAATAAAAAACAAGCATTAAAAAAATGTAACACTAAAGTTTTTGGCTATTACTAATATGTTGCAATAATTGCATATTTTTATAATAAAACCTAAAAGTTGTTATAATATGATGCACTTATAACAAAGCATTAAACTCTTGCAATAATGAAAGCATTACAAGCTATTTTATAATAATTTTTATACATGAACATTGAAAAAAGTTTCTTCATCTCACTTCAACTAAATAAAGATTTTTTTCTCTCCTCACATTAGCAATTTCTTTAGTAAGCCTGATACCTTATTCTGCTATTTTATTACACTGCTTGAATTTTATCTCTTAAATATTTATAAAAAAAAAATCGCATTTGTTTCATGAAACCACACTGGTAAAGCGTTACTTCTTCTAATATTACAAGCTTTGAATTCAAAATCCTTACATATTTTTTCTTTCTGTTTTTTTTTTTTTTTTGTTTTTTGTCACATTAAGAGCAATGTGCGACAATATAAGATTTTTATGGTATTTTTGTGGCTTTTCTCTTGTCACATCGTTAAATCATCTCAGGTAAAAACAAAGATACTCTCGAGTTTCGGCTGGTAAAAATTCTGTTTAGCTTTCATAAGAAAAACATGTGTTTATTTTTATGTCGGTATATTTATTTATATTTGTTTCTTTTTTGTATTCTCCTTACGTGATGATATTTATTATTTAATGCCAGCCTACTACATTGGTATAAGTTTCTGTTTAACGACCGAGATAAGGAAACAATATAAACTGCTCTACTTCTTGAATCGAATTAGCTGTGTCTGACAGCTTATTTGTGTGTAAGTTAATTCTTAGAATAACTATGCCTTTATAGATTTATTGCTTACAAGAAAATACAACGATTGTCACCTTTAAGATCTAGAATAAATGAGCATTTTTTTTTATTGTAATAATGATGAAATAACATCTAAAGATATTAAATACATGATTTCAATATCATTATTATCATACATAATTATAATTATTGAAGACCAATAAATTTTGGTTATCATGTTTTTTAAAGAGTTTAATAAAATACAGTGGATAAGCCACAACCGTTGTTTTTGGCACTCTACTAGTGGCAAAACCTACCCTCTGACTAACATCGATGTCAAAATAGTAAATGTTATTTTGCAATTGCTGCACTAGGGTATTGAAATTAAGTATAGGGGCAGGCACAATTATGTTTCAGAATATTAAAAAAAAACAATTGTGGTTCTTCTGACCGCTACCATGAAGCGAGCAGGGAAGGCTCTAGTCCTCCGGAAAAATTCACATAAAACTTTTTAAATAAAGACCCGAATTTGGGATCTTTTTTATGAAATGTTGCCCCACCACATAAAATGATATTTGACCGATAAAATGGTTTTCCCTTGTACGGAATTTCAAAACCACATTACGTATGAGAGCAAATCGTTATATCATAAATAAAAAACCATTTGGGCTTTATACGGACATGCCCTTTCTTCATTTTACAGTACTTCTGGATATAATAGTCTTTTTAGTAGGCGGCCTTCGGCCACTGCTTAGGGATTACAACCCTCAGTAAGTCCAATACCGGCTTCGCTGTCTACAGTACTTCTGAATTGAATTTGAAATTGATCTAACATTTTGATGACAAATAGTTTGTGAAGACGTAAGTTGTTGCACCTCGTTTACGTCCACACAAAATCCAAAAGGCGGAGTGTTCTTTTGAATGTTATTTTTTTTATTTTTGCTTTTTATCTGTAAAGTTATTATATATATATATAAGATTATTACATATAGAAGCATTAAATCAGCAACCATACGCAGGTTCACAGAAACACCACCCGTATCTTATTGAGGATAGTTTAGGCTAGGGAAAATCCCAAATTGCTTAGTAAACAGGCAGCGTGTAAATGATCGCTAGGCGAAAGGATTTTTATCGGCTACTAACACTGCACTAAGTTGAGTACCACCGCCATCATGTATAGCAAAATCTACCTACACCAAACCCACCACACTGACACCATGAACCAATAAGAGAAGATCACGCAAAGAGCAGTGCGAGAAAAAAGTAATTTTTCGTGCAACGTCATCGGTCACAAGCATGCTATGAAACTGTCAATTTGCATATGATTTGCATGCAAAACATGTGAAAACTCGGATAAAAGTGAAAAATTATAAAATTAATAAGTTTAATTCGCGAAAAAAGTGTTTGAATACTTTGTTTGTTTATATTTCCATGCAGTAACTAAATGTAAAGAACGCTGTAAAAAGAAAAACTGCAAATAAATAGAATACAAAATTGGATATTCACTTTGTTTTTATTATTGAACTGTTTTGTTAAATTTTCTTTTCCTCTGCATCGAATTGTTCACAATTTCTTTATTTAATAAACTTATTTTAAAAAACATTCGTGTGCGGAAAAACATTTTTTTATTTTGTTGTCACAAATAACATGCTCTGCACTTGTAATATGCGTCTGCAAATAATTTTTGCTTATTAGCAGCCCGTCGCCATTTACGTCGTTGAACACTTTTTCCAACGTAGTCATATGCGCCATGAGCTTTTCCGTTGGCTTGGCGAACCGCCTTCGCTTAAATGATCTACCTAACTAAGTGATGCTGCCGCTTCTTCTTCCAGCCTTATGTTCGGAACGTCTTTGTGCAATTTGTGGCAGATGTATCACGCGAGGTTTTCCAAACCGCTCCAAGAAAAAGATTAAAAATATTGAATTCATAAAATTGTTAAATTTTACTTACACTTACGAATATAGCTGCCGTATTTTCGCTTGAAGTAACTGCTCTGAAGAGCGGTTAGAAATAGAAGCATCCCTGTTTAGTTTTTCTATTTCCTCTACAGGAAAAACTTCTCCATGACCAACGACTCCTGAAGCAGAGCACTTACGATTTTTTTGTTTTCGCGCTTTAAAATTCGCTGACATCGTTCTGCATTTGCTGGCTGCACCTCCTTGGTCATAACTGTTGGGACAGCGCCCGGCTTTAAGCGCATAGCTTTGCCAAAACCTATCGTAACAAAAGAATATTTACGTGGAAATGTAGAAGTACTTACCCATTTGAACTTGGACCCTTCTTTCGAAGTCTTCAGGCAGAAAATGATCTCCACAGATTCTTGCCATTGCAGTGTCGACATTTATCCAACAAAAAATCTCCCATTGCTTACAAGCCATTTTTGCCTTGGGGAAACGGTAGAAACCAACGTATTTGTTTTTTTTTTTGCTGTTGCAATTAATGCATGTCGCTACAGCACACTTCGTTTTAATATAAAAACACATTACATTTATATGATAATTCTTTAAAATTTTAACAAATAATATTCAACATCCAATCACTAATCGTAAACAAAAGATTTTGTGACCGATGACGTCAGACCTATCAGCTGTTTTTGTTTACAATATGGCGGCTCTTTTCTTTGCATGATCTTTATTTCTTGGTTCATGCACTGACACGGTAACTAAAAACTTAGCTGGCTGCATGTTCGACCAGCGCAAGAAAATTCATTCTTGCTGCGGCCGCCACTTAGGTAAAGGCCCAGTTATAATAGACGTAATGTAAAGTAACGTAATGTTGTAGCAATTATAATAGGCAGTAGCCAGGCAGTTGTTTGTCGTAAATAATTGCACGTTCCTGTACACATACAATTAAATCTTCGTCATCCATAGCTGTGGATACATAAAACTATCACATTAATAACGAAAACTCAACAAAAAGCGTAGTTCAACAATATAAAATAGCGCAATAATCGAATCTAACCTCAATGTTTAGTTGTTCTTTGAACAGACGTAGTGTAAAGTAACGTAGAAATCGAAATCCAACGGATCTTTACGTCCCGTTACATTGCGTTACTTCTATTATAATCACTTGTATAAGAAAAGTATTGATTGAAACAGTAAGTGACAGAACACACTGCTGCAGTGGCATTTCTCTACATTACGTTACGTCTATTATAACTGGGCCCTAAGTCATCAACTTTGTTTAACTCTAACTCTTGCGCTAAGGCCGTTGCCTAGTGCGCCAGGATCATTTTTCTCTCGGAATTTTTCCAAGTCTTTTTTTAAGTAAAATTTTTCTAAGTCTTTTAGTCAAGAAAAATTTCTAAGTCTTTCGCTAAGGCAGTTGCCTAGTACGCCAGGGACATTTTTTTAAGAAAATTTTTCTAAGTCTGTTCGACATGAAAATTTTCTAAGTCCTTTTTTAAGTAAAATTTTTCTAAGTCTTTTAGTCAAGAAAAATTTCTAAGTCTTTCGCTAAGGCAGTTGCCTAGTACGCCAGGGACATTTTTTTTAAGAAAATTTTTCTAAGTCTTTTCGACACGAAAATTTTCTAAGTCTTTTTTTAAGAGAATTTTTCTAAGTCTTTTCGACATGAAAATTTTCTAAGTCTTATTTTTAAGAAAATTTTTCTAAGTCTTTTAGTTAAGAAAAATTTCTAAGTCTTTCGTCATGGCCGTCGCCTAGGACATCGAGAATTCTCTTTTTCGCTTCGAGACTTTTGGGTACCGTTACGCCGCGTGGTCGGCACGCTAGAACATAGGTTGCGCTCGTCAAATCACGCCACTCGACCAGCAGAACGGGACTTGAGTAAATAAACGCTACACCGCCTGGCACGTGCCGAGTTGTTTTCTTTGGTTGGAGGAAGAGAAACAAGACAAACAAGCCCGTCGACGCGTTCCCATAACGCAGCTGTCCACCCACTGATGAATGCGTTTCCGAGATGTCTTTAGGTTATTTTTTTTATATCTCGGCTGCGCCGCGCTCGGTAACTTGCTACATCAAACAAACCCGTCGACGCGTTCTCGCCACATAGTTATCCACCCACTGTTGAATGCGTTTCCGAGATGTCTGTAGGTTATTTTTTTTATATCTCGGCTACGCCGCGCGCGGTAACTTGCTACATTTTAATTTAGGTTATTTCAATTACCGATAGTTTTAGTTAGCCCCGTGCTGTGAGATGTCTTTAGGTGAATTTTTTTAACTCTCGCAGCCATAGCTTTAAGATCAATTTGGTTTTGCTAAACATCAATGATTTCTTTTTAAGTTTCTTTTGATTATTCTGATATATACAGTAAGCCATAAAGTAATTTTAAGACACGGTAATTCTAAGATGTAACAAAATTTCGCTTATAGCAATAAATGAAACATTGTATGTTTGAATAAAAAAAACCTTAAGCGTGAGTTTTTTTGTTTGATTTCTACAGCGGGGCTTTGTTTTGTGAGACACGAACCCTGGACACCGGCGAGTGATACCTCGGCCGGAAAGGTTCGTCACAAGTTCACATAAAAAAAGTTATGTCTGGATAATAATGAAGTAACGCCCCAATTAGAAAAATTGAATAAAGCCCAATGTCAATGAAATAAAGCTAAAAATTTTGGGCTTTATAAATAAGGCCTTTCATTATGAAATAACGCCAAAATTTTTATGGAAAATTTTTGGACTTTACTTACTTACTTACTTACTTAGTTGGCGCTACAACCGTATGTCGGTCTTGGCCTCATCTAAGAATTTGCGCCAGCCATTTCTGTCTTTCGCTTGCTGGCGCCAGTTGGAAATTCCAAGCTTCGTCAGGTTGTCCTCTACTTGGTCTTTCCAACGAAGATGCGGTCGTCCTCTTCTGCGTTGACCGCCGCTGGGTACCGAATCGAATGTTTTCTTCACTGGAGCATCGTCTTTCATGCGCTGAACATGACCAAGCCAGCGAAGCCGCTCGATTTTAATGCGCTTGACTATGTCGATGTCAGCGTACAGCTCATACAGTTCATCATTCCACCGTATTCGGTACTCGCCATTGACGCAGATTGGTCCGTAGATCTTACGAAGAATCTTTCTCTCGAATGCTCCTAAAGTCTTTTCATCTAAACTGCTCAGCGTCCAGGTTTGTGATGCGTAAAGTAGGACGGGCATGATGAGCGATTTATAGAGCGTGATTTTCGTTCGTCGAGAGAGGGCTCTGCTTCTCAATTGCCTACTGAGCCCAAAGTAACACCTGTTGGCAAGAGTTATTCTTCGTTTGATCTCAATGCTGATGTCGTTGGTCGAATTAATGCTGGATCCCAGATAAACGAAGTTCTTCACAACCTCGAAGGAGGTATTGTCAACGGTAACGTGGTTTCCAAGACGCTGGGACTGTTTGTTTGTTGACACTAAGTATTTCGTCTTATCTGCATTCACTGACAGACCCATTCGACTTGACTCTCTTTCTAATCTGGAAAATGCTGCACTGACTTCGCGCGTATTATGGCCAATGATATCTATGTCATCAGCATACGCAAGCAGCATAACACTCTTGTAGAATATTGTGCCACTACGTCTCAGATCAGCAGCTCGGATGATCTTTTCCATCATTAGGTTGAGAAAGTCGCACGATAAGGAATCACCTTGTCTGAAACCTCGTTTGGTAATAAATGGTGGGGAGAGGTCCTTCCCGATTTTAACTGCGCTGCTGGTGTTGCTCAGTGTCATCCTGCAGAGTCGTATTAGTTTTGCAGGAATACCAAATTCAGACATGGTGGAGTACAGGTGCTTCCTTATTGGGCTGTCGAAGGCGGCTTTGTAGTCGACAAAAAGATGGTGGGTGTCGACTTGTTTTTCTTGAGTCTTCTCCAAGATTTGTCGTAGCGTGAAAATCTGGTCGATGGTGGACTTTCCAGGTCTGAAGCCACACTGATAAGGTCCGATCAGTTCGTTTACAATGGGCTTCAATCTTTCACATAAAACGCTCGACAGGACCTTATATGCGATATTAAGAAGGCTTATCCCACGGTAATTGGCACAGATAGTGGGATCGCCTTTCTTGTGGATTGGGCAGAGCACACTGAGATTCCAATCGTTCGGAATGCATTCTTCCGACCATATTCTGCATAGAAGCTCGTGAATGCATTTAAGTAGAGCTTCGCCTCCGTTCTTAAACAACTCAGCAGGTAAGCCATCAGCTCCCGCGGCTTTGTTATTTTTAAGCCGAGCTATAGCTGTCAGAACTTCATCATAGTCGGGCAGCGGAACCTCAACGCTGTCATCCGCAATTGGGGTTTCCGGAATATCATCTCTATTGGCGGGATTGTTGTCAGCGTCGCCATTTAGAAGCTTAGAGAAGTGTTCCCTCCATAACGTCAGTGTACTCTGGACATCTGTCACTAGATTCCCGTTTTCATCCTTGCAGGAAGAGGCCCCGGTTTTAAAACCATCGGCAAGGCGTCTTATTTTTTCGAAAAATTTTCGGGCCTCATTCCTGTCACCATACATCTCAATCTTCTCCTGCTCGCGCTTTTCTGCCTCTCTTTTTTTCCGCCTGAAAATATGTCTCTCTTCCCTCCTCTTTTCTTTGTATCGCTCCTTAGCAGCGCGCGTTACAACCGACTGCAGGGTGGCTTTGTAGGCGGCGTCTTTCTCTGCAGTGGCGTCGCGACACTCCTGGTCGTACCACTGGTTTCGGCTAGGGCGTTGGTAGCCAATCACCTCTTCAGCAGCCGGACTTCAGGACTTTACTTCATTTTTATTTTGGGCGTTATTTCATTGGGCGTTATTTCCCTGAACCTTAGAAAAACACTGTCTCTCTAATTATATTGACACTAGAGTAATAAAAATTCGTTACAAAAATGGGTTATAATAAAGTAAGCGGAACACAACAAAAAGCGTGTCGCTATAAGAAATAGACTGTATCTTAGTTAATATTGATACTTGAGCACTGAAATTCAGTGCAAACGTATGTAAAAGAGTAGAAAAAAATACTATCGGGAAATTGGGCGGAATTATGCAAAGAACATGTAACTATTAGAAAAACACTGTATCTCGAATAATATTGACACAAGCGTACTGAAATTTAGTACAAGGGTAAGCACAATTATTACAAATTATGGTCAAGAAAGTGAGAGTAGTTTGACAAAGGGGAGTGACAATATTAATAAAAACACTGTATCTCGAATAATATTGAAAATAGAGTAATAAAATTCGTTACAAGAATGAATAGAATTATTACAAAACACGATGAAAAAGTGTTCGAAATTCCACAAAGGGCGTATTTATAATACACAAAGACTGTATCTTAGTTCATATGGATACTTGGCTACTGAATTTCGGTACAAGAGTATGTAGAATTATAATAAAACACTATCAAGAAAGTAGGCGGAATTTTACAGAGAGCGTGTCATTAAAAGAAAATCACTGTATCTTGAATTATATTGACACTAGAGTATAAAAATTCGTTACAATAATGGGTAGAACTATTTCGAAAATTTGTCATATTCTTATGATATTCATAATTTATGGGTAAACATTATGGGTAAAAACATTTTTTTTTAAAAAACCGATTTCAAAATAACTACAAAGTGAAAAATTATCTTAAATACTTTTCCTATTAATTTCTTGGTCAAATCTGATTATTTCTTTACATGGGTGAATTTCAAAACAAACGTCTTTGCCCTGTCCCTGTTTTTCAGTCTTCTCTTTCAAAAAATAAACACATAATTAAACTACAGACTATACTGTTTAAAATAAATATAATATCTGTATCGATAAGCAATAACAGCTTAAGTCTGATTTCAAAGTTTTGAGAAATCTTGCATCAAAGTTTTCAATCGCCATATACCAGATGCATTAATCCTGAAATATTTTTTTCTGACATTTCTGCAAAAGTCATTGACTACGATTTCTTTTTTGTTTGTGGGGACTTTAATATTAATTTATTACGGAATGACTCTGCTACAGAAAATTTTTACTACCTGTCATCGTTGAGTGGCTTGAAAGTTGTGAATTCTGATATTCCCACTCGTTATATGCAAGACTGTGAGCCTAGTTTGCTTGATATTTGTCTAGTTTCTGATGTTTCTTATGTTCTAAAGTTTGATCAAATGAGTTTTTTGTCTGATCATGACATACTTTTTTGTTGTCTTAATATAAATCTAAAAAAAATTCTCAGGTCAGTTTCTCTTATCGTGACTACAAATCAATAGATTTATCCGCCTTAAGTCATGAATTATCTAGTATGAGTTGGATGGACTGCTGGTTTTATAGCTCGGTGGATGATAAACTTAGAGTTCTCATGAATCAATTAAATGTCCTGTTTGACCGTCATGTGCCTTTACGCTCAATTCAAATTTCTAATAACTCATGTCCTTGGTTTACAAATCGTGTATTGTCTGCTATTAAAGCTAGAAATAAACTCCACTCTAAGTGGAAAAATAGTCGAACAAACGATAACTGGGACAAGTACAGGATAGCTCGAAATTATGCTTCTCTCATGGTTCGACAAGAAAAGACAAACTTCTTCAGTTGTAAGTTTAATACAGGGTTAAACTCTAAACAGTTATGGCAAAATATAAAAAAGTATAGAGTGTTCAGAAAGGAGCCTAGTGTTTGTAATTTGGATCCGGACTTACTTAATGGCTTCTTTTTGGCAAATGGGTGCCCAAGTCCTTCTCGGGACATTTCCTCAAACAGGATATTTAATGGCAACAATGGCGTGTTGACAGCACAAGCAACTAATTTTTCCTTGCCGTCTTTTGAATTCTCATCTGTTAGTGAGGATTATGTAGCCAAATGCATAATGAAAATTAATTCCAATGCAGTAGGGATTGATGAAATGCCAATCCGATTTATCAAATTAGTTATTCACTTTATCTTAGCGCCCCTGACTCATATTATCAATCACTGTATTACTTGCTCCCGTTTCCCAGAATTATGGAAGATTGCCACGGTCATGCCTGTGGCTAAATCTACTTCTGTCTCTGATCCCAAAGATTTCAGACCTATTAGTATACTCCCTGCTCTTAGTAAGGTTTTTGAACGAATAATGTCTGATCAGATTTCTGAGTACCTACATGTCAACAATCTTTTATCCCCATTGCAGTCTGGCTTTCGCTCTGGTCACAGTTGTTCGACAGCAGTAATGAAAATAATGGATGACATTAGAATAGCCTATGACAAGAATCTTATAACTCTTCTTTGCCTTATAGATTTCTCCAAAGCTTTTGACTCTGTCGATCACAATCTGCTTTGTTATAAGCTTAAGCATTTTTTTTATTTTAGTGACAGTGCATTTAAACTAGTATCCAATTACCTAGATAATAGAATGCAACAGGTTAAAGTTGGTAATAATTGTTCGTCTCTTTGTTCTGTTTCTGCCGGTGTGCCTCAAGGGTCTATTTTGGGTCCCTTACTTTTCTCTATTTTTTTAAATGACGTATTCTCTGTTTGTAAATATGCAACCGTTCATGCTTATGCTGATGACATTCAGCTATACCTCTCTCGACCTACTGGTCTTTTAGAAGACTTAGCATATAGATTAAACTATGATCTGTCATTGCTTAACAAGTGGGCAGTCACCAACTTACTTTATATCAATCCTTAAAAATCTAAAGTGCTACCAATTGCAAGGAATGATTCATGCTTTGTGGATATTCCACTTTTGTCAATAGGAACTGATAAATTGAACGTTGTGAATAAAGTGAAAAACCTTGGATTCATAATTAACTCTAGATTAACCTGTATTGACCATATTAATTACATTATAAGTAAAATCTACGGTACTTTGCGTTATTTACGAGCTTCCTCAGACTTTATCCCTCTTGAAACTCGTCGTAGGCTTGTAGTACAACTAATAATGCCACATATTACTTTTTCAGATGTTGTCTATAGTCAGCTTGATTCCCAATCGCAGCATAAGCTCCTTGTGGCGTTTAACAATGCGGCAAGGTATGTTTTTAAAATCCAACGTTTTGACCATATTTCGTTGAGAAGTAAAGAAATTCTTGGGTGTGGTTTGGTTCAATACTTGAATATGCGTAATATTATTTTTTTGCACAGACTTATTAATACACAATGCCCAGGGTATCTTTATGAGAAATTACAATTTTTTCAATCAGTTCGGTCTACCAACATCATTGTTCCTAGACACAACTACCTCAATAGCAGTAGATTTTTCTTCATAAGCACCATTAGACTTTGGAATCATTACCCAACTATTTGAAACAATTAACTTTTAGAAGCAGCTTTGAACATGCAGTTTGTAATTACTTTTGTTCTATTGATGGATAATTCAATCTTTAAATTTATTCTTTCTCTATTTTCCTTATTGTCATATCTTTCAAACGTTTTCTTCTTATTATATTTTGTTTATAATTTTTTTTCCACTTTACTTATTTCTTTAAAATAATCTTCAATCAAGTAATTATTAAGTTATCTTCTTCTTAATTCTTTTTTTTTTTTTAAATTTTAATGTTCAATTTAATTAAACTTAACCTAAATGCAAAATCTTAATTCCTTTTTATATTCTAAATTCACATAGTTATTAGACAAATGTTAATTATTCAATAAGTAAAAATTATATAAATGTGATTCACCTCTATTGATGTACTACTAAAGACCAAGTCTTATTGTACAAATATTAATTAATTAAATAAAATAAATAAAATAAATAAAATAAATAAAATAAATAAAATAAATAAAATAAATAAAATAAATAAAATAAATAAAATAAATAAAATAAATAAAATAAATAAAATAAATAAAATAAATAAAATAAATAAAATAAATAAAATAAATAAAATAAATAAAATAAATAAAATAAATAAAATAAATAAAATAAATAAAATAAATAAAATAAATAAAATAAATAAAATAAATAAAATAAATAAAATAAATAAAATAAATAAAATAAATAAAATAAATAAAATAAATAAAATAAATAAAATAAATAAAATAAATAAAATAAATAAAATAAATAAAATAAATAAAATAAATAAAATAAATAAAATAAATAAAATAAATAAAATAAATAAAATAAATAAAATAAATAAAATAAATAAAATAAATAAAATAAATAAAATAAATAAAATAAATAAAATAAATAAAATAAATAAAATAAATAAAATAAATAAAATAAATAAAATAAATAAAATAAATAAAATAAATAAAATAAATAAAATAAATAAAATAAATAAAATAAATAAAATAAATAAAATAAATAAAATAAATAAAATAAATAAAATAAATAAAATAAATAAAATAAATAAAATAAATAAAATAAATAAAATAAATAAAATAAATAAAATAAATAAAATAAATAAAATAAATAAAATAAATAAAATAAATAAAATAAATAAAATAAATAAAATAAATAAAATAAATAAAATAAATAAAATAAATAAAATAAATAAAATAAATAAAATAAATAAAATAAATAAAATAAATAAAATAAATAAAATAAATAAAATAAATAAAATAAATAAAATAAATAAAATAAATAAAATAAATAAAATAAATAAAATAAATAAAATAAATAAAATAAATAAAATAAATAAAATAAATAAAATAAATAAAATAAATAAAATAAATAAAATAAATAAAATAAATAAAATAAATAAAATAAATAAAATAAATAAAATAAATAAAATAAATAAAATAAATAAAATAAATAAAATAAATAAAATAAATAAAATAAATAAAATAAATAAAATAAATAAAATAAATAAAATAAATAAAATAAATAAAATAAATAAAATAAATAAAATAAATAAAATAAATAAAATAAATAAAATAAATAAAATAAATAAAATAAATAAAATAAATAAAATAAATAAAATAAATAAAATAAATAAAATAAATAAAATAAATAAAATAAATAAAATAAATAAAATAAATAAAATAAATAAAATAAATAAAATAAATAAAATAAATAAAATAAATAAAATAAATAAAATAAATAAAATAAATAAAATAAATAAAATAAATAAAATACATAAAATAAATAAATATACAGTGGTGGCCAAAACATATGCAACTGAAACATATCGGATTAAAAAGTCTTTCCAGCTTGGTAACTTATTTTAACCACACACTAAAAATCTATTTTTACTTATCTGTGGGCTTAAGCAATAAGGTATCACATAAAAATAATCGATATTTTTGTTTTATTTCGCTACAATCGACACTTGCTTCGAAAACCTTAAAATTTGCTTGGCCAAAACAAATGCAACATCACTAAGTTCTTAAAATAACGGGATCTTTGCCGTTATTTTTCTGGTTGTTTCTGCATTGTGATGAAATTCAGCTTGCACAGAGTTGAAAAATCTTTCGTGTAACAGCTTCGCGTTTTATTTTCTCATATAATAATTTATATCAAAATGGCTCGTGATAAATTCGGTATTGAGCTTCGAAAACGAATTATAGCCGACTTTTCCAATGGAATACCTCAAAAAGACATTTCAATTAAATATAATGTGCACAAAAGCTCGGTTTCCCGCATAACTTCTCGTTTTCAAGCAACAAAAAACATTTCGGTAGTCCATCGAGGAGGAAGACCGCGTAAAACAAGTGAGCGCACAGACAAACCATTATCCGGTACGTAAAAAAAGAACCTTTTTCAAGCTCGTCAAAAATTGTTGAAGATCTCCAATTGCCAATTGCTGCTAGAAGTGTACGCAGACGACTTGTAGATGCCTCCTTGCGGGCACGCCGCCCTGCCAAGAAACCACTTATTTCTAAGCCCAACCAATTGAAGCGACTGAAGTTTGCTAAGCAGCATTTAAATTGGTCGGCAGAAAAGTGGAAGACAGTTTTATTTAGCGACGAGTCTAAATTTAACATTATTGGTAGCGATGGCATGTGTTATGTAAGAAGACCAATTAATAAACGGCTCCAATCACGGTACTGCAAGAAAACGGTTAAGCACGGAGGAGGGAGTGCAATAGTGTGGGGATGCTTTTCTGTCGCTAGGTGTGGTCCTTTGCATAAAATTAATGGTATTATGGACCAATATGTCTTCAAAAATATCTTGGAAAGGGTTATGCTTCCGTACGCTGAAGACGTTATGCCTCTTCGTTGGACTTTCCAACAAGACAACCACCCGAAGCATACGTCAAGAACTGTTAAATCGTGGTTTTCAGAAAAGAAAATTACTGTAATGGAATGGCCACCCCAATCACCAGATCTAAACCCTTTAGAGAACCTTTGAGAGATCGTTAACCAAAGGATTAAGAGGGGAAAGTTGTAAGAACTCAGCCGATCTCTTCAAAAGTCTCGAACAAGCTTGAAAGACTATTCCTATGACCGTTATCAACAATTTAATAGCATCAATGCCTCGTAGATGTCAACGCGTCATTGAAAATAAAGGTTTCGCAACTAAATATTGAACTAATGAAATAAAATGTTACTTGCAATTTTTTGTTGCATTTGTTTTGGCCAATGGAATTTAAGAATATAATATAATATTGTTTTCTTTTTTATTTAAATATAAATAAATGTGTAATAAAACTAATTTTTTAATATCAATAAACAATGATATTCATTGATATCTTAGTACTTATCGTAATACTTTTAAGATATTTGTGTTTGGGAGATTTTTCGATAGCATGAACTCTAGTTGCATATGTTATGGCCACCACTGTAAGTTATATGAAAGACCCTATTGTTTTCGTGTCATTACTTTGGCTAGGGTCATGCTAAAAGCTCCAGACTTCGTAATTGTATAGTACTTTATGAGTGGAACACAGCTACATCAATAACCCAGTTCTGTCTTAAGTCGACTTAAGCGATTATTGCTTATCGACACAGATATATTAGTTAATAAGGTATTTGGAGTAAAGGCAAGTTCCATCGTTTAACATTTACAAGTTATTATTTTCTCCCCTCTCTGTTCTGTTCCATAGAAACAAATTTTCCCCACTATTTTGTAGTGATTTTAAAGTCGATCTTTTTTTTTTGTTAACAACTTTTTAACACATAATGTTAATAAATTATGAAAAAGAATATTTTTAACTTTTGCCTTGCGAGGATTTATACCTATTTATACATGGTTCTTCACATTTTATATCGATAAAAAAATTTATCACCGAACTTAAGCGATTCCACACAAAAATCACTTAAATATTATTTCTTGCAAATGGTTTTTTCTTGTAGATCAGAACTGGAATCTGATTGAAACTGACAACTGCGGTTAATCAAACACCTTTTATAACCTAATCTTACTTTTTTGTTTCATTAGAAATCCAAAAACTTTGCAACTTTAAACAACACAACAATAGCTTGTGGTTGAAGAAGGGCAATCAGATATTTCAACCCCAATAATCTTTTAAGAATTTACGCCCTTAGCTTCGCACTTGAATGAAGTGAGATATCTTTAAATGGGCTTTCACATGTTTCACTGACCCTAAAGGCTTAATACAAAACCGCAAAGCTTTATGCGTTTTAAATTCCTTCTTGGCTTAGTGTTGAAATGACGGTATTCTTATTTGCTGAAAAATTGGTATTTAACAAAGCAACAATTTTAGTCTACTTTACTTGCTTAATGTCAAAAAGCAAAGAGCAATGTTATTTTTTTTTAAAGAAGAAAAAGCAGAACTTTCTTCTTTTTAGGAGAAGCATTTATTTCACATTTTCCGCCTTTTGACCGAACTCAATTGAAATGCCACGAATTCAAATAACCGTTAACAATTTGAAGACAGACGTAAAAAATGTTCCAAATGCTAACTGCAACAAAAAGGTCAAAAATAAATTGCTTAGGCTAAGTCTATAAGACGTGAAGCTCTTTGAGCAAACAAAAATAAAAAAGAGTAAAATTGCTTTTTAAAATTTTTCTTTTTGCTCAACAGAGAATTTTTCTTCATGTGTAATAGACAATGTAATGTGTTCTCATTTCGAAATAAAGAAGAGACCTTTTTGTTTTTCAAACCAATTTTAAAATATTTTCCTTTATTTTTTTAAGAAAATTTTTCTTTTTTGCTCAACAGAGAATTTTTCTTCATGTGTAATAGACAATGTAATGTGTTCTCATTTCGTAATAAAGAAGAGACCTTTTTGTTTTTCAAACCAATTTTAAAATATTTTCCTTTATTTTTTTAAGATGTTTTGTAACAAATAGTATTTAAATAATATTTATTTTGATATATTTTTTTATCTAGTTACATAGTTTAAAATAATTTTCTTAAAATAAGATTAGTGACAGCTTTGAGATGAAAACCAGTTTTTCAAATGCTTACAAGTTATTCAATAAACAGACATAATTTTGGTATGGAAGGTGTTTTCGTTTTTATTCAAAAAACCACTTATGTCAAAATAAGAGTGAATTTTATTTATATTTTTTAAATTTTAATAATCATTCAATTACTATTGTTAGTTTTATTTTATCCGATAATTCAAACTTAAACATTTTATGAGGTCAGTCAAGTTTTTTAAAGACGATTATTTGTATTATTTTTTGGAATACATGCAAAAAAAAATGGCGATTTAAAGGGTAATGCTACCTTGTGTTCCTTAAGGAATAACAAAATGGGTAGTTTAAGGAGTAATAAATACTACCTTGTGTGTCCTGCGTGCTTAGTTCCTCTTTTCACGATACTCCCTCTTGGTTAATCACTTGCCTGGGTGATAATTGTTAATTACCACGGGGATCGTGGAAAGTGAGAAGAGCGACTGCACATGCACAACTCTAATAAAGTTTTACACTTTTTACGTCATATGATTTTGATGAGTTTATTCAAAACACGGAATGAAAATAAACTTTAACGAACGGTTCGTTTTTATTCTGTATTTTTTAAAAAAGGGAAATCTTTATTCTGCTTTATTTTAATATCGCTTTTAAACTTAAGCACAAGCACATCCCCTTGCAAGCCGAAGAGCGAGACCGAAAAATAATGGTAGCGTTAAGTTATTTGCGTTGTTCTGATTTTTCTTCGCGGTCGCAAACAAAAACGAAAACATTAACTCATATACCCAGCTTCACCGTTTGTCATTGCTGCTTCCACGACTTCAAAATTACATTTCTGCAGAACAGTAGCAAAATAATTTGTTGGTGCATACCACAATTTTATTTCTTTTTAAGACGCCGCACAGTGTCGCGTGTGCGGACAAAAGTCAACAAATTTTTTATGTTGGAAATTTAGAAAACTAAGTATACAGCATCATAACTAAAAATACAATTATTTCAAATTTAAAAGGATTTTAGCAATATCTTATTATTTGTGGGTATGCCACGCCTCCAAAATTTGGCTTGAAAAATTCATTAAATTTAATCATTTAAGTTTAGAATCAAAATAGGATATACATTTTAGTATTATGAATATGCAAAATAATTTTAACACATATTTCACGTAGTTAGTACAGCATAATTTTTTTATTAAAATCGTAAAGTAGAAACAAAATCTGTTATATCAAAACAATTTCCTACACCCAAAAAAAAAAGCTTCGTACTATATACAAAACAATTATTATATTCTACAAAGCTGTTTGTTCTTTTCAGCCTACAAACGACTTTGCGAATAATACAAATTACCGTTTGTACATTGTACAAAGAAAAATTTGTATATTTTACAAAAGCATTCCTTTCTTTTACAAAAGATACGAACGCTGCGTGTAATTGTTACGATTCTTAAATTGGTCCACCTTAATCTGACTCTTCTGTTGTGATGTAAAACTGATCATATTTGTCAGAACAGAAACCTTTCCGGGGTGAAGATGGCGCTTTTCATAGAAATGTCAAAATTTAGCTCTAAAGAACAGAAGCTAGGTTTAGTCTTTCTGCCAAAAATGTTAAAACTTTCTTTTCCGACGAGCAGCAGAACGAACAAGTTGTTAGAAGTACACAACTTAACAATAATCTTATAGCTTTTTTGAATTTCGACTATCCTGGTAAGCCTTAAAAATCACTTATTATTTTTATTGTTATTCATCAAATTTGTACTTAAATTTGGTATTTAAAATGCTTCACGCATTATTTCACAGCATTAACCTCACACTAATATCATAATTTTCCAGACCTATTGGTAAATGTAACTCAAAGGCAAGTAAAAAGAAAGCAGACGTTGACATAATAGTAATGCTTAAGGTAAATTGCACTTTTTCACAAAACGTTAAAACTTCAATTCTTAAACAAAATATTTTTATAGATCGTATAAAAATTTTGGGTATACGGCAGTCGAAAGACTTCTGGATATGCTAGTATTTGGGTGTAAAATAGTCATTAATCTTTACAAGTCACATAAAGTTTTGGCGATAAATTGTGTTAATGAGCAAAAATCGCAGAATAAATAATCGTCTCAGTAACATAATAGTGCAGATCACCATAACTGCAACGTGGGCAATAAAATCCATTTCAATTGCAAGATCCACATGCTGGTTTTTATGCTCTCGTCTGACAACCCGGAGAAAAAACAAGATCCAACATTTGATCCCTAGAGCATCAACAGCAGTAAAAATACGCATATGCAGGTAGTTGAGTAGAATCCGTGTACGCGTGGGGTTTGGCATCCCCAAAATAATACACACATTTTGTTTCAGTGAACCGGTTATTATAAAAGTAGAAACAAATTTAGTTACATATATGTGTTATATACACGCGCTAGGTACACATAAATTAATTAAGTTTTTTAAACAAAATCATTTAAGTTGCTGAAATCATTCGTGAAAAAAAATAGTTTAGATTATGTGATTGAGCAAATAATTTTCATAAAATAGATTAAAAATATAAAAAAGTGAATAATTAAAGTTTTAAGTTTGCATTAATATCTTTATTTAAGAAGATTAAACTCAATTCGACTAATAAAGCAAACGAACAAAACAAAGAAAAAAAAAAACAAACGGTATCTATATACAAAATTAGTGACAACTAAAATCTAATTGAAATATAAGTTTATACATTACGCAAAAATTTGGCTCTGACGCAACATTAAAAATTATTTTGCTGAATTGTCATATACCTTTTTCTGCAAATAGCTGCACAGCGCTCCAATAGCTCAACACTAGTGAAGGCCTTCATCGGTGGACGATAGCAGCAGAGAGCAAAGTGAGTTAAATGGTTAAATTTGTTTAAAATTACTATATTAAAATTACGTTATTTGCCTAGATAAATAATTTATATTTTAAAATTACATAAATATGGTTTTGAAAATTAATATATAGAATGGCAGAAAAAGAGAAATATAAATCGATTTATGTAATTACAAGTATTAGAGCACATACATAAGAGTAAAGCAACAACACTGAGAGTGAGAGTGATCTTTTTATAAACATGTTGCTAGTAGAAAGTGTTTTACCTTTATAAAGAATGCAAAAATTACCTCTCTCCCATTGTTGTCGTTTTCATAATTGTTTCAGAGTTTCGTGCAGCAATAAAAGTTTGCGATCTACATATAGCATACGATGCAAGTTTATATTTTTTTATTCTGTCTAAAATAATTTGAGTGCCGAAGTAAAAAAAAAAAAACAAAAATACTTATGCTATATTGAATCGTTAATTTGGTGTATTTGAAAAATATTAAATACCGCAAAACATTGAAATGAGGGGGAAAAACATTTGCTACTATTTTTATGTAAATAGAAAAAAATAAAAACTTCCTACTTAATACTAAACATTAAACGAGTTACTACCTAATAAAAAGTTAATTGAGTTGAGTCAGAACTATCTTACAAAAACTTCAGAATAAATATTTTTTTTGCTTATATTGGAATTTCTTTTAATGTAAATAAGGATAACTAAATAGAATTTATTATGAATATTAAGGAAATTTTCGAAATGTAAAAGTTTACCAATAATAAAATTTTAAAGTAAAATGTACTTTTTAAGGCTTTGATAGCAAATGGTTACATGTAACTAATTATAATAAGATAAGTCATGTTAATGATTAATGAATAAAATCTGAAAGTATTTGAACAATGATGGAGTAGTTCTTCGGTTTCCTTTTGGTGATATGGAGGTTTAAAGACAGCTAGGTTGATTTAGGGATCTGAGATTTCTGCGCGACTTAGATCATAGGTAGTGAAGCGCGTATCTTCAACAACACCTGAAGATATATGAGTATTTGGTTGAGATTAGTACCTTCAGTTAGTGTTTGTTTTAGCTCATATAGAAATGATGGTCATGAAGGGGTTTCGTTTAGCTCATGATCATTGCGGTCCATTTAAGATATAACTTTAGGGAGTCTACAATAAAATTTGTAATGGTAGTTTTCCAGTAAGCAGAAATGTCACGAATCCCCCCAACGACTGAATGCTAGTGGTATTTAATGGCTCCCGCTCTGGCATTTTTTTCTACTCGGTCATCTAACTGGCTTTGTATCCAATTTGAATACAAATGTATGAACCTTATCGCTATAAGGTATCATGCCACATAGTGTCAATCTGTTGATGTTACATTATATGCTGTCACCGTTTTGTATATTATCAAACAATGTTTGTTCAGTTCACAAATTTATATTTTATAGATTTTACAAACTGGTGTTTGTAGAATGTACAAAGTTACGAATTCAACAATTTTTTCATGCGGCCAACACTACAAACGTTTGTACTATGTACAAAACATTTGTTCATTCTGAATAGATTTTTTGTATTTCTACAAGGATTTTATTCGTAATTTTATCCTAAATATTTTTTGGGTGTATAAAAAAATACAAATTTAAGATTTGTAAAAAAACTAAACCAAATTTTTTTCATTTTTTTAATTCATTAATACCTAAAAACAATGCTTTCTTAACATATTTTAAAATTTGGATTGCAACAGTTTTAAAACAAAGAAGTTATAGACAATTTTCGAGTGCATGTTTTTGCATGGGAGTGCAAAAATGGGAAAATGGGAAATTGCAAAAATTTTCTTGATAAATAATAAGTATTTTTAAATTCAAAATAATTGTATTCTTAGCTATGATTCTGTATACTAAGTTTTCTAAATTTGTAACCAAAAATATTTTTTGAGTTTTGTTCACACCCGCGACACTGCCCGGAGTCTTGAAAAAGAAAAAAAATTGTGGCATGCGTCAGCAAATTCTTTTGCTGCTGTTCTGCAGAATCCTAATTTTGAAGTCGTTGAAGCAGCAATGAGAATCGGTGAAGCCGATATATTTGTTACTGTTTCGGTTTTTGTTTACGATCGCGAAGAGAAATCAGAAGAAAGCACTTATGAGCTTTGTATTTTATGAGTTCTAACACAACGCCACCATTAGGTTTCGGTCTCTCTCCTCGGCTTGCTAGGGGTTGTGTTTGTGTTTGAGTTGAAAAGTAACACACGGAATAGAAGGAGAAAGCTACGCATAAGATACGGTTTTTTTCCATTCCCTGATTCAAACATGTATCAAATCATACAAAACTTAAACAGTGGGTTGGTCACAGCTTAATCACTCAAGATCCTTCCGAAACAGTCTGCCTAGTCTGCTGTGTGATTGATTTTATACAGAGTTGTTAGTGTTTTTGTTGTTGTTGCTTCTTTCATAACTTAATTGACCTACAACTCTAAATTCTAACCTTAATATATTTATCTTTTCTTTTTTTTTTTTTAAAAAAAAAAAGCTCAAAGAAAAGATGCGCCACATTCAAACAACGTTTGGTCTTTGACCTGGAAGGAAAGGAGTATATTATTAGAGGAAGAATTGATTAGAATCATACGTGAATTATCGACTCGGCGGAACAAACGTGAAAGACAATTTGAATTGCTTATAACCGAGGCTGGTGTTATGCCTTAACATTGGCAAACATTTCCAGCCCTTAGCTGTTCCTGTTCTATAATTCCACATTTTTCACAGTTTACTTTTAGTAAAAAAAATATTCGTACATTCTACAAATATTCGTACAATATACAAAGTATTTTTATTGTGATATCTTTACGAATTCATTCGTAAAATTTTTCTAATACCTGATGTAGTATCTACGAATATATTTTTTTTATATACTAATGATATTCGTAAACAAAAATAAATTAATTCGTATTAGTGCATTGTACGACGAATGATTGTGTACATATAAATAATAATATTCGTAAATTTCTCGTACAAGTAACTCGGTATTTTCTTTTATTACATTCGTAGTATTTATCAATGCTTTTGTACTATTTACGAATGAAAAATAATATTAGTAGAAACAATTCATTCGTAGGCTGACGAAGTATTAGAAGAATGTACGAATTATTAGTGGAGTTTAAAAAATTTAAAACCGAAATCGTTCTGCCTTGTTTCTCGAACATAAAGAACATAAAGAACTGTATGATTGTAAAGTGACTGTAGCCCACTGGTAGAGTGCGTGGCCCATAAACTAAAGAGCCGAGGTTCAAACCCCAGCTCAGACAGAGTTTTTTTTACTGGTTTTTCGAAGAACTAAAAAATATAAGGAACTGTATCATTGTAAAGTGGCTGTAGCCTATGGATGGAGTGCGTGGCCAGTAGCTAAAGAGCCGAGGTTCAAACCTCAGCTCAGACAGAATTTTTTTTTTCGTTATAAGATATTATGATCATTCGTAAATGTAACAAATGTATGTAGAGTAGAAGGGGGTAATGTCGTGCAGGGGGTAATGTCGTGCACTGGCTTTTTTAGCATAAAAAATTGAATGATATACCAGCCGTTGGTAAGGTATGGGCCTACTGACCTACAGAGCTCATGCATACAATACTAGCAATATCCATGTGTAAGGGCAATATGTGCGACGTTTTTTAAAAATCGCACGTTCTCGGGACGACGAAAGTGTTTTTTTATCGGATCAGAAAAATTATTTGTCTCGCAGGAAAATATGCCAGGTAAGTGTTTTCTTAAAGCAAATTTTAGGCCGAAAAAAAAGATGTATTGTGATCGAAAAAATTTTGAGGGGGGTAATGTCGTGCACATTTTTTTTTAATTTCAACTAATACGATTTCATGCTACACGAATATTGTTACACATAAATGTTACCAACCAAATTATCTTTCGATCGGATGCTTACTCGTTGTATTCGCTTGTCATGTACGGCTTTACGAGCACTTTAAAGTTGAGTGCACGACATTACCCCCCCCTCTACTCTACAATATACATTTGTTTTTTTTTTGAGAATACGACTAAAATATTCGTAACATGTACTAATATACGTCAGTTCTACGAATCCTATTCGTGGCTGAAAACTACGAATAAAATTCGTACAATGGACGCAGTTATTAGTAATATATACACACAAATATTTTTGAGTGTAGTTGTGGATTTTTTGTTTCGTTATTTCTTAAATTTAGTAAAGAACAATGAAAGCGAAAAGAACCATGCCCGCACCCGGATTCGAACCGAGGACCTCTGAGTTGGTAGTCTAGCGAACTCTTCACTAGACTGCAAAAGCCGACAAGCCTTTTTTAATTCAATTTGGGTATGTGTTCTGTAAAAAATAAAACTTTGCCAAAAATAACTATTAGGAAAATCAAACTTACTTTGTAGAAATAACTTCAATTCAAAAAAAAAGCATGAACTAATTTTTAAAAGCTTTTTTTACCTCGAACGGTGGAATCGGGTCTGATGCACAATAATTTTTGTATCCCTCTTATAAATATTGACATAAGTGATTTTTCAAAATAATCCTTCTCAACTGATGTTATTTTAAACAATTTTACGCCATGCCATTGCACCATTTTATAAAACATCATAGTACACTTATTTTATATATTTTTCTACTTTTGTTTTATATTTTATATATTTTTACACTTTTGTAAAATTTTAATGAAATTTTTAAATTGTCGTTGAATATGAATGTGGTACTCTTTAAGTTTCATTACAACATTAACTCTAGACTCACTTTAAGTTTCAATCATCGCTATTGGTTTCATTGAAGTTCATAGCCAAGGTGGGGATTTTGAGGGTTCACTCCTCCTATCGGATCAGAAGGGGAATATAAACAAAATTAACTACAAACAAGACTATTTATTAAGAGCAAAAAATTATATCTTTTTATTTCTAAAAAATTCAGCAAATTTTGAAAATATTTTTTAAAAGAATCTGTAGGTATTTACATATCTTTTATCCAATTAGCTATAATTTTTATATCTTTTATCCAAAAGTTCACCATTTTCAAAAAATATTTAAAAAAACAACTGAGCAATGAAAGAGTTTCCGTTAATCCTAATTCAAAATTAAGCTTACATTGCAAAGCAAAGCTTAACTTAATTATTAGCTTTTATTAGATTTTAGGCGAAAATCATTGATTTATTTTTGATTCAATCGTTGATTATACATTTTTAATACTGTTTTGTATAAGAGTTTAAACTCTTGAAATGTTACAAGTTATCGTAATACAATTTGGAATAAAATTTAATATAATTTGGCATACTCCAAGAGTGCAACTTTTGGTTCTTCTGTTTGTTTATAATTTTTTTAGGAATCGGGGCTAGTACTAATAACCTTAACGTTGTGGGTTCAAGCTCTAACGGGTTTTGATTGATTTTTTTTTTTTTGTAGAAAATATTGTATGTAATACCAGAATGTATAAAAATTTAATCCGATGGAGGAATAACACTAACCGGTTTATAATACCACCGGTTCCGGTGTCGCGACATATCGTCGTATATACAATATAGGATTTATTAGTTTTAAGATTGTGTGTAGAAAATTTTGTGAACAGTTTTTTAAATAATTTGTGAATAAAGTTGACTTAATTTATTGAAAAAATTCTTACTAGCTCTTAAATATATTTCACGATTTCATTAGTATAAAAAAAATATCATTTCTTCAAAACTTCAACAGCTCAAACTATTTGTGCTCATATAAACTAGTTGGTTTTTTTTTTAAATTTGTAAAGTTTTAAGAAATTCGTTTCGCTAGTAAGAATTGGGTTTCTTAAAATAATTCAATACAATTAATAATAAACTTAAATAGACAATAAATATTAATATTCTGCAACATTTTTAACACTGCCTCATAACTGTCAAGGAGACACAACTCTCAGCTCAACTCAATTTGAGCTGCATTCTTGAACCGAGTGAATTGAATGGTATAGCTATATGAAAAAAATATGAATAAAAACATTGTGTTTAAAAACTGTGCAAAGGTTTTCCACTATATTTTTTCTGTAAGTAAAACAATGGATCCTTTAAATTTTTCGACTTGAAAAATAAAATTAAAAACTAGTCCAATTTTTAAACACAATAATTTTATTGATATTAGTTCTTCTTAATGACCAGCTTCTCCTAAAAGCAGTCGTTTTTAATATCTATTTAAGGCCCTATTCTCTTTCAGCAAAATTTTTTTCGTCTTTTTTTTTTGCATTTTTTTATAGATTGGACATTTAAGAATATAACCCTAAAAGGGTTTTTTGAAATTCGAAATACTTTAGAAGATATGGCCATTTTTGTGGGGTCATGTCTTCGCTAAAATGAGTAGTTTTTATGTTGCTTTGAACTTTGAACGCGTTTATCTCGAAACCACGTTTTTCGAGCTGGCGGCCACGATTCCGCCAGTTCTACTGAACCGATTTGGATGAAACAAAGTTTAATCGACGTAGAATTGTCACCATTCTGGCCCGTAGTAAAATAAAAATTTTGCGATTTTTTTTACTATTTTTTTTTTACACTAAACTACAAAAAAATGGGTCCAAATTCGATTTGTCAATTTCAAGTGGCCGCCATTTTGTCAAAAAAAATCGCAAAATTTTTATTTTACTACGGGCCGGAATTACATCTATGCTGATCATAACCCTATATTTGTTTTTTTTTCAGACGCTCCTGAAGGCCGGAATCGTGGCCGCCAGCACCATGCCTTTTTTTTTGAGGGCCAACTTTGACGGTGCCATCATCTATGGACAGCCCCTATATCGCGGCGAAAAAATTTTCTTTCATTCATTACTAATTCAATAAAAAAAACAAAATTCAAATATCTTTTTGCGTTTTCAAATGAGAATTTTTTCAAAAAGGGTCCAAAAACAGCAAGCTGAAGGAGAATAGGGCCTTAAACGTTTTGATACGGTAACTTTGTATGGAAGGTAGGCATGGATTTCATTCGATTTGGTCACATTTTATACTTACAGTGCATATTGCATATATCAAATAAATATGCGAAATTTCAAGTTAACATTAAATAATTTCTTACAGTAACTTTTTGGAATAGACAACAAATTATATCACAATTTTGATAGTTTTTATGAAAATTTTTAGACAATATAGTAAAAACATTTTTAAAAAAATTTACTCGACGAATTAAAAATTAATCATTGTCCTGGTTGACCACATTTTTCTGATATTTAAAAATAAACATCACATTGAAGAATAGTTGTAATAATTTTTGCAGGAAAGGCATACATACATGCCATAGGAAAAGCAATTGATATAAGCACATGTTATTTTGTTATAAGAAAACCCCATCTAAAACTCCTGGCTACGAACCTGCTTCCATTTTGTATCATTATTTTGGAAACCTCATATTTTTTTGACATAAAACTAAAATTCTACTAAATCTTAATCTTTCAAAATTTTTTCAATTTTGTTCTGCTCTTAACATTTGACTCTCTTCTTATAAGTTATGATACAATTTTTGCTGTTAACACTTTATTAGAATATTTCTTAAACATAGTTGTTTTTGTAAAGCTTTTATGCCATTGCTCCATTTTACGGTATATTTATAGTTTTTACCGTAAAATGTTTGTTATTTCCTAATAAGATAGTTTAAAAAAATAAAGTTCATGTATTATATATGTACGTAGTTCTTTTTGTATGTTGTAAAGTTAAGACGATATTTTATCTTGTTCCACGAGTTTTTTATTTTTTTTTTTATTTATACAATAGTTTAATAAATTGTACCACTTTAATAAGTTGTGAGATTTACATTAATATTTTTTTTATATCTTAAAGCTTTCAGGAGTTTTACTTAACTAATTGTCATATTTATAAATATTTTCCACTTAGTTAGTTATGAGATACAGTAAACAATTTGTTCGAATATGTTGTACATAGATTTTCACAAAACATTAACATATATTTTTTTCTGTTTTAGTTAAAAAATTAAAATAGTTCTTAATTTTTTATAACGCTGCTAAAATAATGTCCAGTTAGTTTTCGTTTTTCATGTTTGATTATTAGTTTTTGTTTTCAGCTTATCTGATATTGGTACTTTATCAATACAAAAAATTTACCCACATAGCTACTTATAAAAAACAATGTGAACGAGTAAAAGTGTTTATTCAAAAGAGTTATTCAAGATTAAATATCTATATTGGAAAGTTTAGTTTTACGTGTGCAAAAGTTAAATAGTGTGCTTTTCATAGAAAGTTTTCATAACGATAGAGTTTCAAGTTAAAGTCAAAGTTTAAGAATAAGAGTAAGAGTTACTATAATTAGGGTTATAGTAAAAGTTAGATTAATAGTTAGACTAAAAGATTGAGTGCATGATATAAAATATTAATACTTAGTTGAGCTGTATTTTTAATAAATAGCTAAAAAGTGCAATAGAAATATACATTTGTTAACATAGCTTGTAGAAGAGTTTATTCACGCTTTTCGCTCTTTCTTCTTTACACTTGTTCTGCTGCCTCATCCAGCACCATCGAATGCAAATCCATAGCAGAACGCGTTTTTCTAGGCGGTTTCGGCATGACCATAAATTGACTAGCACTTGGTCCGACGAATACGGAGTTTTGACGTGGGCGCGAGAGGGAAGGATTCGTTGAGTGTGAAGTATATCCTGCAATATAAAGATAAACATGGATTTAGAAACATTGAAATATATTTATTTACTAAGGATTAAAATTAAGCTTTACAATTTGCAATAATTTTTTAATAATTATCTCTATCTCTGCAGCACATTGTAATAAATATTAATTTTAAGTTAAAGAAGCTTCAATTAAAATTAATATTTTAATTTTCAATTTCCTATGATGAGTAAATTTAATCTAACATAATAATAAAAAAGTAAATTCCAACAATTAACCCTCCTGTGTGTACGAAGGTACCGGATACCTTGTGCAATTTTAAAGCTAAAAAAGGTAACTTTCGTCCAAGAAACTATATACTGAAATCTTTAGTACCTTTCTAAAAATTATTTTTTTATTCAATAAAGTTTTCATATTGCAAAGAAAATGTTTTGGCAATTTTTTATGAAAGATTTTTAAGTACTACCCTTCGTCTTATACGAAGGTACCCGAGTACCTCCGGGTAAAATACATGCGAATTCGAACTGTTATGGTCTTTGTCGATTTTTTACGTTTAGAAAATCATGTGCTGATGCAATCAGGATGAAGGATTACAAAGTTACTTTGGATTTTTTCATTCACATATAGTTTCTCTCATACAGATCGTGTAAAGGTACCCGGGTACCTTTGTATACACGAAAGGGGGAAATTTTTCGTATACACATGAGGGTTAAATGCGACACTAACAATGAAAAGCATTAAAAATGTAGTAAAATTACAGTCGTTGCTTAGAATTTAATTACTGGCACAAGCAAACACTTACACTAGCCCATACACAACCACACATATAACTACACAAACACACATTTAAGCAATTATAACAAACATTACAACACAAACGCAAACATGCGTTCCTTACTTATACAAGGACTGTCCCAACGAAATCTTTTAGTATGTTACTCATACGCCATGATAGACAAACACTCGTTTAACCATTAAAATGCTTGAATGTCAACGGGTTTTCTAAATTATACACGCAAAGAAAAGTATTTCCGCAATATAATAGGATTTGACGGCATTTTTAATGAATTTTTTAATTGAACAATAAAAAAAAATGCTCTGATTATTTACATAAATAGTATTTCTCTCGTTTATTCTATCATCTATATTAATAAAACTCATTTCTGTTTGTTTGTTTGTTGTTTGACCTAAATACAAATTTAATAGACTGGACGCGTTTCGCTAAAACTTGGTAAACGTATAATGTGTATCCTAGATAAGATTTTTTACTACGCTCCTTCCGCCCCTTTTTAATAAGCGAACATTTTGTTGAACTGTAACTCTTTCTAGTTTCTAAATTTTTTGCCAATTTTTTTAAAACATATCTGTTATTCTGAAACTTGCATATCTTCAAAATTGTAAAAATTCTTATTTCAATGACTTTTTCACAAAATACCGTTACCGTAAGAATAAGAAAAATAAATGTCATGAAAATTCACGTTTTGAGTTTCGATGCGAATCTCTCTGCTGTTTTTAAAAATATTTCATTCAAAATTTTTTTTGTTCAAAAGTTCAATCAAAGCACTCTTTGAAAGCAATTCCTAAAAATAATGGCCCATTATAATAAACAAAATTAAATTCGACTCTTAATTTAGTGCAAGCTTTTTGACAACATATTTTATTAAAAAACTGTCAAAAATGTTTATACTAAATTTAGAGTCAACTTTTATTTTATTTATGATAATTTTATTTTTTTTTTGTTTATGATAATTGGCCATTGACTTTAACCAACAAAAATACTGTAAAGGTTTTTTATTGTAAAAATAAAAATAAGCAAAACTTGCATTTATAATAATCTTTCTTTTCAAATTTCTAATTTTGCTAATTTTTTTCTTTTTTTCTAATTTTGCACAAAAATTCTTTTTTTCATCAAAACAATGAGGGTAATCAATTATCTCCTATGATTTATTGGCAAAATTTTTTTCCCAATACATTATTATTTAATTTTTTACAAAATATTCAAGTATCTTAAATAACACTGTTGTAGTTTTTGACACGAAATTTTTGGTACTGCGGTAAGATCCATCTTTTCGGATTTGGGGGAGTCCCCCGAGTACAACTGTGTCCTTGGGTTTGGTAGATTGGCACAAAATTTGAAGAAAATTATGTATTTCCAAATGGTCTATTTTGAGTTGTTGTACGCCTTTTGTCATGGCTTTTAATTAAGATATCTTGCGAGCCAATGGCACGATCTTCAAAAACAGTAAAGAAAATTAAGGGTATTAAAATTCTACGTTAAAAAATGTTATACCACTTTCCGATCCCCTATTTCGTTTTTGTGTAATTAATAAAAATTTTCAGAAATGTTTTTTTCTTAGAAAAATAAAATCTTCTCAGTTTTTCCAATATTATAAGAATTTTGTAGAAATATCCAAGTAGTAAAGAAAAGGTAGCACTACGAACACGCTCACCTCCCAAAAAAAATAAAAGGAAATTTTGTGTGTTTAAATATATTTTATCGTAAGTAATGATATTAAAATATATATATTTTTTTTTTAAATGTTGCTTTTGGAATAAAACAGGAAAACAGGAAACAGTGGATGTCATTCGGCATCTTCCAAATCCATTTGCAAATTCCAACAAAGATCCGCCAAAAGGGAATCCATTTTCTTACCACTGCACCAATGTTCCAACTGTGCTGAAATCTGGTGGAATCTCACACCATGCTCGTCGGATTCAGACGGCAATTGACGATGAAAGTGATCCTGGTGATGATGCAAAAAATGTACATTCAAAGACATATGCACGCCAATATTCTCGAAAGATTGCACTATATATATTCCACTAACACACGCCAATTTTCCGCCCGATGGCTTCCAAGAACATTTTGGATGACATTTTTAATGTTATTCCAAGCGATGAGTTTTTCTTCTTTAAGAGAAATATTAAAAATTTCGTCCTTCATCAATTTGCGGATGTCCGGACCATTAAGCACACCTGAATTTAAGTTATCGTACGATTTATTACCAAAAATTTGTGTGTGAAAATGTTAGTGACAAGCAAGTATTTACCTTCTTTTAATTTCATTTTACTCAAACGAGGGAAAGTGTACTGCAATCGTTCGAAGGCTTCTTCATTTCCTCGTACAATCAGAGCCTTGATAAAGTTCTTCACTATCCCGAGCTTAATGTGCAGTGGTGGTAATAAGACTTTATCCATAGGGACCAGCTGTGTGCGGATAACATTAAGCTGACCAATTCTGCTGTTATTTCGTGGTGGCCAGTCTCGTTTTTGATATTGTGCTCTATACCGCGAATCTCAAGTACACAAGTAACACAAATTTTTTGTATATCCTGTCTGAAGGCCACAAATTAATGCTACAACTTTCAAATCCGCACATATCTTCCAGACATGATCCACATACTTCACAGAATACAGAATTAGTTTCATGGAATCATATGTCTCCTTTGTATTCACGCAAAGTGCAATGGGGACAGAATTTTTTGTGTTGTCTATATACAGTAGCACGGCTTTTAGACTACTTTTCGATCCATCAATAAAAAGGCGCCATTGTTCGGGGTTGTACGTGTAGTTCATGGCCGACATCAAACTCTGAATATTGTGTCAGTAAGCAAACGAATTGTTTTTGTTGCGATTGAAAAACTGTAAGAATTCTCTCTGTCGACCACGAAAACCATAAACTTTTCCATTTGGTGCTAAGATGTTTACAGCTTTGAGTTGTTGAGAGAGGAGGATTGTTTGATTCTGCGATAACTTCAGTTGTCGTGCCATTATGTCCAATCGCTGCTTTGTTATTTCAATGTGTTTGCATTGTTGAGTAAGATCGGATGGTTGATAAAGAGAAAAATTTAATTCGGGCTCAGATGGTGCGATTCTCTCTTCCGTGAGACTTGGTTTTCTAGGAATTGGTACTACGTTCGAGTGTGGAAGTGGTGTTTGAGCCCATAAAACGCTTTTGTACTGCATAAGGTGCGCCTTTGGTCTGTTTATACCAAACATATCATTCACACATACATAGCATTTATCTTTTTCGTGGTCGATTGGCTCGGACCATATCATTGGTATTCCAAATGGCATGCTTTCACGACGACCCTTCTTCCAATCATATAACCGCGACGAACACGACGCACATACGATTTTAGGCACCCAATCAATACTATGAATTACTTGTAGATAAAAATACTGTTTGTTAGTTCTGAAATTTTATCAGAAATTTTTATTTTATTTGGCATAATAGTGAATCTGCCGCATACGTAACAGAACCGATTAAATTTTTTTCGGCAATCACTCATTTTTTATTGAAAAAACACTTTTTTATCATTAACTTGAAAACTGAATTTATTAATGTTCAATAACGCAATTTTTCCGACAACGAAAGCCGAAAATGATACATATGTCTAAGCACACTGAAAATTTTGAATAATTTTACAAAAATTAAATGGCGGATAGGAGAGTGACATATTAACTTTTGACGTAAAATTTTAATACCTTTAATTTTCTGTATTGCTTTTAAAGATCGTGCTATTGGTTCGCGAGATATCTCAATTAATAGCGATGACAAAATGGCTTAGATCAATTCAAAATGGACCATTTGGAAAAACATAATTTTCTTAAAATTTTGAGCCAATTTAACAAAACCAAGGACACAGTTGTACTCGAGTGATTCTGCCAAACCCGAAAAGTTGGAGATTACCTCAGTACCAAAATTGAACTACAACAGTGTAATTAATGTGAAAAAATATCACAATATCTATTTCCAATGAAAAGTTATGGCTAAAATATCTTTCTATCTATTATTGTCTATATACCCAGTAGGAAAAGCGATCATCCCAAAATAGCTTATTGACACATCCTTTAAGACTCGGCGATCATCCCCTTCACTTCCAAATGCCATTTTTTTTTTTGTATGAAGCTGCTACGTAAGAGGTATTAATCACTTTGTCACATCTTCGAGCACGTAAGAAGTGATTAGTCAAGAATCCGAGTACCTTCTTTTGGCAATGGAGGAAGGATGTGGATTTCTATGTAGATGTACATTTTTTTCTATTTTGTTTTCGTTTTCTACTTTTGTTTTCTATTTCGCCTTACACTGTGTTGCAAAGTAATTTAGTTACACTATTCTGAAAAATATTACATTTTTGGTGTAAGTTAAATAAATGTCCTTTTTTTAGTCTTTTAACTAGCACAAAATTTAACTTTTTTCGGCTAATAAAACACGTGCTCACTTTAAAATAAATTAGTGACAACTAAAATGTTACTACATTAACTACAGTGAGAAGCTGATTCCACGAAAAACTTTTTCGTTTTGTTTTTTTTTACTTTTGCATTTATCGAATTTGCCGAAGGTAGATATTAGTGCCTTATTTCAATACTTGAGGCAATAAGAAAACATAGAGTGTTTTAGAGACGTGTTAGCCTACCTTCCAACTGGGTTGTCAATAAAACTCATTTTTTCTCACTATTCTTCAAGTCCCCGCGTTTCCCTCCCTGCTATTTATTTATGTACTGCCGTTTGTGTTATTGCAAGTTTTAATTCAATACGTAGAGAGCACCTTTTTTAGTTTTAAATGTTTATTTTATCAGAAAAGTTACCGTGAATTATAAAATATTGTAAAAAAATAAAGAAGATATATCAAACTGTCAGTATATAACACACAGTGAATATATTATATGCTGCTTACTTCATTGAAATCTTTTTATGTTTTAACTTATATCAACTGCAAAGAGTTTCGTCGGAACCGAATAGGCTAAATGGTTTGCTTATAAACGAAAAGGTAGTGTGTAAAACCCAAAAATATATTGGGGTTTACGTAATATGAATGACTACATGTGAAAAATTGGACACATTTGCACATGAAATGTAAAAATGGACACCATCGAATCACCTCCATCGTATGTCAATAAGAACAGATCCATAGATGTTTTGAACGAACTTAATTTTCTCGATACAAAGTGTATATGGCACTAGCAAAACTCGCTTTTATTTTCACAAAACAATAGACAATTTTGGCATGACAATTTAACTAACGATCTGTTGTTTGAAGATCAACATTTTGCTTATTCTTCACCTCTCTAAAGCTTATAAACTGTGTCAGGAAACACTATTCGAAAACAGACTCTTGAATGCACATTCTTTACTAAAATGGAATGAAAATTTGGAAAATTAAGAAAATTATAAAGCGAAGAAAAAAGTTGAAAAATGTACATTATTTTTACCATATTCTTGCGTATAAAAAATAGATACATATTCCAAAGACGCTTTTTTATAAAGATGTGTAAAACAACATTACAAACAGATAAAGAAAACACAATTTAAATCGGTCGAGTAGTTTGTTTGTATTAGTTTGGCCCGTTTTGAAGAAATATGTTTCGCGAAAAATACGTTTAACGATACTCTGGTTAGTAAAAGGTACTCTGAAGCACGGCGTTTTAAGAGCTATAGAATCTGTATTAAGAGCGGAATTGATTGAAACTAATTTTAACATATTTTTAACATATTCTTGAATAGTTTTACAAAAATAATCAAAAAAAAAATTCAATTATCAAAAAATTAATTGCCTAAAACCTCCCTTAATTATTGCAATCTAAGGTGCTGTAATTTTGACAATACAATTAAGGTGTTATACAACTAAGAAAAGATAAACAGTATCAATATAAATATATTATTACTATATTTTATTAGTCAAATCTAACAGTAATTGTTGAATTTTCCTACAGGTTACAAGAAAGAAATATATTAAATTACTAAGAGTGAGTAAAAATAAACTATATTAGTTAATTTCAATAAAAAGTTTTTAGAGTGTAGGCCTTTGATTCAACTGTCAACGCCGCAGCACTGACTCGACATAGTTTTTACATGGTTGAGTTCATGTTTCTACATTATATAAACATTCTACATTAAATGCGCGTAAGCTCAAAGCTTAGAAGAAAACATGAAGAAAATCACACCAAGCTAAAGTATGGAGCCTGAAAAGACATTAGAAGCAGCATTTGAAGATTGAAAGTTATGATGATGACATAAAATAAAATTTAATTGTTTCAAATTTCAAATAAAAAAAAACATACGCATCAGCCACACAATGACTTAGTGTAGCCAACACACACACACACATACACACACTCAGCCAAATAATCCCAGTAAGTGGTCTTAGTCTTAAGAAATTCATACATGAATCATGTTTTATTTTACTTCACCTTTCATCTGCACGAAATACTAATTCGTCATTAAATTTTACTAACAAAAAACTCATAAAAATGTTTCAAATTCTTGTACGAACGCAATATAGAAATTTTGCAGTTTTTTACCGAAAATAACAGTTATATTCGAAATTTCTATTCAAAAAGTCAAATGGAAAGAGTAAGTCTATTCGATATTTGAACAAAGCAATGTGATGCTTGTTAGCTAAGGAATAATAATCTTAAATGATTTACTTTTTTTTTCAGATTTTTTTTAAAAAAGTCAGTCGTTATTTTTTGACCAATTTTATTTCGATCAAAAATAAAAGTTAAAATTTGACTTTTTTTTTGATAATATATAAAAGTTGAAACTTGACTTTTGTTTTTTTGATCAAAAATAAAAGTTATAATTTGACTTTAATTTTTTTGATCAAATTTAAAAGTAAAATTTTACTTTTATTTTTGCGATCAAAAACAACAGTTACAATTTTACTGGTATTTTTTAAATCAAAAGCAAAAGTCATATCTTAATTCCTATATCATCTGCTTGCAGTCACTGTTCCAGTCGTTTGCGAAATAAATGAAAACATAATGTGCAATGATAAGCAACTAAGCGATGCAATGCAACGTTATGAAGAGGCAATATTTGTATCTTTGTGCAAGATGTTACTAATAAAGGTTAAAAAAAATAAAAAATGTACTCTATTAATTGTTATAATAGTTAATAAGAAATTGATCCGTCAAAATTTTAATATCCATTTTTGATCTGAAAAATTAAAGTAAAATTTTAACTTTTATTTTTGATCGAAAAAATTAAGTCAAATTGTAACTTTTATTTTTGATCGAAAAAATAAAAGTCAAATTTTAACTGTTATTTTTTATTGATCAAAAAAATGAAAATCAAATTTTAACTTACATTTTTGATCGAAAAATAAAAGCAATATTTTAAGCCAAAAAAAAAAAACGATTATTTGTTGACTTTTTTGAAAAAAAATCATAACCGTTACGTTTCCTGATCGAAACTTAAGAAAGATTAACCTAACGTACAAAAACAGAAAATATGATAAAAACATTCTTCAAATCTCTAATTTTATTTAATTTCGCGGTTTTAGTTTGATCGGAATATATTCAATAATTTTTTTTTTTATAATAAAGATGTTACAAAGGCTATTATTATAACTTGCTTTAAAGATAATATAGATACATTTTCACTTTTAACGAAAAAATTACTCAGAAACAAAAGCGGATAAACTACTTCAAAGGAAAAGATGAATGAACACAAGCTATACGCATTTCAAAATATTCGCCAAGGATTTCTTTTTATTTCATCGCGTGTTTTAAGTGCACTCGTTATGACTTGGGTCCGTATATTTTTAATAAACAAACACAAAACAGACGCTTTGAATAATTTTTCACAGGAAAAGAAATATAAGACAGATTTTGCATGTTTTTATATAGCACTAGCTGATATACCCGGTGTTACTCGAGAGTAATTTATATAAAAATTTTAATATACACTTATCGATTAAATGTTTTTTTAAATTCTGGAATAATCGTGTTGAATTTTATGTTTGAGTTACCGTTAGTGAGGTAATTGAACGGACTTTAATCCAAAAATATTTTTGGGAGATTTTGGTGTTTCCATCCGGTGAACTGATTGAATTCGAATAAGCGGTACGAAAAACATATTTTAAAAATTCAAAATAATTTAAATATTACAGCCGCGAATAACGTCGTAAAAGCCAATTTTTGCAAGACCGTTTTATTTACCGTTAATATTACTCTCTTACATCTATTAATACTAAATCAGCCAAAAACATGCATCTTATCGCTAACAAAAAGCAATAATAAAGTGTCAGTCAGTGGAAGAACGTTGTAAGGTACAAATAAAATTATTAGAGTTGAATTATATAATGTATAAAAGAAGTCCAATGTTGACAATTGAATTGATAATAATAATAAAAGATTAAAGAATTGTAGCAATGAAAACATTTTAAGAAAAAAAATGTATACATCCAAAAAACGCTCCAGAGCAAGTTAAAGGAATAATGTTGTAAGTTTACATCACGTTTTTAGGTCATTGAATTATCATTAAATATATTTGTGATTGTCTATTCTTCTTTTTTTGCAAAGAAATTTGTCATAAGTGCAATAAAGCAAAATTATTTTAACCTCTTTTAAAAAAAAACTAAAATGAACAAACAGATTTTTTGATATCTTTAATCGAATTGTGCGAGTTAACTCAATAAGAACTCAAAATTTGAAACGAAAAGAACCCATTCATGTAAGTGATGAAATGAAAAAGGATATCCTTGCAATGACTTCATATTTGCCTGAAATGTACGCTGAGTTCTATAAATCAATCTGCAGTTATATTAAGAAAAATATTAAGTTTGTGTTCTAAAGCAAACAAATATGTTTTTTTTAAGGTTTTAAAATATTTTCTTTTAAGTTCTTTAAATGAATTTTTGTTTCTGTTATTAAGGGTTTTTTCATAAATAAATATTATTCTATCATTTCATTTAACGAAAAGTATCCAATCAAATAAGTCTTCATAAATGGGTATGCTTTAATTACGCGAATATGTAACGTTTTTCCATTTAAAACGTTAATAATACTTAATTTACTAACCAAATACTATTATTAAAGAATTTCTTTACCAAAATAGTTTATTTAGCTTTCTATAATGTATTATAGAAAATATTTCTATGATGTATTAAAAATAAGTATCTATAAAATGTCTGCTGCGTTTAAAACGTTTTTTACGAATAGTGAACAATTTACTTTTTGTAACTTAAGACGTTATTCGCGGCTGTGCTCCATTTATTTAATCTTAAATCTAGCAAAATTACCTTTTCCACAATGTAAAAATGATGGTGGGACTCAATAGGTTTTTGCGATATGGACATTTTAACATCTAAACAAAAATTAATATTGAAAAATGTATTGAAATCTTCAACAAACAAAAAAATTTAATGAAATATATTTACATTTAAACTTAATTTTAGCCTTATACGACCCATAACGACTAAAATGTAGAATTTTTATTGGTTTGGGAGCGGTAAAAGGGGGGTGTGGCAAATTTTTTCCCCTCAACCTTCTCGTACTTGAAACAAATTTACTGCCAAAATTTAGGTTAATCGGTCTAGTAATTTTGGAGTCTATAGGCACCACACACACAGACACATATCGTTTTGCCTTTTATACACATACATAGATATTGATTTGTGGGTGGTAAAAGTGGGCGTGAAAACATTTATATCTATTGTGACCGCCTCTTGAAGCACCTACACAGCAAGTTTCACTATAAAAATATGTAGAGCTCCTAAATTGCCATGATTTCGAAAAAGTGGGCGTATATATATTGCCACCACGCCCATTTTTTGTACTGTTACCGACAGTAAAAATCTGAACAAAACTACTAAATTTTAGTTTTGTACGATGAAAACCGTCTGATATATACCCTTTTTTTGGTTTGTCGATAGCGCAAATTTGGCTTGTGTGGGAGGTACCACGCCCATTTAACCAATCCTTACAAAACCTCAGAGAAACACTCTCAGTTTTAGTATTCCTGAAAATTTCATAAAGATCGGTTCAGCGGTTTTGGAAAACGTCTAGAAACGACAGAAAAAAGTCTACCTTGACCAAAAACCTAAAACTTATTTAAAACTACTTATTTTATGATATTATTAAGAGAAACATTTTAATTTTATTAATTTAAGAAATTTCTTTATAAATTCAATCAACATGATGATCAAATCGTGTGCACTGTTTCACAAATATAGTTTCCTTTTTCGTAAATGTTTAGTAAATGTTTCGTAAACTTTTTGTTTTAGTAAAAAAAGAACGCATTGGCTAAAGATAATAGAAAAATGGCTGAGGCAAGAAGAGGACAATATATTAAATTTGTTTGGTAATTACTAAATTACATAACTACTTTACTACCGAATTACTTAATCACCCAATTTAAATTTAAGGACATTTTGTCGCGTGGGTTATGTCGCGTGAGTTACGGCAAATATTTTTGGAAACTCAATATATTTTTAAATAAGCAAAGTCCACAGGTTAAGTGGGTTTATTAAGGAACTTCACTGTTTTCCCATTATTTAAAAGTTAAAAACAAAAACAAGTTATATGGAAAAGTTCGCTGAGTTTTTACAATCTAAACATGCTTGCAAAACACACTTCCTTTTTTTTGTCGCGTGAGTTACGCCTATATTTACCACTGTCATTTTTAATTAGTTACAGGAACGACAATTTTGGTAGATCATACCACTACTATGTCTTGTAAGGTATATATGTACATAAGAAATTTTTTTTACATTAATAACATAAACTTCCGAGAAAACTTAGCTTTAAGTCGTACGCATGTCGCGTGAGTTACGATGGAAATGCCCATATATATGTAAGATAAGAATATAGAAGATGGCATATGCATAATGTGACCAACATTTTCAAAGCAAAAAGAAGTACACGCACAGACTTTAAAAAGAGGTACAAAAGAAGTACATAGAATAAATATAGAAGTACCAAATAGAAGTACATCCACACAAAAAAAAAAAGATGAAAAGATGTAAAGATGCATAAGTAAAGCTATTAAACAAAACGTTTATTTTATAAGAGATTCAAAATAAGATCCAGCTAACATTTCATTGCTTATTAAGGTAGTAGTCCAGTGTGACGAATTCAAAAAATAATTTTTTTTATATTTTTCGCAATAAAGTATCAAAACTAAATTTTAAAAATATACTCTAAAAGACTTAACCCGAAATTTTAAATATTTTTAAAGTTACAGCCAAAATAAGAGAGAGCGTTGTAACGTATATGAAATTGCTGTAAAAACTTTAAACGCGTTTTTCTCAAAACTACGTTTTCGAAACTTCGGGGAAACACATACTAAAAGCTATTCAACCGATTTGGCTAAAAATTTCACCCCAAAAACTTTTAGACATCAATAAAAAATGTTAAAATTTCAAAACAATCGCATTTTATTTTCTTATTTAAGGAAATTTATGAAAAAGTTAAAATTTCGGTCGTCACATTGGCCTACTTACTACCTTAATACAAATAAATTTTGTGAAAAAACTTTTTTATTTAAAATCAAAAATAAAATAAAAAAACAATATAAATATATCTAAGCACTTATCGCGCACGCAATTACTATCAATCACAACTCCAAAAGCACACATTTTCAGAAGAGCCAAAAAACCTATGAGCCGATGCAGAAGCAACGAAACTAACATAAGAACAAACAAACAGAATTTTTCCAGTTAAAAAAGATAGTGATATAAAAGGTCTGTTTCTGTACTAACTTTAAGTAATTGTAATAGAATAGAGTGGCATTTTGCATGTTATTCTTTTCTCTCGAGTTTCAAAAGTTTGTAAAATAACGCTTACAAGCAACTTCAAGTTACTTGAATCGAGTACAGAAACAGACCTTAAATAATTTTTGTGCAGTAGTTAGAGAGGTGTATTTTGAATTGATTTATGAAAAAATTGTCAAAAAGATGTCAAAAAGAAGTACAACAAGTAAAAAGAAGTACTTTAAGCGTACTTCGATACAAGAAGTACAGCGAGCAAAAAAGAAGTAAAAAACTCCCAAAAGGAGTACGGTTGGTCATATTACATATGCACCAAGTTTCTTTCAGAAATTATCAACCATAATTAAAAAAATTAAGCCGCGGACTGCTGGGAAACTGTCCGAAACATATCAACACATATAAGCAATTAAGAGTTTAACGCGCTGGCTGTTGAACTTAATGAGCTCTTACAACTCGTGAAAAAATTGACACAACTGGAATGAATATTTGTATCTAACACAATTTGAGGCAGCTATTTTCAGCAGCCCAATAAATCCGTCAAAACTTTTTGCTGTTTTTGTTAATTTACTCAGAGCATAATTATAGGCGAACTTCAATTGCAATTAATTTCTCTCACAGGCTATTATCAAGTGGCCCCTAGCAACGCTTTTGTTGTTACATTGTTCTTTCATAATATGTGGCTCTTATTATGGCGTCAACCACCTCCACGACTGACTGCTGTGGAAAAATAAAACTGTAGAAAAACAATGCGTTTATCGTCTAACGAGCTGACACTTTATTGCAAGCGAAGCACGCCCTTAAGTCACCAGAGAACTTAAGCTAAAAACATTGACTGCATGAAAGTCAGCCTGAAAATGGACAGCAGCTGATGATGATGTTGAAAAGTTCAGAGGACTTTATGGTGTCAAGTTTCATCAACTAATAAAAATGATGGTGTCTGTTGAGTGGTTTTTTCGTGCCAGTTTTGGATGTACTCGTACTCATAAAGATAATTTAATACTAGTTAATTGTTAAGAATATAGTCAAAGTTCGACAACGAGGTGATGGTATGTATAATGCTTTCATTGCTATTAAATAAGTTTCATAAGCAGAGACTAAGTTAAATATATATTTATGTGACCAACTTTTTTAATGAATGATCATAAAAGTTATACCAGGCTTGACATCTATAAATATTAATTAAACTCATTTTCTTTTTCTTTGTTTGTTTGGCAGATTTTATTTAAATTTGATGCATATTCATGTTATTGTTTGCAAAAAAAAGTATGCAAAAAAATTTCAACTGTGAAGAAACTCAAAATTTGATACTGTACATGCTATAAACAGGGGTTTTAGTACAATTTATATCCAAGTACTAAAATAGTGTACTGTACATGATTAAACATGAGCTTTTGAGATCAATATGCGTATGGATTGACACCTTAATAACTTTTTTAAATGGTAAAAAATTGGTATGAAAACCTCAATCATCTAAAGAATTTGTTGTTTTTTTGTTAAATTAATACAACAAAAGAACTTCATTAAAATGCATTACACTATGAATAAATTTTCCTGATTGCAGGCAGCTTTGCATGGCAAAATAATTTGCATTTTAATCAGCACAACACACAAAAATGCACATACAGTATTTATTTACTTGCAAAGAATTTCACATGCAGCGCCTGAAAGTTAGCTAAGCCAGGAACATAATTCTCAAACTATGCAAGTGCATTATATGAAAAATATAGGAATGCACAACGTTTTTATCATGTACGTCTATCACTCCGTGCATATCTATGCGGTGAAGAGTCGCGAATATTTTTTGTGCCACGACGCGAGCATGTTCTGCAGATTAACAATAATACCCTTTTATATTTTATTATATGCAGTAGAGAAAATAAATAAAAATGTTAAATTTATAGCAAGATGAACATACATAACTGTGTAAAAGCTTTACCTTATTATTTAAATGTTTTTTTTTTTTGTTTTTGCTTTTTTCCACAAGAACGCTTCAAGCTATATACTTTATAAATGCCAACACGTTGCAAATTCATCATTTACAACATGCATTTTATTTTCTGCCATAAAAAGAGACCAAAAAAATCGAGGCAACAAAAGAATAGCAGGAGTAAAACCAGAAAACAAGAAATTACATTAACAACGAAACACTACACGAAAGTTTGCCCTTAACGGATTTTTTTTTAATTATCAATTTTAAATGCATTTTAACGTTATGCACTTGCAAGCAAGCCAACTTAATGGCAACCATTTATCACTGGCTGCTTTCAATGGGTGCGCCAGCTCTACCCACGCAGCCAGCTCCTACCTTCTCAGCATATCACGACATGTAAAAATCAGTGAAAAAGTTCAAAGTGCAAAATCCAAAAATGTAGTATGCAACACTGCTTAAATATATGCATTGCAATAACTGACATCTGCAAGAAAAAAACGCATTGCTGTAGGAAAGAAAACATGAAAAATGATGTTATGATAATGATCATGATTTCGTGATGGTTTTATAAAAACAGCGGAAGCATTGAAGGCATTTAAGTTTGAAGTTACTAGGTTTGAACTATCATAGCTCATGTTAAACCTATGCCACAGGCAGTTGGTATAAAAAACATGAGGTGGGTCACAATAGAAGGCGCATAAGATAAACATACCTCAACAATACCTCAACATATAAAAATATACTTTATATATTATCTGATTTGAATTGTTTTCCAGTATCATAGAAGAATTCGTAACAGTAGTAATATATGTAACAGTAACAGAAACAGTAAAAGTAACAGCAACAATAACAGTAACAGTAAATGTAGCAGCAGCAGTAACAGAAACACTAACAGTAACAGTATAAGTAAAAATAAAAGTAAAAGTAACAGTAACAATAGCATTAAGCAGTGGGAGTAACATTAACAGTAGCAGTAACAGTAACATTATCAGAAACAGTAACAGTAAATGTAACAGTAAGAGTAACAGTAAGTGTGACAGTAACAGTAACAGTAGCAGTAAGAGTAACAGTAGCATTAACAGTAGTAGTAGCAGTAGCAGAAGCAGTGGAAAAAGCAGTAACAGAAACAGGAACAGTAGCAGAAGCAGAGGTAATAGCAGTAACAGTAGCAGAAGCAGTGGCATAAGCAGCAACAGTAACAGTAAATTTAACAGTAACAGTAACAGTAAGAGGAAGAGTAAGAGTAAGAGTAAGAGTAAGAGTAAAAGTAAGAGTAAGAGTAAGAGTAAGAGTAAGAGTAAGAGTAAGAGTAAAAGTAAGAGTAAGAGTAAGAGAAAGAGTAAGAGTAAGAGTAAGAGTAAGAGTAAGAGTAAGAGTAAGAGTAAGAGTAAGAGTAAGAGTAAGAGCAAGAGTAAGAGTAAGAGTAAGTGTAAGTGTAAGAGTAAGAGTAAGAGTAAGAGAAAGAGTAAGAGTAAGAGTAAGAGTAAGAGTAAGAGTAAGAGTAAGAGTAAGAGTAAGAGTAAGAGTAAGAGTAAGAGTAAGAGTAAGAGAAAGAGAAAGAGTAAGAGTAAGAGTAAGAGTAAGAGTAAGAGTAAGAGTAAGAGTAAGAGAAAGAGAAAGAGAAAGATTAAGAGTAAGAGTAAGAGTAAGAGTAAGAGTAAGAGTAAGAGTAAGAGTAAGAGTAAGAGTAAGAGTAAGAGTAAGGATAAGAGTAAGAGTAAGAGTAAGAGTAAGAGTAATAGTAATATTAAGAGTAAAAGTAAGAGTAAGAGTAAGAGTAAGAATAAGAGTAAGAGTAAGAGCAAGAGTAAGAGTAAGAGTAAGAGTAAGAGTAAGAGTAAGGGTAAGGGTAAGAGTAAGAGTAAGAGTAAGAGTAAGAGTAAGAGTAAGAGTAATAGTAATATTAAGAGTAAAAGTAAGAGTAAGAGTAAGAGTAAGAGTAAGAGTAAGAGTAAGAGCAAGAGTAAGAGTAAGAGTAAGAGAAAGAGAAAGAGAAAGATTAAGAGTAAGAGTAAGAGTAAGAGTAAGAGTAAGAGTAAGAGTAAGAGCAAGAGTAAGAGTAAGAGTAAGAGTAAGAGTAAGAGTAAGAGTAAGAGTAAGAGTAAGGGTAAGAGTAAGAGTAAGAGTAAGAGCAAGAGTAAGAGTAAGAGTAAGAGTAAGAGTAAGAGTAAGGGTAAGAGTAAGAGTAAGAGTAAGAGTAAGAGTAAGAGTAAGAGTAAGAGTAAGAGTAAGAGTAAGAGTAAGAGTAAGAGTAAAAGTAAGAGTAAGAGTAAGAGAAAGAGTAAGAGTAAGAGTAAGAGTAAGAGTAAGAGTAAGAGTAAGAGTAAGAGTAAGAGCAAGAGTAAGAGTAAGAGTAAGTGTAAGTGTAAGAGTAAGAGTAAGAGTAAGAGTAAGAGAAAGAGTAAGAGTAAGAGTAAGAGTAAGAGTAAGAGTAAGAGTAAGAGTAAGAGTAAGAGTAAGAGTAAGAGTAAGAGAAAGAGAAAGAGAAAGAGTAAGAGTAAGAGTAAGAGTAAGAGTAAGAGTAAGAGTAAGAGTAAGAGAAAGAGAAAGAGAAAGAGAAAGATTAAGAGTAAGAGTAAGAGTAAGAGTAAGAGTAAGAGTAAGAGTAAGAGTAAGGGTAAGAGTAAGAGTAAGAGTAAGAGTAAGAGTAAGAGTAAGAGTAAGAGTAATAGTAATATTAAGAGTAAAAGTAAGAGTAAGAGTAAGAGTAAGAGTAAGAGTAAGAATAAGAGTAAGAGTAAGAGCAAGAGTAAGAGTAAGAGTAAGAGTAAGAGTAAGAGTAAGAGTAAGAGTAAGGGTAAGAGTAAGAGTAAGAGTAAGAGTAAGAGTAAGAGTAAGAGTAAGAGTAATAGTAATATTAAGAGTAAAAGTAAGAGTAAGAGTAAGAGTAAGAGTAAGAGTAAGAGTAAGAGTAAGAGCAAGAGTAAGAGTAAGAGTAAGTGTAAGTGTAAGAGTAAGAGTAAGAGTAAGAGAAAGAGTAAGAGTAAGAGTAAGAGTAAGAGTAAGAGTAAGAGTAAGAGTAAGAGAAAGAGAAAGAGTAAGAGTAAGAGTAAGAGTAAGAGAAAGAGAAAGAGAAAGAGTAAGAGTAAGAGTAAGAGTAAGAGTAAGAGTAAGAGAAAGAGAAAGAGAAAGAGTAAGAGTAAGAGTAAGAGTAAGAGTAAGAGTAAGAGTAAGAGTAAGAGTAAGAGTAAGAGTAAGAGTAAGAGTTAGAGTAAGAGTAAGAGTAAGAGTTAGAGTAAGAGTAAGACTTACAGTAACAGTAACAGTAACAGTAGCAGTTTAAGTAAAAAAAAGTAAAAGTAAAATGAAAAGTAACAGCAGCAACAGCAGTAACAGAAGTAGTAACAGTGACAGTAGCAGTAACAGTAACAGTGGTATCTTCGGTACCACTTTTGGTGCCCGAGATATAAGACCTTATATTCATTTGTTTGAAAAAGTTAAAAAATTGCATTCAAGTAAACATTTTCCAAAAACAAGAAAATGCATATGCAAAAAATATGCAAATTATTAATTTGCCATATTTAAGGAAAACGCCAACGCTATACTTAAAATCGCCAAAATTTAGACAGTTAGATAACAATTATTAGTTCTGTGCTACCTCGAGTTTACCTTTAAATTTCAATATCCTTCACACATGACCTTGTAGGTAAAAATCAAGAGTGGCATCATGTTTGCCAAAACATTGTTAGTTAAAGTCTTACAAAAATCAAAGCATTTTGAGATCGTGATTTTTTTATGTTTTTCTTAAAAAACAACTTTGTCCTTGTGGGAGAGGAAGACATCCTTATTTTTTTCTAAAATTTTTTTGGGTGATCCTGACCACCCAAAGTAACTTCTGAGATCTCTTAAAATACGATCTAATTTTTTCGATACGCCCTAATCTATATCATTGGTAGGATTTCTAACACAACCGCAAATTTGACTTTATGCGTATGTATTTGTTAGCTTGTTTTTTATAAAAAAATTTTCATTTAGACTTTATTTAATTGTCTCTATTATGAAATAAAGCACATAATTTTATTGGCCATAAATTATGAAACCATAATGCCAAACGTTTTTGCAAAAAAAGTGCTCAAAAAATTTTAAAAATCTTGTCTTTAAACGTTGATTTTACCACAAATAACACAAGTTGGTCAAAAGTTTATATACTGTTTTTATTGGCTAGGTTATCCTTAAATTTAAAGTCCCAATCACCAACTACTTTAAACACTTTTTAAAAGAGTTACAGATCAAAAAAATTTTGTACTTTTTTAAGGTGTGTTTTTGAGGCTTTAAGTCAAATGCGACTGGTATTTTATCACTAGACGCACCCAGTTTCTATTGCAGATCTTATTTTTTAGTCTAGTTCTCTACGAAAATGCGTGGGGAGCGAAGAAAATAACACTTTTGCACATTCCATATATTTCATGGGTGCTCTAATACACATTGATTTTTCCATTGAAATATTCAGATTGAAATGTCAATCAATTTTTGAAAAACAAAACTTTTACTCACCTTTTGCATATAAACTGGGGTTGTATGTGGCAAATTGACATGTTGGCATGTTCAATTGATTCACCATTCCCATGGACATACGTGACACTGATGCTCGCTGTAATGGAGGGATGAGAAAATTAATATATAATTTTATTTTGTTTATTTAAATTAAAACAAAATACAGGGCATTTTGTTTTATATCATAAATTTGGATAGAGATATGCGGGTTTAGTAAAATTGAATTTTTTTTTAACTAAAAAGTATTCTAAATGTTAGGGATGAGTAGATCATGTGGAATGCATCCTTCTCTGCCATCTATGACTTCTCTGCCAATGAATCGAATAATTGCTTCCGCAGATATAAAGCTCATGTAACATTTGTGACGTGTTTTCTGTCTGTCCACCTACTTATGTAAGGCATTATTGCATAGGTATTTATTAAGTATGAGAAATTAATTTTCCCATACAATACAATATGGCATTGCAGTATAGTTTTTCACTACGCATCTTTTAAAAAAATACCTTCTGGCCTGAAACTGATAGCAACTTGAGTTATTTTTAGTCTTACGATAAAAAAAATCATTAAATAAATAGCAAGTAAATGCAAATATATAAGAAAAGCACGTACAGAAATTCAGAAATAATTATTTTAAAAAATACCAAGCTTTTTTAAAAAAAAATCTAATTTCACTGCAAGCATTGACAAAAATTTATTAATAACTTTTAAATACAAATTCTAAATGTTTGATAGTTTAAATCATTCTAGATTTTAGGCACAAATTCTAGTTGTTTGATAGTTCAGAAACACTGAAACAGCCTGAAGACTTTTCAGCAAATCTCAAAGTAACTTCAGTAACCATGCTTTGTTAGTGGCGAATTCTAACAGGTTGTTTGACTCCATAATAACATAAGCATAAACTAAAGTATAGCTAAAAAAACAACAACAAGATATATGAAAGGGAGAAAAACTGAGAAATTTGCACTGAAATCTCATCGCCTCTGTAATGTAGTGGGCTTAAATGCGCTTGCAAGGCGATCACGGCCCGGGTTCGATTTCCGTCAGTGGCATCACAAAGATTTCTGATGAAGCCTGTAGCAGGACCAAAATTGCAATAAAATCAGCTAGTGATGTTTTCCTTTTCATATTGAAAATGTTGTTTTTGTTGTTTATTTGGAAAAAAAATCGTTAGAGCAATTAGTTGTTCCTACCTGACCTAAAGCTCAGTAAACGATTTTAAACTATCAAACAACCAGAATTTGTATTTTAAATCAAGAATAATTTAAACTATCAAATATTTAGAATTTGTGTTTAAATCATAGAAAATCAACATAATAAATAACAAGGTCATATAGAAAAAACTTAATTTATTAATAACTTTAAAAATTGAAAAAATTCGAAGAATCGGATACAGAAGCTGCAGGAAAAATTTTAAATCAATCAACTGAAATTGCTTGTGTTCTGATGTCTATTATGCAAAAAGACAGATGCATTTTTAAAAACTTTACTGTGATGGATTTTTTAAAAATTAATTAAATTCAAATATTGCATAATATTTATTTGGTACTAGGCTCAAATAAAGTTCTAAACAAATTATTTTTAGCATTATAAAAAAACAACACAGTGCAGTATTTTATTTTTTGAGAAACATTTTTTCATCCAAAAAAAAAATAATGAATGTTTGTTCTTTATAATGGAGCAAAAGGCCTTAAAAAAACAAATTTTTACAAGTACCTATAAAAAGCAAATTTTGAGAGGTTTTTTTAAATGGTTTAAAGATTTAATAATTTAATAAAATAAAAGAATAATATTTAAATTAAAAAATTTAAAGTAACATTAAGTTAATTACAAAAATACACCTTATTATTCACATCAGTAGATTTTATTACATTTCATTATTATTTTATTTTATTACATGTTACATTCATTTTTCATTATTTCTGTATATGTGTTCAATTTTTTTTATGGTATTTTAGCCAATGCTGCATCAATAGTTGTTCCTAATCGTGTTGTACAAATATTTGGATTGCTTATCATTTGTAAATTAAATTTATGGAAGAGACAAGAATTATAGAAACAAGATTACGACATCCGCATGTTTTACCGCTTAGTTACGTAATTGGAGCCAACTGTTCCTATTGGCTAAAAAAAGATAGCTTATAAGGAAAAACATAGAGATGGCAACATTCATTTGGCTCCATTGACTTCAAAGTCATAATCTTGTTTCTATCATTCTTGTCAAAAAGGAATTGTTTAAGTGCCTGTAAGCATTCATGTCATCAATCGCAATTAAAATCTCCACCTAAAACAATTATCATTTTGTAATAATTTTCATCCAGTTCAATGGAACACTACTTTTTTTGTTGTTTCGATAGCCAATACACAATCCTTTTAAGGTATAATATACGTGTAAAAAGAGAAAAACAGTAGCTTGTTGTTAAACATTTTTTTGAGGTACAAGGAGTTGTTATTTTTTTAATTTTATACGGGTCATTGTACATAAAAACCACTTAAATAAATTTTTTTTTTTGTCAATTTTCTGGCTTTTTATAGAGGTCGATAAAAATGAAATTGAAAAAAAAAATACAAAACTGTTCGATGAATATGGCCTTTTCCATGTATCTGACACAAACAAATCAAATGTCATGTAAAGTATAGGTCAATAATTGAGCATCCCATTAACGAAAGACTTCCGGGGTTTTTTTTTAAATTATGGTAAATGTTTGAGTAAAAAGTTTTAAAGAAAAATAGATTTTTGCGCGCTTTTTTGTCAATTAAAAAAAAATAAAAGGAAATAGATACTTTAATTTAGGTGGGATGCTTAAAGGACAAATTTAGAAACAAAATGCAATAAGATTCATCGAAATTGAAGCAATAAATTTTGAGTTACCTATCGAACCGTTCTGGATGTTGTTTTTTTCAATTTCATTTCTAACGACCTCTATAGAAAGCCAGAAAATTGCTAAAAAAAAAATATTTCTATAAAGTATTTATATGTATAATAACATGTATAAATTTCAAAAAACTATAACAACTCCTTGTACCTCAAAAAAATGTTTGAAAAAAAGCTGCTGTTTTTCCATTTTCACACGTTTATTATACCTTAAAGTTTTTTCTAAATGGCCTTGTTATTTATTATGTTGATTTTATATGATTTAAATACAAATTCTAAATGTTTGATAGTTTAAATTATACTTGATTTTAAATACAAATTCTAGTTGTTTGATAGTTTAAAATAGCTTAAAGCTCAAAAAACGATTTTAAACTATCAAACAACTAGAATTTGTATTTAAAATCAAGTATGATTTTAACTATCAAACATTTAGAAATTGTATTTAAATTATAGAAAATCAACATAATTATCTACAATTTTTTAGAACATTGTAATGACGTTACTTCAATAGATTGTGTGCTTTGCCACAAAAATAGCAAACAAAATAGTTCAATTAATTGTTCTAACTTTGACCTTAAGCCAGTAGCGTAACTATATTTTGTGCAACCGCCCGCAGGTTTCTAAAAGCGCCCTGCTATTTACTTTTAGAGTAAAACTATGTAATTACTAGGTTACTAGAAGCGTAGGAGAAAACAAGAGAACCCTTAACAAAAAAAAAGGAAAGAAAAGAAAAGTAATTAAAAAAAGAGATTTTTTTAATTTAATGATCATTTATTACAACAGTTACATTTTTAGATATCTAATTTCATAAATAAATTAATATTTTATTTTAATAGAATTTGTTAAAAAAGGCAATAACGACAGAAATACTTTTTATAATAACAAATATAATAAAATTATAAGATTTTATTACAAAGTAGGTAAAAAAGAACACTTTACGTATTAATTGTTTAAAAAAGTAAACTAACTTAAATTTTGAATAAATGAGATTAATAGATTTATTTTTGGTGAAATGATAAGTTAGAAATGTTTAGTTTAAATGTTTTGTATTTGACGTTACCTGTTAACTAAAGAATTTGCTAACGTCACAAAATATAACCAACTGACTGGTTAAAATAACATCAGTAGCTGACTTGCTAAAAATATGAAAGCAAACGGGTAAATCGATTCCGACCATAATCGAGTTTTGCCAAACAAAGATGACTTTTGCTCAAAATGGGCGGCTTTTTTACATCGCTTATTACACCCTGATAAATCGTCTGTATGGGACTAACATTTTATTCCAGCACATACGTTGCATAGTGTAACGTCCCCATTTTTGGCCAAAAAAAGAAGGAGTTGTCGTAGAGCTATGAAAATTGGCACGAATATCTTTCTTGACAAAATTAAACAATCTTGAAAAAGTTATACAAATCCTACCTCTTCCACACCCACCTCCATATAAACGAAACCCATTTTTGCCTGAAAGTTTATTAAGTCTTTTCTCAAAACAACGAAATTTGCTACATAAGCTTCTCTTGTGATCTACTATATTTTAGTAACTCGGCCTTGGAAAATACTACCCACACAAATTAACTAAGTTTTTGTTTATAAATATTTGCAAGTTTTTTTGATTACAGCAAGGAAATTTTAAAAATTGAGTTGTTTTATGTTTGTACATAAGTCGAAATTTTGAAAAATAATAAATTTGAAAGTTGCCTTACATCAAATATATCTCACATTTTAACTAAACAGGTCACCATGTCACAAATGTATATCTTCTGTATTAGCGAGTACAAGCAAAATTTTTTTTTATTTGGTGAAATGTTTTCGTGAAAATTTTATAGTCAATCTTTCTCAAAATTATTTTTTAAGCACTTTTAAAAATTAAATATTTAAAAATTTGTATCCCGCTTTTACTGTTTACTTTTATGATAAGCTTAAAACCATATGTTCGAAATGTAAGCAAAAATAGTTATGTTGCCAGATATAAGAAATTTTACACTTTTTTTTTTGTATATATATAAAAAGAAATATATATAATTTGAATAACAAGAAAAATTGTATTTTTAAAAAATGCAACTTTAACGGCTTGTCATAATGAAACGGTTACTACTATTAAAAAAAAATTCTTTTTGATTTTTTCACCCAAGATGTTTTCTATTGAAAGCTATTAAAATATTTGAAAATTTCAAACGTCGATGTATTAGATTTTTTGCCGCTTATTTTACACTGTGCTTCGTTCTCCACTTTATTTGTCATTTTCATCAAGGTACTTGAGGGCGCCCCTGGCTAAGTTGCACCCGCGCTCTGCGGGCCCGCTTTTTACGCCACTGCCTTAAGCTCAATAAACGATTTTAAACTATCAAACAACTAGAATTTGTATTTAAAATCAAGTATGATTTAAGCTATCAAACATTTAGATTTTGTATTTAAATTATATAAAATCAACGTTTATTACACCTTAATAAATTATTGTGATCTGCTGCATCATAGCTCTAATCTCATAGATCTGCTGCATAGTATTCACATGTAGGATATATAGGATAGCTAATGCACAATCCTTTAAATAGATTATTGTCATTTACTGCAACATATCTTCAATAAATACTTAAAATGGAATGAACCACATTACATAACACAGCTTTTTGGCTTAGTGGGAACGGTGAATGACTATTGATCGAATAGTTGCGAGTTCGATTCTCACTTCTTACAAAATATTTTTAATTTTATATTCTCTTATTGTAATAGACGCAAACAAAAAGCAACAACAATTCTAAAAAAGGTGTTTTGAAAAATGTGTCGTTTTTGAGATTCTACTCAAGCAAATTACAAAACGAGGCGTAAAAAGCTTCGCTTCATAAACGAGCTTCTTATATGCACCTAGCGAAATAATTTTGAAGGCAAACTTTTTTCTTTAACAAAATTTATTAAACTCATAATAAGGCCATATATCTGTGTTCACAAGGAATAAAGACTAAGCTCAAAGTATATTTTAAACGATATTTTAATTGTACGAACTACGACCCATTTTTTTGAAATATCTATACCGTTACAAACAAAATATGTACAGACAATAGTGATGATCAATTGTGGGCAAAAAATGGATATCTGCATATTTCCAAAAATTGGCAATAAAATAAATTCCATATCGCTTTGTTACGATATTTTGAGTTTAGTCATTATTCCTTGTGACCATAGATATGTAAACAAGTTATTGGGTTATTAACTTCTCTATTTCATGTGCGCATGTTTGATCACTCTCATAGTTAAAAAAAAGGAAAAACAATTCTTACTGTTTTCGGAGCGATATAATTATAAAGGCATTACACATTTTTGCATTTTATTTGAATTGTAGTTAACGCAGAAGCAAGCAAGAGTAAGTAAATCTGTATTTGACTTTTTTTTTAGTAATAACCTTGATTTTGAATAAAATGCATTTAATTTTTATAAAATGCCACGTTCTCCACGTTGCCAGAAATAGCAAAAGAAAAAATCGAAGCTAACCATAATCAAGAAATTTCCAACTGCGAATTTGAGAAATTATTAAAAAGGTAAGTTTTGTCATTGATAATTTTACAAATGAGGCTGACCAGTATGAGTCCGCTAAGCGATAAGGAAGAACTCCACTTATCAATGGCAGAGCCAAAAGAGAAATTAAAAGACCTCCTATTAAGGATAATTTACGCGCAAAGGAAATAATTGGTAAGATGAACTTGAAAGTCGGTGTACGTCGTATGTAAAAAATCCTAAAATGAGATTTGGGACTCTCATTTGAAAAAAATGTGGTAAGCCGGCGCCTTTGCAAAGGCACAAAATGACCAGACTTTGATTTGCGGAATAGAATAGATTTTGGGATGAGAAATGGAAGTCGGTCGTATTTTTCGATGAAAAGAAGTTCAATTTGGATGGACCAGATGGTTCAGACAAATATTGGTGTTGCAAAGGTGCCTCCAAAATTAAGCGTCAGCACCGAAACTTTGGTGGAGGCTACCTCATGGTTTGGGGAAGTATGGGTTATAAAGGAACCACTCCAATTTACTTCGTTAGCGCCAAAATGGACTCGCTGCATTATATAAAACTGTTGGATGAAGTTCTTGTCTCCCTTGGAGAAGATATTTCTACCCCAGAATATATTTCCAACAGAACAATGCAGCAATTCACCTCTCTCGAAAAACTACAGAGTTCCTGGAGTCTAGGGGTATACCAACTCTCGACTGGCCGGCTCTTAGTCCTATTCTGAACCCTATTGAGATATTATGGTCCATACTATTAACCAAAGTTTTCTATCATGGCCGTCAATTTAAGGACCTAAAGGAGCTGAAAACTGCAAAATTCTAGAAGAGTGGAAGAAAATTGATCCCATGCATATTCATACTTTGATAAACTCAATGCCAAGGCGTCTGGAAGAAGTTATCAAAAACAATGGAGGTCATACTTCTTATTAAAAATATTTTTATAATTAAAAATATTTAGTGCGTTTATATTTATTTCGTACAATTTTTTAGTTTCTTTTGTGTTTTCTTCTTTAATAAGTTTAAGAAAAAATTTAAATATTTTTTAATTCCATTATTTTATGTTTCAATCTATTGAATTAATAAAGTTTAAAACTATTTATTAGAAATGTTGCTTAATTCTCTTAAAATCACGTTATTTCTTGCTGGCTTTATAATTATTTCGCTTGATGTATATTCTCTAAGGTGACTCGACTTGTATGGAGGAAAAAAGTTCATTTGTGCCCATCTAAAAATGAACATTGATATTTTTATGGCGATTCCCAAAATATTTTGGCTATACCGAAATCCGTCAGTGTAGCTCACCGTTTTGCAAAAACCTTCAAAAATCATGTTTTTTTTTTTAAATATGTTGGCTAGTGTAATAGTCATAAGAAATTAAACCGTCACAAATATTAGACCTAAAAGAGTTCTTCTAATCTACATCAAAACTTTTTAAATATTTGCAATCGAATTTACGATAATTATGTTTTTTATTCGTTTTTTTAAAGTTTTTTATTATCTTCACTTAAAATCAAATAACTTTATTATTTCTTATGCGATCCTCGTTTTCAAGACATCGTTGAAAATATATGGAGTGCTTTCATTTATTGCTTAAACTGAATTACATAAAAACTGAAATATTTAAGGAAGCCTTTGTTGCAGAAAACTCCTACTGGAGAAATGAAATAAAATAACAAACAAAAAAAGACGAGCATTTCACTAGTTGTGAAATCATTATTTTTACCCCAACAGTATTACACAGCGATAAAAAAAGAAATTATTGCTGGGAAAACAACTGAAATTCTTGATTAAAAAAATTGTTTATATATAATCCTTTTTAGATTCTATTTTATTGTAAAGTGTTTATGATCTTATTTTGCTTGCGAGGAGTCCCTTTCGATTTTTATAAAATGTACCCCAATTTCGTGGGAACGAGTAATCTATAAAGCGTTTATTTAAAATTAGCTAACTTCGTCTCATTCCACCGAAAAATGAGGAAAAATAAGTACTTTCCGAGTTTTTCCTCTTGACTTAAGACGAAGAACAACTTCAACGTTCTAAGGAACACTTCAGCGAGATTTAGCTGAGATTTTGTGTTAAGCAACACTGACTTTCCTGAAAGCGCACCCTAGAAAAAGAAATGAAGTCCACAGGACAATCAATCAAGAATCTACAAGGCGCAATATGACATAAAAAGAAATAGAAAAAGAGTCGTTTCTTATTATTCGTTTTCATTTTTGATATTTTATTCTATTGCTTCCAGTATTTTTCACCGTAGTCGTTTTCTGCAACAAAGACTTCCTTAAATATTTCAGTTTTTATGTTATTCAGTTCAAGCAATAAATGAAAGCACTCCATACCTTTCTTATGATGCCTTGAAAACGAGGATCGCATAAGAAATAATAATGTTTTTTGAATTTAAGTGAAAATATTAAAAAAAAAAAATGTTAAAAAAATGAATAAAAAACATAACTATCGTAAATCTGATTGTAAATATTTAAAAAATTTTTGATGCAGATTAGAAGAACTTTTCAGCAGGGTTCAGAAATTTTCACTCATGTAACAGAAATTTCCAACATATATGTAAATAAACACTATTTGAAGCACACAACACACAATTTTATTTTCATTTCATTTTTGTGTGTAACGTAGTTATCGTGTTGTTGATCATCCAACATGAATTCTTCGTTTTAATATTTGCTTGTGCGTCACAAACTCAAACAATGATCGATCTCAACAATTCTCTGTGTTTCAGTTTTACACTTATGTTTGCGTCAAAATGTTCATGTTGGAGAATTCAGGGCTTTGTCAAAACCAAAACAAAGACAATTTTTCCAACATGAACAAGTGGTGTTTGCAAAACTGTCTTTGTTTGTGTCGGTCATTAAGATCGATCACAACCGTCGTGTGGCGTAAAAAACAAATGCTGTTCTGGTTGCTGTGCAGCGTATTGAACTGGTTTTTGGCCAAGTGTAGCAAATTTCGGCGTCAATTAGAAAATATTTTAAAATATTGAAATAATTACCTAATAATTTGTCTTTTCAAGAGTTTTAAACTTCATTTATCAGTGTTAAGGGGTCGCTGATTTCGAATCTAAAGTCAGAATTTTAAAATTCAAGATGGTGGATAGGGTTGCCACCTTAATTTTTTATAGTTTTATGAATTCGGGGCTGGCAAAAAAAAAATCGTACACCAAAAATGGGTCGCTGAATCCGAATCCGTTGTCAGAATTTCCAAATTATAAAATTTTCGAAATTCGAAATCAGTGAACCCTTAACACTGATAAATGACGTTTAAAACTCTTGAAAAGACATAATATTAGGTGGCAACCCTATTATTTCAAAATTTTATAATTTGGAAATTCTGACAACGGATTCGGATTCAGCGACCCATTTTTGGTATACGATTTTTTTTTGCCAGCCCCGAATTCATAAAACTATAAAAAATTAAGGTGGCAACCCTATCCACCATCTTGAATTTTAAAATTCTGACTTTAGATTCTGACTTTAGATTCGAAATCAGCGACCCCTTAACACTGATAAATGAAGTTTAAAACTCTTGAAAAGACAAATTATTAGGTAATTATTTTAATATTTTAAAATATTTTCTAATTGACGCCGAAATTTGCTACACTTGGCCAAAAACCAGTTCAATACGCTGCACAGCAACCAGAACAGCATTTGTTTTTTACGCCACATGACGGTTGTGATCGATCTTAATGACCGACACAAACAAAGACAATTTTGCAAACACCACTTGTTCATGTTGGAAAAATTGTCTTTGTTTTGGTTTTGACAAAGCCCTGAATTCTCCAACATGAACATTTTGACGCAAACATAAGTGTCAAACTGAAACACAGAGAATTGTTGAGATCGATCATTGTTTGAGTTTGTGACGCACAAGCAAATATTAAAACGAAGAATTCATGTTGGATGATCAACAACACGATAACTACGTTACACACAAAAATGAAATGAAAATAAAATTGTGTGCTGTGTGCTTCAAGCAAATGTTTGTGAGTGAAGGTGTGTGAATATTCTGAACCCTGCTTTTCAGGTCTAATATTTGTGACGGTTTATTTTCTTACGACTATTACACTAGCCAACATATTAACGAAAGACATGATTTTTGGAGGTTTTTGCAAAATGGAAAGCTCACTGACAGATTTCGGTATAGCCAAAATATTTTGGGTATCGCCATAAAAAATATTAATGTTCATTTTTAGATGGGTACAAATGGAAATTTTGTTTTGAGTCACCTTAATATTCTCATATCAATATACTTAGGCATTATTTTTTCTAGTCAGTCTTTGAAGTACCAATTTTGTTTCGACAACTTTAATTTTTATTTTTGCATTGTATGCCTACCAAATATCTTTTTTACCCCAAGCATCAAAGAAAAAAATTAAACTGTGTTATCATGCACACCCAAATGGAAGTGATAACATTATTTCAATCTGTGCTGCACGAAAAACCAAAAAGGACGAAAGTCAAAAGTATTGTGTGATAGTACATGCTTTTTTTTTGCATGCTTTGCGCTTCTTCAATAACAGATATTTTTTATTTTACTTGTAAATCACTACTTTTTAATATCAAATAATTTTTTTATTACTTGCATCTAAGTTAATTTTATTAGAAAACTCTGCTTACCGGATGCGATTGCAGAGAGTCCAAATCCACCAAAGGGCAGGAAGACCGATGCTGTTGCTGAAACTTAGGCTGATACGGTTCAAGCATGCGAATTTTTCCCCACCGATTGAAAAATAGCACAATGGCGCACACCCAAAGCATCAAGACCAATCCAACAATAAGCACCTCCTCGGTGCGGACGATGATTTTTGGGCCTGAAAATAATATTAAAGAAGAATAAAAATTAAAACTCATTTAAACTTTTATCCAAACATACACAGTGTGAGCATTTCAATTAGCATTAAAAAAATCCTGTTTTACGCTAAAAGTCACGCGCTTCAACGCGGATTTTTTTAGTTTTTTTTTTAATATTTCCAGCATATAAAGAAGAAAAAAAAATCAGTTACGCTGTGTTACCGATACCTAATCACAGCGTAACAAAGAGGAATTATCCGTATGCCACTTATGTGGTACTTCTGCTGGCAACGTGTCCCTGATTTTGTTTGTCATCATGTCTCAGTTGACGACGTCTCTTAGCTAATCCGGATAATAACATTCACCAAACTTGAACTGAGGTCAACATCACGTAATTTTTAAACATCTTTTGAATTCCATGTCACGTGCCTTGCTACGTTTGTTGGTTGTATTGTTCTCTGTTGTTTTTGTTTTTTTTTTCTCCTGACTTATCCGTTCTAAACCAATTTTTTGCTATTTTCTTCAATTGCATCTTAAGACACGAGCTCAAGTATATGTTCTGGCTTTTGTGCGGGATATTGAGTTAAAAAGATTTCTGCTTATCTAACAGGAAAAATGTGTCATGTTTTCATAAACGTGTTTTTATTTTGAGGATTTCGAAAGAATATTGTTATTATGATGTAACAAAACTCGAAAAGAATATTTGGCAAAGCTGAACAATTGCAACTTAGATAACTATGATATTAACGTTATGAGCACATACAACACTTATCATATTAGGAGAAAAGCTACAAATAAATTGACTGGCTTGGGTTAATATATGTGTGAGTGAGTTAAGGAACTTTCATCATTTGCTGTAAGAGATTTAAAAATTTGTAGAGGTTTCCTTCTGTTACTATTTTCAGAGGCTTTTAAAGACAACAACTCTTTTCAGTATAACGCATAGTGGTAGTGGTAATAAAAATTATAAATGTCACTCACAGAAGTCTTCAGAAATGTCTAAGCATTTGAAAGTAGATGGCATCACTATATAAATTACAACAACACTTTTACTTTACTGTGAGAAACAGTTTAATATAATATTTTTATTAAAAACTAGCTGATATACCCGGTGTTACTTCAGAAGCTATTAGAAGGCTTTAGACATAAGCTTTTTAAATTAAGGCATATTTAAGAAATTGTTTTCTAAAAAAATATATAATATGGACATAAAATTTTATTTGCATATTAATTTTATATCATCAGTTTAAATAAATTTTTTTTCTTGTAACATATACAGTGACACATATTCGTATAAACGCACTCTTAATTTTAAATTTGCTACCTTCTCTCTCTTTTATTAATGCATTATTCAAAACAAATTCAAACTCATATTGTTCACTAAACTAACGGAAATTTGTACTGAGTGCAAAAAGCTGTTTTCGTTGTTGTTGTTTTATATAAATCAGTTCAGTTTAAATATTTTACTAAAAACAAGTACACATTCCTTTAAACGCACCTGAATAAGGAGGTCGAAAATATATTAGTGGTTTAAAGAAATAAGTATTTGCTTGTATTTAATTAACAATTGGTAAGTTGTGTTTAATTTAAATGTAAAAATATTTTCTTAATGATATTTTTTTAAGATTTTATCAAAATGCCAAAGGGAAAATACCTCAATGACACAGAAAAAGTCCAAATCAACTTGTACCATAAAGAGGGTTATTCAAATCGGGAAATTGGGCGGAGACTAGGAAGATCAGAAGCAGTCGTCCGCTCTTTTTTAAAAAACGGTGTTAATTATGGAGTAAAAAAATCCACGAAAGGCAATCGAAAACTGAGTATTCGCCAAGTTAATCAAATTAGGAAGGAAGCCACCACAAGTTTTTTGAACTCAACTCAAATAAAAGAAAAATTAGATCTTCCAGTGACAACGAGGCACATTGCACACATTTTACGTAACTCAGATAACGTTAAATGGAAAAAACCGGTGAGCAAGCCTGTGTTGAAGCCGCATCACAAAAAGGCGCGCTTAGACTTCGCCCAAAAACACATGCAATAATCAACTGAGTGGGACAATGTTGTGTTTTCCGACGAAAAAAAATTTAACTTAGATGGCCCAGACTCTTACAGCTGTTATTGGCATGATTTGCGAAACAATGACGCACGTATGTCAAAAAGAAACTTTGGTGGTGGCAGCGTTATGGTGTGGGCGGCATTTTCATCTAGAGGTAAAGCAAATATCTGCTTTGTGCCGCCCAAAATGAATTCTAAAAAATACACGGAATTGTTGGATGATGCTCTCATTTCATTTTTTGATGATAAAATGGTTGAAGACAGTATTTTTCAACAGGATAATGCTGCCATTCACGTTTCTAAAGAGGCATTAAAGTGGTTTGAAGAGCACAACATCCCACTTATGAAATGGCCTGCATGCAGTCCCGATTTGAATCCGGTGCAGAATCTTTGGGGATGCATATCACGCAAAATCTATGGACAAAAAGCCCAAGGACACCTTTACAAAACCGTGCTAGAGCTCAAGTTGGCCATTAAGGAAGCTTGGGAAGATTTAGATCGTCAGTTGCTGGAAAATTTAGTGAAGTCGATGCCGAATCGTATATTTGAAGTTATAAATAAAAATGGTGGACCAATTAATTATTGAAAATTAAATAAATACCCATTCCTATTGAAAATTAAGTTGATGCGTTTAAACGAATATGTACTTGTTTTAAGTAAAATATTTAAACTGAAATGATTTATATAAAACAACAACAACGAAAACAGGTTTTTGCACTCAGTACAAATTTCCGTTAGTTTAGTAAACAATATGAGTTGGAATTTGTTTTGAGTAATGCATTAATAAAAGAGAGAGAAGGTAGCAAATTTAAAATTAAGAGTGCGTTTATACGAATATTTGTCACTGTAGTTTTTATATATAAAGATGGCACTGAAGTTGGTATGCTTAACCCATTTTCGGCACGATTACGATTTCCGTGGCCCCAAGATCTGAATATGCAGTTTTGAATAGCTCATTGAGAAAATAATATTCACCGAAGGATTTATCGATATATCAATTAGTTATCGAGGTACTGATTTTTAAAAAATTTTACTAAAAGTAGTCTTAATGTAAATTTGACTATAAAAAATAAAAAAATATACTGGCCATTTCAGCCCTTGGAAGGACTTTGACCTGGCTTCTATTGATCAATTGTGTTGTGCGTGTTATTAAATGTTTGATCACAAATGGCCGAGAACTGGACCTACGTGTTTTATGCCGACTCCGAACGGCTTATGTTCTCAAGAAGCTTTACATGGCAATTTTTACTCTCTGAGGTTTGCCATTGTCTGCAGAGAGGTGACGACCGAACAGAAAAATTAATTCAATTGAAAAAACTTTTCTGTCTGAGCTGGAATTGAACCCGGGCTACCGCGGTTCTTTAGCTTAGAGGCCACGCACTCTACCCACTAGGCTACAGTCGCCAATTTGACTATATCTATGCTAATATTTGACCGATCGGGATAATTTGGGTATCATTAAAAAAAACAAATAATTGTGCAATTTGTAAAAGGCAGAGCCACTTTTTTATAAAAATTAGGAAAAATATCAATATGTGCTTCAGAATACAACAAACAACCTTTGATAAAAGTCTATCTGGCTCCTTTTACAGAAAAAGTACATTTTGTAAAAGGCAGAACCATATTTTTTTTCGTTTCATATTAAAAACATTTTAAAAGTTTTTCGAATAGCATCTAAATCATTCAGATCGGACAAATATTAGCAAAGGTATAACCGAATTTTAATATTGGTTCCGTTGAGTAAACATTATTTTGGAAAATCAATATCTCTATAGCTAATCAATACATCGATAAATCCTTCGGCGAATCTTATTTTCTCAAAGAGAACTGCAAACTCAAACTCGAGGGGCCACGGAAATCGTAATCACCCCCCATTTTCTACCGCGCTGCAAAAATGTTTGAATTTTCTGATACTAGTGATTTTGATCCAAATAACGGTTTGGTTGAATATCTGCTTTAGGGAGCTAATCATAAGTATAAGGACAGATTTGAATAAAAACCTTTCGATCTACTTTCTGTTTCTGTTGAACAATCTAATTTAAATCACTTTTCATTACTTAATATAAAACTTACTTAATATTGTAATTTGACAGTGATTACACTTTAACCCATTGTTCAGGCGTTTTACAGAATTGTAATTGACTGAATAAAATAAGATGCCAAGCAACAACTAACTACATGGCTTAATTCAACTTCTGATTAATATTAGTCATTTGACGTAGGATTTTCCCATTTGTGGCGATAAAAAAAGACGATTCCGATTTCTAGGTCACCGCAATTTAAAAGTGTTTTCTGAGGCATCACGAAATAGACCCCAATTGAAAACAATTCAATGCACTAACACCCAATGATATAAGTACCAACGAAAATAAAATTAACCCCAAACGAAAAAAATTAAAGAAAGCCCAAATGCAATGAAATAACACCCAAATAGAATATGAAATAAGTCCCAAAATTTAGGGTTTATTTTATTATGAAATAACCCCGAACAAAAAAAAAAGAAATAAATCCCAAAAATAAATTAAATAAGAGTGCCGGGACATAGTCCCAAGGGATATAATCCCAAATTTCAAATTTGGTACTATGGCCGCTTTAAGAGATCAAATTTTTGGGATTAATTTTTGGAATCCGAAATTTCAAATTTCAAATTTGGGACTATGTCGCTTAGGGCTATGTCCGGCACCCTTATTTCATTTATTTTTGGGGCTTCTTTAATTTTTTTTTTCTTAGGGTTTATTTCATAATAGAATAAACCCCAAATTTTGGGACTTATTAAATTTTCAATCCAATTTCTCCCAATTCTAATTTTTGGCCCCTTTTTTTTTGAGGACATAATCCCAAATTTGAAAAAAAAGTTTTAACTTAAAATGAAATTATCCCCAAAATGAATAAAATAACCCACAATGAATAGTCACTTCTGCTGACAGTTTGGTGATGGGACACAGCCCCAAGTGACATAAAACCAAATTGAAAACGTGATTTGGGGCTATGGCCAGTTTCGCAAGGGTCATAAGACTCAAAAAGTTGTTGGTCATAAGCCGTAATCGGAAGGAAAGCAGAACAACTTAGGTAAATATGCCTGAAATAACAACTTTTTGTTCAAGGGGAAATTATTTAATCGCAAAAAACACTCTAAAAAACTTCTTCCCTTGTACGGAATGGTAATAAAAACATTTCGTACGAATTCGAATTTGCAAATAAATTTTTAATATGCGCCTTTTACAGAAAAAAAATAATGTCAAAATGATCAAATATACAAAATGCGAAAAAGCTTTTATGCAAGTTTTAAAACAGACCCATTTTGCCCACTTCTACCATATATTTGGTTTCATATGCGCCTTTTACAGAAAGAATAATTTGTAAAAGGCGCAGCTACATGGAAAAAATAATGCCAAAATTGATCAAAAATTACACAATGTGAACAAAATTAAACCGAATTTTATTATAAGCAGCTCTTCGATAACCTAAATTAAGCAAAATCAAATTACCCCCAAATAAATGCAAAAAACCCACTAATTTAAGAAATGAAATAACCCAAAAATTAAAAGAAATTACAAAGAAAAACAAATTAAAATGAAATAATCCCGTAATAAAATTTGATTGGAGCTTATTTCAATGGGGTTTATATCATAATAAAATAAAACAAAAAAAATTGAATATTTCCATTTAATTAAATAGTCAGCGCTGTCGAAAGTACTACAATTGTAGTATTTTACTCCTATTGTAGTATTTTACTCCTATTGATTCGTGAATACTATACTCCCCAAATACAAAACGTACTACTATTTCTAAATAGCAGAAAACAGCCTCATGTGAACTCACCGTTGCTGCCAAAAAAAAATTTCTATGAACGTCTCCTTTTTTCGTTCACTTTGTTCGTTAAATTTTCTTGTTCATCTACAACTGAGACTTTTGAATCTTCAAAGCAAATATTTGATGCATTTGGTGAGGAAGAACTATCGACAAAAACGCAAATAAGAAAAAAAACGCAATATTTTCGATCAATTTAGGTAACCGAATAAAACTGGCTTGAACAAAAAATAGGCTCAAACAAGATTGTGTTTTGCAATACGCACTTAAAGCTTGTTCAGATCTAGCTCAAATTATATGTCATGAACTTAAGGACCCACCAAGTTTTGCTTAAGCAAACAAAAGTATCAGAGAAAAGTTTACGAAAAGTGTGATTAAGTAGAAAAGTCGCCCAAGTTGGCAGATTTCATGCTTAACAAAATGTCAAACGTTGACAAAATCTTGACAAAAATCTATTAAAAAAATTAAAAAGCTTTTTGAAAAATTTCTTGAAGTAGTTCCTGTCAGCTTTTTCATATATGGGTATTTCCACAGGAAAGTCTACCGTGACCAAAAAATTAAAACTTATTAAAAACTTATTATTTTATGATATTATCTAAGAGAAACATTTTAATTTTATTAATTTAAGCAATTTGTACATAAAATTATTAACCATGATGATCACATCGTCTGCACTGTTTCACAAATGTAGTTTTTCTTTTTCGTAAGTGTTTAGTAAATGTTTCATAAACATTTTTGTTTTATTAAAAATGGAAGGCATTGGCTGAAGACAATGAAAAAATGGTTGATGCAATTAAAGGAAAATATATTGAATTTGTTTTTAATTACCTAATTACATAATTACTTAACTACCTAATTACTTAATTACCCAATTAAATTGCAATGGAAAAAACTGTCCCGTGCGACCTGTCCCGTGCGACCTGTCCCGTGCGACCGAGCTTAATATTAAATTAAAAAATAAGTGTTAAATATTATTGGGTAAAATAAAAGCAATTTAAAAGAAACACCAATGCACAATATCCATAAAATAAACTCTTTGAAATATTCCTTCAGACTTCGCTGAATTCGGCGCTTGAGTTGTTGTCCTCGAAAAAAACTTCCGTTTTTGTCCCGTGCGAACCCCGTTGTTTTTGGCAATTATTTTGAAAAGGAAAAATTACCGATAATCAACCTTAGCACCACTTATAGAGCTTACTATGAGTTATAAGTTAAGACCATTATCAAAATATAAATCCGTGTTATTACTACTTTTTTTCCAATTTAACTGCGTACGACTGTCCCGTGCGACACCATGGAAATGCCCATATGTTTTTTAGCAAATTTTTATAGGATTTTTAACAAAATTGGGATCTGCATTAGTTTTCAATAAATAATAACGTATTTTTTTCAATTGAGAGATAGAAAAAAATGTTTGTGCATATCGCTCATTTACTTAAAGACCGTAATAACTCAAAAAACGCGATTTTGCAGAAAATGCGTTTAAAGTTTTTAATTGCCTTGCACCTTGTAAGAAAAGCGAGAGGCATATTCTCTTCTCACGCGGAGAGTATTCAAAATAATAACATGAAATTTTTACACAATATGAAGCATGAGATAAAGAACAATTCTGCATCATTACATTGGTGTCGGAAGCGGGGGAAAGGGGAGCAGTTGTCCCCCCCACTTTTTTAGTCAGATTAAAAAGAAAACTTCAAAAGTTATTCGAAATGTCAGTTTTTTTTACAACGATAATATTTTTGTATTAGATATTTTCCTCTTCTTTCTCTCTTCTTCATAAGCATGCTTGCGGATAACCATTTTCTTTCTCTGTGTTTGCAAAAAGATAGAGCAAAATGTAGAGTTTCTACTGCAAACCCACCACTTCAGTTTAAAAGCACCCTTAAGTATGTAGCTTAATACTGTAATATTGTAATCGAAGCCTTCAACGGAAAAGTGCCTTCTGAACAAAATCTAAAAAAAAACTAGATCTTTATGCAGATGACTTTGATGTGAGCGACCTCCACGCGCAACTTAAATTGCTGAAGCAATTGCCTGGCCAAACACCTTCAAATTGTAGTGGCATTGTATCCCAATTTGCGAAAAATTCGGATACTGTAAGAAAACTATTAAATGAAGTTGTAAAACTTATTGCTTTGCTTTTGACTGTGCCTGCATCAGCAGCTTCATCTGAGCGTTTTTTAGTGCACTAAGACGACTTAAAACGTATCTTCGAGCAACTATGACACAGAAACGACTCACTCATGCGACGACTCACTTATACACATTCACAAAGATAAGACCGAAGAATTGAATTCGATAGAGGTGGTGAAAGAGTTTGTTTCTCGCAAGGACAGAAAGAAACATTTTGGAATAATTTAAATTAATATAACTTTTTGTACCTTATTGCATTTAAACCTTGTAAAGATATACCTAGTCTTGCTTTATAAAAGCAACCATTATTTCTTATATTTTCATATTACCATATGAAAGATCCTTTAAGGAATGATCTCTAATATTGAAATTGGAAGAACTTCTAAAAATAATGAAATATTAATATTTTTTATATATGTTTATATATTTTATTTTAAACTAAAATAAAAAATTTGTGTATTCACATTCATGTTTCTTTGAAGAAATTTTGGTGAACTTTTTTGCACCACCATTTGTATTGCCCCCCCCAGATGAAATTCGCTTCCGACGCGCTTGCATCATTATCATAAAAATCGTGTTTTTTGAGTTATGACGGTCTTCAAGTAAATGAGCGATATGTTAAAAAGGGTGGTCATCAGCTAACACATAAAATATACTTATTGTGCTGCTTGGCTTATAAGCTGTGGAAAACATAAAATTTCACAGCGAAAAGATTCAAATTTGCCATGATTTTCTTAAATATACACAAACAACAAAAAAAAAAACAATATTTTTCATTGCAAAATTTGCCATACACATAGTAAAATTTTAATTAAGCACATGCTCAACACTGTTAGCAACCCTATCCTATAACATAAATCTTGTGTTTCAATTAGAGAAAACAAGGATACATGCTTTAGTTCCAATTACAAAGGAGTTATTTAAAGCAATATAGTATTAGAACATTTTGTCAAATTAAGTACTGCTCCGATGTCTTTTTAAAACAACAATATTTTAATGATGAAGAAATTTATTTAGATTTCAATCAAAAATATATTAGATAAGATTTAGCAATTCTAATAAAAAAGGAGCACAGACTATTCAAACAGAAATATCTTAAATGAAACAAATATGTCAACAATATTATATAGAGCTTTGTAAAGAATTTGTATCTCGATTAAAATTCAATGATGAAGTTTTAATTTCTTTGAAGGGAATTTATCCAAAAAGTTTAGCTCCAAGTCTTGTGCGATTAATGACAGTTTTTCCAAATTTAATAAGAGAGACTTAGACGAAGGAATTAGAACACAAAAAATTAGGACCAAATTAAAAGAAGAACCAATTTGTTGCAAATCTCTATTTTTCGCAATCAAAAAATAATATGATTAAGTTTTAGTAAACATCATTCGAAAACTAACAAAAAGGTGCACATGTTTTTTTTTAACAAATCTTGGTCAGTTATTTAAGTATAAGCGATTGCAAAAAAGTCCTTTTTTAAAACGTATTATAAAAAATTTTTGAAATAAAAAACCATAAAATAACTTTTGTACAAATGGTGACCATGTATGATTGCAAATTTTGTGATTGCAAATTTTATATTAAATATATTAAATATTTCTACAAATTTTTAAATTTATTTTTTTGGTATGTTATAATTTAAGTATTGAAAATTAAAAAAAAAAGAAAAATAATTAAATTTCATATTATTTTTAGTGTATTTTGATAAAGTACTACTTTGTGTTTATTTTCAACTACTAAAGTACTCCTAAAACTGCAAAAATACTCCCCAAGAACTAAAAATTTACTACTTTTAAAAAGTGTAAAACGGCAGCACTGATCATAGTCCCAAAAAATTGGGAGTGATTTCATATGAAGTAACTCCCAAAAATGTAAAGGCATTTTTATGGGCTTATATCGTTTCTTTTTTGGGGCTTATTTGAATTGGGGTCTATTTCGTGGTGCTGTTTTCTGGTAGAGAACAAAATAAAATTTTTTGGCTAAACGACAATTCGATAATTAATCTACGTATCTTTTCTTATTTCTCAAAATTAATTAAATTTGGCTTGGATTTTCGAGAAAGCTTGCGCTTACCGTCATTTTTACTAATCAACGACTTTTCATACAAAAATACATTGTACTGAGAAATTCTATAGTTTTCAAGATATCGCCATTACTGAGATGTCATAATAACGGGATTTTTTCAAAACTTACTACATGTAAAAAATTTCACCATCACAGTATATATGTTACACACAATAATGATTATTGTAGGGTATCCGTAAGTGATAGCGAAAAATGGCTGGCATATTTTTAGTACATCTCAGCTCATGCTCTTCTATCTCTTATAGCTTAGGAGTTATTATGGAAATTTCCATTTAAACGCTCATATTTCAGGTCAAAGGACATCAATCGAAAAACCAACAAAATTGTGGAAATGACTTAAAACATAGATTTAGGTATACAGTAGTGGTCACGAATTTAGCACACTTAAAAAAGTAAAGTGAACACTTAAATTTTCCATTTATTCGTTGTAAATTTTTAATTAACTTTTTTTTTAGTGTGTATATTATATCTTCTTTATTTCTTATATACATATTTTTGTTTCAAAACTTTTTTTATAGAACTTTAAATCAAATAAAAATTAAAAATAAGCATTCCGACTTGGTCATGAAGTTAGCACACGAGAGAAGAAATGTCTAGGATAAAAAATATAATCAAAATTAATTGCATAAAACTCAATATTTCATAGGAAATCCCTTATTCTTAATTAGTGCATCTCATATCCTTGGTAAACTTTCGACCAAAGCCTCACAACGGTATTTTGGAATGCTATACCGAATCCTTTGGATTTCCCTCCAAAAATCTGGCAAATTTTTGGGTTTTACTGTTAGTATTTGCTGCTCGACATCCCTCCACAAATTCTCAATCAGGTTTAGGTCCGATGCTTGCGATGTCTTCTTCAAAATATCAACATGGTTGTCTTCCAAGCAACTCTTAACTGTGTGAGCACTGTGCTTTGGATCATTATCCAGCATAAAACGCTATTAAAGCGGCAAATTATCCTCTTAAAACGGTATCTTGGTATTGAAAAGTATGTTTTTGTAAACATGCTGATTCATTTTTTGGTAAATTTTAACAATCGGACCAACTCTGTGCCAAGAAAACGCCGCCCATACCATAACATTTGAGCCACGCTGTTTAATAGTCTTGAGCGTGTACTTTGTTTGGATAGTGTTGCATGATTTGAGGACGCCACACATATTGTTTGCTGTCAGATGCGAACCGGCAAAACTTTGATTCATCCCTCCAAAACACATTTTTCCAAAAATTCGTTGACTTTTTAAAAATTCTTTTGCATACGCAAGACTGTATTTAATATTTTTTGCGACACATGTGGTGTATGTTGGGCTATAAAGCTACGAAAATTGTTTTCATTCAAGCATCTTCTTATGCCTTCTGAGGACACATTTATGCCATATTTTGATGAAATTTCATATTTCATTTTATTTGAGGTCTTAAAAGGATCCTTAAGTGAGGCTCTATAAATAAAATGGCCCTCTCTTGCTATTGTTTTTCGCGCTCTAGGTCGCTATTTTACATTTATAATACTCTAATACTGCTCTACATGTTTAAATGCGTTATGAAGGGCATCACTGCTTTATTTGACCACCCATTTAACAGCTGATAGTTGCTTTTTGTTAAGTTTGCAATAACATTTTATTATGAATCGACTTACACCAGAGCAACGCGTGCAAATTGTGGAAATTTTTAATCAAAATAATGGTTCTGTTCGTCAAACTTATCGTGCACTTCGTCCCGTGAGACGCCGAACAGTGAAGAATCTGTAGCCGCTGTACAGAAAAGCATTGAAGATGATCCTAATCAATCAATTCGTCGCCGTTATCAGCAACTGGGGTTGTGTCCTTCCACTTTATGGAAGATTTTACGAAATATCTTGCTTGAAACCTTTCAAGATTCAACATGTGCAGGAATTAAAGCCAAACGAACATCGTATGCTCCGCCAATTCGGCGAATGGGCTGAAGCACAAATTGATATTGATTTTGAATTTTCATGGAAAATTTTATTTTCCGATGAAGCCCATTTTTGGTTGAATGGGTACGTAAATAAACAGAATTGTTGTATTTGGAGTGAGGAGAATCCACAAGCTTTTGTCGAAACACCATTACATCCACAGAAAATTACTGTTTGGTGCCCCATTGGACTATTTTCTTTGGGGCTATGTACAGTCACTTGTCTATGTCGATAAAGCACAAACAACTGAACACCTGAAATCAATATTTGAAGAGTTCTCGGCGAGATACGGCCGCAAATGCTGCGAAAAGTTTGTGAAAATTGGTGTTCCAGATTGCGCCTTGTACGCGCCAGCCGTGACGGCCACATGGCCGAAATCATATTTAAGCATTAATGTCATAAAATTTTCTATCCGAAAAAGCCCATTTCATTGATATTAAAAATATATTACTATGTTTTATTATGATTTAAACTTGTATAACTCTATAAAAAACACCCTTTATAATAACTTTCAGGAACATCTAAGAAGCAGAGCAATCTCTGAAACTATGCTTCCACCATTTTTCATTTGCTGAATCAACTGTCGCTGAGTCTCTGAAAATCAGTAGCCTTTCGCCATACCTTTCAGCATTTTTTTGTTAGAACTCAATTAGAAACTTAATAAATTTAGTATATCGTACTAAAAATAAAAATATAAACTGGTCATTTCAGCAATTGGAAGGACTTTGACCTAGCTTCTATTGATCAATTGTATTGTGCGTGTTATTAAATGTTTGATCACAAATGATCGAGAACTGGACCTACGTGTTTTATGCCGACTCGAAACGGCTTATGTTCTCAAGAAGCTTTACATGGCAATTTTTACTCTCTGAGGTTTGCCATTGTCTGCAGAGAGGTGACGACCGAACAGAAAAATTATTTCAGTTGAAAAAACTTTCTGTCTGAGCTGGAATTGAACCCGGGCTACCGCGGTTCTATAGCTTAGGGGCCACACACTCTACCCACTAGGCTACGGCCGCCACCGTATATCTTACTAGTAAATCTTACTAGTACTAGTATATCTTACTAGTAAAGTTTAATTAAGCAAAGTAAAATAAGATATGGAACAGTAATTCTAACCTGTGCTTTATTCGTGTCCAGCACTTAAACCACATTGATTGATACTACTTGAAATATATCAGAAAATTTAAGAATAACCAAGAAACCAACTAACGGTGCATAGAAGCTGTGTTTTTTTCAAAGCGAGTTGTAAAAAACGACCGCTTATTGTATGAAAAGTCGCTTCGTACTCGCTTAAATTAGCGCCTTTTCATACAATAAGCGGTCGTTTTTTACAACTAGCTTTGAAAAAAACACAGCTAGAGTTAACTTCATAAACAATACTCAACAAAAAATATTTGATTACAATTCTTAAGCTAAGATGTAAGAAATTTCAAATTAGAGTTACAAACACAGTGTGTGCTAAATTCCTGACCACCACTGTATAACTTTGGAATGGTTTGAAATATTTGAACATTTCTTGCACAGAAATTAATTTTTAATCTATATAGCTTTGTAGAAATTATATAAAAAAAAACTTTTGAAAAAATTCATTTTCGTTCAAAAAATTATAGGGAGTCATCGATGATAGAAACTGTTTATGGAATTATGTGTCAAAATGAAGCAATTTTTGCACATAAATTGACAGGACATATAAAAAAGTGGGGAAAATGGAAATTTTCAGAAAAAATACAAATTTACAACAAAAACAACTTTCAACCTATTTTTTGAGTGAAAAGAGTAAATTTTAGAGGTTTTTTAATATATTGTATATATTTATTAGGGCGGGTCAATTTATTTTTCGACAATTTCCCTATGATTTCCGTATTCTATGGGTTATTCCATGAAAATTTGCCAAAGGAACCATACCTCTATCGTTAAAATCGAGTCCCCTACTTTTTGTTGGTAGATTTGTTCCCAAATTGACGTTCGTATGAAATATTACCTACACGTTCACATCCATAACTCAAAAACTATCGATCGGGTTATCGATCGCCAGTAGGCGCGTTGGAAAGGTGAGCTCATTTTGATCAATTTACAAAAAAAATCTCCAACATTGGTCCAAAGGTTCCATTTTGGCCATTTTTTTGGCTCAATTTTTTTGACTTACGAAGCTTACGAACCTTACGTTACGACTGGACTGATTTGCGCTTTACATTATTGGCATATTTTTTCACAGGGTGCACACAAAGGAAAAAAAAATCAAAAAGTTGGTTTTATGTGTTATTTTGTTTTAGCAATATCGCATGAATTAATCAACCGAATTCGATAAATTTTGGCTTAAACTCTTCGTTTTGAATTGTAAATAGAATTAAATAAAGGATTGAGCCAAAAAATGGCCATGAAAGTAATATTCTTTCTATGACGATGACCTCGCTTTAAAAAATGCATTATACTGAGAAAATCTACAGTTTTCGAGATATCGCAATAGCTGTGATGTCATAATATCGGAAATTTTTTAGACTACCACTTTGAAAAAGCTTTCACTTACCGTTGTTTTTACTAAACAACGACTTTTCATACAAAAAAATGTTGTACTGGGAAAATCTATAGTTTTCGAGATATCGCAATAATTAATATGTCACAATAACGGGATTTGTTCAAAATTTACTACATTGAGAAAATGTTACCATTCCTTAAATTTATCATTTTCTCTTCAGTAGGATTGAGTTATTCAGCTGTGACCAACCCACTGTTAAAGTCTTATATGATATGACCCTTGTTCGAACAAATTCGTATGAACTTTAACGTTCTAATCTGCCATTTAATTATAAGACATTAAAGCAGTAGCTATTTTTAAATCACGCCTTTAACTCTACCAGGGTTGCCGTCTGTTCTAGTTGCTTCTTATTTTTTTCTATATTCGTTGGAGTTTGACGAGTATGCCGAAGTGCACCATAGTATTGAAATGAATTTTACTTCGCTAGAAGCTAGTGTTTAACTAAAAGGTGGCTATTTGCACAACCAAATGTTCAATTTTTTATGACCTTGACCGAAATCGATCAATTATGTTTAGATTATTTAATTAATCGTTATTATTTTTAAACAACCTTTAAAATTTTTTGTATTATATATTGTGTAAATAATATCTTCTTATCCCATGAAGATAAAACAAACATAGGTTTATTTTCAAACTCACCGCTTGCCGCAATTGTGCCATTTACAGTCGCTGTTCCACTCGCTGTTAAATCTTCGTGACTGGTTAGATAATCGTAGTTTGTTACGGGAACAGATGCAGTCTCTTCGATTTCCACAATGAAATTCGTGCCTTTCCAGCCGGAGCCCCATTCTACAAAATATAAGTTAAAAATGTATGCAATACATGCAAGACTCTCATCTAAAAAAATACCTTCTGACACTCCAGGCTTTGTTTCGACACCAGCAAATAGTTTGTCCAGTTTGAATTCTAAAATAAAGAATGAAGAAAAAAAAATTAGTTTTCTCAACAACAATTTTCAAAACCAAGAGCCAAATTAAACATACAGAAAAGCGTATAAAATGGAAAATTTTTCTGCTGCTGCTTCTGTTGCTGTGCAACATTAAATCCAACAATGAAAGCAATAAATCAGATTTTTGTTGAACTTGGCGCAGAGCCAAAACTTGGAGCAGGCACAAATAAAAGCGTTCCAATGAACAATTTTTACGGCTGTTAAATTAAAACAGATATGAACTCAAAACACACACTGGGTCGAAATAAACTTTTATTGAAACAAGTAGCTAGCAAGTGAAACACGAAGTTGAAGAGCATACCTACAGTTAAATTCTCTCTACGTCGATTTTTGAAACTACCCAGTGTGCCAAACGGATCTGTTACGAATCCGTAACGAACTCACTTCTTCGTACATTTTGTCCGAAACGGATTGCGTTTCGCATCCGGAACGGATCCTTTTTCGTATGAAATTCCTCTCTCCGTTACGGACTTCAGTTACGAATCCGTTTCGGACTTCAGATACGGATCCGTTTCGGACTTCAGTTACGAATCCGTTTCAGACTTCAAATACGAATCCGTTTCGGACTTCAGATACGAATCCGTTTCGGACTTCAGATACGAATCCATTTCGGACTTCATATACGAAACAGACGTTTCAGACTCTTTTTTTTTAAATAATGCGAACTCGCAACAGACTCGTTTGACGCATTTAGCTACAGATGTTAAAAATATAGGTTCTCTAAGTAAGTTTGACGCAATCAAATTCGAAAACTTTTTGCAGGAAATTAAACGTAAATTAAAACAAAAAAATTCTTTTGTAATCAAATTTATAAGAGAGTAGTGGAGGCTAGTTTAAATGGTAAAAAAAATAATTCAAAATATCAAACAAACGAGTACAATGTTGGTGAGTTCCAGGATGGCTCATACTTGTTTCTTCAAACAGCTAAACATTATTTTTCATTGAAGCATCCCAATAACTTTTACTGCTATAATGACAAAGCGTACAAAATTCACGCAATTAAAAAAGTTTCCTAAAAATATCTTGTGTACGGCTATCCTATAGTCAAATTTAACTTGATGACTAATGATAATTATTTAAAAATTCTGACAAGTACTTTTCTTCGATTTGAAGGAGAGCTTGAGGAGCACGAGCCTAATGAAATAAAAAAGTTGTTTAAAATAAGAATAAGTACACAATTGTATTTCGTATCCCTAATCCACTGAAAATAAAATAAGAAATTGTAAAACAAATTTAAGACTGTCTTTTATGTTAACGTTGTGGTATTTTTTTTGACGGATTCGTAACGGGTTTGTAACGGGTCCGTCAAAATATAAGAGCGATTCCCCTCAAAAATACGAATTGCTTTTTCCATTTTTTCGTATCCGCCTCGAACTCAGAACGGACTTCAGAAACGAATCCGTAACGGACTTCAGATACGAATCCGTTTCGGACTTCATATACGAATCCGTTTCAGACTCTTTTGGCGGATTCGTAACGGGTTCGTAACGGGTCCGTCGAAACATAAGAAAGCGTAGTGCGTACTGACGGACTCGTAACGGGTTCGTAACGGATCCGCATCCGTTTTTGTGCACATTGGGTAGATACAAACTTTTTTTTTTTTTTTGGTAGTTAAACTAGCATTCGCTTTACTAATAGCTAACTATGTATTTAATGGGGATCAATGCTAAAATGTGTAAAATGTGCACAAAATTATTTTTGCTTTTGCTACATAGCTATGTTTATTGAAGTTTTACATATGTTATGTTTTAGCCTGTTAGTTTTTTTGGTAAACTTTTTGACACTTTTGCGCTTGTCTACGACGCGCTTTAAACAGGTTATTTTAGTTTACTTGCAAAACTTTCCAAAACTATTTAGAAATTGCTCACCGTACCATCAGTAAATCTTACAAGTCCCCTCAAATTCTTTCATTCATTGACGCTTTTCCTGGAATCCTACCATAAAATATGCTCAAACTTGTCTGCTCCAAAACAAACTTTCCTTCACCCTTCCAATGCTATATTCTAAATAGAATAAATTAAGGATGCTCTTTCATTTGTATACACGTGTTACACAAAAAACTTTATGCATTTTTTACAAGTCTTGCATATGTTTTCTTTTTTTTTTTGCTTGTTTCAAACTTCTACTTTAACAGTCTTCCAAAATAGTTTTGCATTTCGAAAGAATTTATTTATTGATCTCTTGCACGGTTGGGGCTCCGCTACTCTAGACTGCCATGCAGTAAAATCTTATGTCTGCAATAACACAGCTTCTGCAAATGTTTTTCGCTGTGTTTCTTTAAAAGCCAGATGAATTAATTTATAGCGCCTCATTAGCCAGAACTGTTAGAAATTTAATATTAATTAAACTGCGCAGAGTCCAATAAACTCAACGGTTTTTTAACGGCAAACAGCTGGAAGTCATTACCACAGAATAGCATTTAAAATCATTTTTGTTTTGGCCAAAAGTGCTTTTATCGAATGGGTATAATCAGCGTGGCTTAAAGCAAATTGTATTTAATTTTAATTTTATTTTAATGGAAAACATCAACACGCTGAGAGTAGTTTTCTTTGTTTAATGCAGAAAAGGAAAGCTAATCAACTGGAAATAACACTCAAATAGGTTAATAAAACAAACTTGTGTGGTTTTTAAGTTTGTTCAAAGTTATGTTATTTCGTTTATACGACATTTTTTAGTATGCAGTTATCTATTTTTAAAAGATTTAAAAAATTTAATATCTTAAAAAAAAACATAAAACAATTTATTACAAAACAAATTTATTTTCTTTCTAAGTTATATATCAACGGTGGGAAAATGCGGCTCTTTGTTAAGTAAAGTGCAGCTGTTTTTTATTTTTATTTTTTATATTTCAAAAAAATTAAAAAAATGTATAATTAAATATAATTTAAGCAGTGCGCTTGACTGTTGAATCCTGGCCGTGCATGGCTATAACCTTTCTTTCCTTATTTCTAATCAAAGGAACTTTAAAACACATTTATTTACGACGAACAGTTTTAGTTGGTGGTGGTAGGAAAATTTTGTGGAGAAAAGTGCTTAGTAACTTGATTTTACTGAGGTCAAGGCATCACACTTGCTCCAGATTTAATATCACATGTTTCTACAGCTTTTGCCATATTTAGAACATCCTACACAAAAGTTTCACTTGATTAAGTACTCTCTTCTTCTATTCTGTGGTATCTCAACGGACCAATAATATGATCTAATGATACCTTAACCTCACCTTACGTACTTGGTGAGCAAAGTATTAGTTTGTTGTGAGTTATTTTGAGGGAGTACCTGGAATGTTAGCAACTCAAAAAAATTGTAAAGAAAAAGAACTCGGTTAATCTCTAACCAAAAATATAAGCTCTCCACAATAATGTCACTTCGCTGCCGCGGTTTTGTATAGGACATATATAACCAACAAATAATTTTGAAAAATAAAAGATATTTGGTGAACTATGCGGATAACCACGGTTTTAAAGACAAATTATTGAAAGCAGCACAGTTATAACTTGTACACAAAGTGCTCCGTCATTTTTTTACTTTCACGTATTATCTCTCGCTTGTATGTCTTTTTCATCACGGACCACTATTTACTCGCATAGCAGTTATAGAAAAACTTATTTTCGCAAAAGAGAATATTTTGAAATGAAATACTGTGACGTCAGAAAAAGTGACTAGTTGTCGCAATAGTTAGAGAAAAAGCTTCTACTTTGTTCTTTAAATTCAAACTACATGGAATTCCGTGTCGTTCTGTAGTTGTTTGACCATTGATTTGACGATAATGTGTAACCTGTTTTTATTTCCTGTACATTCACTTTAATTGTAGTGTACTTTTTCTCCATGATGCAACTGCCCTGTTCATCAAATCGTTTGTCAAACCCAATAGAGCAACGTGGAAAGTCCATGGATATTTCATGTTGTTGACAAACAATTTGATGAGCGGTTTGAAATATGAAATTGCAAGGAAAGCTCAGTAGCTCGGTTCTGTAACTATTACGATAAAGAGTCACTTTTTCTGACATCACAGTGTTTCATTCCAAAATAGTCACTTTTGCGAAAACTAGTGTTTCTGTAACTGATGAGCGAGTAAATGATGAAAAATATACACAAGCGAAAGGGAATATATAAAATTACAACAAGCATAGTTGCTAGTTTTGATTCCCACCAAAATAATCTTTTTCCCATAGCGTGGGAAAAAAATTCTCACGTGGGAAATTACAGAAAAAAAATTCCCACAGCAAAGAAAACTGTCACGAAATTCCCACAGCCATTTTTTATGCAATTCAATTAAATTTAAAAAATCAAGCAGTTATAAGATTTACAGAACATACATAAACATAAGCATTTAATTTTCAAACACTGTATATAGCTTTTATCTATCTTTTCTTTATTTTTCTTTCTTTATTTAATTTAGCTACTTTCTTGCGTTAACTAATTCTTGTTTTTAAGCTTACCTTTTTTTATACTATCAGAAAAAGAATCGAAATTGTTGATAATTATACGAATTAAATTCTGTTTTATTATAATTATATTAAAACTAATTAAAATCACATTAAGTTATGATTTAAATAATACAAAATATCAATTTGTAATTCTTTAAAAACTTAAAGTTTTTTTAATTAATTTATATTCATTGCTCAATAATATTCTTAAGTTATTAACTGTTATTTTAGAGCCATGTACAAGACGGCATGCTAACATATTAATCAAATAAATTTAAATTAAATATATTTAGAACATTTCTTTACAACAAATACAAAAAACGTTTTTAAATAAAAAAAAAAAATTTAATATATGAATAAAAGGAAAACATAATAATAATAATACTTATATATAGTAAAATAGTAGTTCAAGTTTCTTTAATATTCTAATTATAATAGAAAACAAAAATTTTGTTTTTCTTCTAATAAAAGTTAACATATGAAAATAATGACTTAAAGTAGGCTACTTCATTAATAATTGCATTTAAAATTGAGATCTTTTAAGTATCACATCGTGAAAATTCAATGTCTTATTGTTTACTTATTATTATTTCTCTAAATCTTCATTTTCGTACATTTTTGATGTAACAAATCGTAATGATTTCTGTTAAAAACAGCCTGATAGCTGTTTTTGTTTCCGTTAATCCTCTTGGCATGCTGAATTGCTGAGAAAATTTCTGAGGAGAGTCTATTTCTTAATTTGATTTTATTTAAATTGAATTGAGAGAATATTTTCTCTACATTTGCAGATGAGTGTGGAAGACTAGCCACATAAAGAAGTAGTTTCCTCATTTCAGGAAAGTCACATTTTCTTTTCTGTTAATATTTTTTATATTGAAAATTAATTTAGTTTAAGAATTTTATATTCTTACGACTGCTTTTAAAAAAACATGGAAATATTATCCGGCTGCGGAGTTTTGGGCAGCTTCCTCTTACTTAAAGCCATTTTTTCAGACTTAGGCAAATATTTTAAAAAGTTTATTAAATAATAATAACTTGCTTATGCACACTAGGGTGTCCCAAAAGAATATTTTTTTTTCGAATTTAATAGTTGCTCAACATTTGTTCGAAGGCTTATGAAGTCAAGTATTTTTGAGATTTTTTTCAGATTTTTTGGAAGAGGTTTAGAGGTGGCGCTAATCGGTTTTTCCCTAAAAAAACGGTTTTTCGGAGATTTTTCGAATTTGCAGAAAAAGTTGGTCAATAACAGACATTTTCTAAGACTTTGAATCGTCATTTTGAAAGACAATTGTTCAAAATTCACTTCAATGTACATAAACCAGAAGTTTTGGCAAATTTTTATGTCATTTGGGTGTCACATATTGGGAAAATTTAAAAAAAAACAGTTCATAACTTTTAAAAATTCCATCAAAGTGAAAAAATGTAATGATGCAGTTTGAATAATGGTAAAATTCTAAGCAATTTAAAAATAAATATTTTTGATATTACTCCTGCCGCTTCAAATTTAAAGCCTTTAAAACTTTTTCGCTGCCTGAAAACTTTTCAAATATTAACAAGGCATTTTATTTCATTAAAAAAAATATAGTAAACATTTTTAAGCATCGGTAAGTAACAATATTATAAACTGGTTAAAAAATTATTTGGGACCTTCATTTTACAGTATATTTGCCTTCGTTAAAAATGTTAAACGTATGGCTTGTGGTTAAAATGATTGATGGCTTTAGCTCTGCCCAGTCGCCGACAAAACAGCAAGTTCTCGAAGAGCGCCCAAAAAGCAGCAGAGGAATTTAAATTTAAATGGAATACATGTCAAGAGGCCCGCAACATTGCACGGGTAATAATAAAACTACATGCAAAGTGGACACATTTACAAAATAACAAATCTAAACAGAACAAGGTGACGATCGAGAAACAAAGGGTCTTCGCGGCAGATTTAAAGAACGTGTTCGACACAACAGCTCAACACTGCACTGAAAATTCTTACAATCCAAAGCACATCCTAAAGACCCAACAAGAGAATGGCGACAACGAAGAAAGCTGCAGCGTTAAGAGTGATGATTCGAACGATTCCTACTATTAGTTAACTGAAATAATACCAGTTCCGGAATGCGCTTCAATTGTGCCAAAAAAACAAAAACTTTGCTTAAGCCTTGATAGAACCGGAATTAGCTGCCGAAAAGCTGCTTAAATAGTTAATTCCACGTTTAATTTAAAGCCAGTCTTTCTTTTTTTGAAGACTCAAAGACTTAGAAAATGTCTGTTATTGACCAACTTTTGCTTGGAGTTCGAAAAAATCTCTGAAAAACCTTATTTTTAGGGAAAAACCGATTAGCGCCACCATTAAAACTCTTTCAAAAAATCTACAAAAATCTCAAAAATACTTGACCTCTCATAAGGTTTCAAAAAAAGCTTGAGCAAAAAAAAAATTATTTTTTGGGACACCCTAATGTGGACTTTCAAATTCTAAAGTTTATTATTTGATAATAACTTGTTCTCACACACTTGAAAACGCAGAAAAAACACACAAAGCAATTCGAACACAAGGAACTAGTTAAAGGTTATATATCAAACGGTTGTAATTTTAAATTTAGTATTTGCTTTCATTTTCTGCTTTGGGTATGTTCATTTCTATGCATAAATGTGGGAATGTTCAAAAAATATGCATTTTTAATATATTCTACGTTTCATGGCGAGTTAAGCGTGCTAACTCTGATCAACTCGCCATGGAGACAAATATTAGCTGCGTTCCATTTGCCTAAATATAATCGCGATAACAAATTTTCTCAAAGGAAGAAAAGGCAAGAAAATCGACTCGTAGAGGGCACTACCGTTGCAGTCAAAATTAAGTTCAAACAAACAACCATGATACAATAACTATCAGGTGTCATGAGAACGTGTGTCGTTCAAAACTGTTGTGAACTTTTATGGTAGCGATACCTTAGTGATCGATGTTTTTCTCTGAATGTGTTGTACTCTAAACGTAAGAAAAATTGTACATTATTTAATTTAATTATTAATATTATGCAATTATATAAATAATTTAAGTGCAATTGTTGGCTCCGCTGAATGCTTCCAATGTGTGTGACACACGCGGTTTGTTTTGTTTTCTTTTGTTTAACATTCGATGGTTGCAGCTCGTGAGAAAATAGGTAGCTGTCATGGCTACCTAATAGTCATTGTATCAAACAAACAAATCATTAAAAAAATGAAATGATAGCTCATAAAAATATACAGGTGCGGCATCTGTGTTTCAAATTTTTTAAAGGCCATGTCACAATTTTATATGGATAGCAAAAATAATCCTATTTGTTATAGGATTATTATTTTTGTTTTTGCTTTACATGTAAAAAAAATAATCTGGATTATTTTGAAGCGAATGGAACGCAGCTATTGACTTGTTAACATTTTTAACGTTTGCTGCATTTTTTTTAAACTTATTCAATTCAGCATATAATTTCTCTTTTTTTTTTATTAATATCCATTTTTCGCGATTTTACTAACAAAAAAAGCAACAAAAATGTTAAAAAGAAATTTAAGAGTCCAACTCGACTCAATGTTATGCATGGAAACGCTTTCGAGCTAGCAACACCATTAAATTAAAATATTGCACGAATTTTGCTTTATAATATTGAATTTTTAAAGTGGAAAAAACATTAAAACGGCAAAATTTATTTATATATATATAAGGAAACAAAAATAATGCGTGGGAAAAAAATCTCACGTGGAATTGCTTTTTTTATGGGAAAACAAGATCCCATAAAATAAAAAATTCCCATGGGAATTCCCATTTCTCACAGCAACTAAAGTTTCCCACAAACTGGCGACTATGGCAACAAGTGACAGACAAATTTGTGTGAAATTTGATGAGGTTCTTCTATAAACAATAAATAAAAAAACAAACATAAATATTTTAAGTACTTTATTCATGAAAATGGTGGACGTAAGAACACATTTATATTATTTATGCTAACAACTACTTGTTTTGATGTTAAACACTGTACCACTTAGTGATGTTGATATTAAATACACAAACCTTAGCCACAAATTTCAATCCGAGTATTATTTTAATGCTGTTGCCTAATGCAATGATATCATGAAATAAATTTAATTTATAAAATATTTCAGTTTAGGTTTTCAATAATTTGTACATTGTTGTACATATAATATTGTGTTAATAATATATTTACAATCTACATGAACAAATATTTTTATTAACCCGGTAGATTTATTTGTAGCGTGAATACATTTATTTCCAAAACTTCACTTTGCATAAGCAAGCAAAAATTTTTCTCACCAACTTAGAACATAGGCCAATAAGTTTGCTGGCGGTATTTAGAAAAAAAAAAAAAAAAAAAAAGTTAGAACATAGTGAGAACTGCAAACGATTCTAGTCGCATATTTTAGTTTACAGAAACACTTTGGCTATCGAGTTCCTTTGAAAGTAGAATTGAAAAAAGTGAGACGAGTCACTGATTTTTCTCATTTTATTACAGAGACAGTGCAAGTGAGAATAACATCGCAATGACGTCAAAGTGAGAAAATCTGGTGAGAACTACGGTGAGAAAAGTTACAGAACCGAGCTACAGATTAGAGTGAAGTCTGACAAATGAATACAACAATCGCATGGTGGGGTGCTCACAGTTTCAAGAATAATAAATGCTATAAATACGATTTGTTAAATACACGCTTAAGCTGTGAATAGCCTTCATAATAAAAAAGGCCGATATATGCTTAATTTTTTGCATATGAAACATTTTAAAGCATTATTTTTCTACGAACAACGCTTTGCCACATTCCTCACAAGTCCATTGAGTTTTGAATCCTTCATGGTAAATGGTTTCCAATAGTTGTTGCTACACTACACTGTGTCTCATAACTATAGCACACTTTGAAATATTATTTTAACTGACCATGGAAATTAATTCAAACACCCTGTATAAAATGACTAAATTAAAAGAAAATTTTATTACTCTCTTTTATTTTTTTTTATAACATTTTTTTTCTTAAATCTGATCTCTGAAATAAACCGTTAAAAAAAGTAAAGTCATTGCATATTTGCACCTCTTTTTTCGTTTCATAGCTATAGCACTATTTGAAAAGGTAACGCTAAAGTAACAACACGTGCACTTAAGATAATAATTATATGTTTAAAGTTAAAAAACAAATAAGAAAGTAAAATGCCACGAAGTGGTCAGAAGTAGAAAAAGGGATAATTCTTGAATTTAATGAAGAAGGCCTTAAAAATTAGCGATATTTAAAGGAAAATAAGCAGAAGTAGGAAAGTTATTTATAATTTTTTCCCAAATCCAGAAGAATACGATATTGCAAGACGAGTTGGCCAAAAAAAAAACAACTTTCGAACAGCAAATCTCGAAGAATTTTACAAAAAGCTAGCAACTCAGCACTTAGTTGCAGCCAACTTGCTGCTACAATAACAACAACAATTTCTAAATAAACGGTTTAGAGAGTTCTGAATGATGCAGCGAAAATCTGTCGAAAAAATATGAAAACAGCACCCAGATTACTTAAGCGTCATAAAGTTTCCCGGCTTAATCGAAATATGCAAACAAACTGGTTTTAGGTATTGCCAGTATATAAATAACTCGTTGCCATATTCTTAATAGTTTTTGTTCTAAAGATTATTTTTTCTGATGAGAAAAAATGGAATCCAGATGTCCCTGATGGTCACAGACAATATTGGCGTGACTTAGGAAAAGAACCACAATATTTTTCTCTGAGAAATTTCGATGGCGATTCGTTTTTTGTATGGTGCGTTTTCAGCGGAGCTGCAGGTTGTTTCATCAAAAATGAAGAGCATGGATTATACCAAGGTGCTTCAATGTTCTCTACCCCCATTGAAAAACTACACATTTTAACAAGATCATGCTTCTATACACTCCAGCAGAGAAACAATGCAATGGCTTCAAGCCAATAATATCTAATGATGGAAGCTATCGAATTAAAATCATCGAATTATTCAATAGTTCAATATTATTCATTCATTCGATAGTTTTTTTTTTATTCGATAGTTTTTTCATTTGCACTTCGTTTGCTTACCCTCATGAATCATGAATCATGAATCATGAGTACTGCAAATTTAACTGGAAAAGTACGTTTAAAAACACTGCCTGATTTGTGTTTAAATTGAAATTATAAAAAAATCACACCAGCTAATAGCTATTTAGAGGTTTTTTAAGTTGAATGAATGAATACTTGAATTGATAGCAAAAATCATTTGATCTTTGTAGTAGCTATTATATTTATAATACTAATGAATGTCTAATTTGATTGATAGTAAAAATCGTCTCATAGTTTTTGTTACTAGTACCTATTTTTTTAATTCGAATAAATGAGCGAATTATTCGATAGTTTAAATCATTCAAAAGTTTCGAGTACTACTTACTATTTTTTGAAATAAATGAATGAACGAAAAATTCGAACGAATGGTTCGATAGTTGAAATCATTCGATAGTAAACACTCGATAGTTGAAATCGTTCAATAGTGCTCATCACTAATAATATCTCGATTCTGGAATGGCGAAAGAAAATATCTAGATAATGTTAACAAGAAAAATTTTTGCAGAATATTGCCAGCACAACTAAGTTCCAGAACTAAGAAAGGCAATTTTTCATGATTGGGAAGGTATTGAAGAAAATATAATAAAAAACATAGTTGATACCATGGAAAACCGAATATTTGAGTGTATTCAGCATAACGTAGATGTAACTCATAACTAAAATTTTTTTTAATAAAATTAACAAGAAAATCCTATTTTTGGGAATGTTTACTTAAGTGTGCTAAAGTTATGAAATGAAAAAAGAAGTGCAATTATGAAATCACTTTGCTATTTTTAACGGCTCCTTTCAGACAGCAGGATTTAAGAAAAAAAAAAATTTGTGAAAAGAAGTAGAAGAGAGTGAGATAGTTTTTTATAAAATCGTTTTTTATACAGGGTGTTTCATTTCATTTTTATGAGCAGTTAAAAGAAATGTTAAATAAAAGTGTGCTATAGTTGTGAGACGAAGTGTAGCAACTATCGATCTCTTGTATAATGACAAAGTCAACGTGTAATTTCGTAAGTAGTGATGGATGCAGCCTCGATAGTCTAGTGGTAGCGCGCTTGACTGTCACCCAGGGGTCCCGAGTTTGAATCATCGCTTTAACCTTTCTTTGCCTATTGCTAAACAAAATATTTTTAAAACACATAAATTTACGACGAAAATTTGTAGTTGGTGGTGATAGGAAAGATTGTGGAGAAAAACTCTTAGTAACTTGATTTGACTGAGATCAGGGCATAACACTTGCTTTAGATTCAATATCACATGTTTCCACAGCCTTCTGCTTCATTGAGAACATGCTACACAAAAGTTTCACTTCATAAGACTAAAATTTAGTAGTTTAGTTTGTTCCTCACAAAATACTTTTTGCCTTTTAAATGTAAGGAAGACTCTTATTGTTTGTTAAACTACATTTACCACAACTTTATTGTTTTAGTCAAACCAAATTTTATTAAGTCACTTGTATAATGATAGTTTTTAAAATGAAGTAAATTGTTGACACAATTCATGTCCAAAGTTGTTGATGAAATTTTATAAAAAAACGTTTTATGCTAGCATATTTTTCTAACCTTTTTCTTTTTGGGGTCAAATAAAACCCAAAAACAGAGTGCTTTACAATTAAATCCCAACAGGTAGGTTATAGGGTATGCCACATAACACTCTAAGGAGCCATAAAAATCCGCGGCAATACTTTTGTTATGACCTTTAATTCTTTGGAAATATTTTTTCTGTTTTACACTCATTCGAATACATTTTTTTTTCTCTACGAGCAAAGTACTTTCTATGACCATGTGACATTTATAACATATTTATAGCACAGTATGAAAGTAAGTGACACAATATGCACTTTGTGATAATGAGCAGGCAAAAATATACGTTTCTTAGAAATGATTTAATATTAAAATTGGTAACAGAGTGATATAAAATATGCATAAATGTTGTGAATATTCATTTTTATTGAAGCATTTATGCTGAGCTGAGCACTTTCGCGAAAAATCAAAGTAATAAATATTCAAAGGGGACTACTTAAGTATTCAATGAGGATTATAGAAGAAATACCCTTTTAGAATATAGAATAGTATGATGATGCTTTGTTTTACAATGGCTCTAATGGTTTTTGGGACATTTTTTTAACTTTGGGTTTTACCTGAATATGTATGAATTGAAAATAAAGGAATAGTTCCAGGAAAAAAATGTGAACAGTGGTCGAGAACCAGCTAATGAGATGAGTAAACACAAAGCGTAGAATTAGAAGATTTATGAGGAGATGATGTTAATGAGGGAATTTGGAAATTTATTGTAGATATATGCTATTAGCATCTGAATAGTAAAATGTAATTTATAAAATAAGCATAGATGTAGCTCGATAAACTTTTTTCATATTTTTAACTTTTTTTTAATCCTAATGACATTAATGCTACTTTGTATAAAAATACTTTAGTTTTCTTAAAGAAAATTATAAATATTTAAAAATACCACATATTTACAAATGACAGCAGGACACAAAAAGTGATTAATTAAATCATTTAGAAACCCTATGCTTAGCAAACATCAAACACCACGCGCTGACAAATATTAATCCTTTTACTGGCTAGCCTCTCTTTCATCATTCACAAAATCAGGATACAAATCAAGTCAATGACAAATAAGTAAATCACGCTATAGTGCAAAAAAATGTCTTTATTACAAAACTTTCATGTAGAAAATATATTATTCTTCTTCTTCTTCTATCATTCCCCCAAGCAAGTTTGAAGCTTCTTGCTAAGCATGCTGATAATGTAATAATACGAAAAGTTTAACAACTTTAGCGCAGTGCTGCAAACGCTTTATTGTTGGTATTATTGTTGTTGTGCAACAAAGTACTACACAACAATTGCAATCTCAATCATGGTCCTTTATCCTGCATGTTGTGGTTCGCCATTGGGATCTCTTACAAACGATATGCTCTATTCAAGCTGTTGTTGGTATTGCTGTTGTTGGCATTTATATCGCTCGAACTATGGCTTCACTCAAGCAAGCGTATCCTTGCGTTTCCATCCGTTTATCAATGACTGCACTACAACAACAATAACAACTACAACAATGTCCCAGTCATTGCGGATACACTCAAAATCTCTCTCTCTCTCTCTCTCTCCCTCTGTCCACTTGTCCAAGTCAACTTATTACTTCTACACGACAACTCCGTCTTCCTTCCGCTTGTTCTGCTTCTATGGCGTAGTATAAAATTGAGCGTATAATTATTTCTAACCTTGCATCGAAAGTTCAATGAAAACTAATCGATTGCTTTCAGAACGACTCCATCTGATGTCGCTCGATTGGGGTATCTAGTTTGATTTTATCATTGAGCTGCAGTCAAAGGCACAATAAATTTTGTTTTTAAGGCAAATAGTTTTTATGGACAAGAATTGTGCAGCAATTAACCTGAAAAATTACAGCAACAAATCGGCAGTAGTTGTACTTAAATATCCCAAATTGTTTCATTATTCTGATAAAATAGGTTTTCGTAATTACGAACATAAAGTAAAAAAAAATCAGTCAAATTTATATGGAATATTAAATGTCGTCGTAATCTATGCTCTTTCATTCTTGAAACAGAGGCTGTTCGAGCTAATATTTCCGTTTGCTCGTTTTAACACAGAGTCTGTATTATAGAGAGGTCTCATTTCGAAGTTCACTCAATTTACGTTGTACAAGCGTCAGGAGGATAAAAGAACAAAACAGAAATAATTATGCTATTGCCTCAGCTGTTGTTTCATGCGCACCTATAGAAGAGTATACGCAGCGTCAAAACAAACTCTGAGGCAAAGCATAATTGTTTTTGTTTTTTTCTTCTATTCTCCGGACGCTTGTACAACGAAACTTGAGTTCGAAGAGCATTCGAAGTCGAATTGGGATTTCTGTATTATATAGTCTCAGTGGTTTTACTTTGAATGAAGAGAAGGAACTCAAATAAACAAGCAAATCAAGTGTGCTGTAAAAATTAAACGTTGCATTTTGATAAAAAAGAGCTATTTTCACTGTTACGAGTTATATGTTTTATGTCACGAAAAATTATGCACACGAGCAATGATTTTTATTTGATACGAACTATAACAGCCATTTTTTATATTTTGTGTTTTTTGTATGGGGACTCCCACAATAGATACCCACAGATGCATTTTTTTATTTTATCTCATAAATATCAAATCACGGACATAAATGTCATAGTTTAGTCATCACCAACCATTTATATCAATATAACCAATTGAAGCACCAACCAATGACAGTGTAAATATTAAATAAACAGAATATTTTCTATGCAAATTTTGTAAGGTATTCCTTCTGAGATGTTCTTAGCTCTCTTATTATTAATTTTAAGAAGATTCCTTTCTGTACTGTATACCAGAGATTTGCAACGAATACTTAAAAATAAGTAGTATTCGAGTTATATTCGTTCACAACTCAGTGATTCAATCAAATTTTTAATCATGAGATAATTCGTTTATAAATCTATAATTTATACGGAATTTACAAAATTAATCATCCGGAAAAATAGACCGGTGATCAGTCAAATATAAACGCTGACGTGTTTAAATCACAATGAATGAGTCACTTACTCAAAAATGAGTATGAATGAGTATAAGTAGTTTCCAAAGTAGTACTCATATGTGATTGATTCAAAGTAAACTGAAACATATTTTTAAATCATGAGCCACTTACTCAAAAACTAGTACAAATGACTATAGCCCTGCAAACATTTGGAAGACGATAGCAAGAAAAATTGATTTGGCGAAGCCCTTGCGATTCGCCCAAGGGTTCTTTGGAAGATGGATTGCTTTTAGATCGCTCAAGCGATGAATGCGCGATTCAAGAAAAATCTTAAGAACCTTTCTTCGTGCATTCCGGCAATCGTTAGAAGATGGCTTTTTTAAAAATCGATCGTTGAAATATGAAGCAGGCTATTCAATACACTTCTCCTCTAAAAATAATCATCGAAACATTTAAGACGGATGACGGTTGGAAGAGAAGTTGATTTGGCGAAGCACTTGCGATTCGCCCAAGGGTTTTTTGGAAGATGGATTGCTTTTCGATCTCCCAAGCGATGAATGCGCAATAAAAGAAAAATCTTCAAAATCTTCCTTCGATCATTTCGGCGATCGCCCAAGCGATGAATGCGCAATTCAAGAAAAATCTTCAAAATCTTCCATCGCTCATTTCGGCGATCGTTGGACGAAGGATAGCTCAAACGATGAATGCGAGATTCAAGAAAAATCTTCAAAATTTTTCTTCGCTCATTCCGTCGATCGTTGGAAGATGACTTTTTTAAAAATTTTAAAGATCGATCGTAGGAATATGAAGAAGGCAATAGCCTATTCTATATACTTCTTCTCCAAAAATAATTATCAAAAAAATTTAATGAATAATTTTTTGTATTGAATTGCCGTAAAGAAACTAAAAAAATATTTATATCAGCATGATTTTTGGTGGTAAAGTGGTAAACAACTTGTAAAGTTCAGCAAAGACGCTTCGCCACAAGTCGCTGAGGAACCCTAAAAGCGATTTGTTTGCCACTCTTGTCGGCGAATTGCTAAGGACTTGTCTTGGCAATCCGTTTAAGACTTCCCAGCGAATCGCTTAAAACGCCATTCGGCGATTCGTTAGCGACTCTTCCCTTAGGAACTCTTTACGCGATTCGTTAGTGAATCTTCCCTACGAATCGCTTAGGACCCCTCTCGGCGAGTCGTTTCGTCCTAAGCGATCCTAATCGCTTGCGTGCCCTTAAGGCGATTCGCTCGCGAATCTTCTCGGCGAATAGCTTTTATGGCCTCAGCTGCTTACATTCGGCAATACCCGAAAGACTCCTAAATGAGCTTGCCGGCGATTGTCTCATCTTCCAATCGATTCGCTGACAATTCTGAGGCGGTTGAAAATGTTTGCAAGTATGTGATTGTTTGAAAAAAAATTAAATAAGTATAGAATCAATTAAATATTAAGGGTTGCCTCCTAATAATATGTATTTTTTAAAATTTTATACACAGTTTAACAATGCTAGGGGGTCGCTATTTTCGAATCTGAATTCAGAATTAAAAAATTCAATATTTTTAATAGGGTTGCCACCTTCATATTTTTATTTTTACGAATTCGGTCTGGCGCGAGCACAAGGTAAAAATGGGTCGCTGAATCCGAATTCGTTATCAGAATTTCAAAATTATGTCATTTTTTATCATAGGGTTGCCACCTAATAATATGTGTTTTTAAGAATATTAACCATCACTTAACAGTTTTAGGGGGTCGTTGACTTCGAATCTGAATTCAGAATTTTAAAATTCAATGTGGTTATTAGGGTTGCCCCTTAATTTTTTATTAATGCGAATTCAGTGCTGGCGCGAACACTAGGTAAAAATGGGTCTCTGAATTCGAATCCGTTGCCAGAATTTTAAAATAATGTCATTTTTATACAATAGGGTGGCCACCTATTAACCATATTAAATTCATGAAGTCAAAACTCTGACTTCAAGTTCGAAATCAGCGACCCCTAAAACAGTTAAATTATGGTTAAAATTCTTAAAAATACGTATTATTAGGTGGCAACCCATAGCATTTAATTTAGTCTATACTTATTTGATTCACTTTGTTTTGCATCAATCATATATGCGTACTACTTTGGAAACCACTTATACTTATTCATACTAATTTTTAGTAAGTGGCTCATTGATTCAAAAATGTGATTCGTTGTAGATCTCTGCAGTATACTCATCATACTGTATTTTTTTTTTAATCTAAGATGCATTTTTTATAGAAAATTTAGGTCAACCAAACAATTTTATTCATTTTTGTATACAACTATTGTTTTAATAAAATTCAAGATATATGCATTTTTTTTAAAAAGGAATTTATGAGTTCTTGGAACATACTAAAGTACTATGTTCTATATTTTATTAACAAAACTACAATATAAACAAACAAATAATTTTTTTATGTGTGTATGTATCACGACATTAAAACAACCCTGCTCACTTAACACAAATCAACTTGAGAATGTTCCACCTATTTTTGTACCAAATTCAATTATTCTAGCATCAATATGTATCGGAATTAAGCAAATTAAATTAAGTGTCACATCCATTTTTGTAATAGTATAGGAACACAACTATCAAATCTCTTAAACAACTTTCATAAACCTGTTTAAACCTTGTTTAATCCTGACTTCATATTGAAAATAGTTTGGTATAATTCAATAATAACGACAACTATCTTTTTTAATATTTTTCGTTGGATTGCATTATGGATATCAGAAGAAAGGTAATGCGAGTACCTATTCAACGAGGTATCAAACATGAGAATCCATTCGTAACTTTTGAAGATATACCTATTCTTACATTTAAAATTTGTATGAAAAACTAGTGGTTTCCCTTTTACGAAAGCACTACACTAAAAATGTTTATATCTTTAAAAGTTATGCATGGATTGACTTTCATGTTTGATACCTTGTTGAATAGGTACTTTAGTTATCTTTCTTATGATACCCATAATGTGTAGTTTTCTTGAAAAATTTAAAAAAATAGCAAGATTTGTAGGCCATTTTTTCCAAATTTGGATGCCTGTAACTTATAAACCAATTGCGAGCGGCCTAAAATTTTTTCTGCCAAAATCTATACACAAAAATAAAAAATTTAATCTGCCAAAATCCATACACAAAAATTAAAAATATGAGTTGTCGCTATTCTTGAAATGTTCCAATACTTTTTCCCCCTCATTCAACAAACAAAACTGCAGCTTTCAATTGTAAAATCAATGCAAATATTTATCCCTTTTTTCTGATATGTTAAATACAAAAATCCCTTTTTTTAATATTCTCCTTAAAATTAAATAAATGAAACACCTTTGAAACACATTTTGAGAGTTGAGTGCAATTTAAGCTCAAAAGGGAAAAATAAATTTTGTTTTATACCAAACTATAGATTTTCAAAATTGCCAAAGCGTGGATAAGCTGCTCTGTTAGTATGGAGAAGATGTTCTGTTTTTGGCGTTAATCTTGTCTTAAATTTCTTTTGTTTAAAATTGAAAAAAAAGTAAATAAACATTATAAAACACAAAAGAAATTATGGGTTCTTTATTTGACTCATTTGTGGGTAAGTTTGTTTATTTTTAAGCTTCATTCTACAATACATCAGGCATGCCAGCTGGCGGGGAATTTCCCAATTTGCGGGTACTTTCATGTTGATCGGGGAATGGGCTCAAATATGCGGGGAATTTAGTAATTCATCTAATTTTTATTGATTTTCGCGGAAAACTAAACATTTTATCTAAAATTTGCGGAACATTTGATTTTACATAAAATTTTCTGATACAGTTTTTTTCTTATAACATTAAAAAATTTAATTAATATTAATTATATAATATTAATTTATAATTAATAAAAAATGTTTCCAATTAAATTAATTTGTTTCCAAATTAATTTTTTAATAAAAGATTTTGGTTTAATTTTTAATGCATTTTCGTTTATAACCTTGGAAGGAATTGAAACAAATTTGACACATCGATTTGCATTTTGGTTTTAGGCAAAAGCGGTTAAAATTAAGGCATATTCTATAAGAAGTTTTTTAAAAAAGTATATAACACATATAAAAAATTTCATTTGCATGTTAATTTAACATCAGTATGAGTTATACTAAATAAAGATAATTATGAAGCGTGGAAAAAAAGTTGAAAAATTTACGAAATTGTGTGTTAACATATTGTTGTGTGTAAAAGCTAGACAAATTCTCCAAAGACGCTTATTTTGTTAAAAGATGTGTAGAACTACAATAAAAATACACAGTAAAAATTATGAGCATAACTTTTATACTATTTTATATACATATAAATCCAAACCAAAAATGTTTTAAAATTTACACCATCAAATCTAATAAATTTTTCCAGACCATTTTTCTCGTCAGACCAATCGAAACCACTATATTTATACATTTCCCGATTTCGGTGAATTTTTTCCCTTCGAACCAGAATATATTTTAATTTACACATGATATCCATGTAAAATTTTTAAATTATATTTGTTTTATTATTTTTATAATATTGAGTGGTATAAAATTTATAAATTATTTGGAATAAAAAAAGTTTATACCACACAAATGTTATAAAAAAGATAAAATTTACCCTCAAATTTTTTACTGTGTAGCTTTTTAAAAAAAAATCAGTTGCTTGCAGTAGTGTGGCCTGTTTTAAAAAAGTATGTTTCGAGAAAAAAGCGTTTAAAGTTGCTCTGGTAAGTTAAAGATACTCTGGCGCACCGGGTTTTAAACGCTAGAGAATCTGTACTACGAGGGGTGCCTTTTATATTTCGGGATTTGGCAACCCTGGTGTTGCAATCTGTCAACTGAAAGCTCTATCGCAAAGTTTGACATTTGTTGGCTTATACGTACTCAGAACGTTTTGACATACGAGCGCTATTTGTGTTGTTTATAGTAACTTAAAAGATTCATCTCGGTCCAAAAATTACAACTTTCGACGTGGATTAACACAGCAACAGTGCATGGATGAACTTAATTCAATTTTTGGCGATGAAGCTCCATCAAGGACCAGTGTTTATCGATGGTACTCGTATGGTGAATTCAATCGTGGTCGTAGCTCACTCCAAGACGAATTTCGTGAAGGTCGTCCGAAATCAGCTGTTGTTCTGAAAACCATTGATGCTGTGCGCGAACTGATATTGCAAGATCGTCATGTTACCTATCGTGAGATTGAGGCAACCTTAGGCATAAGTGGGACCAGCATACATTCAATATTGCATAAACATTTGACTGTCAAAAAAATTTGTTCGAGTTGGATCCCACACAATTTGTCAATCGCTCAAAACAAGGCTCGTGTCGATTGGTCGAAGGAAATGTTCAAAAAATACGATCGCGGTGCTTCGAAACACGTCTATGACATCGTGACAGGTGATGAATCGTGGATTTACGCGTATGAGCCCGAAAGTAAACAGCAGTCGACTGTATGTTTGCCAGTTGTCTTCCAAGAAACCAGAAAAACCAACCGCCGAAGACGGATCACTCTTCACCACGACAATGCGAGCTCTCACACATCGGCTCAAACAACTGCATTTTTGAGCTCCCAAAACATCGATTTGATAGGTCATCCGCCGTATAGTCCTGACTTGGCACCGAATGACTTCTTTTTATTCCCAACAGAGAAGAATAAACTGCGTGGACAACAATTTTCGACGCCCGAAGAAGCGGTTGCGGCATTCAGAATGCATGTTTTGGAGATACCTCAATCAGAGTGGCAAAAGTGCTTCGACAATTGGTTCAAACGCATGGGAAAAGTGCATAGATCTTCATGGAGAATATTTTGAAAAACAATAAAGTGATTTTCGATGATTAATATTTGTTTTTGTTCTCTAATCCCGAAATATAAAAGGCACCCCTCGTATAAGCGGAATTGATTTATACATTTTTTGACATATTTGTGAATAGTTGTACAACAATAATCAAATGTAAAAAAATTGTTTGCTAAAACCACCTTTCACATACTTTGTAATCGGGCCATAGACATTTTGTAGCTTCAAAGTTTAAAGTCGCGAATCGAAAACAAATTTTCCTTTTTTAAAGTTTTTTTTTTTAATTTTATAATGTCATTTTTTTTTTGTCAAATTGTTTTCATAAAATTTATAAAATGCTTACGTTATTTATTGTAATATTCAATTAAAAAAGTCTATAAGTAAATTCATTAAAATTTTTTTTTGAGGGGAATTTGATGAAAAATCGGGGAATTTTGAGAGCCACTGCGGGGAAAACCATATAATAAGTTGGCAACCCTGTTCTACATTTAAATGAGTTGATTCTGGTTTTTTTTTTATTTAACTCAAGATTTAAAAATTATCAATGCAGAACCTTAAAACAACTCAAAACGAAGTCAGTACGACTTCTCAAACAAATCCAATTTTCGAAGTAAGTTGAACACACAAACGGAGTTAAATATAGTTTTTACAGCTTTGACAAAATACCATGCACGAAAAGAGTTAAATTGAACCCTAATATGACTTTGTTTACTCCGTTTTTTTCGAGTGTCAATATCTCTTGTTCCTCTTAGCCCCGAATTTGTCAAACATAATATGCTGTCACCCATGAAACCAACTGCGGGCAAGCAGAAAATTCTTAGGGCCAGTTTTCCAGTACGAATTTTGTGTTTAGTCAAATTAAACCTAGCTCAGCTCACCAAAATTGTACGTTTAAACTCAGTTTAACTAGGTATTTTAGCATTCGTTGAAGTTAAATTGACTTAAATTTACTTAAATTACCATATAATGTATTTCTTTATTGACTAAACCGAGTTTAAATGCCCATTTTAATGAGTTAAGCTCGGTTTAATTTAACGAGACTTTAAACCCGAACTGAAAAACTTACAGGCGAAATACTCCAATGGGTGACTTTACCCACCTCTATGTTATGAAATCATTTTTAACGCTAGATCTGACGCCTATATATTTACATAAAACATTTATCTCACGCCCTGTTTTTAGTTGATTACTCTTAAAACTCTAATTTTTTACTAAAACTTTTGTGAAGAATCTACCTTACAAGCAAAAATTTAAGTTTTATTAGCTTAATTATGATAAAATTTATGGATTTTTAAGCTATAATTTCCGAATACTATCTTCGTACTCATTATGTTAATTTTATATCCCTTTTATGGCTACTACACGCATGGTTGTATTTGTGATCGTACGTGCTAGTCTGCATTTGAAGTTTCTTCATACTTTTCCTTCTTTTCCTCTAGTTATTGCTTTAATTGAGCTAAAATTTAGACAATCCTCTTTAACAGATAAAATCTATCTCATGTAATTCTGTCATTTTACATTTAAGCATGTCTCGAATCCTTTCTCCAATTTAGACTTAACAACGTTATCTTTCAGCGCCTAATTCCACTTAAAGATACTTATACAGATAATCATTGCCACATTAATAAAGGCTCATTTATTCAAGTGCTGCTGCAGAGTATATTTCATGCTCTACTCCAACCTCAGCAAAATTTTGTATTAATTAATATTGTCTTTTCTCGGCAACATTAAGCATTTGCTGCTAATCTTAATATATATTAAATCTTGCTTGTGCTGATGATAATTATCATGATACTGATGCTATGAATAAGAAGAAGCAGAACACCCTTTTAATTTATTAATGCTCTTAATTTCTTAACAGTTACTGTATAATTGTGATTTCTTCCACATGCAATATTCACACCTTTTGCTGTTAGCACTAATGCTCGCATGATATACCACAGAAATAGAAAATATAAGCGAACAGTGTTGGATTCGAAAGACAGAAAGCTATTCCAATTGTTTTAAAAAGGGCGACTTACTGAGATTTGTCGAATCAAGGCAATTATTTCAAAAGTATTTATTAATATTGTTTGGGAAGCGACGCTTTTTACGGCTCATTATGTTTATTTGCTTGCATGAAAATTTCATATATATTCATATACATATAGATTATTTCCAGTGATGCAGCAGAAAATATTGAACAAACTTTTTTAGTTGATAAGATTGATATTGGAATGTTATCAACATGACAAAATACAGGGTCCGCCATCTAACGTTTTTTTTTTTCAACTAGTGCTTATTTCGTGAATGGTAACACTTAGCTCATGTCTGATTTGACAGATAATTAGTTTTAGCCTTCCGCTGAACGAATATGGTTGTGTATACGCTTGAACAACGCTGGGAAATATTGCGACACTACTTTGAAAATCATGGTAATGTTGCAGAATGTGTGCGAAAATTGCGTACGGATTTTGGAAGAAGAGAAGCACCGTCAGCTCCGTATGTTCGTTATCTTGTGAAAAAAGTGAAAGAAACTGGCATCCTCATCGATAAACCAAAGCGTGATAAGCCAAGAACAGTGCGTACACCCGAGAATATTGCTGCTGTGGCAGAAAGTGTGCGTGAAGCGCCATCAACATCAATTCACCGTCGTTCTCAACGATTGAACATTTCGGAGACATCATTGAGACGAATTTTGCATAAAGACCATGCATGACGCCATACAAAGTCCAATTGGTTCAGGAGTTGAAGCCAACTGACCATCCAATGCGTTTTCGCTTCGCTTCAACTTGCATCCAAAAAGAGTCACTGTTCGGTGCGGATTTTGGTCCAGAGGCATAATTGGGCCATTTTTCTTCGAAAATGAGCAAGGAGTAGCCGTTACAGTCAATGGCGATCGTTATAGGGCCATGTTGAACGAATTTTTGTTCACAAAAATTGAAGAGGAGGATATTGGCAACATTTGGTTTAAACAGGACGGCGCTACGTGCCACACAGCCGAAGCTACACTCGATGTTTTGCGCCCTGTTTTTGAAGATCGCATTATCAGCCGCAGAGCTGATGTCGTTTGGCCACCTCGGAGCTGCGATTTGACACCGTTGGACTATTATTTGTGGGGTGCCCTCGAAGATAAGTGTTACGCCTACAAGCCAGAGACAATTGACGTTTTAAAGGACAATATTCGTGAAGCCATTGGTGAAATGCAGCTGCACACAATCGATAATGTGCTTAAAAATTGGACCGATCGTGTGGGCTACTGCATGGCCAGCCGAAGCAGCCATTTCATTAAAATTCTTTTTCATTATAAACCGGAAGGATTGTTCTTTGAAATAAAAAAATAAATTTGAGAAAATATTCAGTAGTTTTTTTTTTATAGAATTTTTAAAAAAAAAAAAGTTATTTGGCGGACCCTTTATTTAATTTTATTTTCTTCAAAATAAACTTCAAGATAAACTTCTTCTCTCATTTCAAAATATAACTACATGAATCCAATTACCAAATTGAACTAAATTAGGTTGCCTTGCAGTTCATACCATCAAATTTATTTAAATTTCTGCTAACAAAAACAGTATTTTCCAGCACGTATCAAAAACAAAAATGAGTCAAAAGCATGATCGGAGTGCATGGATTTGAACCAATTGAACCGCCCCTGACCGTAAAACACATGTGTATGAATATGTCATGTTCTGTTTGAGCATTTGTTTTTTTTTTTTTTTTTTTTTTTTTGCTATAATAATATATAAACCCTGTCATTTTTGCCAATTCCCAACGCTAAAGGCAAATTTATCGATAGTAGTTTATTATAATGACTTCGCATCTACGTGACTGCTTCATCTTAAAGCTAATGCTGGAAGCTTACTCAATGTGAGAAACCACAGTGTGAATAAATGAATTTCAAATGCAACTCTCGAATACAGAGCATACCATTGATGCATTCTACGTGAAGCGAACAGCAAAAAAAATTATGAGTGTGGGATTTTCCTAGAAGAACTACATTAATTCACATTTTTTTTATCTGCCTTGGTTGCTGAGTTACAGACATCTAAATATTAGAGCTTCTGAAAAGAACAATTTTTATAAAGCATTTTTACAGATAAAAAATTTTAAAAAAATATTTGTTTATGGATTTGTATAGAAAATTGATTGAATTTTTGAATTCTGGGATCAAATTAGAAGTTCGAAAAATTTTTCATTTTGAAACCGGAACTTCGTATTCGGAATCAAATCCGAAGAATTTCGCAATTTTTTGGGTTTTTAACATTTTTAAATTCAAGCCTTAAATATATATGTATTATCTACATAAGAATTTCCGTGATAGTATTCGCAATGGCTTAGAAGTTATGAATTTTTAAGCACTCGCTGGCTAGTGCGAAGTGCTACGACATGCGCGAGATGCATGTAATTGAAACTTTATAACTGCTTATCCATTGCAAATTTTTGATTTTAATAAAACGAGGATTTTTATCAAAAAGTACGGAAACGCCTTCAAGTCATTTTTAGTCACAACAGCTGTTCACTAGGGCGTAAACCTTTTACAATTTTTTTTTTGAAATTTTGGGGGACTAAAGCGGAATCCGGAAGTTTGTCACAAAAAACAATTTTGAGAATTTTTTCAGATTTTTTGAAAAAGGTTTAAAGGTCACTCAAGGTCGTTTTTCCCCAAAAAATAGTTTTTCAAAACAACACTTGTTATTTCTACCCAGAAAGGGAGCCTTACTGAAAAATATAATGTTTCAAAGATCTTATTTGGACAGAAAAATGTTCAAATTTTAATTTCGTGGACTTAAAAAAGGAGTTACGACTGTTTTTCTGGACGGGAGAGTCACAAAAAGGAATTTTTTTTTAAAAAATTTGACTTTTTTATATTTCCACCTGAAATTTCTCAAAACTTTCGCTTTTAATAAGAAATCCTAGTATGCAGCCTCAAACAACACTCAATTTTAAGTAATTTAAAGAAAACAAATCAATAATTTATCTATACTTTTACTAAAGTAATGCGCATTTAAAGTTTGGAAAAAAATTAATTTTTAAGTAAATTTATTAGTGGGAGCAAAGGTTTTACAAATAACAGCTATAAGGGCTTTGGTATGAGGGTTAGTTACCATGTATCACGAGGTAACAAATTAAAGTTTAGCCAAAAACCATTTAGAATTGTTAATTTTTTAGAAATTTTTGTTCTGTTTTAAATATTTTTTGCGGCCTTTCTCAACCACTTGGAGCAAATCTTGAAAGCTCTCCTCAGATTTGGTTAGATGTTGGTACCTATTTGCAGCAGCAACACCACGTTCAGCTATATCACCACAAATAGCATAAGTTTCTTTGACTCCACTAATATTGGCACTGATTTTTTGGAAAGCGACCAGATACTTAGAGAAAAAACCCCTTTTATTTGCAAGTCTTGGACATTATAAATTGTTTCTTCGTTGTGAATGATATAGCTGAACGTGGTGTTGCTACTGCAAATGGTTACCGACATCTTACCAAATCTGAGTAGAGCTTTCTAGATTTGCTCCAAGTGGTTCAGAACGGCCGCAAAAAATATTTAAAACAGATCAAAAATTTCTAAAAAAATTATGAATTCTAAATGGTTTTTAGCTAAACTTTAATTTGTTACCTCATGATACATGGTAACCCTCATACCAAAGCCCCTATAACTGTTATTTGTAAAACCTTTGCTCACACTAATAAATTTACTTAAAAATTATTTTTTTCCAAACTTTAAATGCACATTACTTTAGTAAATGGATAGATAAATTATTGATTTTTTTCTTTACATTACTTAAAATTAAGTGTTGTTTGAGGCTGCATACTAGGATTGTTTATTAAAAGCGAAAGTTTTGAGAAATTTAAGGTAGAAATATAAAAAAGTTAAATTTTAAAAAAAAAAAAATCCTTTTTGTGACTGTCCTATCCAGAAAAAAGTCGAAACTCCTGTTTCAAGCTCACTAAAGTAAAATTTTAACATTTTTCTTTCCATATAAGATTTTTGAAACATTATATTTTCAGTTAGGCTCCCTTTCTGGGTAAAAATAACAAGTGTTGTTTTGAAAAACTATTTTTGTGGGAAAACGACCTTGAGCATCCTCTAAACCTTTTTCAGAAAATCTGAAAAAATTCACAAAATAGTTTTTTGTGACGAACTTCCGGATTCCGCTTCAGCCTTCCAAAATTTCTAAAAAAAAAGTTTACGCCCTACTGTTCACGCTTTTTTGCAGTAAGAAATTATTTTTTTCTTGAAATTATTAAATTATTTATTTAAAAAACACTTTTTGCAACATATATAACAAACAATGATACTTGCATATAATGATTTTTCTTTAAAAACAATCAAAAATATTGATCTTATAATTTGACGATTTTAGAAGAAATTTTTCAAGAAAAGTTAAAATAATAATGTTCAAATGTATGCATACAATGTCATTAATACGATTATAGAAGATTATAGACGATTATAGAAGAAATTTTTCAAGTAAAGTTAAAATAATAATGTTCAAATGTATGCATACATTGTCATTAATACTGTAATAAAAAAATTGCTGTTGTCGTTAATTAATACTCGCAAGCAAGTTTTTGCTCATTTTATTTATTTACGTTTTTAAAATAGTATTTTGCTTTATATTAATATTTAAAAGTTACATTTCTATTTTGTTAACAAATTTAAAATAAGGACTGTATCGAAAAAAAATACACACATAGTTTTACTTGCAATGCAATGGCTTTTATTTCTTTTCACTGCAAACTATTTTTTATTAAAATAAACTTTATTTCCATTAAATTTTCATTTAAATTTTTGAAATAGACTTATAATCTTAATAAACACAGATTTTTTTTGTTTAATACCCTTTATTAAAGTTTGCGCAACATCTTTTGCAACGGAACTGCTTGCCTTAGGGCAATTTTTTTACATAAATACTTCGATGTCACCGGCAACTCGACCATCCTACTTTTAGTTCCACTTGACAATACCCAGTGGGCAATTAATGCAGTGATGTTGTGAGGTGTGTTGACGCTAAAAGAAGCCGTTAGTATATGCCTTTTTTCAAGAGGCTTGACTGAATTGCCCACTGGGTAGCCTAATACCTCTCCATCGAACGGTATTCTGGAGCGTTAGGTGGGTTCTTACCTTTTGCAACATAATTGATATTGTTTTCTTTTAGCAAATTCAATATACAGCGGGCGTATTGTGCAGTGACTAAATCAGGCCAAAATATTGTTGACTCATTGTTGTTTTATAAAATGGTATAAGGAGACAAATTAGTCACTCCATTTTGTAAATTACTGCTGATTAGGTTCCATTTGAGAAGAATGAAGACTTTTTCGCTAAATTTTTCAATTCAAAATGTTGTAATTGGGAAGTACGCAGTACCACCTTTCAGTTCTGAGTAAAATTGGGGACCTGGTAGTGCTCCTGTGTCCATTTTTACGAAGGTTTCATTGCCCATAACAATGCACTGAACATTATCTTGAAGCAAATGGTTTAACAATTTCCGAATCCACCTTTTCTCCCCTTTCACTTGTCTTTAACTTTTTTGGGTACTTTTTGTTTTTTGTACGTTCTAAGGTTATGTTAAGGTACGTTCTAAGGTTATTTAATTGACGCCAAATAATAAAATTGAGTTTTATTCCCTTATAGGACTTAAACTTAATACAACCAAATAAATCGGTCTATTACAAAAAGTTAAAATTAAAGTAAGCATAAGATGCAACCATAAATGTATATATATCGTGGCTAATGCTTCCATCCGTTCTGTATTTCGCAGGACAGTCCTGTTTTTCAAGCAATGTCCTGCGTCCTGTGTAACGGGCTCAAAATCCTGCTTTTTATTATTTTGTCCTGTTTTTTAATTTCTCCCATGCTTGCAATTTAGTCAACTTTGTTTACTATTCATACCATTTTTAATTAGTAATTACTATTTTCAAAGTTTTCCCTTAACACACTTTTACTTTTTTTACGAACTTGTTATAAGTTTCTGTGCAAATTTTTTCTTAAACTTTTTGTCTTAAACTTAAATGTCGAAGCAAAAGTGTGTGTTAAGCAATCAACTTGAAAAAATATTCATTTCTGGAAAAAACAAAAATTGATAGTGAGGTGTTTATAAGACCAATTTGAATTTTTTTTTTTATTTTTGTTATGTTTTTGTTGTATTAAAATTATTTAATATTTATATAAGATTGAATTTTAGTTTCGTTTAAAAAAAATTACATATTAAATACTGATTGATAATTTCATCTATTCTTTCTTTTATTTTAATTCTTTGAACATACAAGTGATAATAATTTTTGACTTTAAATTGCGTCCTGCGAAAACATCCTGTTTTTTTGCGAGACGTCCTGTAAATCCTGTAAAATCTTGAAAATTTTGTCAATTTGTCCTGTTTGTGGCGAAAAAAGAGATAGGAGCGGTAATCATGGCGTATGAATAACTTTAATTGCTTTAAAGCGGACCAGAAATATGTGGCTTGTAAAAGTTTTCAAGACAATTTCAAACGATTTTTTTATATTTATTTGTGCAGCAAAGTTGTTGCTCAGAAAAATAGGGACAAATTTATTGAAGAACGATAAAAAAATCAAATACAGGAACAAAGTGTACAAAAAAGCGCAACAGTGTTATTATTAATTTTACATACAAACAGTCATATCTTTGAAAATTACGAAGAACCATGGATGAAACTTTTTGGCTTTTTTAATAGAACTATGTTCAAGTACTCTGAATTTTACAAATCGAATATCAACGATGACGTATTTTTAGAATAAACTTTTAAAAATGTCTAAAGTTCTTATTACTTATTACTAGTGTAATATTCGGTTTCGGTTTCGGTTACGGCCAGTTTCGGCCCTTTTTGTCAGTTTCGGCCAGTTTCGGCCAGCTTCGGCTATTCGGCCTCAATATTGGCTTTGGAAACTTTTGATAAAAACTTCTTGTATCAGTCATTTAATTCAAATATAAAAATGTTTACAACGCATGGTTGTAGCAAAACAAAAATTATTAATTCGTCTATAATTTGATTTCTCGTGTTAACGCAAAACATTTCGATTAATTTTATGCGTTCAATACTATCATTTTTGATTCAATCATCTTTATTGTAATTAATATTAAAGTTTTAAAGCCAAAAAATGATAATTAAACTTCCGAACGAATTCTGAGTGTGTGGAATAAAGGAAAAGAAAACGAAATATTTCTATTTTTATAATATTAAACCTTTAAAAAAAAATACTTTGTAAGTTCAAGTTACTTGAAACAAGTACGTAAACAGACCTATTATATAAACACAACCTTGAATTGAGTCAAAACAACCAAAGAGGCATTCAACTCAACATTGTAATGCTTACCCAATCCAGAAACAAAAAAAGGAAGGCAGCAAAAACGAATACCTCAGCACAAATGTTGTTTGTGTGAAAGATGGAAAACTTTAGTTTACACATCAAACATAAAAGATTGGCAGTGCATAAAACACACATATACTGCAACAACACTCAATAAACTTGTTATATTTCATGAGTGTAGCGAGGAAGGATGTTTGGGAATGAATTGAAATATTAGCTTATCTTGAATTTAGCATAACTGATAATTAATTTCGAAAAACTTATCACCTAACCACAACGTTCTGAAGTCAACGCTGAGCAGATGAATAGCATTTAAGTCACGCTCATAAAAGCGATGCGTGCTACCAAAACTGCACAGTTTTGAGTTGCTGTTGTTCGTGTTATGTTTTTGTAATGCACCATCAACTATTTCTGCAATTAGGCGTATATTTAGCGACAATTTGGGCACAACTGTACCAACCCACAGATGGGTTGTAGAGCTCGTGCATGTCGCACTTTGGCATAACTTCAGCTACACAAAGACGCACGCAATGCAGCAGATTTTGTGCTAGTGAAACGTGTCGCCGCAGGGAGCTCAACTTGTTCGTCCTGCTGGGTTAATCCCATTGCAAAGTGCAACGACAGAGTTACAATTTTTGGTTTTTTTGTGCTTATTCTTGTTGAAACAGCTTAGCAAATTTTGCAGTTAAGCATTAAATAATTGCACTATTCATCTAAGGCTAAGTGCAGCGTATCCTGTGTAGATTGTTCAAATCATAGCAGACATCCTTTATTTATGCTCACTTCAATTTTAGACAAGCGTAAAATTAACACTAAGTAGCTTTGTTGATTTACGGCAATCGATAAAATTCGATGGCGAACAACAAGGATATGACTCGTATTTACCGTGGCTTTTCCCACCAACTTGTACCAAATTCTAGCAATACGGTGAGGAAATTCCGCGGGGCTTTTCCGTGTCTGGAAGCGAACAAGTCACAGATATGTGTTAAAAAAAAAACCCAAACTCCAGATTAACAAGTGAAAATGACAGAGGCAAAACATTTCTTTGCCATTCAAAATAAAAATATCTAAATTTAGGGTGACCAGCTCTCAGTGCCGAAACAAGTTTTTGTTTGCTAGACAGTCGAGTGATTTGTTAATATTTATTCAAGCAATAACAGGTAAATAAGAACGCGCTGAGTGGCAAGGATATGCATTTCACTCTGTTTGCTATGCTTTAGAAGGCGTTTTCTTGTTGAGACGCCTGTCTAAATGAAGAACACGCGGTATACCTTGTTGTTGTGTTTGTCTGTGTATTTAAAATTGCAGAACAGACAGCAGACAGACAGGCAGACGCCGAGATATTTCTCTTTTTTTTTTTTGGTAAAACAATTGTGTTTCTTTAGCTTCTCCTGTTTCTCCAGTAAAATAAACAACCTGTTTTTGACTTTTTAATTATGTACTCTTAAAATTGTATCCTTTAAAGTACAACATTAAAACTATCACAACTATTTTGTGCACATTTTTTCTCTTTTCCAAGTCACTTTCATTTAGCCTTTTTTCTGCCATCGTATGTCAGCAGATGTCACAGCTTTGAGTTTGACAATTGGTTTATTTTTCTTTATTTCACTTTTTGTTTGTCATTGTTTTCACTTTTACAACGAAATTCTCTGAAATCCACTTCAGTTTTCAGTGTTTTTGACAGTTTACCATGTTCAACGAATCTGCCATTTTTATATGTTTTTTTTTTTATAAATTATTGAAGCATAACTGCTTGAACTTTATTGGTACCCTTTGTTTAAGATTAAACAAATATAAAGTTTCTGCATTCATGAAGTTTCTTGGTAATTCCACGAGTAAGAAACATTTTTGGGCATCATTTAGTTGTAGAATGAGTAGCATTAAAGTAGAAATGTGTCCTTTAAGCCTAAAGCTTAGAGTGCTCACGTTTTTCATTATCAGATGTCGTAGAGTGTTCTTTTGGGTTGGCTGAAAATTTTTCCACAACGTTTGTAATGGCACATCTTAAATTATCTCAAACAGTGGTAAAAAGTTACTCTTTTTTAATCAAAATTATAAGAAAACTGCACTTTATGAAGAAAACTTATTTATATTAAGAATAATAAAAAAAAATTATGGTTAGTAACATCTTTAAGACAAAAACCACTTCTAATATGGCTCTTTAAATTATCTCCTTACGAACTAACTCCTAACAAAACCAAATTAAATAAATCCTAATAGCTCCATAAAAAATTTGGAGTTATTGCATATGAAAATAAAAAATTTCTCAAAGTTACGATTTATTTCCATAAAAACAAGAAGTTAGTTCATTTTCAGTGTTAGAAATCATTTCATTATGAATGAACTCCGTAACATGAACTCCCCAAATTTAAGAATTCAAGATTTCCCATTCCTATTTTGATGCAAAATGCAGCAAGGTACCTCACTGCCAAAGACAGCGTAAAAGTCGCAAAATGCTTTCTTAATCCTGCTGTTTGTTTGGAACCATTTGGTCCAAATTGCAATACATTTTTCTCAATATCTTGCGAACGGCAAGAGATATGGACTTGAAACTTGCCAAGTTATTTTTTTAAACAAAGCTTTTTCAAAATTTCAAGTACTTAACATAAAAGAAAAGGGAAAAAACTAAAAAATTACAAATCTTAGGTTAAGGAACCATTTGTTCCATAGAGTATTTTTTTTTATTGAAAAAGATACAAACATTTTTTTTTGTTCTCCACAAAAAAAACAATTTTCAAATAAAAGGTTGAAAATTTCTGTCATTGCAAATAGAACAAAGTGTTGCTCGGTTAGGTTAGGTTAGGTTAGGTTAGGTTAGGTTAGGTTAGGTTAAACCGGATGCCTTCGTGAAGGCTCACTTAGACCAATTCAGGTCCTTAGTGGTACCGGTAGCGAACAAAAGGAACCTTTGTGTTTGTTTTTAAAAGTCTTTAAAGATTTGCGTTGAGTTCGCAAACCTTAGGAGGGATTCTAGAGACACCCTGGCTACATCTTTAAGCGACGGGAATATCGATGAGCCTAGGTATTTTAGTCTCGATCTAAGTAGGGCGGGGCAGGTGCATAGTAGGTGCTCCAGGGTCTCCACTGTGTCCGGTTCCTTGCACTTCCTGCAGTTGTCATCCGTGGTGATGCCAAGCTTCCTCGCGTGGGCTGCCGTCATGCAGTGACCAGTGAGCATACCCACTAGTGTCCTGCAATCTTTGCGCGGGCGTGCCAAGATAAACAGAGTTCGTTTTTCGCATTGTGCATTGCACATGATTTTCAAGATTTTGCACGATGTCGTGCAAACTCTCCATATACGATTCACTGCTATTGTGGCTCTTCTTTCAAGGTTCCTGTACAACTCTTGTAGCGGAGTAAGTACATGTTCTGCGAGTTCTGATTCCAGCCCGGTGCTTTCCTTTGCTAAACCATCTGCCATCTCGTTTCCCTCAATGCCCAGGTGGCTAGGGACCCAGTAGATGCGCACTCTTTCGAAGCGCATAGTGCATCTAGTGCATCTCTGCCAGCCAAGACACTTTTGGACTTGATGCCAGCGGAGCGCATGGATTTGATCGCCGCTTGACTGTCAACGAAAATGTTGATGTTGGAGTGTTGTGTGTCCATGCTGAGGGCTATCTTAGCAGCCTTCCTTATGGCAAATACTTCCGCCTGGAAGATACTGCAGTGGTTCGGCAGTTTATATGGCTGCCTTATATTAGGCTCTGCGCAATACACCGCCGCACCTACCCCCGTAGGCATTTTGGAGCCGTCGGTAAATATGTTGACCGCCTGCTGTGCTTGTTCTATACCTTTGCACCAGTCCTTTGGTCCCAGAAGAGTTCGTGCTTTGGAATTGACTATCGTGCGAGGCACCATGTAGTCCGTGCTACTAGGTAGATCCTTTCCGATTGTACAATGTCCAAAATTTTGAATGTGCATGTTACCTGCTGTCGTAAGGCGTTGTGCCGTTTTTCCGGCTATTAGTTTTGCGTGTATGTCCAGGGGGACCATACTTAGAATGGTTTCAAGCGCTTTAGTTGGAGTTGACTTCAGTGCTCCCGTGATGCAAAGCGCTGCCTGCCGCTGAGTTTTTTCCAAGTGCCTGAGGAATGTTGATTTGTTCACAGCCGGCCACCACACAATAATCCCATAGAGTAGAATAGGACGCACTACCGTTACATAGATCCAGTGCATCAGAAAGGGTGAGAGACTCCAAGTACTGCCTAGCATCTTTTTGGATGTGTATAGTGCAATGGTGGATTTCTTCACCCTTTCTTCCACGTTGGTTTTCCATGACAGCTTGCTGTCCAGGACGACTCCTAGATATTTTGTGTGAGTTTTCGGTATGAGACGTATATCGTTCAATTTCGGTGGTATCCACTGTGGTATCTTGTACCTTTTCGTGAACAGAACCAGATCCGTTTTCTATGCATTAATACTAAGACCGACTGAATTTGACCATCTAAGTACATCTTTGAGTGTGCTCTCCATTATGGAGCTTACTGTTGATAGACATTTCCCTACTATAATAATGCTTATGTCGTCTGCATAGGCAGTTATCCTCGGGGCTCTATTATTGGCCTGTAGTCTCTCGGATATGGATGGCTGCTCTTACCTGCCTTCGGTAAGAATACAACCCTCGCTGTCCTCCAAGCCACAGGTACATAGTTTAGCCTGATGCATCCGTTAAATATATCCTTCAGCCATGGGACGACTCGCGATTCAGCCGTTTGCAACATGGTAGGAATTGCTCGGTTATTTTTACAAATATATTTTCCTCAAACAGCAACTGCTACAGAAAAATTTAAAATAATCAAGACACAAAAATCAATTTGGGGCCGTGTATGTGTGAATACTTGAGCGTACGAAGAAGTTTGTTTTTAATAATTATTATCTTTACGCATTTTTTTATGCATAATAGCTAAAACAAATAAGTTCAAGAAAATTTTTTATATGAAAAATGCACTAGGACCAAATGCACCAAGATTCATAAGTTTTTTTTTTAACCTAACAGTAGGATAATTTGAAGTGATTGGCCTGAAAACTCCCACGACTCGAATCCAGTTGAATATATTTGCGTAAAGATACAAGAGTCTGTGTTTCGAGACCCAAAACCATAAATAGAGAACTAATAGGAAACTAATTCCAGAGTTATACAGAAGTGGAAATCGATCACTGACGAAGATGTCTGTGTGTTTTGGGAATGCTTTAGAACCAGAATAATTGATTGCCAAGCAAACGCAGGGCTTCATACAAAATATTAAATTACTGTAGTTTCAACATTAAATATAGATAAATACATAGATGTAATACAAACAAAATTTGATAAAATTTGAATACGTTAAAATTTTATAGACAATAACATGTGTGATGTACAAAAACTTTTGAACCACACTATTTATTTAAAAGAAGGAGTTATTTATTCTGGAGTTAATTCAGGTTCACTGCATCTAAAATTTTTTGCCCTTGTAAGAAATGTCAAAAACAACATTTCGTAGAAGGGCAAATCATTTTATCAGAAACAAAGTGATTTTTAAAAAAAAAATTGTTTCCTGCAGGCCTTTTATATCCGCTCTATTAACGAAAATCTTCCCAAAAAAGAATCGCTAGTTTAATTTTATTATGAATTATGAGGATGTTATTTCATTTATGGTATCTAGGTGTTTTTTCATTATGCCATGACATCAAATTGTTAGCCTAGTTGTTATTTTATTTTATGATTAAGACAAAATTCATTTCAAGTTAGGAGTTTTTGAATTTTTTAATGTTAGGTTATTTTTCATTAAATGTTTGGAGTACTAACATTGGTACTTTATTCAGTAGGAGGTATTTCGTAAGGAGATAATTTAAAAAGCCTTTAAATATATCTCAACATGGTTTCGAATTGCAGAGAGGGACTAGAATAATAAACGATTATTATTTTAAAGGTTTATGATTTATTTCAGGAAAAATAGCATATCGATGGTAAGATAAGCTCACAAAAGTGATAAGTGAATAGTTAAAAATGCTCAGGATCGCAGAAATTTGTGTTGAAATTTCAATACTTTATTTAAAGTAGTGGTGATAAAACTCCATAATAATATATTAATTGAATGTATTGAAGCTTTTTGAAAGCTTTGCACTGAAAAAAATACTTAATAATCAAGGAAACTTCCCAATAAACACCAAACGAAGAACGATTCGTAAAGGAGATCATAAACGAGTCCGAGATCTCGGATTCCTCATCGAGCTCAAAACGCACACGAGATCTCGGATTTTTTCAAAATTTTTCAGTTAAAATGATTAACATTAAAATAAACACTAAATAAAATGATATATGAGAAAAAATTTCCATAAACTTCTTCATACAAAATTATGTAAAACAAATTCTAAATGTTTGATAGTTTAAATCATACCTGATTTTAAATACAAATTCTAGTTGTTTGATAGTTTAAAATCGTTTATTGAGCTTAAGGTCAAAATTATAACAATTAATTGTTCTAATAAATCTTTACAAAGAAACAACAACAACAACAACAACAACAACAACAACAACAACAAAGTTTTTTCAATATGAAAAGGAAAAATCACCAGCTGATTTTATTGACCTTAAGCTCAATAAACGATTTTAAACTATCAAACAACTAGAATTTGTGTTTAAAATCAAGTATGATTTAAACTATCAAACATTTAGAATTTGTATTTAAATCATATAAAATCAACGTAATAAATAACAAGGTCATTAAGGAAAAAACTTTAATCATATAAAACACTTAGAATTTTTCATATAAAAATGACGAAAAATTTTGTGTGTTTTAATTGACGTATTTTTGGCGTATTTCGTATTATTTATAAAATATTTGTTCTTATTAAAAAAATATTATCATATTAACGAACTCGAAACGAACACGAGATCTCGGATCCATATGAAATTATATAAAAAGAAAGATTCGTTAAACAATTAATTGTTCTTACTTTGACCTAAAGCTCAATAAACGATTTTTAACTATCAAACAACTAGAAGTTTTATTTAAAACCAAGTATGATTTAAACTATCAAACATTTAGAATTTGTATTTAAATCATATAAAATCAACATAATAAATGACAAGGTCATTTAGAAAAAAACTTTAATTTTCACAATTTTTATATAAAAAAATATTTGGAGTTTTTTCATATAATTTTCTATGAAGAAATTTATATGAAAAAGTTCTAAGTCTTTTTTTTTTATGAAAATTTTTATACGTAAAAAATGCTATGTCTTTTCATATGATTTTCTTTGAGAAAAGTTTTTTCTAAATGACCTCTGTATTTATTATGTTGACTTTATATGATTTAAATACAAATTCTAAATGTTTGATAGTTTAAATCATACTTGATTTTAAATACAAATTCTAGTTGTTTGACAGTTTAAAATCGTTTATCGAGCTTAAGGTCAAAGTTAGAACAATTAATTGTTCTAAAGAATTTTTCCAAAGAAACAACAACAACAACAAAGTTTTTCAATATGAAAGGAAAAAACCACTAGCAATTGATTTTATTGTACAATTTCTGCGGTGCTAAACGCGTCATCAGAAATCTTTGTGATTGCCCGTGCAAGCGCGTTGACGCACTGCACCATCGTGGCGATGAGATTTTGAAGCTTCAATTTCTCATTTTTTTCCTCAATTTCATAATGTCACATTTGTTGTTGTATTTCTGTTTTACTTTAGTTTCTATGCTTATGTTTATATGAAAAATGTCTAAGTCTTTTCACATAATTTCGTATGGATCCGAGATCTCGTGCTCGTTTCAAGCTCGATTAATAGTTCGATTTTTTTATATGAAGATATTTACTTTTAATAACAATTTATTTTTCGTTGTTGCGGCTAAAAATATGTTAATTAAAATAAAAACAATTTTCACAATTTTTATATGAAAAAGTTCTAACAGCCATATTCATTAAAAGTTACAAACCTCTTGTAAACTCTTTGTAAAACACATGCCTAAAAACGTTAAAACTTTCAATAACGGAAAAAACCTTTTGTAACAGTTTCACAAATGAGAGAATTTTGAAATAGTAACAAACCTTCTGTAAACCTCCTAAAAAGCCATTTTATATGTTAATGTTCTCAATTGAGAACTATCTTTTCATTTTGTGACAAACTAAAATGTCAACAAACAAATAAATAAATGAAAATAATTGTGTTTTTTGATCAGTGTTACCATATGGGCAGATAAAACTTCTTTTGCCAGTTTTTTGAGAGGGTAAACAGTTTTCCAGTTTTTGCCTAAATTTAATTTTTTTTTTATTTTACCCAATTTTTTAAGTTCTTACGGTTAATGCAATGCTTACTAGTTTTATGAATCAAATACAATACATAAAATAAAGAGTATGTTACTTCAAAAATATAAGTAACATTTGAAGCTGCTACTACTTTTCACGCCCTTTCAAAAATTTATTTATGTGGTATTGTTGTTTTCGTTGTTTCTGTTCTTTTGTCTCGATTTCCACTCGTCAAGTCTTGACGGTCAATATATATATTTGAATGTATATGCCTTGAAAACTACACAGAAGTTGATGTAAATGATTCCAAGTTTTTAAAAAATCCTAAAGACATTTATTTAGGAGCAGAGGTGTATTCGGCTTTAAATTCTACGCATAAATTATTCGAAATAGATTTTATCGCATAGATTGCAGATGAAATAGATTTTAGAGAACATTGTTTAAAATTTTATAATGAGCTATGCAAATGTTTATTACAAAATTTTGATTTTGGGAATTATTTTCTAAAACGCGTCAAACTTTTAGCACCTACAAAAATTTTAAAAAGGCAAGATTTCACTATTTTCAATTTGTGTATTTTTCTATCTAATGTCATCCATTCAGAAAAATTGCAAGAAATTGATGATGAGTTGCGCCACATTAGTTTCAGTGATTTGAATTTACTGAATGAAAATAATATTAAAACTTTTTGGAAAGCAATTTTTGATCAGAAACGTGGAGATAATTCCGAAGTCTTTCCATTACGTAAAAAACTAGCTTATGTTGTTTTAACGATACCTGCAGCAACAGCAAATGTAGAACGTATTTTTTCACAAAAAAATACTAATAAAACTTAAACCAGAAATAAATTCGAATTCCCATCTTGCGTTAGATTCTTTGAACTAAAGATTTTTTAAGGAAAAACGATTGGAACTGCACAATTTCAAACAATCATCAAAAATGATAAAAAAGTTGGATTAAAATATGTATAAAAAATAATATAATTTTTCAGATTTCATCATAATTTCATAATTTGTGACTGTTCGATTTTTTTAAACAGTCTTTCCATTGCAAAATTTCACAAAAGTTTGATATAAAATTTATTTTTGATTTTGGGTTTATTACTGCAGATTTGAGAAAAAATGCTTTCTGCATTTGCTGGTGCTTCAGGAATCGATAGAACAGCATAAACAACTTTTCTTTGTAATGAAAAGACTTGGACTTATCTCCACATTTCTTAAATGAATCCACTAAAATTAATGTGATTTATTAATGTGTTTATTAATATTTAAGACTATTTTATATAGGATGTAATTTACTTTGATCACAAAAATATGTAATGACATTTACATTCAAATAAATATCAATATTTATTTGTACAATTTTTTTAGTTTTTTAATAAATTGATAATTAAAATTATTTTTGTTTATGAATGCGATTGTTTTTGTTTTATTTAATTATTAATTTAATTTAAATACTTTATTTCGAATGCAATAGCAAAAATTTTAAAGCACACATTTTAAAAATATATGTTTTAGTTATTTTTTTTTCTTAAAAGAGATAAATTTTTTCTGAAAATTAAAGTTTAAAAAAATGTGGCAACACTGTTTTTATTTAAAGGTAAACAAAATTTTAAGCAAATGTTTGTCAATATATCAAATGCACAAACCTATTTTTTTTTTAAATTTTAAGCAAATTTCATTCTCTATATCAAAGTCACAAACGAAAATTACAACTGTTCCTATTTTAAAGAATCAGTATTTTCACTTCAACAATAAAACTCTTAAAACTCGTTTATGAATACAACGCTTTTAAAGAGTATTTTAACTGAAAAACGTTTGAAAGCTGTTTTAAAATATTTTTATGAATACGGCTGTAAGTCTTTTCATATAATTTTCTATGAAGACATTTATATGAAAAAATTCTAAGTCCTTTCACATAATTTTGTATGGATCCGAGATATCGTGTTCGTTTCGAGTTATTTTATGAGTCCAAGATCTCGTGTTTGTTTCGAATTCATAACATAGCCAAATTTTTGACATGAAAATATTTTATTTTAATAAAAAGCTATTTTTTAATATGCACATCACTTTAATTTAAATCAAAACAAATATTTATCATTTTAAAAAAGTTTTAAAAATAAATTTCTTTAGTTTTAAAAATATGTGTCTAAACAATATGCAAAAATATATTTTTAAATCTCAGAAAGATAGTTGCTGAGATTATTTAATTTAAATCAAAACAATTATTCATCATTTAATACAAATTTTTAAAAATAAATTTCTTTAGTTTTAAAAATACATATGTGTCTAAACAAAATATATTTTTAGATCTCAGAAAGAGTGTTGCTGAGATTGTTTTTCCTAGAACTATACGGCTCAATTAAGAAATACAAGCCTCCGAAAACGATAATATTTCTCAAGTACTTCCACAAACGGCGGTAAATCACTTCATGTGGCGCACAAATGTTGATTTCCAACACCACTAAATCACGTTTGCAGATATCTATCACGTCCTTGCCATTACAATTGATTTTATTGTCTACACGCATTTCCGCCACACATAAACACAGCTACACACACAAGCCACTGAATTCATATGGTAAAAAGCGGTAAGTAAAGGGTTATATTGTAAAAATCACTTACCTGTAATATGTTTTATTTATTTTTCTTTATTTTTGATTTTTCAATTTTTGTCTCAACTGACTTTGTGTGAGCAGGCTTCTGAAGCAAAGCAGACACGAGTAAAGTTAAAATATATTAGAATTCATATTTTACAATCTTGCATGTGTTGTACAACAGTGGGAATTTTTGAAGGGAATGGAAGAAAGAAAATTGCAAGGAACTGGCTTAAATGACTTTATAAAATAAAATAAAAACAGAAAAACAGAAACCCAAACCAGGTTTGTTTGGGAAAATTACCGTAACTGTGGGTAAAATATTCGTTATTGAAATTCCACAACAACGGCAGCAGGATGTTTTGTGCTAGCAGCGACTCAACTGATTGCCATGCTAATTATGCGGAAAACATGGAAATTCTTTGACGAAATCCAAAGAAATGCTTTTAATACAAGTTCTTTTAACGAGGACCTCGATAAGAGGACGGCGATAATAAAAATGTATTTGCTGTTTTTTTTGTTATTGTTGTTGGTGTTGGTACTGGCGTTCTTTTGTAAGACATGGCAGTAATGGGTTCTGTCAGTTTGCTGTATTGAAGAAAGTTGTTGCTATCGCATAAAAGTTATTACAAGCTGAGAACTTAAAGCTTTGTGCAAACGTTTTGCTGCCAACATCAAGATTAAGTAAAATCAAAATAATGCATTTCCGTTCTAACAGCTTAATCTTGAAAAGGTGTGAAAATGTTGATAGAAAAACTTATTTCAAATGCTATAAAAATGTACGAGCTCTTAGAGATTATACTGAGAAATTTAAAAGAAAATTGAAAAGATCAGCTAAAAGCTTTGCGAAAAGCTTCAACTAAGATTGAATGTTAAAAGTCAAATGCGACTTCTTGTTTCTAGCAACATATAAATATTATGGAAAAAAAAATTCATCAAAAAAATTTGATCTAAACGTTTGCCTCTATATTTAAAGATACAAACAGTGACACACAAAGTAAGAAGAGGAATGAAAGCGTTCGGGCCCGTGGACTCTTAAGATTCCCCACCCTTTTCTTGAATAAAACGGGAGCTTGGGGATAGTGATAACAATGACAAGTTGTAATGGATTTGACAAAATCTTGTTTGTTTTACTAAGATCGATAGATTTATTTAATTGTTTAAACAACAGTTTGACTTTATTCGTCTGTGTAGCAGCATCGTGTTTTCTAACAGAATGTTTTGCAGTAAAGTGTGTTTGTGAAAACATTAATCTTTATGTTTAAGCCAGAACAAAGTAAAATTAAAATAATTAAGTATTATTAAACATTAACTCTGAAATGCTAGATAAAAGCAGGGCTGCAGAGTTGAACCAAAAAATCTCGACTCCGACTCCTAAAAGTTGAAGATCAAATTCTGACAATTGTGGTAAAAAGATAACAATGGTCATAATTTGAAAATAATAAATACATATTAAAGTTTATGGTTGAATTCCTACATTATTTAAACTAGCCCCTAGCTCTACCACTTCTATTCGCCACTGATAAGAAGATAAAACCCATAAAAATTATGCAAACAGCTACATTTTCACAGCAACATCTGCCCAATTCTTTATTTTCAAGTTAAATATCCGCATCTTAGCTGAAGAAGCTTTTTAATGCCTTATCCATACAAATGATTCTCTCTCTTCGGCTCTCTAGAAAATTGCTCATATTGAATGTATGCTTGAATGCATGAATACATCAGCCAATAAAAAATCTTAGACCTTTTAACCTTTGCCATCAGCGAAATGAAAATAATTTTGTATTGCTATCAATATCATAACAGTGATGAAAGTGAAACGAAGTGTAAACAATTGCCTATATTCAAATTAGGCTGTCTCAACACTCAAGCGTATATCAAAGGACTTAAGCTCAAGGCCATTTAAACTCATTCATTGAAAATCTAGTTGACAGTTATTGCACCTAATAAAAAATTTGTGCTTATTTATGTATAGTAAGTTGTTAATTATATTTCAAGCTATTTATTCTTTATCGCTTATACCCCTTTTTCGCATGGCAAGTTTTCTGGCCAGCAAGTCGAAAATACAAAGAAAAGATAAGCACAGCATCAAAGAAAGAACAGCACAGAAGAAAAACTTGCCAGTACAGACTTGACTGTACCGCAGACTTGCTGGCAAGAAAGCATTTCGTGTGAAAAAGGGGTAATAGATTCAAAAGTTAACAAAAGATTAAATTGTTTTTCCCTTACATTTAGTACACAAAAGCAACTCTGACAAATGAATAAGAACACGCAGCTAGCTCATGGTAATATTCAATACATTTCATCAACAATTTTAGAGGAAGAATGGAACAAATTTTTGTCACTGAAAAAGATAACTTTTTGTATTCAATGCTGACCCAAAAATAGTCCTGGCCATTCAACGTCATCCAAACATCAAACCATTTACTGTTTTCATCACAATTCAATTCTATTTCTCTTGCGCTGCATCTATTCCTGGCTCTTCTATCGTTTTAGATTAGAACACGGTGTACAATAAATAAAGTGAATGAAATTTTATGGCAATGCAATAAAATTGATTTTGTTTTCTGAAGTGTTTTCTTTATAAACCATAATATCTTGCTGTTATTTGAAAATATTTTGCCATTACTGTCCTCTGCGTGCTTCTAGGATATTGTTGTTTTAGCTGGAAAACAATATGAATATTTTAGCATGATGCTGTCAAGCTCAAATTCATCAAAACTATCAAAAAAATATTAAATAAACATCAAACCTGGTGTATTGTGTAAAGTCTATATTTATATTCAGTTCTTTGAGTTGAAGCTACTAAGCAAGAGATTCAAAATAATTTTGAGTGCGAAATTCAAATGCAATTAACACAATCGCAAAAATATCAAAACAAAAGAACCAAAGTAAAAGGTCATCGTATCGTAAGATCTCAAGTACCTTCGTTCACTGTCTTTAAAGTCAGGTGTTCAAACTCAGTGCTATTGTTGAATAACAAAGCAATTCGATGAAGTTACTGGCAAGGGAAATTTGCGTGAAAAACCTTCAACTTATGAAATACCTGTAATGTTTTTAATAGGTTTAAAAAATAGCGTAGTTTATACAAAAACATATTGCACGTACTTGCACACAATATAAATATTAAATACTACAGACAGCCAAAAACCACCAGTAAATTAATTCAAAGTCAGGGAGATCAGTGATTATCTGACTAGCAGTCGAAGGTTTTTTTGCTGTCCAAAAAAGTTTTATTTTTCGCATTTTTTTCACTTTTTGGAACACTTTTCTTAAAAATTATAACAGATTTTAAAATTATTGTTTCTGCCGATGGGTAGTAGTACCAGCGAACAAATATACAAAGGCAATTTAAAATAGTTGCTTACAAATATTTTATTTTTTTTTTTTAAATATTCGAAAAAAGAGCTATCACTAATGCGCTGACGAAACTTAGGGTGGATGCTGCACTGATAAATCAAATGCTAGTTGGCAGAATTATAACTGCAAAATTTAGAACGGCATTCACGTTAAGATCTGTACCAAGGGGAACCCCTCAGCGAGAGGTTCCTCCGCCTCTACTCTGGAATGTGCAGTAAACGAACTGTTCGTCAAACTGGAACTAGCTTATTCCGATGACGTTGCTATTGTTACCTCTGGAAAATACATATCTACTCTTTGAGACATTATGCAAAACTGCCTAAATACTCTAGTCAACGGGGTTATCTGCTGTGGGTTCAGCGTTAATCGCAATAAAATTGAGTTAACGATTTTAGCCAGAGAACACAATTTACCTCTAATTGATCCTCCGAAACTGGAAAACACAAGACTTAGCTTCTCAAATCAAGCAAAATACCTGGGCCTTATAGTGGATAGGAAACCAAACTGGAAACCCAATCTGCTCGAGAGATCCAAAAAGTGAATACCCACTCATGCAAAAATGCGGTGGGTAGCAGGTGGGGTTTACAACCAAGTATTACTCACTGGCTATATACAGCAGTTATAAGGCCAATCTTGCTATATGGTGCTATCGTTTAGTGGCAAGCAGTCGACAAACAGACTCACCTTAACATTCTCCGTCAAGTTCAGAGATCAGCTGAACTGTGCATCAGTGGAGCACTAAGAACAAGTCCGACAGACGCATTGGACATTATGCTCCACCTTACACCACTCGATATACTAGCTAAGCAGATGGCAGCTAATATAGCCATCCACCTTGATGCCACCTCCCAGTGACCTTACGACCACCATCGGTCCTAGCTTGTGATGTTTTCTTAAAGGAACTCGAAAAAATCGTTAACCAAATCTTAGAACGCGTTTGCTGAAAAATCATGATTTTCAAACTAGTCTCCATGATATCTCAAGAACAACTCTATAAATTGACTTGGATTTTTGTTTTATTTTAAAGTAGATACAATTTAATGGATCCTTAAGATACAGTGTATCACAAAAATAAGTATGCAGCGATGCTTTCATTTTGGTTACTAAAAAAACAAAGCCTAAGCGTAACAATAATAAAGCCGAATTATTTTTTATTATTTATTTAAACGTTTAACTTAATAACACTAACAAAAAACAATAATAAAATTAATTCATGTTTGAGCCATTCGGCTGTATCTTAAAAAGGTATAAAAGTTACATCACAAAAGTAAGTATGCAATCAAACAAAAACTATTGTAAGAAAAAGATATTTCATGTACATATTTTACAGTTTGTATGAATATTATATCAATAATCAATATTTCGTTGAGTAGCCCTTGGCTTTTTTTACCGCTTTTAACCTTGATGGCATAGAGGCCACCAGGTTCTAAGTAACTGAAGATGGAATCTTTTTCCATTCCTCAAGTAGTGCCGTTTTTAAATAATCTTTTTTTTTTGATATATCATGTTTCCTTATCTGTCTATCCAGATGTTCCCATAAATGTTCTATTACGTTTAGATCTGGCGATTGAGGTGGTGTTTTGAGTTGCTTGGGAGTATTATACAGCAACCATTCTCTTACAATGTGTGCTGTGTGCTTGGGATCATTGTCTTGTTGGAAGGCAAATGATCCCGAAAGTCCTAATTTTAATGCACTTTGGCTCAAATTATTCTTTAAAATATTGAGATAAACAGTTTTATCCATTGTGCCTTCAATCACAACAATATTTCCTACACCAGATGCCGACATACACCCCCACACCATTATCGATCCACCACCATGTTTTACTGTGCCAGCCATATTTTGGGAATCGAGTTCAGAATTTACTTTTCTCCACACTTTTTCACGTCCGTCTGAGCCAAATATATTAAATTTGCTCTCATCATAGAAAATAACAGAATTCCAAAAGTTTATGTCTTTGCTTTCGTGTAGTTTTACGAAGTCACATCTTTTTTTTATGTTAATATAACTAAATATAACTAAATATAACTAAAGCGATAACTAAATATAAACTTAAGTATACTCAAGGTAATAAGTTGAATTCTAAAGCGATTATTTTCGTTAAATCTATGCGTGATCTTGCTTTTAAAGCATATTTACAAGATAGATCGGAACATACCTGGAAAACTTTTTGTAAATATCGTAATCGTGCTAAGTCCGTTATACGTAAATTTAAAAGGGAGTCTGGAGCTCGACTATTTGAGGGTCTTAATTCAAAACAAATGTGGAATACCTTAAGAAATAGTGGTTGTTTAAACTCAATTGAGACAAGTGAAGAATTTGATGTTGATTGTTTAAATAGTTTCTTTGTTAATAATCAGAATAATTATAACGCCAACCCATTCGATTTTGAGGAGCATTTGGATAGGGAAGATAGTTTCTTCTTTAAAAATATTTCTGAAAGTGAACTTGTGGAAGCCATTTGGAGTGTCAAGTCGAATGCTATTGGAAATGATAACATTCCTTTAAAATTCATTAAAATAATTCTCCCCTACGTTCAAAGTCATTTGTTATTTTTCGTCAATAGTATTCTTACGTCCTCCAAATTTCCTTCATCTTGGAAAGTGGCTAGAGTTGTGCCGATTCCCAAAAACAATTCTTCTACGTATATAGAGAATCTTAGGCCGATAAGTATATTACCTGTACTCTCTAAAGTTGTTGAAAACATAATAAAAAATCAAATATTGGAATATACTAATCGGCATTCTCTAATTGATGGGTGCCAATATGGCTTTCGAAACGGCTATTCTACGGCAACACTTCTTCTTGGCCTAACAGACTCTATTAGACATAACGTCAATGCCAACAAAATAAGTATTTTGGTGTCCCTAGACCTATCAAAGGCATTTGATACAATCAATCACTCGAAGTTAATAAACAAACTAAAAACCATGTTTAATTTTTCAAATACTGCGTGTAGGTTATTGTTTTCATATATATGTGATCGTAAACAATTTGTTGTGTGCAATGGTTCTGCATCCAGCCTGCTTAATATTGTTTCTGGGGTCCCACAAGGATCTGTACTTGGACCATTACTCTTTACGTTATATTTGAATGATATCGTTAATGCTGTTGATTTAAATGCGTGTAAGCCCTTTATTTTTGCTGATGATATCCAACTTCTGTTTACGGGTGAGTGTCAGTTTAAAGATGTACTGGAGTCCTTAGTCAACTATAATCTTTCTAATATTTCCTCCTGGATGTCACAAAATTATTTAAGTTTAAATACCAGCAAAACCAAATTCATTCAATTTAACCCTTCTAGGCTACTTGAAGACCATTTGAATATAAGTCTACACAATGAGAAGATACAATTTGTTAATTGTATCAAATGCCTTGGTGTTTTCATTGACAACAAGCTACATTTTGATACCCATATAAATGCGTTAAGTTCTAAAATAGGTTTTACTTTGAGGAAACTTTACAATACTAATTTGTATCTGCCTTTAAGTGTAAAATATAATATTGGCCATGCTCTTCTTATGTCCAATATAACATATTGCGTCGAGGTTTATTCTGGTACGCTAGCTCTTAACATTAAACGAGTTCAAGTCATTGTCAATAATATTGTACGTTTTGTCTATGGTTTTCGTAGACGAGAACACATATCTTCGTATGTCGTTAAGTTTTTAAATTGTTCCTTTCATCAATATATAAATAATAGATTGATGTTGTGTTTTTATAAGCTTGTGAAAACCAACGTGCCACAATACTTGGCTCAGAAATTTGTGTTTAGTCGCTCTACTAGGAATCCTCAGATAATCTACCCTAGAATAGATTGTTCTACGTTTGAAAGGTCTTTTGTGGTACGAACAGCTCGTGTTTGGAATAGGCTCCCTATTCATCTTCGTATTTTCACATGCACCTTAACCACCTACAAAATTAAGCTCAAAGAATTTCTTCATTCAACAGTTTAAATATATTACTTTTAAAAATCTTTTTTGTTGACCACTTTTAATTTTTAAAACTATCTTTTTTCCTTTGGCTTCTTTTCTTTCCGCTAACTTGGGATCTTCAAATTCGAATCTTAAATGAATGCTATTAAATATCATATACTGTTAAGGGAGGTTGTATATAAAGGTACATGTATTATTAGTTAAGTTTTCTCTCGCATATGCTACTATTAAACTGGTAATATGTAAATTGGCCAATAAGGCTTTTGTATTACTTACAATGAAATAAATAAATAAATAAAAAATAATGCTATTAACAAATGGCCTTTTACGGATGTTCCGACCATGAAAGCCGGCACTATGCAATACACGACGAATGGTTTGAGGATTACATGTTTTACCAGTTACGTTTTTAATTACGGACTGAATTTTTGGGGCACTTGTTTTGGGATTTTTCCGTACTTTCCGTATAATTGTTCTTCTTTCCTGATCCGTGAATATTTGTGACCGTCCAGTTCTTTGCTTATTTTTGGTGTTACCTTCTGTTTTAAATTTTTGTATAATTTTCTGAACCATGGCACTGCTTTTTCCCACTTCTCTTGCGATTTGACGTTGACTTTTATTATTTTTGTACAATTTTATTATTAAATCCTTCAAATCCTGCTAAAGTTATTTTCCCCGTGGAGCCATGATGAAAATCAAAGAAAATGTACACGTAAAATTGTATTTAACAATTGTAAATAGTTTTGTTGAGCACTGAGCACTATTACTTGAACACTTCTCATCTTCATAAATAAGTAAATTGCATACATACTTTTGTGATATTATTTTTGCTGTTTCAGAACAAATGACGCCACCAAGATAACGGGACTATTGCTCTTCATCATGTCTATTGAATTTTGGAAAGAAAATTTATATGCTATTGTTTTTGTAAAATAACAAACAACAAATTTTGCATTATTCTCCCAGTAAATCAACATATTCGACAGTTCTTCATGTTGCATACTTATTTTTGTGATACACTGTACATTCAGATAATATTGTTTTTTTTTTTTAAAGAACAAAAAATGTGAAAAACGGTACTAATAATTTAGATGTCCTCCTTTTTTGTTTATTTATATTATAGGTTCAAGCTCCAATAAATATAATACAACCAGCTGGTCCTGTAGAAGTTGTTCTCCCCTTTCCGGTAGTTGGCTTTATGGCTGCAAGCCTCATTTCATTACTCAGTTTCGGCGGTTCTATATTTCAAAGGAGTATTATTTATGTACCAACTTTCACTGTCAATATGTAATATGTCATTCTAAACTGTTTCATGACTTCTTACAGCTCCTTCTAATATTCAAGATATAGTAAAATAGATAAAGCCACAGCAATTCCTGAACCTGTTAAAACTTTCCGTGTCCGAAAACACCTCTTTGATGATTGTAGCTCTTAATAAGCAATTATGATGATTTACACGTGAAGTATCTCAAATCTTAACCTTACCTTGATAATTTTACAATATTAAAATTTTAAAACTGAGTCCTTGAATCTTGCTTAAACGCGTTGCTGCCGCGGTCCCGTTGCCAAACGCCAATAAAATGTTATCATTGAAACTGTATGTGTAAATTGTGGTCGAATAGCGAATTCCGAGGCTGTGTGACCTATGACTCCAAAGCAATTTGGTATCGCAAATTAAGGTTGTATGGGAAGTACCACTCCCCCTTTTCCAACGTCCATAAAATGTTATCAGTTAAACTGCATGTGCAAATTTTGATCGAAAACTAAATTCCATGGCTATGCAAGCTATAACTCAATAGCTATTCAATTTCTCAAATTTGGGTTTTATTGGAGGTGCCACGCCCTCTTTTATAACTTCATGCAATTTTATAAGTGAAACGGAACGTGTGAGTTGTAGTCGAATACCAAATTCCGCAGCTGTGCGGCCTATAACTGCAAAGCTATTCGATATCGCACGTTTGGGTTGTATTGGGAGGTACCAAGCTCCCTTGTACAACGCCCATAAAATGTTATCAGTGAAAAGGAACGTGTAAATTGTGGTGGATCCGAGGCTGTGCGGCTTATAACTCCGAAGCTATTCGAATATTCCCCATAAAAAATACAAAACTTTCATAAAAAAAGCTTATTGATTTGTAGGCGGTAATGGGAGTGTGGCAAAATTTTCTTTTTTCTAAACCTTCCCTGATATAAGGCGAACAAAACATAAAAAAATTACTTAAATCGGTTGAGCCATTTTCGAGCCTTAGCAAGACTAACGCACAGCAATTGATTTTTATATACAGTGATGTACACAGAAATAGGGACACCTGTATTTTTATATTCAAAGCTGCATGAATTATATACAAGGTGCCCCAGATATAGCATTCATTCCTTCGGGAAGTGATTTTCCTTGATAAGGCGAGTAAGGAAATTAAGCCCCCTTTGGGAAAACCAAGAGAGGAAAAACCAAAAAATAGGTGTCATTACATTTTACTCTATTTGTAATGTATCTCCTGAGTCAATTTCCAAAGTTTACAACTTGTTGAGAAGAAAATTAAATTGACATTAAGATTTTATAAAACATTTTGCATAAAGTCACAATTAAGAAAGTTATAAGCAACTAAATTGGAAAAACATTTTGAATTAAACTTTGATAATAAATATCTCGATTTTTAAATACATTTTTTCATTTTTTTTTTTGATGTAATATCTTTTTATAATAAAATTATCTACTGACTTGGTTTTTGATCTTGCCATAGTACTTGAGTATTCAATCAAACATAACTACTTTTTTAAAGTGTGGTACGATTAGAAAACACATTTATATCATTGGTTTGGAGGTCATATAGTCTCTTTTTCAAGATGCTATTGACTTTGGAGATCGGTTAAGAGTAACATTAAATATGGAGTAAAATGTAATGACACCTATTTTTAAGTTTTTCTTCTCTAGCTCCTAAGGGGGGGAAGGGGTCTATCATCCTTGCATTTTCTTACTCGCCTAATCACCACCCGAGGAAATTGATGCTCTTTATGTGGCACCTTGTATATAATTCATGTAGCATTAAATATAAAAATACAGGTGTCCCTATTTCTTTCGACATCACTGTATATAGATTTTATGTTTTTCTATATCAGATGACATGAACGTGTTGTGTGTGTTGCATGGAGACCGTTTGGGTACCTTTTTTTCAACGTAACGTTTGACGACGTACTGACACTTAACATTACACTTTTATGCACCAAAAAAATATTAATATCATCTGACACGTAGAAATTACGTTAAAACGCATTTATTGTTTTTATTTGTGTGTTGTTTGTGTCTTATGGCAATTAAGTTTTAAGAAATGAAAACTGCAACAAATGTGTGTAATACAGTGTAATCTGATGTTAGAATTTCAAAAATATTTCTGGCATTAGGGTGGACCCTAAAAATGTGTTTCTTATTTTAATTTTTCTTTTTTTTTTTTTGTATATGCTGGCAGTATTTTAGGGGATGCTGATTTCAATTCTGATGTTAAATTTCAAAAAGTTTTTTGAGACTAGGGTGGACCCTAAAAATGAGTTTTTTATTTTATACTAATTGTGTATGTGCTGGTAGCAATATTAAGGGATTGATGATTTCGAATCTGATTTTAGGATTTCAAAAAGTTTTTTGACACTAGGGTGGACCTTAAACATGTACTGTTTTGTCCTTATACTCTTTGTAGATGCGCTGGTCGCTGATTTCGAATTTGTTGCTAGAATTTCAAAAAGTTTTTTGACACTAATTTCTTTAGGATGGACCTCACAAATGTGTTTTTTTTTTTTTTTTTTTGCTTAATACTTTTTGTGTATGTGCTGGCAGTATTAATGCGTGGGCGATTTGGAATATTATGTGTGAATTTAAAAAATTGTTTGAAACTAAGGTGGACCCTAAAAATGTGTTTTTGTTTCATAATCTTTGTAGAGGATCTGGTCGGTGATTTCGAATCTGATGTAAGAATTTCAGAAATTTTTTTGCCACCAGGGTGGACTTTAAATATGTGTTTTATTGTTTTATACTCTTTACAGGTGCGCTGATCGCTAATTTCGAATCTTATGTTAAAATTTTAAAAAATTTTGTACGCTGGGTGGATCCTATAAATGTTTTTTTATACGCTTTGTATATGTGCTAGCAGTATAAGGGATCGCTGATTTCGAACCAGTTGATAAAATTTCAAAAAGTTTTTGACACTAGGGTAAGCCCTAAAAATGTGTTTTTTATGCTCTTAAGTAAGTGCAACTTTACATTCATTTCAAGATTAATACGAGGAACATGATGACTGTTTAATGCTCAACGCCTTGTTGAGGCATGAAATAAACATCGCTGGAAACTGTAACTGCCTCTTTTTACTCTCTTATGAGAATTTTTCATCTTAATTTTCCATAAAGAAATCTATAATTAATTGTGATATATTCTTTGGACATTATTTTAATTGTAAGCTGCTTAGATAACAGACTAGTGGCCGTTTTCTCAATGTCCGGTTAGTCAAGCTCTTAACCGGGAGGTAGCTAACCGTACGATAACTAAAAAAAACAGTTTCGTTTTCACCAAGTGTCGGTTTAGTAACTGCCAGTTAAAGCGCTGTTTATAAAAGACGGAACGGAACGTAGTTAAGTGTCATCGTGGCGGAACGAAACGTTTTCAAACAGAGTAACGATTATGATAGCATCGGAAGAGGAGTTAATTTTTTTCTACAATACATTTTATAACAAAACAAATTCCATCAATTCTTCTTTTCTGATTATTTTAAAGCATGAATTCAATAAAATTTATCAAAAATACAGAAAACAAAACAAATGCAGAATAAAATTAATAGTAGCATCTGTCAAAAAAAAAATTTTTACTCAAAACGTTACGGAACGCAGCGGAGAAATCAAAAATCCATAGATCTCAACGTCGCGTGCCGCTCCGTTCCGTCTTAATATAATCGAACTCATAAGAAACTCATGTAAAAGATTTTGAAGTGACATTTCTCAACACTCTATAACGTTCCATTTCGTCTATTATAATCAACGCTTAAGTCATTACTGTGAATTTTTTCAATTGTGAATACGCTTAACTTCATATCAGCTGTTTACGCTTGTTTGTGATTTTATTTTTGATGTGAAAGTTGTTAATATCTAACAAAGATTAATTAATAAATAATTTACAAACGCAACAGACTGCCTAACTTCAATGCATATGAAGAAAGTGCAGTACTCTTCCACGCAATCACGTCTATGCGCATATGTCCTTCTTCTATTTTGGATCGAATTCAAGTCATAAAAAAACTAAATCCTCGAAATTTTATCCATTTTTAATTATGAAATATATAATTATTTTTTACATTACACAGCTGTTTTTCCGATTAGCAATTAACCGTTCAACTTGGCTTAGCTTAATTAGCACTTAAGACCTAACCGAACATTGAGAAAATGCTTTTTTGCTTACCGTCGCACGGTGGGGCGAGTCCTTACAAAGAGTTGGACATCGCATATTGCTTCAAATAATTGATTGTAACTCTGGAACCATTTGATGTATTTGACCAAATTTTAAACAAGTCTTCTTAAAAGAATTTCTCATGAAATCCTTTAACCTTTATGAGTGTAGCGGGTATAAAAAACCCAAACAATTCATGGTAAAAAAAAATTTTTTTGTATTTGGCGATATTTCGTACCTGTATTTTATTACAAAATGTATTTTTAAGCAAGAATTTATTAGCTTATTACATTTAAAACATGTTTAGAGACAGCATACATCTCTATTTAAAAAAAATTATATGAAATATTAAAAGCAAACAGTGATTTATTAATGCCACACATAATTATACAATGTGCTTAATTTTACACATTATCTGGAAAAGTTATGTTTTCACTTTCCTCATCAAAAAGCTCTTTTGCTTCAATCAGATAGCTTTGTGGTGATTTTTTCATTAAAACAAAGGCTTGAATGTACTGGATCCGAATTGAGCAGAAGGGCATGCAAAAGATCTGAGTTGCAAGCAGATCTTGAAAATTTTCTCGTGTTGTGAAGTCTGAAGAACCAAAATAGTTTGTGATTGGCCTCTTGCGCATCCTTGGATAACTGGCCTATGCACTCAGGGAATTATTGAATTTCCTACACGGCTGCCATGAAAAAGATGAGGCTGTGGTTACAGTTGTGATACATTCAGTATTGTGGCTACTGCAACCAACTTTTAAATCTTGCGTGTAGACAAACTCAACACGGTTTTCACGCTTTTACTGAAGATACTAAAACCAAAAAAGACAAATTTCTCCATTTTAATTTTGGCTTTGCAGCGTGCTTGTTGGCAAATACTAAAAAAAATTGTTTTTAAAGTTAATCTGTATTTACTTTGATAATCGCTTTACTTTGAAAAAAAATATTATGCCTATTGTATTGAAAAAGGCATGAACTATTTTACAATTCCATTGTCTCAACTATTTGTAAGCATGTTTCAGATGCATGCTAATGGTTTGTCGCTTATAATAAGGGATTTTTAAAGTTCCATAAAAAAAATTTTAAAAAAAATTGTTTGTAAAGTTCTATGAACAATTAAAATTTTATATTAATTTGATCAAAAAAAAAATATTTCTTCAAATGATTTGAAATAAAAATTTAAAAAATATTTAAAAATAACACTTTTATTAAGCAAACGGCATTAAGAAATTGGTGATAACCTTAAAAGCGCAGAGGTAAGTAGCCTCAACATAAGGATTTATGGCTATCAAAACCGAACTCCTCTCACCATTGCAAAAGGCGCTGTTATGACCCCTCCACAATTTGGCTGTCAAAATCGAATTCCTCTTACCATCGAAAACGGCGCTGTTATGACCCTTCCGCAATTCGGCTGTCAAAACTGAATTCCTCTCACCATCGCAAAACACGCTGTTTTGACCCCTCCACAGTTCTGCTATCAAAACTGAATTCCTCTCACCATCGCAAAAGGCGCTGTTATGACCCCTCCACAATTCGGCTGTCAAAACCGAATTCCTCTCACCATCGCAAAAGGCGCTGTTATGATCCCTCCACAATTCGGCTATCGAAACTGAATTAAAAGTTCTTACAACTTTCTGTGAGGTTGTCAAAATCGACAAAGCATCTCTTAAACAGGAATCTAACAGCCCTTATGGAAGTTGTCAGAGCCTCGCATATTAAATGTTTTGAGAACCGTAATATTACGGCTAGAAGAAGCGAAGTTTTGATAGCATCGCCAGTTCTGTGAGTGTGGGTACTATCTCTTTTTGAATTATATTTACACTGTACATTAATATTTTATGTACAGTAACAGGCATGTAGTACTAATCATAAAGTTCAAAGTAAAATTTTGCTGTTTCCAAACAAAAATAATTGCATTAGAATTGTCTACACTTATTTAGTGCAATAAATTTACGTCACTTTACTAATATGAATGCCGCAATCAAAGCAAAATATCTATTTTTTCCGTTTATAAAAGGTCACGGAGCCGGGCCGGAATGGGTTACAAAAATATATGTATCCCAAACATGTTTTTTTACCATTCGCAAGTTTTTATCGCTAATCAAACTGAATCAGTTCCTATAGTTACGCTGTAATAGGCAAACTCTGCGAGAAATGCCATAAAAAACCCAAAGAATAAAATTTTAATATTGAAATTCTCAGAAGGCGCTGGATGGCACGCATTAATTTTTTATTAAACATTTCTGACTGTCGTTTTTTTTTGTAATCTAAGGTAGTACTTGTAATCTAAGTCCTGGCCAAACCTGGCCATTTCTTATTTTTCAAATTTGTAATTTATTTAATTTTTAATTTTTATTTCTTATCGCAATAACGGGATAGAAAAAAACGTAAAAAATATCTAGTTTAAAAGTTTAGAGTATACACTTTCATTAAATATAACGATCTGTTCAATTAAGCAGTTTAACAAAATGTTAAAGGACTATAAAAAAATTACTATATATTTTTATATTAAAAAATATCAACTTTGAGGCCTTACAAAAAACTGACAAATTCAAATAGCTCAAATATATTTCTATCGAAATGTATCAAAATATTATAATAATTTCTAAGTTGACCTTTTTTCTAGGTTGTCCAACCCTCCGGCTAAAGTTCCGATTAGTGCTTAACCGGACATTGAGAAAACGGTGCTAAGTCTGCTGTGTGATGGACTCTATAAAGTTGTTGTTGTTATTGTTGTTGTTGTTGTTGTTGTTGTTGTTGTTGTTATTGTTGTTGTTGTTGTTGCTGGTGTTGTTGTTGCTGCTGCTGTTGTTGTTGTTGTTGTTGTTGTTGTTGTTGTTGTTGTTGTTGGTGTTGTTGTTGTTGTTGTTGTTGTTGTTGTTGTTGTTGTTGTTGTTGTTGTTGTTGTTGTTGTTGTTGTTTGTTGTTTGTTGTTGATGCCTTCTTCAAACTTACTTGATCTTAATAGTTCACAACTAAAATAATATAAATTTTTTTTTACTAATATATTAAAATAAACTTTTTGATTTGATTGTTCATTTACATTATTTGCCTTAAAAAAAATATACAGATTTTATTGTGAATTGCCAGTGTCCGACCGAATTTTCGCTTTCGGTTACGGCCAGTTTCGGCCCTTTTTGTCAGTTTCGGCCAGTTTCGGCTATTCGACCTCAATATAGCCGAATATCGTCTATAATTTGATTTCTCGTGTTAACGCAAAACATTTTGGTTTATTTTATGCGTTCGATACTATCATTTTCGATTCTATTATCTCTATTGCAATTAGCATTAAAGTTTTATAGGTACTGAAGCCAAAATATGAAAAACAGACTTCAAAACGAATTCTGTGTGTGTGGAATATAGGAAAAGAAAACGAAATATTTCTATATTATAATACTAAACCTTTAAAAAAACACAAAAATACTTTGTTTTGTGGTCCTATAAAAATATAAATTGTAGGTACATACTATTTTGAGTGTGTACTAAATATATAAAGTATGCAATGCTTTTGTAATAAAAAATTAAATAAAAAACTATCTCATTTATTATTATAGTAAACTTCAATTAATTGTTGCAATAATACTTTAATATTCATATACTTTTTTATATTAAATTTTTTTCTTATGTATATGAAAGTCCTTTTGTTTCCTTTCAATAAAAGAAAAATTATTTGTAAAAACTTAAATTTTCATATTAATAACCAGTTTCGGTTTCGGCCGAATATTATAAAATGGCCGAATATTCGGTTTCGGCCAAAATTCTGGTTTCGGTCGGACACTACGAATTATATTCGGAGTTGAAGAAAAGGCGTAAGGAACTTCGTTCCTGCTGGGAGTCCCCCGGTCGCAACCTTTTTTACAGGGCATATTTTATCGGTGAATGATCATGTTTGCTGGGACTTTGCGTTTACACGGTAGTAAGATTCAGTCAGGTATACATACATTTTTTTTCCATTGGTTTTCTTATTATGAAAACAACAATTTTAATCTCTTAAAAGTAATAATCACTTGTCTGGGGTAATTTTGTATTGAGAACAATTGAACATTAAAGTCAACGCCCTACCTATTATATTGAACTTAAGACCACCTTTAACCTTTGACCTTATCTAGGTTTGTTCTTGGTCTGAAAATTGTCATGGCTAAATCATACCGTTGCGCTGAAACGATATCTCTTGGGTGCACCTAGAAAAATCTACCATTTGAGTTCGTATTGCTTGTCTAAGTTGCTAACTTGCATCTACCATGGGATTTTCCACTTTAAACTTCAATACTTGAAAACATGCTGGAGAGGAACCCATTTGAATAAAATTCAGCCACTGTTAGTTGCTTAAAAACATGTCATTCGTATAATTTGCCATAAAATGAGGATCGATAGTAGCTTTCCTTTATTTAAAAACTTAAATGTGTTGCCAATTAAACACTTGTACTGCTATAAAGTTCTTAAAGTTTTTTCAAAAGATCTAGATATTTATTTAACAGGCACTATGACAACTATAATTTAAGGGTCAATGACCAACAATTTGTTGTAATTCCGTCTCACAACTTGTCTCTCTTCTTTTATTCGTATTAATGTGCTGCTCCTAGACTTTTTAATAACTAACCAAATAATATTCGTTGTATTCGTAATATTAATTTGTTCCCTAAAGAGATAAAAACATGGCTGTTGAAGTTTAACTTTGAAATAGTTAAGGCTCCACTCTCTGAGCAGTTATAATTTAGTGTCAATTGTATAATTCTTATGTAATTTTATTCCATCACTTAACTTTAAATGCTTATAAATATTCGTTTTATGCTTTCGTTTATTGTCAATATTAACTTTTATTTGTTTTTTTGCTACTTTTTGTTAGTTGCAATATGTTTAAATTTTATATTAAGACCCCACTACTATACTTTTGTTATATAATACTGAGGGGAAATATGTGTTAAAATTAAATTAAATTGTGTTTATATAAAACGAATGTGTTTTTAAAATAGAGCTCGAAACAATTTCATTTAAGTTAAATACAAATGTTTTAAAGTTTAGTTTAAAACAAAAGTTTTTGTTTTCAAAACAATGTTTTTAAATACACTTTTATTGTAAAATTTTTTATTTTAAACAAATTTATTTTGAATTTATTTAGAAACACATTTAGAAACACATAGAACAAATGTTTTAAATTAAAAACAAATAAATTAACTCGCCATTTTTTTTTAATTTTTTCGAGTTTTTCAAGTCAGATTCGTGATTAGCGACCCCTGGGACCCCCCCCCCCCCCCAAATAACAAATTTCTTGACTTCATGTGATGAAGATTGCGTTTTATTGCGGCTTGAAATATTTTAAATATCAAAATAATTAATTAGTTTTTATTTCATCTTATGTTCAATATTTGTCAGACTAATTCAAAAATATTTTCAAACAATCAAATGTTAAATCGGGGTCTCAGTTGTCTGGCAATAATTTTCAATGATTCTACTGCACATACTGTTTTAATTCAATCTCTGATAGCGACGTATTTTTTGTTATTGGAAGGAAATAATAAGACAAAATTATACAAAAAACAGAAATGATTTTATAGTTGAAAATAAAAGACGTTTGTCTTAAATTTTGTTTTGTAGAAACGCTAATGAGTTAAATTTCTATTTTAAAATTTTTTGTTTAATTTTAAAGTATGTTTTTTATCTCAGTGTACTTATGCTTGTGATTTTTTGCTTTTAAATATTTAAATATGTTATTTACATTTCGCCACTAACTACTAACTAAATGCAAATAAACTACATAGTCTTAGCAACGTGTTGTAAAAATTTCAAGCAAGTCTTTAGAGTACTTTGTTTTGTCGAATTATTTTATGTTAGAAAGTCATCACATTGGAAATAATGCCATTCGCACATATTGGATGATGAACCATTTTTCAAATATTTATTATTGTATATTCTTGTGAGGAAACTAGTATTGAAATATTGTTACAACATATTATAGTCATTTAAAGAAATGTTCTTTTGCTTTTGATTATTTCTTAGCACAAAATAACCGGTTCTTTTTTACTCTAAATAGATATGCATTCGAGAGCTTTTCCCTTTTTTTTTCTTAAAATTCACCCTAATAATTTCTTTCTCCAGAGAAAGACTAGTTTAAAATAATCTTACCTTATCATTTTTTACGACATTTAAACATAAACCACTTTTTCGGGAACTTACTTCTCAGGAAGCAATCATCCGATTTGGATTAAATTTTTCTTCGTGCTAGTCAACACACCAATGCACCGAAAAACCTCTCAAAATAATCGTTATGGAATTTTATTATGCCGAAAATACTTATTACAAATTTGAATTCATTTTTCTCGAAACCACTTTTTCGCGATTGAATTAATAAAAACTTATTGAAAATATTGTCCAATTTAAATAATTTTGCACCATACACATATCGATACCTTAATATAAAAAGGACTTAACTCATTTTATTTCAATCTGAATTTTGCTTGCAGCTTTTTGCAAAAAAAAATTGTTTTAGAAAAAAAACTTGCTACAAAAAATTACTACAACATTGGGTTGGTTAGTGTCTAAAATAAAAAACTCCTTTTAAAAAAGTTCGCAACACCAAAATTCTAATTTTTATTAAGTTTTTTCTTCTCCTATAAAGTAACAAAAAATGGGTTAGGGCCTTTCTACATTGAGTTGGCGATATGTACTTTAAACATAAAAAAAACAAACATCAAATTATTTCTTTCGAAACTAGTATCATGAGGGTAGCTCTCAAAACAACGGAGCAGTACCGATTATAGTTCCTAAAAGGCACAATTTTTGAATTTCAAATGTTGGAGGCTACAGTCCTATTATTTTTCAAGCTACTCTCTTAATTCTTGTTCCGACGATAGCGGCATTAGTTCTAAACATGTTCCCGTTTAGCTTTTTATTTTCAAATGAACCCGTAAAATTTTTTCATAAACAACCAGTGGCAAACTTTTTTTTCTTTTTTTGACTTGTCCATACAACAAAAACAACAAAAGCAACCACAATAAAAACTGATTTTTAATAAATTTTGATACTTTATCTTTTCAATATAAAAACGTTTTGTCGATATCTTTCATATTTTTTGTAATTTTATTTTTATTGTAATTTCATGTCATTTCATTTGTAATTTCATATTTTAGCGAGGCAATTTGAATCGCAAAGGTTTAAATATATTTAATAACTTAATAAATCTAAATATTTCCAAATTGTGTTCACAGAATCATTTAAAAACTAACACGAACTACAGTATTTAAAGCAATTTAAGCTCATTTATCCCCCAATATTTCCTAGAACAAGCCAGTTTAATTTAAAACAAACAACTGTGGAAGCAAGGAATAAAGTTTTACATTTGCAAAAACCGCAAATTAGATATGCGCATTGGTAACGAAGCAATTAAAATCAAATAAAACTTTTAATTAAGTAACAGACAGATGGAATGCAGTAAAATCATTCCCAAGACTAGCAATAAATTGCAGCTCATTACCAAGCAGATGTTTTAAATTTATTTATATAATCAGCGCATATAATGATTGCTGCATATTAGTGTAGAGTATAAAACCCTAAAGCAAAAATTCCAAAAACTAAGTTTAACCTAAATCAGAAATTTTTCTAAAATTCTTAAGAAAAATGCATTTATTGGGCTTTGCTCTGCCAACCAGGGTCGTACCTGAGCACACACTGAGTCAGCATAGGCATTGATAGCGATATCCTGCGACATAAAGCAACAGCGGGTCGTAAAATAAAAATCCCGGCTTAAAGCGTAGCTAGATTAGCAAATTGCAGTAATAAAATTATTCCAATAAACAAGAAGGAATTTCAGGAATTTACCAAATTATAAACTGCCAATTCTGACCTGCTTGCTTTGCATTCGCATACGCGCAGTCGCGACAACTACAGGTAGGCAGGCAGGCAGACATGCAATCATGTCAGCGAGGTAAGACAAAGGTAGAACGCATAGAACATATTTTAATCCTTAGATTTTCCGCGACTGACTCAGGGTTTGACCAAAAGTTATGAGCGTTGGTATAAATATCAGGACATACGCAAGCAGAAGACATTCGTAGTCAAGCAACGACAGTTAAAGCATCAAGCACACGAGTTTAAATATCTTACAAGCGTATAAAAAGTTTTAATTTAGAAACCGAACAAAAATGGGTTGTTGTTCTAGCAGTACACCTTTTGATGCCAACATCAGCTTAGATGGATTTTATACCAGTCCTCATAGAAGTTCAATGAAGCGCGGCTTCTCCAGCCGCATTAGCAATACGTCTAGCGGCATCTTTAGTCGCTGTACAACACCATCAAGGCAAAGTCGTGGTACTTCAACCACATCCAACGGCAGCCCTCCGCTGTCATCGAAGAAGAAAAGCAACAAAAAAGTCTCACTGGCCAAACAATTTGGCATACTTTCGATTGTCGATGATTTCGCCGAAGCTCAACAGCAAGGTCAAGAAGCTGTAGATAAATCGTGTGGGTACTTCACCAAATCTATATCGTCCAGCGATGGTGGTTCTAAGTGCAGCCTGCGTTATACCCGTGACGCAAGCATTGAGAGTCCTGATACCGAAAGTGGCTCTACGAGTACCAACCAAAGCTACGAACGTCCTGACTCGCCCACCGGTTGTGATCTAGAAATGGAAATGTTCATGATGACCAATACAAAAGGTGTCATTGGCAAGACATCTTCGCCCATGCTACAGCGACGTGAAGCCGATGTGGGTACATACAATGTGACAACTGCTCCGCGTCCTTCAGCCTCCTACAACAGATGGAGCAAATTTATACAAACCACACCGGCTTACATAATAAACAATGTTACCAACATACCCGAAGCTGTTGCAGGACAGTTTTGTCCCAGCGTTTTTCCTGCCTATATCGATGTTGAAATTGAAGGAAATGCACCAAAACGCTTCAAACTAGATACTGAAATTGAAGTCAAAGCTATTGTTCATGCCTCCGCCTCAGCTGCTTCCTACAACTCTACGGAACTGTAAACAAAAGACAGTAATCATAACGATACTGAGATGACGATAGAATGAATGACAGCAAAAATGCACTTCCGCTAGAAAATAGAAGTGCTCCATTTTGCATCAAAAGTCTCAATTTTGCAGAGAAATTCAGTGGTTACTTAAAGGCTGCCATCAGTTGCAGGTGTGGCAACCAAGTGATGCGGCAAAGAGGTATGTCAAGGATCGATTTGTTGACTGGACAAAGCAGCTTTTATAGATATTTTCACAATTTGTAAATATTTATATAAAGATGATGCAATAAATAAACACAAATTATTTAACATCACCGCAACCGGAGCAGCAAACGAAGAGGACATAAGAGAAGTTCGATGAAGAATGATGAACGCAATTATATTGCAACAATACAAAATTATATTAAATAGTTTGTATAAATTAATTTAAGATCATTAAATAAGAAAATAAAATCTAAAAGTTGTAAAAAAAAATTATATTAAGTGTTCTTATTTACACAATGGTCTAGATAAAAAAACATGTATTCAGGACATACAAATTCTTGAGGGTTTTCATAGATGGTGGTGGAAGGAGTAAAATTGTATTTTCTTATAAATTTTACAAAAACTACTATCTCACTATAAAAAAAGAATTCTAGAATGAGAAATAGGTAGAAGATTTCAGAATAAAGGACAGAGTATCTTAATGAAAGACACTTTAATACTTTTATTGAAAAGTTAAGCAGCTTACTTATTAGTAGTGTCCGACCGAAACCGGAATTTTGGCCGAAACCGAAACCGAAACAGAAACTGGTTATAAATATGAAAATTTAAGGTTTTACAATTGATTTTTAAAAAAAAAGTTTTATTTGAATATTGAAGCTTACTATAGTACTAATAAATGAGATTATTTGTTACTTTATTTTTTATTACACACTTCCATACACGCTCAAAATAGTATGCACCTACAATGTACTTTTTTTTAGAACTACAAAACAAAGTATTTTTTGTTTTTTTTTTTAAAGGTTACGTACTATAAAAATAGAAATATTTCGTTTTCTTTTCGCTTATTCCACACACACAGAATTCGTTCGGAAGTTTAATTATTAATTTTTGGCTTCAGTACCTATAAAACTTTAAGGGTAATTTCAATAGAGATAATAAAATCGAAAATGATAGTATGGAACACATAAAATTGGCCAAAATGTTTTGCGTTAATACGATAAATCAAATTATAGACGAATTCATAATATTTGTTTTGTACAATGCGTTGTAAATATTTTTATTAAACCAAACTTTTATATTTGAATTAAATGACTGATGCAAGAAATTTTCGTATAATTCAAGAATAGCGACAGCTCTCTTTTTTAATATTATTTTTTTGAATCATGCTGATTTTAACCTCCTAAGTCCAAATTTGGAAAAACTTCAGGCCGCTCGAAATTGGTTTAGAAGTTATAGGCTTCCAAAGTTGCAAAACTGGCCTACAAATCTTGCTGTTTTTTAATCAAAAGAAAGGTAATACGAATAACTGTTCAACGAGGTATCAAACATGAAAATCAATTCATAACTTTTTAAGATATACCTATTCTTATATTTACAATCTGTCTGAAAAACTAGTGGTTTCCCTTTTACGAAAGCTCTATACTAAAAAATTGCAATTTGGCCAGTCGCAAAGAAGTCAAATGCTTATAGTACCTAATTTCAACTTTCTGAACTCACGATTATTTTTTATTAACGCCATCAGATTATGGAATGCATTACCAACCAATCTTAAATCAATAGTCGGAGAGGCAAGCTTCAAACAGGCCATTTATAAATATTACTCCTAATGAAAATTTTCATAGTCGATTAATCAGTTCTTTTTTTTTTTCTTTTATCTAATCTTTACCTTTCTTTTTTTCTTTACTTTTGCTCAATTTTTTTTTTTAACTCAACTCATTCCTAATAGCTTTAAATAATATGATTTTTTATCTTCTTTTAAATTTTGGTTTTTTCAATTTAATATAACATTTGTTAAATAATGATATCTCTTGTATTCAATATGTGAAATCTTGAAATCAAAAGTTTTAAACAATATGATTTTGTATCTTCGCTTGAATTTTTGTTATATCTATAGTAATAAAACTCATTTTCTGTTTGTTTGTTTGTTTGGCCTTTATACAAATCTAAACGGCTCAACGGACTTCTCTCAAACTAGGTACACATATTAAATTTATCCCAACTTAAAATGTTACATACTTAGTTTTTGCCACGCCCCCTCTAAAATTTTTCAACTAACGGTAATTTTGTTATTATAAAACTTTTAAGTATCGGAGATTTTTGTGTATTTAATTTTAAAATTTTTTTGTTATTTTGACGTCAAAAACACTCACATATCTTCAAAATTGGAGAAATTTTCAGTACAACGACTTTTTCATAAAACATCGTTACCTAAGAATGAGAAAAAAACGACATGAAAATCAAAGTTTGGCCTTTCGATGCAAATATCTCCGCTGTCCATTAATATATTTCATTCAAATTGTTTTTGTTCAAAAGTTCAATAAAATCACTTCAAAAAATAGGTTGAACTGTACCGTTAAGTTAGTGTATATATGTTTTATGATTATGTCAAAAAAGGTCCAAAATATTGACTTTTTACTCAAAAAATGACTCAAAAATTGTTGTTGTTGTAAAAATGAAATCAATTAAAAATTGCACATCTGGCAACCTTTCATATGACATAGCATTTATTTGCAAAAATTCTTCCAGCTTAGCGCAAAAATTATTTTAGTCTTTTTGTCATCAAAACAACAATTTTTTTCGCGAAATTTATTTTTTCCAAAATGTTTTTATATTTTTTACAAAAAAGTCAAGTCTCAAAAATAATTTATGTGAAAAAATTACCCCAATATCTCTTTCCAATCAAAAGTTATGGCTAAAAATCTATTTTTTCATACAATTGACTATCTATAGCAGGGATCGACAAAAAAATTTTTTTAAGAGTGCAACAACAATTACAACAAAAAACAACAAAAACAGGAAATAGTTGGCTCCGTGGTACAATAAGGAATTATTAACATAAAAACAACACATAAAAGCAACAACACGCATGTCGATAGCGACGAAACACCACGCAAAATTACCAACAAGAAACCTTCAGTATAGCAATAATTGTGCGCGGTCGCATGCACTGCGTTAACCAACAACAACAACAACACCAACAACAACACGCACTATATTTACCAACAACAACAAGAAGAAACAACAACACACACGCGCTGTGTTGTAGCGGTGCAGCTACGCCTGTGAACGATTCGGCGAATTACAACAATGATGATAATCTTGAAGTTGTTGTAAAAGAGTGGAAAGAGTGGAAAGAGTTAGGCGCTGACGACCGCTGATCTATAGTAATAAAACTCATTTTCTGTTTGTTTGTTTGTTTGTTTGGCCTTTATACAAATCTAAACGGCTCAACGGATTTTTTTCAAACTAGGTATACACATTAAGTGCGTTCCAACTTAAAATGATACATACTTAGTTGTTGCCACGCCCCCTTTAAAATTTTTCAACTAACGGTAATTTTGTTATTATAAAACTTTTAACCATCGGAGACTTTTTTGTATTTAATTTTAAAAAAATTCTGTTATTTTGACATCAAAAACATGCACATATCTTCAAAATTGGAGAAATTTTCAGTATAACGACTTTTTCATAAAACATCGTTGCCTAAGAATGAGAAAAAAACGACATGAAAATCAAAGTTTGGTCTTTCGATAATCTCCGCTGTCCATTAATATATTTTATTCAAATTTTTTTTGTTCAAAAGTTCAATAAAATCACTTTACAAAAATAGGTTGAACTGTTCCGTTAAGTTAGTGTATATATGTTTTATGATTATGTCAAAAAAGGTCCAAAATATTGACTTTTTACTCAAAAAATACCTCAAAAATTGTTGTTGTTGTAAAAACGAAATCAATTAAAAATTGCACATCTGGCTACCTTTCATATGACATAGCATTTATTTGCAAAAATTCTTCCAGCTAAGCGCAAAAATTATTTTACTGTTTTTGTCATCAAAACAACAAGGGTACCCCCTTTGATTTTTTTCGCGAAATTTATTTTTTCCAAAATGTTGTTTTTATATTTTTTACAAAAAAGTCAAGTCTCAAAAATAATTTATGTGAAAAAATTACCCCAATATCTTTTTCCAATCAAAAGTTATGGCTAAAATTCTATTTTTTCATACCAGACTTTTAATAAAACTGAGTTTTGTTTTAAAATTCGCAATATAGAGAATGAAGTTGTGTGTCTAGAGTAATTATAAACATTTTGGTGTATATTAAATCTTACTTTTTGCCTCCCCACCCCCGCCCCCCTCCTATTAAATCTGTTTTATTGTGATTTGTCATTTTTCTCACTATTGTTTCACCCACACGTTGTCACACAGTTCTTTATCAATGGTACTTTAAATGTTATATATATATATATCACTGTATCATCAAAAAGATGACTGTGAATTAGAATGCTGTAAAAGTTAATTTTTTCATGTTAATGTGTTATTTGAACTTTATTGTTGAAAGTCAAATTTCCACGCCAATTAAATGTACCGACATGGTTGTAAGCTTGGCTGCATTGAACAAATTTTTCGGTTCAATTGCGTACTAACCGAAAGTATGCTGAAAAGTATGCTGGAAAATACTATAAATTAGAACTTAGTACTGCATTACCGACACGATTCCAATATATTAGAAAAGTCGGTAACTGTTATCCAATTTAGTTCTTTTCGCACACAGCGTAAACTTGCAGCAAATAACATAATGGCACTTCTTGCACTGTTCCTGCAGATTTTTTAGCTGGATTTATATCGATCTGTTAACGTCAATAATATTGCTACAGGTTGCTGTATATACTATAATAAAAATTAAAAAGCGACTGCTTTCTTAACTTACACCTTTTTGCTAATTTACATTAAAAAACGACTTTACAATTTTTCGTATAAAAGAGTAATTCAGAAGATTTAAGAAATTGCATCAACTATCAGACTCAATTTATATTAATTTTTTATTTAGAGACAATCCAATTGTTATTTTCCAACTGGAAAAACTACTAAAAAACTTTAGGAAGATTTTTATAAATTTGATTTTCATTAGTGAAGTGCAAGTAACATGCTTACCAGTAGCCAGTAAATTCAGATTAGAACTACAAAACAGTTTTTGATTGTGAAAAAACAGTGATAAAAATATTTCTTCGTTAAAAAAGCTTGGTAAATTTTTTTACTAATATTTTTATAGTTAATACTTAAATTTAACACGTTCTTACAAAATTCCAAAATTTACAAAAACATTTAATCGAAAAGTGTATATTAAAATTTTTATATAAATGACTCTCGAGTAACACCGGGTTTATCAGCTAGTGATTAATAATATTTATAGTTTATGTATTCAATATGTAAAATTTTTCCTACTTTGTATCTTAAAGAAACTTAGTTCTTAGTGTACTTACATATATTAATAAAAAATAATAATATAATAATAATGAAATCCTTTGGAACGATAAAAATTTTGCTGTTTCTAGGCAAAAATATTTGCATTAAAATTGTCTACACTTTTTAAGTACAATAAATTTATGTCACTTTACTAATATGGATGCTATGCCGCAATCATTCCCTTTTTCCCCTTTTACGAAAGCACTATACTAAAAATGTTTATATCTTTAAAAGTTTTGGATGGATTTTCATGTTTGATACCTTGTTAAATACAAGGTGGCGCAAAAGTAATCCTCCTAACAGAAAATGCTATAAATTTTTATACTATTTTAATCGTAAAAAAATTAAATATATTTTGCTAAATAATACTTGTCATCCATCACAATGATTATGTATGATTATTTATACGATTAAAATAGTATTAAAATTTATAGCATTTTCTGATAGGAGGATTACTTTTGCGCCACCCTGTAAGTACTTGAATTACCTTTCTTATGATACCCATAACCTTTTCAGACCGTGATGCATCGATTGTGCGGTTAACTTTTATTCTAAATATCTTTCTTCTATTTCACGAAAGTTTATCAATTTTACATGTATCGATTGCGCAGGTTATTGTTTATGTTTGCCTTTATTGTTTAGCCGTTAATTTGGTCATTTCTTAAATAAATATTCACGAAATTTTTGCGTCACGTTTAATTTTTTTTTTTTAATTGAGTCGCAGAAGTTAGTGGTTTTTTTCATATACATACTAAAATACTAATAACGCAGTTTTAGTGAAGTTGACACATTTTAACTCAAAAAATAGCATATTTTAAAATCTGAAATGATTTGGCAACATTTGATGCAAACAAATATTTTCAGAACAAACTTTCGTTCTTTGAACATATTCGAATTATATGATAATATCAAAATTTAGGCATTGAATATGTTTTCATATCATATAAAAACCATTTACTCGAAAAAAAATCATAAAAAATTCTCAGTAGCTTAGCGTCAGGTCTGAAAGGGATAAAGTGTAGATTTGTTGAAAAATTTAAAAAAATCGCAAGATTTGTAGGCCATTTTTTCCAACTTTGGAGACCTATAACTTCTGAACCAATTGCGAGCGGCCTGTAATTTTTTCAGATTTGGGGTAAGAAGGCTAAACTCCATATAATCTGCAAAAAAAAATTAAAAATTAGAGTTGTCGCTATTCTTGAAATGCTCCGAAATTTTTACCAAAAGTTTCAGCTAGTATCGGCTATTCGGCCTCAATATGGCCGAAACTGACAAAAAGGGCCGAAACTGGCGGTAACCGGAACCGAAACCGAATATTCGGTCGAACACTACATATTAGCGAACTTGTTCTTCAAACAAAATTTCGGGTCTAACTTGTTCGGAAGAGGTAGCGTTCAAATTAAAGCAACGTGTTCGTCAAACAACCGAAGAATTTTTGTTGTTTTTTGCCATTATTTTGTTTGACAACCCTGGTTTAAAGGAAAAAATCAAAAACTTTTGTCAACAGGCCAACAGGTTCGACAAACCTATCTAATTGTCGAATTGGTTCGAACATGGCCGCCGTTTGACGAACAGTGAGCCCTTTTAAAGAACAAAAACAAAATTATGAAAGAATGAATACTTTAAATTAACAGAGTGTCCGGAGCAGGGTTCGTATTTGCTCACTCATGAAGCTTCATGAATATGAAGGAATTTTTTGCTCAAAACAAAAACCTACTCAAATTCATTTTTGTGAAGAGATGAGCAGATTTTTTTTGTTCATGAACTGAAGAAGAGCAAACCAGTTTGTGAACAAGAACATTTTTTACTCTTTCGAATAAACTGTTGCTATTCATCTCTTCTTCAATGTTTCACTTCTCGTTGGTTGGCTCTTCATTTGTTCATGAATTTTCCACGAAGTGGTGAAGGCAACGGATGATACTCTCGTTCGTTTCGTTTAATTTTGTTTTTTAGATAAACACAACGTGTGCACGCTGTTATGTATTGAAGCAAGGCATTGAAATGGCTTGAATGTTTGTGTGTATGTATGCTAAGCAGCGTGGCAACAAGAATGCAATAAAAAAGCATTGTGGGATTCTATGAAAAGTTTAATAAACAGCCACAGCTTTGTTTTTGATACGCATGCACAGTGGCTCATATGATGGTTGATAGCAAATAAAATTTACCTTTTCTATTTTGGGGGTTACAAATTCCACCTGTTGGGTAAAAAATTTAGAAATATGTAGCCACCTAATAATGTGTATTTTGACGTGTTTTAAACGTCAGTTATCAGTATTAGGAGGTCGCTGATTTTGAATCTGAAGTCAGAATTTTAAAATTCAAGTTAGTTGATAGGGTTCCCACCTTATTTTTTTAATTTTTACGAATTCGGGGCCGGCAAAAAAAAATGGCACACTAAAAATGGGTCGCTGAATCCAAATCCGTGGTCAGAATTTAAAAATTATGTAATTTTGAAATATTAGGGCTGCCACCTAATAATATGTTTTTTAAGAGTTTTAAATTATAATTATAGAGCAATAAGCAAAGAGCGAAAAACTAAAATTTTATGTTTATAAAAAAAAAGAATGTTAATCATAATTACCTCTTACTTAAGAAAAATAAAATGGGCTATGTAAATTTTTTTCTTGTCAAAAAAAAAATAACATGAATTAATTTGTTCCATTAAATGTTTTAAGTGTATACATAAATTTTTCCATCGCCTGCTATTTTTGTGAATAAATATTTTTGTACTTGGTATACATATTTCTCAATTTTTTACCCTGCAGATGGAATTTGTATCCCCCAAAATAGAAAAAGTAAATTTTATTTGCTAACAACCATCATATGAGCCACTGTGCATGCATACCAAAAACAAAGCTGTGGCTGTTTATTAAACTTTCCATAGAATCCCACAATGCTCTATTATTGCATTCTTGTTGCCACGCTGCTTAACATACATACACACAAACATTCAAGCCATTTCAATGCCTCGCTTCAATACAACACAGCATGCAAACGTTGTGTGTATCTAAAAAACAAAATTAAACGAAACGAACGAGAGCATCATCCGTTGCCTTTACCACTTCATGAAAATTTCATGAACAAATGAAGAGCCAACGAAAGACAAGTGAAGCATTGAAGAACAGATGAATAGCAACAGTATCTTCAAAAGAGTAAAAAATGTTCTTGTTCACAAACTAGTTTGCTCTTTTTCAGTTCATGAACAAAAAAAATCTGCTCATCTCTTCACAAAAACGAGCTCCTCACTTTGATTTTTCTTCATATTCTTAAATGAATGAATAGAAGCAGAAATGAGCAGTTCATGAATGAGCAAATGCGAACCCTGGTCCGGAGTGAGAGTATATATATTTGGGGTGATGAAAGAGGAGGTCGAGTTAAGCAAAAAATCGTATGGGAGGAGGGGGTCTATTTTCACACCCTTAACAGTTACGGGGTTAATTGGTATGTCATAACTTTGAGGCACACTATTATTTCTAGTAGTAAAACTAACTCTCAGAAAACATTTTTTAAGTGCTCATTTAAAAAACAATGTACTGACCTTTCCAACGGTGTGTCAACGAACCTACTCGACTTATCCGTTCTCAAGCTGTGCTCGTGTGCAGATAAAATCAATCCGTTGAGTTAGTGGTACCATCCTGACTTTTTGATACCGATTCTGCAATCCGTTTTTGGCTATATATCCCTTTAAACAGAAATTTTTGGTGACGACATGCAATGGCATGTAGAGCAAAATTTCAATACAAAATTTTAGACTTGATTTACGGCATCCTCTTTGCTCTACGTGCATTTAACTAACATAGTGTTAACTTGTTAATTTTTTTCAACTAAGTATTTGGTCACTTTTAATATTTTGAATTTATCAAATAGTAAAAAAGTAGACTATATTGCAGGATTCGCAAAAACTCTCAATTGAAGAGCAAAATTGCAATCTTCCTTATCAATATTATTCAATTAACGAATGATTTGCTTTGTTTTCCTCATTCGTGAAGAAAAAAACTTGATCGCTATTATGTTTAATATCCAGAGTGATCTAAACTTTTTCTTCGCTCCTCGAAAACACTGAGTTGAACAACGCCTTCTCTTTGCTATCCATTTATTGTTTCTCGCTCGCGAGTTTTTGCAAAGATAAACTCATTTCATTGGAATTTTTGCATTCGCTCATTTATTGACTCAACCTGTGATCTTGTGAATTAATAATAAATACGTGTTTTCTGATGAACTACATCTTTTTTTGAGTTTTTAATGAAATATTAAAGTACTTAATAAATTTTTAATGTGTTCCTTCCTGTTTATATATCTCAGTTTTTTAAAATTTCATAAAATAAAATGATTTCTTAAGTTTTTTTAAATATATTATTAAGAAAAATACTTAATTTCAATTCAAATTCATATGTGCGAAGTGTTTAACTAAAGTTTCTCATCAAATGAAAGCGAGCGATTCGATAAGTTTATCATTTCAAAATTCACGAGCGATGAAAACTCAACATCTCTCATCAACACGACGTCTCTCTTTTAAATTTCTCAGCATACAAACTCACCAACGAAGAAAGCAGTTGAGGACAAGGCTCATTTATAAGGTTGTGGCACTTGGAAGCGCGCTCGGTCGAACTGTCAGAATGGATGAAAAGAAATCAAGAAAATGAATGCATAGAACAAAGAAAAGCACAGAGACAGTTTCAGCAAAGGCGGAAAAAAGAGTGCATTTGTCTCAAGTGCCACAACCTTTTAAATGAACCTTGGTTGAGGAGTTCAAAGCAGAGTCGATATTTTACTTGCATATGCTCTGAATGTTTTAAATTGACAAACTCATAGCAAAGATAGCTCAGCAGAGCGGGAGCGCATTTTGATTGCTTTAGGCACTCTGCTATATTGAATATAAGAGTATGGACTCTTAAAGTCCATAAATGGCAAAGTATAAATGGCAAAGTATTTTCATACAAAGCTTGATTAACGTTTCAGGCGGAAATATTTTCCATAAGGAAGGCTGCTGAGATAGCCCTCAGCATGGACACACAACACTCTTACATCAACATTTTCGTTGACAGTCAAGTGGCGATCAAATCCATGCGCTCCGCTAGCATCAAGTCCAAAAGTGTCTTGGCTGGCAGAGATGCACTATAGGCACCATTCGCTTCGAAGAGAGTGCGCATCTACTGGGTCCCTAGCCACCAGGGCATTGAGGGAAACGACATGGCAGATGGTTTAGCAAAGGAAGGCGCTGGGCTGGAATCAGAACTTGCAAAACATGAACTTACTCCACTACAAGAGTTGTATAGGAACCTCGAAAGAAGAGCCACACAAGCAGCGAATCGTAGACGGAGAGATACGACATCGTGCAAAATCTCGAAAATCATGTGCAATGCACAATGCGAAAAACAAATTCTGTTCATCTGGGCACGCCCGCGCAAAGATTGCAGGACTCTAGTAGGAATGCTCACTGGTCACTGCATGACGGCAGCCCACGCGAGGAAGCTTGGCATCACCGCGGATGACAACTGCAGGAAGTGCAAGGAACCGGGTATAGTGGAGACCCTGGAGTACCTACTATGCCCATGCCCCGCCCTACTTAGATCGAGACTAAAATACCTAGGCTTATCAACGTTCCCGTCGCTTAAAGATGTAACCAAAGTATCTCTAATTTGCGAATTCAACGCAAATCTTTAAAGACTTCAATTAAACATAAAGGTTCCTTTTGTTCGCTACCGGTACCACTAAGGACCAGAATTGGTCTATGTGAGCCTTTACGAGGTCATCTGGATTAATCTAACCTAACCTTGATTGACGTTTTTGTTATTATTATTATTAACAAAACATTTTGTCAAGAATATTAAAATACACCCCTGTAAACAAGGGTGCTCCTTTTTTTTCAACTTCAAGGCATAAAGCATGACTCCCCATAGAAATGTTACTTTAGGTATAAAAACATGTTCTCCAAAAAATTTTTAGAATCAAATGTTTCTTACCAGAGGACTGCAACGAGTCGCTTTTTTAGTATTAAGAGTATACTCACAAGAAATAAGTATAAGTAAATATTCAACCCTGAACACTCATAGCTAGCAAAAAAAATGCTTCCAAAAGAAGCTAAAGTGGAAGGGAAAGTCTTGAATTCTATCCCTTCCACTTTCATACCCAGAAGGCATTCTTTTAGCATATGCATGTCATTGGGAGGAATGCTTTCCTTAAACTTCTCTAGAAGTGCTTCCAGAACTTTTTCAATGGACGATTTCTTTGAGCCCTTCAATGAAAGGTTCCTAGTAGGTGTTTTCCAAAAGAACTTTAAGAAGGCATTCCATGGAATGAAATGGTTTTTGTGGTTTGGGGGTTAAAAAAATCCCTGAGAAATATCCCTTTTCCCGACATTCTTGCGATTTTGGTGTAGGAACTGAGAAATTTTTGGGCTTGGGGTTTGAAAAAATTCCACGTAAAATATCCTTTTTCCCATTTTTCAAAGCATTTTGGTAATGGAAGTAGTAATTAGTTGGTTTTAAAAAATTCCACGGAAAATACCTAAAACATATATTATAGTTATATATGCTTTTTTTACTTTAATCGAATTTAAATGCCATTTGAATGTCTTCCAGAAGTAAGTTATAAGAATGCCTCTTGAAAGAACTTCTTTACAAGGCTAAGAAAAAGCACAGTTTGATCTATAGAATGTCTTCTGGAAGCAGTGTCCCTAAGAATGCCACATTCTTAGGGACATTTGCATCAACAATTTTGCTGGGTACCTATGCTACTCATATCCTATCCACTTTTAAATTTTAATACTTATGCTCAATTTTCTCAATGACTCGCTGATACTCATAAAGTACTTAGAGTCATCGAAAATTTCCAAATCACTTGCGTAGCTGGTAACTACCCAGAATGCCCAGAGCAGCATGCATACACGAAACATGCATGCTGTACACGAAACATGCATGCTGTATGCAAGCAGAAGTATAAACAAGGCATGCATTTTCATAAAAAAACCAAAAATTATCCAAAATCTCTGAAATGCTTGTTTTGCCGTTATTTTATGATAGCAGTATGCGTCTTGCTTATACCCAGTAGCGTGCGTAGTAAAATATGCATGCTGTATTGGTATCTTGCATGCATAATAGTCTTACTAAAAAAATATGAACTCCCATTGTTCGTTAAAACTTTAATGAGTTATAAACTTTTACTTTATTGACAAAATATAAATTAATATAACAATAAAATACTATTAAAAACAAAAATAAATAAGATGATTAATTAATGACAACAGCCATGTTTTATTACAATATTAAAGACAATGTATGCATACAGTATTAATGGCAATGTATGCTAAGAGTACTACTAATTCCCTATGCATACAGCATTAGTGCTTATGCGGGTACAGAGTACACATGCTCTTGTATGACATCGCCATGTAAAATGGAAATGAGCTTTCATTTATGCTGGCATGCATACAAAATATCAAAAGTATGCGAACATCATCAATGCTGCATGCATTAATGTAGTTACTGGATAGCTACGGTACAATTTTTTTTGTGGAATTACCGTACAATCTGGTAGCTCGATTTCTCAACTCCAGAAGAGGGAGATAAAAAACCTTGTGATGTTCAACTCAGCAGTTCGCAGAAAGCGTTGCGGGCAAGCAATATGGCATGCGCTCTAAAGAATGGCAAGACCACTAAAATTGCGTGCACAAATTTAATGCGCTGTATGTAAGGTTTTGCCGACAACATTAAAAATGTATATATTAATTTTTTTATAAATATAGACTATAAGTAAACGAATAATATCTCACGCACGTATAACTCCTCTTTTAACAGCATCTATTGCTTAGTAAACATAAATGAAAGCTATTCTTTTGAAGACATTAAAAAGTATTCGATGTTTTATAAATTTATTCCACTGTAAGCAAACAAGTAAACATAAAGCAACCCAATAGGATACTGGAGAAATAATATTGTTGAAATAACTCTTATATAACTGTTCAAAATAGTGTTAATGATTTAAAAATATGCATGTACAATTTTAATTATTGCTTATGAAAAAAATCAAGTTTTCATTAAGTGACGGAATGTGAGTCTTTTGTCTACTTAGATAAATGCAAATCAAGTAAAAAACACGTCAAGAGTTCGTAATCAGTTAAAAAAAGTTTTATATTCGAATAACTTATGTATCTACCCCAGACAAAATATTCGACAGGAAAATTGCATTATATCAGCATAATTGTGGCAAATGAGTAGAGTTCTGGCAGTATGTTGAAATGTGGTGGCGGCAAGTTTAATTTTTATCAAAAAAGGCTGTCAGAAAGTAGCAGCATGAAGGCATGGAAAAGTCAGTAGAAGGCAGTGTGTCGAAATTCGGCATTGTATTGGACGGCAACTGAAATGTTCAAGCAGCTCAAACATTTTTGTTTTTTCAGCAGCAGCCTTCCTACGCACTATAACGACAGGCATATGAACTCTGTTGAATAAAATCATTATTTTGGCATTGAACTGAAATATTTGGGCAGGCTAAAAAGTTTTGTTTTCTACAGAACAGAATGCTTTCGCCCTATACTGGCAGGCACATGAACTCTATTAAAAACAAGCATTGTATTGGCATCCAATTGAAATTATATAGCAGCTTAAAAATGTTTTGCTTTCTAGACAACAGAATCATCTCGTCTTATACTGGAAGACGCTTTTATTATGTTAAGCTCTAACTTTTTACTGGCTTTATATTGAAATTTTTTAAAACATTTTGACATCGGATGTAACGTGTTACTTTGACAGTTACAATTTATTTGAAAAGTTACAATTTGCTTAAAATTTGCAGAAAGAATCATAAATAAAAAATTTATAAAATTTAAAAAATAAAGGTGCTTTATTCATTTTCAATCATATTTGGTGGAACACAAACATAAAAAATATCATTAACATGTAATGCAAAATTCATTTTTTTGATACATTGTGGCGCAATTAACTGTATTTCAGATGATATTATATACTGAAGTACATGAGTGACTTCAATATTTGATATCACCGTTGGTATTGAATAATTTTTAGTACATTTGGTAATTACTACATAAAAATCTGACTCATGTTTACAATTAAAGGTACAAAGCGTGTTTGAACAACGTGGAATTTTTATAAATTTTTTAATAACTCCAATGTTACAATTTGATCTGTCATCAACATATAAAACACAAGACGATGACGTGGTGCCAGATCTTTGGTAGTCCAAACTTGTAAAAACTAAATTTCCAATTTTAATTCTTTTATTATTGTATTATTATTTGCATAAAGAACTTGTTTTATATAATGAGGAACATTAGTAACAATGGAGCATTTACCAACTACATTAATTGCTACATCAATTGTTTCGGTTACGTTTACTCTTCGACCTTTCATAAGTTGTTTTTGGCAATAGTTTTTTATTGTACTTGGCTCCAGATTGTGAACTATTGTTGGCATAGCGAAGTAGTTTTGTAGCGTTCTTGCAATTTGTTTTTCTGCAAATCGAGTGCCATGAACGCAACTTAATACTTCACCATTTAAACTTTCTAGTGGAAAACAGGCAGTGAATCAGGTAAGTGAATTAGTTGATGGATGTTGATGGTAAGAAACTTTAGATCATAGAGATCAACAGAGATCGCAGTCTGTTTAAGCCTACCAGTGCAGAGATCTATTTTACATCTTTGCTCGAGTCCTCCATTTTTAGTTCTAACAATTATATTATCCCTTTTACTGAATTAACTTTAAATGCATTCATTTTTAGCATCTACAGAAAGCATGTCCTTGTTGGACGGCGTCAAAGAGCTTCTTACTGGCATTTTAGCCTCCGAATCACAAGAAATAAGCCTAAACACAACGTATAAAAAACCACTGCAGAAATACTACTGTTTGCCTGGAAAGAATAGGGTAAGCTCTAAAGAAAATATGGTATAGCTCTTAAGCCTTATTTCTAGTTAAAATCAGGAATCTTGAAATGTATTCAATACCATTATAAATTTCAGGTAGCACTTGTGAAAAATCATGACATTTTCATTAATACTGATGACAGGCAGTCAGCATACCTTGCGGCTGGTGGCTGTGGAGCAAGCCTTGTGCGAGAGCTCTTAATGAGACTGGTTCCACTTGAAGCGTTGAAAAAAATGACTGCATGGGGCAGTGGTAAAAATGGGATTCCTCCTGACTTATTGGACGCCTTGGCAAGTATGATAACACAAACATGTTCTGTTATTTAGCATACAAAATTGTTCGTACTATGTTCTTTAATATCTTTTTTTTTCTTTCTTTTTTAAAAGTATGTGCTAATGACCTCATAAAGAGGTCAAACGAAAAAATCGAAGAAGCAAAGGAGCAAAAACCTTTAGGGAGAAGGGAGATGACGAAAATTCCTAACACGTTTTTAAGCGGGCTGCGATCGGGATACCATGATAAAAGTATCCCAAAGGCAAAACGTGTCGTAAGTAGTTTAATTTTAATGCTTACTGTTTTAACATAAAACTACTTTCAGAAAACTGCTGAAGTCGTAAGCCCATGTCAGGAATCATAAGCCTGCAAAATGCATTACCTTCAAGCATTCCGCCATCCACCATCTTCGATTGCAACTATTTCTTTTTATTTTAAATTAATTTTTTCTTTTAGTTATGAAACCTACGTTATTTATTTCTATTTAAACTTTGTTACTCTTAATTTCTATTATTTTTATCTTTTGAACCGACTTTAAACTATTTGAGTTCCACGTTTTTTTAACTCTCGTCTTAACTCTGTTACTCTATAAAAGGAAAATAATATAAACTCAGTTATATTTATAAAAGGATTTTTATTTTATTTGGATATTATTTGGAATAAAATTACGAAACCAAGAATCCACTTTTCTGTTATTCGACGCCATATTAATGTCCCATCCAATTGCTTGCCACTACCTGCCTCTATTCTGCTCTGTACATTCCTGCCAACTGGCTGCCACTGAACGCCACTTGCATGCTCTCTTATACATTTTTGAGCCTCTGTTAGCCAGTCTGCTGTTCTGTTCAGTGGCAGTCAATTGGCTGGTTTTGGTACAATTCCCGCCCTGCCCTGCCAAAATTGGGCCAAAATAATTTCATTTCTATTCCAATAAACAGACTACCTGTCTGCCGTTTTAAGTTCATTTTCCGGCCAAAAATTTTGTCTGGGGTATTTATTTTAGAAATATTGGCGATATTCTATTAAATATCCGTCTGGATGTACCCTCAAACAACGTTGTGCGTTATGCCAGCATTGTACCGCAGGAGCCAATGAGTATGGTTTATATCAATTATATGAAAATGAGTCAAGTATTCATGGACATGATGAATATTTTTATGAGTATGAATGAATATCAGTACAGCGAAATCATGGGTATACAATAAGTACATATACTCAAGGTATGAATCACTCGTTGCAGATCTCTGATCCAAAAGAAAAAAAACTAGGTTTTATTTAAATAATTAAAATTATCATAATAAGGAAAAATTTTTAGCCAAATGTTGAGCATATACTAACTTTCTAGCGAGCTATCATTTGTCAAAATTGGTAAACAAATTTGAAATCTATAAAACATTTACATATATACATCCTGATTCAGGCTATAGCGACATTCTTAATAATTAACATTTTTTTCCGATTACTAGAAAGGTTGAAATCGTGTCAAGCCTCTATTTTTTCAACCAGCCTCTAATTTTTTTTAATTTCTTTTTTATTTTTGTAATATTAATAAACATACTATAAAAAATAGATGGTAAACGAAGACTTGTGCAAAATAACAAATTGGGCTAATGCTAACAACCTTATCCTTAATCCGCTTAAATCATTTGTTTTGCCGGTTTTTAAATCTAGTTACTCCTTTCTTAATATACCGGGAATTTTCTTAGATGGTATCGAGCTCAAATTTGTCGATAAAGTTAAAAATCTCGGTTTCTATATTAACTCATCACTCTCGTGCGAAGATCATGTTAATTCCGTTGTTAGCAAGGTTTATTATGTACTGCGAAACCTTAGGTGGACTGCATCATTTGTGCCTGTAGAGACTAGAAAAAAATTAGTAATTCAGCTGATTGTGCCAATTATCTCCTATTCAGATATAGTGTATAGTAAAGTTGATTCCCGATCCAAGCTTAAGTTACAACTTGTGTTTAATAATGCTGTAAGATACATTTTTGGTCTTAGAAAGTTTGACCGCATTAGTCACTTGAGTAACAAAGTACTCGGTTGCAACATCTTCAATTATTTGGATGCTAGAAACTGCATCTTTTTACACAACCTGATCTGCACTCGCACTCCTGATTACTTATTTGAAAAGCTACAATTTTGTAGGTCAACTAGAAATCTGAATCTTTTAATCCCTACTTATAATTTTTTAAACTCTAACAGACTCTTTTACGTGAACGCCATCAGATTGTGGAATTCACTGCCTTTAAGTATAAAAAGCATTACAACTAAACGCAACTTTAAGCATGTAATTTTCCAACATTTCTCTTAAGTATCTCTCTTTCACTAATTCTATGCAATTGTATTTAAAAAAACCTTACTTAAATTAAAATTACTTAATCTTTATTTGTTATTATTCTTGATTTTGTCGATTTTTCGATTTTTGTTTGAATTAATTTTGAATTAATTATTATTTTGATCAGATCTTTTAGTTAAATGATATTAATTGTATTGAGTTAAATTTTTAATTATTTTTTTTTGTTGTTTATCACTGTTATTTTGTTATGTATCTATATTCTTACTGCATTTAAAAGACTCTGTCTTATTTGTGAACCTTTTCTTTAAATAAATAAATAAATAAATAAATAAAAATATTAACTGGTCCTTTTTTATCAACCGTCAAAAGAGGCCTGAAATTCGGGCCTCTACACTAAAATACTGCCTTAAAAGAGTTGATGCTTTGCGTTTGGGAAGTTTTTGCGATCGTCTGATACAATTTGCAATATTGTTTTTCGTTTCGTGACAAGACTTCATTCAAATCTTCCATGACTTCAGTGCTCGTTCTGCCGAATTGTTAACAAGATCTAATTTTTTACAATATTAAAATCAACATTTTGACTTGACACATATTTTTATTCCTCAGGATCTTTTGTAAAGAAATCCGTTGCAATGGAAAATCTTATAAAAAAAAGGTTTTTGTTTCTTTAAAAGCGTTCTTAAATTTTAAATATTATGGGGTAGAATTTGAGTACCATGAACTTTTTAAAATTAATTGTTGCATCTAAAAGTCGTCAAAAACTCTATTTTTTCCAGTAAAAACACATTTAAGAAACTCGAAATAAAAATATTTCAGTTTCTTAAATTTACAACAGATTTCGATAGAAAGAGTCTTATAAATATTAAGCAATTTAAAATTTTTAAAACAAATTTAAAAAAAAAACATTTTTTTATTTAAAATATTTTGTTTTTATAAATAGTTGTGATCTATTCTTTTTGAATTTTTACATGATTTTAATTGTGAGCTATTAAGATCAGGTAAGTTTGAAGAAGGCAATAGCAATAACAACAGCTCTGTATTGAGTCAATCATACGGCAGACTAAACAGCCGGTTTCGGAAATTGCTACATTTCCTCTCCAGTTCGCTAAAGCTATTTTCGCTAAAACTGTATTGTTTTTGTATTGTTACGGAAAAACGGAAATTACGTCGTTTTTAAAAATTTCTGCCAAAAAATTTTATTAATTTGTTTATTTTCTCTAGAAAAAAAATTTGTATATTTCGAGTTTTACAACCAATTTTGACGAATGATAGCTCGTTAGAAAGTTAATTTTATGCTTTATATGATAACTTATTTAGTTTATTAAAAAAAATTGATTATAATAGTTTTTAATTGTACAAAAAAAAAAACAATTCTTACCCATAAAAATGGTATGGTTCAACTTTTGGGGCCTCGCCTTCCTGTTATCCGATTCTTAAAATTTTTTGCAGAATACGTTTCTATACCTAAAAAAAATTTCTTGGGTTCTAAGAAGGTTTTAGGAGTTACGGTTCATATATCAAAAAAATGTCCTTCACATAGGCTAAGAAACACGCACATTGTTGTGCGAGTGCTGAATTGGAAAGCAGCTTGCAATTCAGAAGTTAGAAAATATTAATGGAATTATTTTGTAACATGAACGCAGTCATTTCCGTTAAACTTTTTTATATGGCAATATATTTTAAAGGAAAACTTCAGTGAGAGAAAGAGGGTTTGTTCTAATTCAGATGGAAATGGAATTGCCAGTCAAAAAACCCCAAGTAAGATGATTGTCTGTGTTTTACAAAATAAAGCCATAAGAGTGAGAAAGAGTTTCTGATAATCAGTGGCGGATCCAGGATTTAGGGAAGGTGCGGCTCAAAACTGCAGAACAAAACATCTTCCCATCAAAATTTTTCTATTATTCATTATACAAAAATAAAGTCTTGCAGTTATCTTCCAAATAACTTTTTTAACAATAAAATTTAAAAACTCTATTTTGCAACTCTCTTTTCAAAAAGCAAACATAGTTAAAAAAGCTGTCCGACAGTTATGTATTTCATATACCAAAAAAAATGTTTGAAAAAGTATTAAGTATCAATGGTTAAAAGTAAAAACACAAAATTAAAAAAATTGAGTACATACAATCTCTAAGTTATTTTATACCAGAAAGTTACAAAAATTATTATAACGCAGCTGAATTAAATAATGGATTTATTTTTTGTTGAGGACATCACTTGGTTCTTTTTTTCGAGCTACAAATGAATCACGCCATATGTTTTATTATTATTATTATTATTATAATTTTGTGTGGGAACATTTTGATATTTATTATGTATAATTTTTTTTTAAATATTTTCGTTGATTTTGTTTTTACTATAGTTTTTTTTATAATATTTGCTGAGTAGTTTTACGATTTTTTTTTGTGTTTTGTGAACGAATAAATTTTTTCTAATAATTATTTATTTGATTATTTGATTATTTATTATCAAAAAAATTTAGCTTTCTTAAATAACATTATAACATTGTAACAATAATAATAATAATGCCACATTCTATAGGACACAAAGGAACTAGAGACGAATGTGGGTTAGCTTAAACAAATATGATATTTGTGTAAAAAAGCTTAAAATACAAGAAGTACAAGAATTACAAGAAATACATGGGGTCATCAGACAGAGTATTGACATTATAAATAAAATAAAATAAAATAATAAAATAAAATTTTGTAGCAAGAAAAAACAGACAAAGTTATTTTTGGTTTGATAATATGAAATAAAATTAACGGATAGATAGCAACATGAAGAAAAATGATTAATTAATTACATCAATAAGCGCATAAATATCTTCATAGGATTTATTAAAAAGCCAAGTTTTCACTTCCCTAAGAAAAACATGTTTATTACGAAGACATCTAACAAAATATGGAAGACAATTAAACAGTCTGGGACCAACCGAGGTAAAAAAGTTCAAGAAGTGACTTAAATTGTGTGGTGGAATCAATGCCAGTCTTTGATTGCTGATTCTCAGATTATAATTCAAATGACATCTATTGATTAAATAACCGGACCTAATAAAAAACATTTTTAGCACTTTAAAATAATACAAGTGTTTCAAAGGAAGAACATTTAAACTCCTAAATAGAGGGAAACTAATTTCACGGGTAGTTTTTTTACATATTATACGAATAGCATGTTTGTGCAAAGTAAGTAAGGGATTTATTTTGTTCTTGTGTGTACCACCCCAACAAGGCAAGGCATATTCCAATTTGGAGTGAAAAATACCAAAATAAATGCATTTAAGCAATTTTGCTGTGCAAAAGGACCGCAAGTGAAAGAGCTGCCGTATAGCTGCCAATAAGTATTTTTTTTAGTGCAGTTGAATGATCAAGCCAATACATTTTCCAGTCCAGCAGCACACCAAGATACTTAAATGTTTTAACACAATTAATAGAAACACACTTAGTGGAACAGGTATTAGTGGGGTCATAGGTGTGCAAATAATTTGACTCATTACAGACTTTATCGCTAACTAAAAACCTTGCGCAGTCAGCTGAATGGAAAATACAGTCTGGAATTTCAATGGTTTTACCGGCCACATTAAAAAACATAATTTTAGTTTTGTCGCTTAAAACAAGTTTATGTGTAGTAAACCAATGCCTCAGAATTTTCAAATCATTATTAATTTCAACTACAGTCTCAAAAACCGAATCGCATGAAAAAGTGCATGCTAAATCGTCAGCAAATGCCACAGTATTACTTGAGAAGCTTTGGGAAAAGAGTGAATTAATGAAAACTAAAAATAGGATGGGACCTAAGACTGCGCCTTGAGGAACTCCAATGTTAATACTAGAGTAATTACTAAATATATTGTCAATTTTTACTCTTTGAACTCTATTTGTCAAATAAGAGCCTCTAAAACCACATTTAAAGAGTTTTTTAGTAGGATTTTATGATCAACAGTATCAAATGCCTTCGTTATATCGACAAATAATGCTGCTGTTTGTTTGTTGCAATTCAAGCTGTTGTAAATATATGAACAAAATTCTAAAAGTGCTTTTTCAGTAGAAAGTCCTGTTCTAAAGCCAAATTGACAGTTGCTAAAAAATTTAGATTTATTTAAAAAGTCAACCATTCTAAATTTGACAATTTTTTCAAAAATTTTTGAAAAAGTAGACAGAAGCGAAATTGGTCTGTAATTGTTGACTAAAGATTTATTACCTTTTTTAAAGAGAGGAATAACATCAGTTTTCTTAAGTTCATCCGGAAAAATTCCACAATCTATGCTTTTATTAAACAGATGACATAGAACATCCGTAACATTGTAAACAATTTTCTTTAAAAAATTACTAGAAAAACTATTTTCTAAGTACGAATTTGAATTCTTGAGCGACATTATAATTTTGTAGATTTCAAAAGAGGAAATGGGCTCAAAAAAGAAGCTATTTGGATTTGATATTTCTCTGTCTAAACAATTACAAGATGAATTTGCAAGACCATTTTCGACAACGACGTCAGTACCTATTTTGGAGAAAAATGAATTAAATAAGTTAGCCAAATCACAAGAAGAAGTGTATATTGTGTCGCCGGCTTTTATATTATTGATTTTGGAACTTTTGTTTTTGTTGTTTAAAATGGTATTTACTAGATGCCATTCCTTTCTAGCATCACCTTTTATCTTATTGAACTCATTTTCAAAGAAACAATTTTTTGTATTGGATGTCTCAATTAGGATTTCCTTACACAATTTCTTATAACTCTCTTTTATATTCTAATTCAATGGATATTTTTTTAATTTTCTATAAAGCTTATTTTTTTTATTAACTCTAGTAAGTAATTCCGGAGTCATCCACTGTTTCAGCCTTTTTTTCTTGTTGGAGGAGGTAACTTTTTTAATTTTTCTTGTACATCGACTTACATGGGATGATAAAATGTCAATAAAGAGATTAAAAGCTGTTGATGGATTTGGCTTATCATATACACATTCCCATGACTCAACGACAAGGAGATTGTTTAATTCTTCGAAAGCGGTTATTGATCTGTATAAATCATGTGACGAGTTTACACTGTTATGCACTACAATATTTTCAAACCTTAGACATGTAAGGCAATGATCCGATATATAAAAATTGCAGACAGAGCTACTAAGTGAAATATTTCTTGAATGATTTAAACGAGCAAAAATATGATCAATACAAGTTGCTGAGTGGTCAGTTATTCTAGTGGGCTTATTAATGCAGGATTCAAGTCCATAAGAAGCAAGCAGAAAGAGGTAGTTATCCACAGCAATGGAGTCTTGTAGAATATTAAGATTTAAATCACCTAATAAGACAACATTTTCAGATTTTTCAGTTCTAAGTAAATCATCTAAATCACTTAAAAAAACTTCATGGGATGCGATTTCATGAAATTTATATACGCAAATGAATGTAAAAATCTGGCTATCAATGACACTTTTAACTTTGATCACGTCAGAACTTCTGAGATTAAAACTTGAGAATTCACAACTTAAAGAATTCGTTATAAAAAATATTTTATAAAATTATTAGTAAAAAATTGTTTTATAATAGCTTAACGAATATATTTTCTTTTGTTTTTTTGTAAATGAATAAATTGCTGTTGGTTAAGAATTTGAAATGCGTGAAATTTTTTCTTTGCTTTACTTTTCCCTGCCTAATATAGATTCACACCAAAATACTTATCAAATGGCGTTTAGAAAAAATAGCATTTTTATACTTTTAAAAAATGTATTTCTTTACGTGAGATCAAAGATTAGGAAACATATTTTTGGAATTGCTAATTTTACACAAATTTATGGTGAGACACTCAGAAAATTCTTACCTACAGTTTTTCAAAGAAATAGCTTCGATTTACTCAAAATGTGTTTTTTTGCAAGTTGAGCACATGAATCCCCGGACTACGAATTGTTGTTTTATCAAAAATCTACATGCATAACAAAATTTTATCAAAATTGAGGTGATAAAAGATGTTTTAGTTCAAAAAGAGCGTGCGGCATGATATTTTAAAATAACTAAATTTAATAAATATCTTTAAGAATTGAATTAACAATTTTATCACTTACTGAAAAAATATTAAGAAAAAAAAAACAAAAAAATCAGCTCAATTGAATAAATAATAGTCGAACTACAAGTTCTCAAAAACTTTAGACTTGATTCTCTCGAAACACAGTTTTTTTCTCTCACGCCCTTTTTGCACTCAATGCATCAATTGTCTCAAAAAAAAATTTATATCTACCTATAGTTTTTTTATAAAATCGTAAGAAAATTTATACCTCCTATAATACTTTATGATTTTTTTATTGTAGTTAAATATAAAGAATAGTTTAAGAAAGAATATTTCTCATAATGTGTATTTAAATAAGCTACGTGTTAGTTAATCGTTTATAAACCAATTAAATAGGTTCTATATTATTCGCTTTATTGCTCACCTTATTGTGAAGGAACTTAAGATTTTATCAGAATTGCGATATATTTAAAGACATCGATTGCATGCTAACAACAAGCTAGACTGTCAATTATTGGCTGAAGCAACCACTCTACACATCAATATTATTGATTTTTCTTTCATATTTTCTTTCACATATGTATGTATATCATTTCTTATTGTCTTTTGTTTCCTTTGTTTTTATTTGATGGGTACCCACCCTACTTGGGTAGGGGAAGAGTTATCAACCTTGGACTAGTAAACGCACAAATTTAGACATACTTTTGCTAAAGACTCTTGTCGAATCTTTATACTAACTTGAATCAGGCATTTATAATAAGTAAGGTTTTTATCAATTGAGGCATTATTAAACTTTATAAAGCATGATATGCAATTTAAGTTCAATTTCAATTTCAATTTCAATTTATTCGTTTTAAAACGTTATTTGTATAATAAGAAACAAGTTCTTTTATAATACATCAAAGTTGGTAATGTTACAATATATCTACTTAAGCCTAAGAAAATAAATAATATGCTTAGATTAAACGACTATGACATGGCAAATTAATTTTATTAATGGATTTATTATTATTTTTAATTATGATTATTACTTAAAAATAACGATTACATTTTTTTTTTTTTATTTTTTTTTTATAGAATTAAAAACAAGAGTAAGAGTAAGAGTAATGACTCAGGATCAGCGGGATCGTCATACCCGACATTCCATAAGGGAATGCCCTGCTGCAAAGTTGAAAGAATATGTATTAACAAATATTAAAAGATTTAAACATGTTCACTTAAAAACTACTCAGTGCTTGGTGGAATAAATATTGATAAAAACAGCAAAGAAATTCATAATAAAAAGAATAATAAAAAAAAAAAAAAAAAAAAAATGAGAAATAAGAGTAGGAATCAAGTATAGGGAAGCAGAGGGAGGTATAGAACGAAGAACTAGAGAAGTAAGAAGAAGTGGTCACAATGTATGTTTATTAACTTGAAAAGTAAGAAAAAATGGCTTGTCTAAACATTCTGGTTCCAGCAATAGTTTTAATATGACTTGGTAAACTATTCCATAACCTAATGGCGTTAACGAAGAATAATCTTGAGGAATTTAGAAAGTTAAATTTAGGGATAGTAAGCATACGACTTCTTTGTAGTTGACTAAATTGTAATTTCTCATATAAATAATATAGTGCTTTCGAATGAATCAGCTTGTGTAGGAACAAACAGTTTCTGAAACTTAAGTAGTTTATTATATCGCAACCAATAATGCTTTTGTTGAACTGAGATATATGATCAAACTTGCGAAGGCCAAACACATATCGGATGGCATGATTGAATGCCAGCTGAAGCTTTAGTTGGGAACAAGAGTCCAGCTTACTGTAGACTAGCTCCGAGTAAGTAATTAAGGGAATAATTAGTTGAACTACTAGTTTGCTTCTGGTGCTAGTGGGTGTAAATTCAGCCATCAATCTTAAATTTCGTAAAACATAATGTACATTTCGTACCACATTATTAATGTGGTCAGTGCATGTCAGCGTGGAATTTATGTAAAAACCAAGACTTTTTGTACAGCGTGTTAACTTTAATTTTTCAGAGCCCAAAAATAAATCAGGAATATCCTCGTAAAAAATGTTATCTTTCGCAATAGGTAGCACAACAGATTTTAAAGCATTAAGCTTAAGACAATTAGAGATTGCCTATCTGTTTATAGATTCTAGATCCACATTTAGTCTTTAAACTAAGTCATCTAGAAGACCAACTCTATTGGAAAGATATATTTGTACATCATCTGCATAGGCATGCATTGTTGAATATTTGCAGACTCCAAATATGTCATTTATGAAAATAACAAACAGCAGGGGACCAAGAACTGAACCTTGGGGTACACCACTAGTCAGAAGTTAAAAATGAAATGAAATTCTTCTATCAGAAATTTTTCTTTGCATGTTCTTAAGAATGTTTTTTGTTAAATAATCCAATTTAGTATGCAGCATGTAGCGCAACAAAAGCTTGGGTCAGGATTCAGAAAACATTATGACTATAAAACGTTTTCCTTAACCGGAGGCTACTAGTAATAATTGCCAACATTAAGTAGTTTCATGTGTGCTGGCGGGCATGACACACAAGCTCTTACCAACAAAAAACACTAGAGCGTTACATGTGCCACAAGTACAAGAAATAGGCATTTATAATTTATATTTCATTCATTTTTTCTAGCTTTAACTATTCATGAAAAGAACAACATGAATATGAGAAAATAATAAAAATTTAAGAGGTAATAAAAATGAGTTAGTATTTAGAAATCGCTTAAACGGCCAAGAAAAAGCGAACGAAGTAGTTGAGACACTTTGCAGCATTTAAATATTTTATGAAACAATTGGCAAATACTAAAGACAAAGAAACAATTATATTGAAAGCACTTACAATGAAACTAAGTAAGTAGACAGAATGTTGCGCCAGAAGAAGAAAAATGCAGCAACATTTAAGAAAAAACAAATCATCGCCAATGGCACTTTATGTAGAAATGCAAAGAAATTCTTACTTAACTGCTACATCAAGCAGCAACTCCAACCCAAAACGTATTTCCATTTCCGCATTGTAAGAGAATGAAGTGGCAAATTGAGTGCCTCAAGGTTAAAAGATCTATTGCGCTAATTAGTTCAGAAAAAGTTTGACGTTGCATTACATAATGCTATAAAATCATAGCATGCTATCATAAAATCATTAAAAATTTTACTTTTACTTTAGGAAAAGTTTATTTCTTATCACGATTGCTTGGTTTCGAAATGAAAAAAAAAATAATACAGTAAGACGGTTAAAAGTTTTCAAATAATTTAGCTATAATTATTTATTATAATATACACCTTAAACGAATTCACTTGAAATCGACACCAAATATAAAATTTTCGTTTTATTGACACAAGGAATTAAAATTATTTAAGAAAAATTTACAATTGTTGGAAAAGAAATCCCAAAACATCTAATTGGGAATAGTACAAAAGAGCAAGAAATGAAGCTAACTCGATTGTTAAATTACAAAGTGCAACATCGGAAAGCGAAGAGAGTTGAAAGACAGGTTGAAAGTATACCCCAAATAGAGACGAGTTTCCAATGGGTTTTGAAAAGTTAGCTTCTGTTTTTCTTTACTACGCTACTGAAATTTGGTTGAATTAGAATGGCCACCCTTAGGTTTATTTAATGCATAACTTGCAAACGGCGCGCAGAACTTATCTGCTTGACATTCGCTTGAACACTGAAGCTTTGATCGGTCTGTAGGTGAGATGAATACGTATTTTACTCAAGAATGATAGAATAAGAGATTACGCTTTGCGCAGGTCCGTTACTTCTGCTAATCGAGTTTGACAATCATCTGTTCAGTTGAATACGTCACAATATTTTATTTCTTTGAGAAACGTACTGCGATCGGTTGTGTTTTATTTAATTGTGCATATATTAAAGTATATTTGCGAGTTTTTAACTTAAAATTTAAAAAATAGAGTGTGCAGCTGCTAATTGTGGTAACAATAGCAAACAAATATTTTTCAGTAACCTGATGTTTGCAATAAATATAAAAATTAAGCCAAGAAATTGTAGAAAACGCACACAAACGAAAACAAAAATACAAAAATATATTAACTTTACAAAATTTGTTTCATTATTTAAAAACTTCAACTATCATATCTTCTCGTTCCAATAAATTGCTTCTTAATTCTTTTATTTTCATTATACAAACTAAAATGTATGCAATTTTCATTTCTGTGTAGAAATCGTATGCAAAGTGAACGCTTTCCAAAACAGCATTGATATTATGACGTACATGCGCAGAACGACAATTTTGTTGTACTCATTTTCTTGTCTTCGGCGCAATCTTTGTATTCTATCATTCTTGTATTTTACTGCACAAACACAATCTCAAGTGTGCAAAGCTGACCGACACTGCTTTAGACACATGAAAGTTATCAAGACGGTTATACAAAAATCATAGATTTTAAAAGATTTTAGGAATTGCCCATAAACAATTTTTTATTCAAATCGAAGTCAACAAAAAAAACTAGTTTCAGGATTTAACATTTTAAAAGGTATTTAATAATTCTACCGCAGGCGGGTATTTGCTGGTTTGTATATATAACTTTTTGCCGGTAACGGTTCACTTTCTTTTTATAAATGAAAATCCAACTAAAATTCCAACCCTGATATAGTTAAAAAATTAAAAAATAAAATAACTTCTTGTAGTTAGAAATTTTTAACTATAAATTTCGTTATCGCAACTTTTCTAAGTTATGGGCCAAAGTATAGTTTATATATATCGTAGGTGCTTCGTCTACTTGTTCAATCCCACCGAAATTTTGCAAGAATTTTAAAGATCACATGTCATTTATCGGCTCTATGAAATAAGGCCCCAAACTACAAATGAAATAAGGCCCCAAACAGTTTTGTACAAAACAGCAACACAAATTATTTAATTGATATGTTATTTTCTATTTTTGGGCTTTATTTTATTTTTGAAAAATAGGGCTTTATTTCGTAATTTATTTATTGAAATTAATGTTTACATTGAAGACATAGTCTTTTAAATGCAATACAAATTAACAAATTTTCAAGAATTTATAGGATGGTCAACCGAATAATGAAATTATTCCCCAAGAGTAAAATGAAATAAGACTCCAAAAAAGATATTAGGAAGTAAAAGCATGAATATTTGGGGTGTTATTTCGATTTTTGTGGCCTTATTTCATTTTTTAATTAGGAATTTATTTTATTGTAAAATAGGCCACCAAAAATTTCAACACCCCTGTAAGGTCAGACTTGCATACGGTAGTTGTGTCAGTTTTTCGATTTTTTCTTATTTAAAATCAATTAAAAATTTCCCAATTGAAAAATTTTTAAAAAATATGTTAATTTTTGATATTTTTGCTGCGAATTTGGACATAATATAAAATTTAAAAAATAAAATTAATTGTGAAAAATATCATGGTTAAAGAAGAACCAGTTAACTTCTCTATGTACTCGATCAAAAAATGAAATAACGAAACAAATCCACTTCTAAACCTATAACAAAATATGAATGTCGGCAAGAGTCCTGTAAAGCAAGAGTTAACCTTTTGCCGGAAGGAAAATTTAATGACGTTCGCACTTCACAAGATCTTTCACGAGTAGTAAAACAACTCTTTGAACTTAAATTGGACTCTATTGAAATTACACTCTAGGTACGAGATACAAAAGAACTAATAAGGTTTTCTTAATAATTACATATTTGTAAATTAATGGCATTTTCATTGCCCGAAAAAATTTTGCATTTTTTCTGCCCTCTTTCTGCCTTCCTTGAGAAATCGGAATTTTTTCTTCTTTTGAGGTCAACATTTTCGCGAAAACAGCACGATTCAATTTTAGAGCTGACTATTTTTATTCTTAAAAGTGTTAAAAGTAAAGTTTAATAAAAAGATCTGGCAACTCTATATATTTGCATTGTATTCTTCTTATCGTTTTGTTTTTGTGGCTTCTCAATCTTTCTTACTCTTTTGTACTCATTTTTAAGTTCTTGAACTCACTCGCTAATAAAACATTGTCGTGAATACACCTTCGTCTTTTATTCCACTAAATATATTTTCATCAGGTTATGGGCCCAGGCCTAAAAAGAAAATCTGAACGGTTAAATAAGTTTTAACAATCGGTTTATTTAAAAATAAAAAACCATAAAATGAGTTCGGCGGGTTTATTTTCAATCGAAAAATTGGACGATTCCAACTACGCGGCGTGGTCCGTCCACATGAAAAGTGTTCTCGTACATTCCGAGCTTTGGAGCATAGTCTGCGGTAAGGTTATAAAAAGTGAGACCACAACTCCACAAGAGTCGGCCGCATTTGACGTGAAAGATGAAAAGGCTCTAGCCAGCATAATGCTTTGCATTAAACCTTCGCAAATTAATCATGTGAGACATTGCGAAACATCTTTGCAGGCCTGGAATAAACTAAAAGAAATCTACCAACCAACGGGACCAGCTAGAAAAATAACGTTATTCAAAAAACTTTTGCAACACAGTTTGTCTGAAGGCGCTAGTGTTTCGGAGCATATTAATGGTTTTTACGAAATCGCTGAAAAATTAGCAGAAACTGGAACTGAAGTCCCAGATGAAATGTTAGCCATAATTTTGCTTTCGAGTTTGCCAGAATCATTCGAAAATTTTGTTGTAGCTATGGAAACGCGTGACACTTTACCATCGTTAAATGCGCTGAAGGTTAAATTGCTTGAGGAGGGAGCGAGACGTAGTGATAAAACAGAAAATGGTGATGCTCAAAAGGCGTTTGTCGCAAAAGCGAACGTTAAAAAATCTCCAGTGAGTAACAGCAACAATTATGGCAACGGCGGAAAATTCAAAAATACGAATAACAGCAAGCGAGTCAACGGCAAGTGTTACAATTGCGGACGACGTGGTCACTATGCGGCGAATTGCAGAGAAACGAAGAAAACACAAAAGGAAACCACGACTGAACAATCATTTTCTGTTTTAGCGACAGCATCAACAAAAATGTTAGAGCGTGATGCTTGGTGCATCGACAGCGGCGCGACCACGCATTTATGTTGCGAACGAAGTTTATTCACCACTTATAAAGAACACGACGAAAGAATAGAGCTAGCAGGAGCAAATTATATTCATGCAGAGGGACGTGGTGACGTTCGTATTGTTAGCGGCAAATTTGCTTTGGTGTTGAAGAATGTTTTGTACGTTCCCGAATTGCAGGCTAATTTTGTTTCAGTAAGCAAGGCAACAGAAAACGGACTCAGAGTAGTTTTTGAAAAGAACAAAGCCATAATAAAAAATCAAAGCAACGATATTGTTGTAAAAGCAGATAAGTGTGGTGGATTGTTTATTTTTCGAAAAAATGCTAACAAGTGTTTTTATGCAAACGGCACGAGTTGCAGAGCAACTAACTGGCACAATCGTTTTGGGCATCTAAACTTTGCCAGTTTAAAAGAAATGTCAGATAAAAAGCTAATATATGGGCTTGATATTAAAAAGATTCCGGATAAAAATGAGTGTCTTACGTGTGCAAAGAGCAAAATTTGTGTCATGTCGTTTCCCAATGCTTCAGAAAGCCGCGCGCATAATTTATTAGAGGTTGTGCATAGCGATGTGTGCGGTCCGATCAATAAACAATCGATTGGTGGATCTCGATATTTTGCAACGTTTATTGATGACAAGTCGCGTTTTATGTCAGTATTTTTCCTGAAAACAAAAGACGAAGTTTTTGCAGCATTTAAATCATTTAAAGCTATGGCTGAGAAGCAGACGGGCTGCAAAATAAAAACACTACGAAGTGACAACGGCGGCGAGTATATCGCAAAACGATTTGGTGATTTTTTAAGTGAAAATGGTATAAAGCGGCAGCTGACTGTGCCGCATACACCGCAACAAAACGGAGTGGCGGAACGAGCCAATAGAACCATTGTTGAAATGGCAAGGAGCATGTTGGTGCATAGCGGCTTGGACGAGTCTTTTTGGGCGGAGGCAGTTGCTACGGCTGCGTTTCTACGCAACAGGGCGATAACAAAAATACTAGTCAATACAACTCCATACGAAGCATGGACCGGGAAAAAGCCAACAGCATCGCATTTGAAAGTGTTTGGCTCATTAGCTGTTGCAATTGATAAGACGCAAACCAAGAAGTTTCGACCAAAGGGCAGAGAGTTGATTATGGTAGGGTACTCTGATACCTCAAAAGCATATCGTTTGTATGACCCAGAAGCCAGAAAGATGATAGTCAGTAGAGATGTTATTTTTATGGAAAATGTTTACGTTGGTTCAGAAGGAGACAATTGCGATGTTGATACGCTTGACGTTGAGGAACTGTTCACTGGATCTGTGAGTAACGAATGTGAAGAAAGTCTTCCTGCTTCTATTCCTGTAGCTGAAGGTGTTCATAATGATGTACGCTTTGGTCGCGGCCGACCGAGGCTGATTCGAACTGGACAACCTGGACGTCCTAGAAAGGAACGTCATGTGCTAAACATTATAAAGAGCGATGATGTTAAAATTCCCAAAAGCATCACTGAAGCAGTAAGTGGCGAGCATGCTGAATACTGGAAGAACTCGTTGCAGAAGGAGTACGATGCGCTAGTTCAAAATCGCACCTGGTCGTTAGTTGACTTGCCAGCTGGTGAAAAGGTCATCGGTTGCAAGTGGGTATTCAGTCTGAAGCGGCACGCAGATGGCAGCATCGAACGATTCAAGTCACGTCTTGTTGCAAAAGGATGCAGTCAGCAGTTTGGCGTGAACTTTACGGAAACATTTTCACCGGTTGTGAGATACGCAACAATTCGTATGCTGATAGCTTTGGCATGCGAATACAAATTACATTTGCATCAAATGGACGTGGCGTCAGCGTACCTCAACAGCGATCTTCATGATACTGTCTTTATGAAGCAACCCGAATACTTTGCGAGCGAGCAGTTTCCCGATCGTGTGCTGAAGCTAAATAAAGCGCTTTATGGCTTAAAACAAAGCGGTCGAGAATGGAATGGAAAGCTAGATTCAGTTCTAAGGCAGATGGGATTCATACCGTGTGTTAGTGAACCATGCGTTTATATTAAAAATGAAAAAGGTAATTTTAATATAATCGCAGTTTATGTAGACGACCTTATCCTAGCCAGTTCAAAAATAGAAGACTTAAATATGATTAAGGCAAGCATTTCAGAAGCTTTTGATGTAGTAGATGGCGGTCAACTAAAATATTTCTTAGGTATGGAAATTGATCGAGAAGGCGACACAGGCGCTGTCACTGTCTGTCAGCGGCAGTACATTTTAAATTTGTTAACGCAGTATGGAATGCAGAATTGCAAGTCTGTGGCAACTCCACTAGAAGCGGGGTTTCAGGTGAAATGCTCTGAGGCTAATTGCAAAAAGGTCAATCAAACCAAATATCAGTCTTTGATCGGGGCACTAATGTATTTGGCGATATCCACTCGCCCTGATATCCTTCATTCCGTTAGCAAGCTATCTCAATGTAACACTGACCCTCATACTGAGCACGAAGCAGGTGCGAAGCGAATCCTGCGGTATTTAAATGGAACAGTCGATTTAAAACTTCACTACTCTAGGACTGGAAAACCGATTGAATGTTTTGTTGATGCAGATTGGGGAGGAGATTCCAGCGACAGAAAATCGTATACAGGCTGCGCATTTGTGGCAGCGGGATCTGTATTTTCGTGGGAGTCGAGAAAGCAAAGCATTGTTGCACTAAGTAGCACGGAGGCTGAGTACGTCGCTCTATCAACGGCAGCAAAGGAAGCTGTGTATATCCAAAAGGTTTTTAATGAGATGGGTTTTCAATACACAACGCCAATGGTTTTGAATAGCGATAACTTGAGCGCACAGCAGTTGGTTAAGAATCCTACTTATCACGCTCGAAGCAAACACATTGATTTGAAGTATCATCATATTCGCAGCTTATATAAGAACAATGAAATAACTTTAAATTACATTTGTACTAACGAAATGATTTCTGATATTTTAACCAAAAATTTGCATAAAATTAAACATAATAAGTTTTCCAAAGAAATGGGATTATTTTAAAAATTAAACTTACATTTTTCGTTTGTCTGAAATATATAGATTTGAGAAGGAGTGTTAAAAGTAAAGTTTAATAAAAAGATCTGGCAACTCTATATATTTGCATTGTATTCTTCTTATCGTTTTGTTTTTGTGGCTTCTCAATCTTTCTTACTCTTTTGTACTCATTTTTAAGTTCTTGAACTCACTCGCTAATAAAACATTGTCGTGAATACACCTTCGTCTTTTATTCCACTAAATATATTTTCATCAAAAAGGGTACACTTTCCAAAAAGGGCAGAAAAAATGGTGCATTTTTTCGAGAAACGAAAACGCCATAAGATAGATTTACGAAACAATAATTATATCATCTTAGCTCTAATCTATGTTTCCAAATCCTTGATAAGATTAATGAATTCTTAAAGATATTGAGTGAATAAAATCTGAGTGAACACTCTCGGTATTCGACGCTACGGCATGGCAGGCGAAAATTTCGATTTGATTTCGATAGCGTGCAATGGTGAAAATATTCCTTATATCACTCGAAGCTGTAAAAGAATGCATTCAATCTGATTTTATTCAAAAAAAAAAGTGAATCAGTTAATAACAAAACAAGAATGCATTCAATGATTGCAAAATTGATTTATCAATAAAATTTTTTATTCACATTCATTTTAAAAAAAAAAATAATAATTATTCATTTCAATTATTTATTTTCGTTATTCAGAATAATGAATAATTTTTTTGTTCATTTGAATGATTTTCACCAAGAATGCAATTCACAAAGAAAGTCAGAATTTTCAATTATTCTTTATTTGTTCATACTTTATTCGTTATTAATTTTTTTTGTTCATTACTCATTTGTTATTCAATATTCATTATTAATTTGTTATTCATTATTCTTTTTTTATTCATATCTGATTTTGGGGCCTTATTGCATCATACTGGGGTTTATTTCATTACAACGAGTTCCATAATGAAATTAAGTCCCAATTTTGAGACCTTATTTAATTTAAGGTTGGGGCTTTATTTCGTAGGGTGTTTCTTTATTTTAATTTCATAATGAAATGAAGCCTCATATTTGGAGCCTTATTTCGTTTTTGTTTGGGTCCTTATTTCCTGGGGCCTTATTTCACAGAGCCATCATTTATCAACCGTTAACTCTATTAGCGTTGCTGTTAACCTACGTTTAAGATATAGCTCGAAATGTGTTTAATTTGTATAGTAGCTGCAACGCCTACTTGAGCAATCGCGTCAAAATGTTTAACTTTTTTGTAAATTATATATTAGAGTAGGGTAAATTATATATTATAAGGAACACCCGCTTCGAGCGCCCCTGTAAAAAAATACAATTTATTAGCACTATGCTGTGCAAAAACACACAAAGAGCTTTTTTAGACAACGTTGTTGCTTAAAAACTATAACGAATTTTTAAGCATTTTCTTATGATAAATTACTTTCCAAAATTGATTTCTATTTATGACATCTTTTTTGCTGCCGAAGTACCTCTTATTTAAGTCACTTTGAAGTCACTTTGGAAACAACACAAAAGATCTGTTTCCGTACTCGATTCAAGTAATTATAACAGATTAGAGAGTGACATTTTGCATGTTATTCTTCTCTCTCGACCTTCAAAATTTGTAAAATAAGGCTTTCCAGCAACTTCAAGTTACTTGAATAGAGTACGGAAACAGACCTAATATTTATCAACGCGCTGACATCTAGACATGAACTGTGTCATGTGGTCAACATCATTTAACCTCGGGTGATATTTTCTGTCAAGCAAACGTTTCGAAAATGAAAAACCACAAATCTAACGCATTGGTTGCGTGCACGCTTAAGCGCTTAATCCAATGGATTATCCTTCTATAGCTCAAGAGTTTCATTTATGATGAAAACAATGGCAACAAAAGCCACAATAAAACAAAAAGTATGTGTCAATACCCAATTGTTTTTGGGAAAATCCCAGTGATTTGTAGGCACCGGAAATCCGTGGCTTAAGTTGCGGTTTTCATGGAATGCTCGTTGTTGCAATCCTGCGGTTACATAGAATCTCACTATAAACGACAGTAAATACATGACGCATCTGTACACCAAAACACCATAAGAAAATATATTTCACACTCAAGAATATCAGTGGAGTTGTCATCGAATGATTTTAGGTGTAGCTTAGAAAATTTGCAGAAACTAAACCTTTTTTTTTTAACATCAAAAAATGTTCAGCTCATTTCACCTATAGTTTAATAAAACCAGTTTTAAACCGTTAACAAATTTTTGGCCACTTTGCCAAAGCTATTGTTAGATTAAATAATTAATATTTTTCAAAAACAAAAGAAGAAAAAACAAAAATAGAGCAATTGAAAATAAAATGCTACATATTTGTATGTACTTGAGTTTTGAGCATAAGTTGGTTGTAAATCCTTTGGATTTAGATGTTATTTCTTTGTAAAGCTGCACCAGTTGTTCTAGTTTAAGTTGTCAGTTGAATTTGTTTAAAGCGGCTTAGTAGGCTCAATTTTGTTGATGCTCAGCCTAAGAATCGAGATTAAAGTAGAGGATTAATGAAGCCAGTTGGAGGATTATTTGAAAAAGTTGTGCTACATTCGGTTTTGCACTTTTAGTTACAACTTTTTTTTTTTTTTGACTCGAAATAAGTGTTTCTTAGGAATTTTTTCCAATATTTTATTGTTCATCTGACTTTTGTCCAATGGGTTGAGTTATGAAGTATACTAAGACCATAAGTATTTTTTTGGTCTCTAAGGACACAATATCTTGCAGTAACCTTTGTTCTGATCAAGTGTTAAAGTTGCGAGCAAATCAAATTAAGTCACTTGTCCAAACACTCACAACGTACAGCTTCTGAGAGGCAGTCTAAACCTAATGTAGTTTGTCTGAATAGCTACAAAAATATTTTCGTTCTTTTTTCTTATTTCTGTATAAGAATGCGAATAAAATGTCACTTCAGTGTCACTGACAAATTAATTCGTAGGAGGTCAGTGTCTATCTTAAGCTCTCAGTAAATAAACAATTCTGAGAAAAGTAATTTATGCCTTGGCATAATCGAGCATTCGAACAGCTTGAATTAATTACATTTTAATTGATAAACAGCTTGGTAAGCATTGCAAGTAAAGCATATGCATAGCAGGTTATTATTTTTACTCATAGCTGTATCTGTTTTAAGTTTGAAAATCAAGCAAATCTGAAGCAAAGTTAAATGTTTTTGAAATATTTGCTTGGTTTGAAATGTTTCAAAATTTATGATAAAGTTCATTTATTAATAACTACTTAAAAAACTAATTTGCATAAAGAACTTTTAAGAAATATTTTCAGCTCATGATTCTTAAGTTTCTGTGGAAACTTTAACTAAACCTTATCGCAACATTACTTTATGGCTGTGAAATTTTTGCTACTCGCGACAGTTTTGATAAACAACAATTAAATGCTCTGTACAATAATGTCGCCAGATATGTGTATGGATTGAAAAGAAGAGACCACGTTTAAGTTTAAGTTTAAATTTAATGATAAAAAATATTAGCATATAAGATTGATTCTCTTAAATGCAACAATACAATAATTTACAACAGAAACTCAAAGTAACAATTTAAATAAATAACAACAGATTCATAGGAAAACTTGCTTACTTACTTAGTTGGCGCTACAACCGTATGTCGGTCTTGGCCTCATCTAAGAATTTGCGCCAGCCATTTCTGTCTTTCGCTTGAAATTCCAAGCTTCGTCAGGTTGTCCTCTACTTGGTCTTTCCAACGAAGATGTGGTCGTCCTATTTTGCGTTGACCGCCGCTGGGTACCGAATCGAATGTTTTCTTCACTGGAGCATCGTCTTTCATGCGCTGAACATGACCAAGCCAGCGAAGCCGCTCGATTTTAATGCGCTTGACTATGTCGATGTCAACGTACAGCTCATACAGTTCATCATTCCACCGTATTCGGTACTCGCCATTGACGCAGATTGGTCCGTAGATCTTACGAAGAATCTTTCTCTCGAATGCTCCTAAAGTCTTTTCATCTAAACTGCTCAGCGTCCAGGTTTGTGATGCATAAAGTAGGACGGGCATGATGAGCGATTTATAGAGCGTGATTTTCGTTCGTCGAGAGAAGGCTCTTCTTCTCAATTGCCTACTGAGCCCAAAGTAACACCTGTTGGCAAGATTTATTCTTCGTTTGATCTCAATGCTGATGTCGTTGGTTGAATTAATGCTGGATCCCAGATAAACGAAGTTCTTCACAACCTCGAAGGAGGTATTGTCAACGGTAACGTGGGTTCCAAGACGCTGGGACAGACTCTTTCTAATCTGGAAAATGCTGCACTGACTTCGCGCGTATTATGGCCAATGATATCGATGTCATCAGCATACGCAAGCAGCATAACACTCTTGTAGAATATTGTGCCACTACGTCTCAGATCAGCAGCTCGGATGATCTTTTCCATCATTAGGTTGAAAAAGTCGCACGACAAGGAATCACCTTGTCTGAAACCTCGTTTGGTAATAAATGGTGGGAAGAGGTCCTTCCCGATTTTAACTGCGCTGCTGGTGTTGCTCAGTGTCATCCTGTAAAGTCGTATTAGTTTTGCAGAAATACCAAATTCAGACATGGTGGAGTACAGGTGCTTCCTTATTGGGCTGTCGAAGGCGGCTTTGTAGTCGACAATAAGATGGTGTGTGTCGACTTGTTTTTCTTGAGTCTTCTCCAAGATTTGTCGTAGCGTGAAAATCTGGTCGATGGTGGACTTACCAGGTCTGAAGCCACACTGATAAGGTCCGATCAGTTTGTTTACAATGGGCTTCACTCTTTCACATAAAACGCTCGACAGGACCTTATATGCTATATTAAGAAGGCTTATCCCACGGTAATTGGCACAGATAGTGGGATCGCCTTTCTTGTGGATTGGCAGAGCACACTGAGATTCCAATCGTTCGGAATGCATTCTTCCGACCATATTCTGCATAGAAGCTCGTGAATGCATTTAAGTAGAGCTTCGCCTCCGTTCTTAAACAGCTCAGCAGGTAAGCCATCAGCTCCCGCGGCTTTGTTATTTTTAAGCCGAGCTATAGCTGTCAGAACTTCATCATAATCGGGCAGCGGAACCTCAACGCTGTCATCCAAAATTGGGGTTTCCGGAATATCATCTCTATTGGCGGGATTGTTGTCAGCGTCGCCATTTAGAAGCTTAGAGAAATGTTCCCTCCATAACGTCAGTGTACTTTGGACATCTGTCACTAGATTCATGTTTTCATCCTTGCAGGAAGAGGCCCCGGTTTTAAAACCATCGGCAAGGCATCTTATTTTTTCGAAAAATTTTCGGGCCTCATTCCTGTCACCATTTTCGGGCCATAGGAAAACTTAGTGCTAGATAAAATTTTAAGTTAAATGATTTGAGTATATTTATTGTGAGAAATTAAAGTTAGACGGTAAAGTTAGAAGTTAAAGTATAGAGTATATGTAAGAAATAAATAATGAGAAAGTTTCAAAAAAAAATAGGAGAAATAGTCATAGATGAGGCGCTTAAAGGTTATTTTGTTGCTGATGCGTTTAATACTATTTGGAAGGGTATTCCAAAGTCTAATTGCACTAATGAAAAACAGTCTACTAGATTCACTGTATTTGAAGGGGGAACTAGGAAAAAAGGCCCTTGGCGGACATGCAGAATTCAAGTTTTTCAAATAGATAGTAAGAACTTTTTGAATATATAAGTCGATGAAGGAAAATACAGTTTCTTGCATTGAGAAAGCTTATAATACCGCAGACAAGAACGCGATTACTGTGTGTTGATATATGATCAAACCTTCGGATACCGTAAACATATCGAGCTGCGTTGTTATATGCCACTAATAGCTTATGTGATGACCTCGAATTGAGCTTGCTATATACAACTTCAGAGTAGGTTATTATGGGCACGACTAATTGTACGACTAATTGTAAATTTTGCAGTTTTTCTTAGGTAACGTAAGGAATAATAAACTTTACTTACCACACTGTTGATATGGTCTTCGCACGTAAGTGAAGAATTCATAAAAAAACCGAGATTAGTTAAGGAAGATATGAGGCAGTTCAGTAAATGGGTATCTATATTTCATAACAGGTAACATATGAGATTTTTTGGGGTTTAAGCAGAGGTTGTTTTCACTGGCCCATTTGGCGATTTCTAGCAAGTCATCGTTTACTCTGGCACATAAATCTTCAATGAGACCTGAAGGTCGGGAAAGATACAGTTGCAAGTCATCTGCGTATGCGTGCATTGAGACATCTTTGCAGACCGAAAAAATGTCGTTTAAGAACATTGTAAAGAGTAGCGGCCCAAGTACTGATCCTTGGGGTACCCCACTACTAATTCGCCTGATCCCTGAAAATACATTCCCTATTTTAACTCTCTGGGTCCTCCCTTCTAAGTAACTTTTCAGTAGCTTTACAGCAGTATCTGAAAAGTTGAAGAACATTTTTAACTTCCTGCATAGCAAGAGGTGACTGACACTATCAAACGCTTTCGAGAAATCCAACATACCAAGTTCTTACATACCAAGGTGATCTATCCCCTGTCAAATGGAGTTCTTATATTATCCAGAATTTTTACGACTGCGATAGAACAGCTATGTCCAGGACGAAATCCAGACTGCAAGGGAGAAAGTAAATTCTGTTCAAGGAGATATTTAGAAATTCGTTTCGCCATTAGAGATTCAAGAACTTTTGAAATTGAGGATAGCAGACTTATGAGTCGAAAGCACTAGGGATGGCAGCTGTAGTTTTTTTTTCCTATTGGAATTATTGTCGCGACTTTCCAGATGGAAGGGAATGTAGAACTTGTTAGACAGTGATTAAGAATGTGCACAAGGGAACTAATAACGTAAGGAAGTATGAGTTTAATAAACCTAATATCTATTCCATCTACACCGACAGCATTCGATTTAATCTTTAAGATACACCTTACAACATCAGATTCATCAACTGCAGTGAACTCAAACTTCTCAAACATATTAGCGGTATTCGGACTAATAGACGGATAAGAGATTTGGCCATCGGGGCTGGCTGCAAAAAACGAATTTAGAGCATCTGGATCTAATTGACACCCTGCAATTTTGTTCTTATATCCTATTCCGATCGCCTTTAGGTTATTCCAGAGTTTCTTTGCAGGTTGTGACGAACTTAGCCTTGATGAAAAGAATCGTTTTTTGGACAGTTTCACTGCCGATGAAGCTTCGTTTCTTGCTCTTCTAAAGTCCTCCCTGTTTGAATCTGTAGGATTTCTTTTCCAAATAGTATAGGCCTTATGCTGTTTTTAAAAGCCTGTTCTCTACATTCCTTCTTTCCATATATTAACCCTTTATAAGGCAAATGTCACATACAGTGTTGCGCAAAACAATAGCAACAAAATAAGTGCGCTGCAACGAAATCGTGTATCTTTTCTTATATTGGGGACACACAAAAATGATTATAGGAATCTTTTAAATTAATGTGACTACATTCAGTTTGTCTGAGAGCAAAACAAGAGGCATAAGAGTATAATAAGAGTATAACAATAATACCCCAAACGTGCGCTTGTATATTACAAAATATGTGTCCAGAAGTAATATTCACTAAATCTGATATAAGACAGAACTTAGTTATTAGTGTAGCTATGTTTCAAGCATATATCACTATAAGCACACAAAATTTGGAGATTCTAGCACAACCTTAGCCAAGGTTATGACACAAAAACCAAATACCTGTTCAGATAACTTATATGGCAACTAAAAACTTTGTTGCAAGATTTTTTGAAACTTTGAAATCAGATTTAAGCTGTTTTTGGTAATCGAAACAAAAGTATTTGTGGTTTTTTTATATTTAATCAACTTGTTATGAAAAAGTCAAAGTTCTCGTTACATACCCGAGAAACAATTTGTGTCCATACCAAACTACATAGGCACAACAGTCGCATGTTACAGACTCAATTTCATTTTTAAAAGCTACGAGTAGTAACAAAAAACTGTGAAGTTTATGAAAAAAAATGAATCGCTCATTTGTATTAAGCCGAATGCAAACGAGCTCCAGCAAAAAAAACCCGAGAAAAAAATGCATATATTGTGTCAACAAAGTAGCTGATATGTATCGAAACTATTCTGAGTTTTAACAATAATGTACCCAAAATATACCCAACAAGTACCTCAAATGTAACCTAAAATAGTACCGTAGTTAGTCTGTATTATGTCAATAAAGTGTTTCAAAACAAGGGACAATATGCAGACACAATAATCTGATGAGTGTCCGATTAGGTGTTTCCTAGGTGTTTCGGAACTAGTACTTCTTTCGTGGCACAGGTCGAACATTTACTGAGACGGGCAGCAGACATTTATCTGCTATTTTATTCACAGAAAATATGCAATTCCTCAGGATATATTATAAATTTTGTTTGTTTCATATTAATATCTCATTTATCTAAGTTCGCAACTCAACTCTTTTGTAATTACACTGTTCAACACAAAGAAAAATATTAAGGTTTCGTCAACGGATTCTGATAGAGGGGACCAAAAAAAAAATATACGTATATCAGCGTTTTGAAAATTTTCGTCTGAGTTCTATTTTAGAGGGGGTTTAATTTATCCCCCTTTTGAACATTCTCCTAGTGAATCTGTGGATCTCCTAGTGAATCTCCTAGTGAATCTCCTAGTGAAATGTGTTCAGCACATTTATGTAAAATATTACGAGGAACATTTTTGTGGAACATTTTATCCCTCTAACTCTTCAATTTATGGGTCTTTTTTGACCTGTTTTTGATAAAGGGCAAACAAGACCATTAAAACAGGGTTTAAATGTTCCACAAAAATATTTGTCATAAAATTCTACTGTAAGTATCTGAATACACCAAAGCTCAAAAACCAACTTGAATGCCAAAAATAAGTGAAAACTCAAAATGTGTTTAAGGGTTAATTTCGTACTTATTTAGAATAGGTATTAAAATGTCCCACAAAACTCAGTGTTAGAGTGTTAGTTCCTATAACAAAAATGTTTTACGTAAAATTTCACTGCAAGTCACCATACAAAAGAAAGCTCTACATATAATATCTATAAATACAATACAATAGAGGGTTAATATGTTCCACGAAAATGTTCCTCGTAATATTTTATATAAATGTGCTGAACACATCCTGTACCAAAAACGTAAGGGTCACATGGTTTCGTTTGCAGAATTACTATGGGAATGTTCAAGAAAGGGATTAATTAAAACACCTGTAAAAAACTCAGACGTAAACTTTCAAAACAAGGATACATGTATATATTTTTTTTGTCCTCTCTATCAGAATCCGTTGGTGGAACCTTGTTATTTTGGAAAAAAATATTTTGCTTTTCAGTGTTATTTAGGTATATATTTAACAATACTAGTATCGCCCGTAGTTGGAATTTGACCGACTCACACTGGGGCAAAGTCTGTTCAAAATTCCATTTTCATAAAATTATTTTTTTAACATAAAAACCCAAGTTATGTTCTCCATTAAATTAAACATATGAAAGTAATTTTTTAGCTTTCAAGCTTTTTTCTACTGGAAGCTATGCGTGTGCAAATATGACACATTCACATTTTCTTCACAGCGGTGAAAATGAAGTTTCTTTATTTTATAATGGTAATTATTTTGGCATTATTTCCCCCCCCCACCCCCGCATACTGCGTAATGAGTATATTAAGGTAAGTTTTAGGCAAAAGCGGTTAAAATTAAAGCATATTTTAGAAGATATTTTTAAAAAAATTTTATTATGTATACAAAATATTTTATTTGCATGTTAATTTTACATCATCAGTATAAGTAAAAAACAATTAATTTTTTTAAAGACTGTATCGAAAAGACACTGCACACTTTCAATTAACTATTTCTCTTGAGTGTATTATCAATTCTACTTTAATTGTTCCTTATTTCTCTTCTATTATTATCTTAGTTTTTGCGATGCCTTGAATCCAAGAAAACGCACACAAGAAAATTGTGCACAGTTACTGCACTGAAAAAGAAATTTCTTACAGAAGGTTAGCCAAAGAGTATAAAGCTAGTGCAGATAGTGTCGAAAATAAAACAATAACATTTGAAGATACCTTTTCTCTTTAATATATTCCAAAAATAGGAAGAAAAAGTAAGAATATTGGGTCATGTGAATAAAAAATCAGCAAATGCTTTTACTGAATTTTTCTAGTAAAAAGTATGGATTTAGTGAATAAAAAAAGCTATATAGATATAGCTTAAAAAGCTTAAAGCTATATAGATATAGATATAGATATAGATATATAAAAAGCTATATAGATATAGCTTTTTTTATTCACTAAATCCATACTTTTTACTAGAAAAATTCAGTAAAAGCATTTGCTGATTTTTATTCACATGACCCATTCTTCTTATTTTACTACATAATATACAAGAAAATATTGTCTCTCAGTGTACAGATGTATATGATTCAATCAGAATAAGGTTAAGTATATGTTTGACCAATCCTTATTTTATGTAAACAAACACATGGTCTCTCTCTGAAATTATGACTAACGGGGTTGTGTAGTCCTCTCAAAAAAAGTATCATTTCAGTGTTTTGGTGCGTCTTTTTTTTTTTTAAAAAGTAGTTCTTCTTCTGCTACACTTTTTTTTTAAATACTGATTTTTTCATTACACTTAAGGGGGATTTTTGGCAAAATCGGTTAAAATTAAGATAATTTTGGAAGATGTTTTTTAAAAAGTGTAATATTTATATTCGAAAAGCTTTATTTGCGTGTTAATTTGACATCATCAGTTTAAGTAACAAAATTTTCTAACATATATTCTGTATATATAAAAATGGCGCTGAGTTTGTGTGCTTAAAAAATGGTGAAAATCGTCAGTAAACAAACAAAAAAATGCATTTGAAAATCGACTTTTGAATGCACATATTTTACCAAAATGGAAAGAAAATTAAGAAAATTATGAAGCGACGAATAGTAGTAAAATTTACGTTATTTTTATACTGTTGCGAGACAAATTTTACATAAACGCTAATTTTAGTAGAATTACATTACGAACAGATTAAAATGGAAATCCGTTTAAAAAAAAACTATGTTTCAACAAAAACGCGTTTAAAGTTACTCTGGGTAGTTAAAAGTACTCTGGCGCACCGGGTTTTTAGCACTGTAGAATCTGAATTATAAGCGGATTTGATTGATTTTTTACATAGTTTTGAATAGTTTTACAAAAATAATCAATTAACAAAAAAAAAATATTTTCAAAAAATTGTTTGCCTAAATCCTCTTTTTTATATTTTGATGATTTAAAAGCAGCGTTTATGACAGGCAAGCTTGATTTTTATTAGCGAGATTTAAGTAAGGAATCCTGTTCGCTGTGTAAATATGACAAATAATAGATAAATTTTAGTGCTTTTATATTAAAACTAAATATATAAAGAAGTCTTAAATTAATTTAATTTATATTTAAATAAAAATATTCATACTGTTTGTAACAAAGAACTACAAAAAGTTTCAATTGCATAAATTTTATAATGAAAACCATGTTTTCAGTACATTCTTTAATTCAAAGCTTAAAGTTTTGGAAATATTCGCATGCAAGGATTGTTCGTTTTCTGTGTACGGTGTTGCGCACATATTACTTTTATTCTTTTCTACTGTTTTACAGCAAAAAAGTGACAGTTATATTTTTTTAAACTCGTAATATAATTTTGAGTCAAAACAAATAAGTTATAGAGAATGTAGTATAAAATGTACTAGTCAAATGTACCTTTGGGTATTTTGTACAATGAAAAAGTTTCATATTCATGCAACCAAGTGCTTATTTTGATAAAAAAAATTATTTGCTCTCCTCGCATTATTAGGGTATCTAAGTTCATTCTTGTGAGTAAACGTCAAATAGCTGCAGAACCTATATGATTGAATCATGCAGATGTATAACTCTATTTGACTACCGTTTTGCACTCCAAAAAATATTTTGTTACTGTAGTTTACTGTCAAGGGTATTTCTTAGAAACATTAGTTGTACCAATTACTCTTCATATAAATACCAACTTGGCTGGTTTTTAAACGAGGACCAAAAAAGAAAATCTTTAAATCAACTTTGTCGGTTGAAATAATTATTCTTCTTAAATTATCGGTAGTTAATTTTCATTTGTAACGGGGATCCCGTACAAGTTTGCACCCCGCACACTACGCCACTGCCTTACTACACCACTGTGCGCTTAACTCAACCAACAGCCATACACACACACACACACATACACACACACACACAGTCAGCACATTCAACGTAGCCAACAGCCGAATCTACGTAAACCACACGCAACGGCCAGACACGCTATAATTCCCAGAAGGTTTATAGCAGCATATGGATAAGTAGGGCGCATTGTGACAGACTTCGGCACGGCTCGAGGGCGTAGTGCTTTGTTCCGTCGCTTACTTGTTGAAAACGATAACCAGTCCGTTGATTTAAAACGAGCTATCGCAAGGTGGCTCGTATTAATACATTTAGTTTTTTTTAAGTATCATACTAAGTAGTTAGTGACTCATGACGTTATCTTCGGCTTATCGGTAGTCTCGTTTTTTTATACTTATTAAGTAATTAGTGACTCATGACGTTTGCTTCGGCTTATGGGAGTCTCGTTTTTTTATACTTATTAAGTAGTTAGCGACCGTAGCCTAGTGGGTAGAGTGCGTGGCCCCTAAGCCAAAGAACCACGGTAGTCCGGGTTCAATTCCAGCTCATACAAAAAGTTTTTTCAATTGAATTAATTTTTCTGTTCGGTCGTCAACTCTCTGCAGACAATGGCAAAACTCAGAGAGTAAAAATTCTTCTTGAAGAAGAACATAAGCCGTTCGGAGTTGGCATAAAACACGTAGGTCCAGTTCTCGGTCATTTGTGATAAACATTTAATAACACGCACAACACAATTGATCAATAGAAGCTAGGTCAAAGTCCTTCCAAGGGCTGAAATGGCCAGTTTATTTTTTTATTTATTTAAGTAGTTAGCGACTCATGACGTTTGCTTCGGCTTATCGGGAGTCTCGTTTTTTTATATTTATTAAGTAATAAGTGACTCATGACGTTTGCTTCGGCTTATCGGGAGTCTCGTTTTTTTATATTAATTAAGTAATAAGTGACTCATCACGTTTGCTTCGGCCTATCGGGAGTCTCGTTTTTCTTATTCTTTTATTTAATTGCTTCTACTTAGTGGTGCCCTCACGTCGGCTTTTGTCAGACGATAGCCCGACATACAGATATATACTTAGGAATTATATTATTTTGTTGTTATTACACTATCGTTAAAATGAATACCAAGGCGCTTCACGCCATATACAGACATTTGTAAAGATATATATATTATACGAATTATATACAATAATACAAAAATAACGCAGCGTAGTCGGGTCTTGCCGAAGTCATTGTCACACCGAACATCACCGAACATCTCCGAACTTCAGGGAACACCGAACATCACCGAACATCTTCGAACTTCAGCGAACACCGAACATCTTCCGAACTTCACCGAACACCGAATATAATCGAACCAGCGTCGGCAGATTCACTCACGACTGTATATTTATCGTTTGTATTCCTTAAATATTGTGTATTGTAAGAAAGACTTACTCATATGATTACACTAAGAGAAAAATATATTGTATACACTGCTAAAAATTTAAGATTTAACAATAAAGCCGAAAAATATCATCTGAGCACTAAAAACAACAAGTCTTCTTATTTATTTTGGACAAAAGTTTGAGGGTCTGTTGTTTGACCCTGGAGCCGCTGAGCATACCTCAGCCTTTGAACAAAACCCCCTTACACATTGAATCACTTTTTGGAGATAAACACCTACTCGCATTCCTCCACATTCTCAAATATTTGAACGCAGCATGATTTTTAGAAATAAAATTTACGGTTTGCATAGTATGTGTTTTCAAAAATGCAACTAAAATGAGTAAAATAATTTTTCAAATTTTTGCAAAATTGGTAAACTTTACGTTTAGCACAGTGGTTTTTAAGGTATGTTAACGCATATTATATAGTTCATAAGTTCATCAAAGTTCATTGAAACCTTAAAAAAAACTGTTTCAAAGACGAAACAACTGTTCTGGGTCAGCTCAGTGTTTAAGCTAGGTGGCAAAAAAATAAAAGGAAAAAACTCAAACACCACCTCAAAGCAGCAAGCCATATGGCTTCTTTTTTGGAGCGAAATACCTCATCTCAGTTTAAGCGCATTTATTTCAACGCTAAACACAAAGTTTTTAAATAAAAAATACTCAGACAGACATTTAATTAGACTTTCGTCCGCTTCTGTGCAGTAAATTGACAGCGAAACTTTTATGTCTTGGCAGATTTTTTTTTTTTTGGCTTTTTACTGTCGACACTTTATCAAATTTTCGTTAATTTGATTTCGATATCCACGAATAATAAAGGTGAAAGCACTTTAAAACGGGCAGGCAACAACAAACAAAAATAAAGGACACACTCACACTAACTTAGCTATAAAATATTTGTACACTTTAAGTCACTTTACAGCATGGCATCAAAACGGATGTACGTAAAACAAGAGCTTTAAATTTAAGCTGAAATAAAAGTATCGGAAGAACGGCGACGGGAAAATGCTCACATGCATTGGTTTGTTTATCGCTGTTAAGCAATTCGAAGTATATTGAATTCCAATCTGGATGGCATATATATTTAAGTTGTGACTTAAAACTCGAAAGCAAACTAAAGAGAATCACATTTCAAATGCCAAGCACTAACATTTTTTGTTCACCGGATATGTCCTGCTTCACTGTTCAAGTCAAATTAATGCTTATCACGAGCATACACAAAAATAGCATGAAATCAAAGGAGCTATTTAGCCAGTGCTATCGAATGAGCTGAGCTAAATAAGAGCAGCGTACCGTGCCAGCGGCCACTTATCTTAGTCACATGTCATTGCTGGCACAACCAACCCAGACCAATTCAAACCAGCTAAACCAACCCAACTCAATGCAACGCTATCCCTTACCACCCCCCCCCCCCCCTCTCACGCACTCCTCTTCAACCATCTACATCAATCAGTTTACCAATAAACATTAGCTTGATAGACTAACAAGTTAATTGAATTGAATTGTGTGAATCAAGAAACACTATCGGGTAAGGGTTAAACGTGACCGACATTCACACGCTGTCTTCAAGCTGTGTTTTTGTGTCGACGTTTTAATGAAATCCTTAAGGAATGAACACTTTCAGCTGCTAATTGCTGTCGAGAGAATTAAAATTTTTTTTGTTTTATTAATTCATCAGTGGAAAATCAGCAGTAAAACCTGCGAGAGAGCTTTTAATGTATCCATCAATCAAATATTGGCTACCGATCGATCCTTAGACATTTGTGAGTTGTTCTTTTTTCCACCATCTTTTACATTTCCATACACTTTAAAGTTTACTTTGCTGTTGATGCTTTTTTCTCAGATATCCTCAAATTTCACTGCTAGAACAAACTTTTATTAAAGGTCGCCACTTAGTCTATAATCTGTTATCTGTTTTTGTTGTGCGTGCCTTAAGTTTTTTAATTGAAATGTTATAAATAAATCTCAAATCTCCGAAAGCTCTTCACTGATTACCTTTACATTTTGGCAGAAACGTTCATTCAAATAAGGTCGTCTTCTTATATAGACTTAAAGTTATTATAAATTCTATATTTCGGACGGTTTCGATCGAATTAGATTAAAGTTTGATAATGTAGTTCGTATTGTAGTGCACATGTGGCTAGTAGAGAATATTCAACTGCCAGCAAAAATCGACTCCGACTTTTTCAGCAGTTATAGTATTAAAAGTCGACTCATCAACTTTTTGAACCTTCAAAAGTCGTCTTTTCAATTTTTTCGACTTTTTCGAATGAATTTTGTACCGCTTTTGTTCGGCAGTTAAGAGCCACGCGAGCGCTCTGAAAGAGTCTTCGAAATGGCCGAAGATGACGAGGAATTTTGGAACAAAATTATCATGTCCGATGAAGCCCATTTCACATTGAATGGGACCGTAAATAAGCAAAATTGCCGTATTTACGCCACTGAAAATCCTCAGGAGATTCAAGAAGTGCCTCTTCATGACGAAAAAGTCACAGTTTATTGCGGCGTTAGTGCGAAAACGGTCATTGGGCCGTTTTTCTTCCAAAATGAAAATGGCCATGCTGTTACCATCAACCAGGAGCGTTATCGCGACATGATGACCAATTTTGTGATGCCAATTATTCGACGAAAGCGTATGAGGCAGTTCTGGTTTCAACGGAGTGTAAGACGGTGCTCCACCGCACACAAGTCGCATAACAATCGATTTTCTGAAGAATTTGTTTCTGGGCCGTTTGATGTCGAAAAGTGGTGATTTGGACTGGCCACCGCGTTCGCCCGATTTGACGCCGCCTGACTTCTTCTTGTGGGGATATTTGAAGTCAAAGGTTTACGTTAACAAGCCAAGGACCGTAGAAGAGCTCAAGGACAACATTCGTGAAAAAATAGCCGCTATTCCGGCCGAAATGTTGGCGAAAACGATGGAAAATGCTGCAAAAAGGGCACAATACGCCATCAACGCCAGAGGCGGCCATTTGAGAGATATCATATTCAAAAATTGATGTAAACAAATCTACTTTTTTAAAAAAAAAACATGGGTCCGTCGAATATGGGCAACCCTGTACATTTCTCAAAAACAAGAAAATTCATTGGAGAAAATTTTGCAAATTTTTAATGGCTAAATTTAAGGAAAACGTTAACACTTCCATACAACCAAAATTTAGACAATCAGATAACAATCAAAAGTTCTGTGTTATTTTGAGTGTGCCTTTAGATTCGCATTTCGTTCACACAGGACATTGAGGGTAGAAATCGACAGTGGCATCTTGTCCGGCGAGATATTGTTAGTTTAAGTCAATATTTACTTTTGCTTTAAACATATGTAATTGTTTTTACAAAACTCAAAGCATGTTTAGATCGTTATTTTTTACTGTTTTTCTCAAAAAGCAACTTTTTTCTTGCGGGAGAGGAAGCATCCTTTTTTCTTTAAATTTGTTCCCAATGCAACTTTTGAGACCTCTTTCAATACGAATTTCGAAAAAAATTGTAATTTGATACGCCCTAATGAGCACTTCATTTTTAAAAAATACTCTGCAAGAGGCAAACTTGCAATGCCTATATCTTTTAAAAGCAAGCTAACTTTGCAAAACCCTTTTTGGGTTTTTGTACTATAAACCAGTACTATCATCCTGTGTTATCCACATTTCGTGAGAAGAATGTGTTGCACAGTGTAATTTATTTTTTTTTAGCTTAGGGAAGCAAAAGGAATAGGAATTTCACAAAGAAGTCCTGGTCATTTTCGGCCTGTAAACTAGTGTTATAAAAATATTAATTCATTCATTTATTTCTTTATTCATTAATACGTTCATTACGCCAGTACTGTTTATTTTTTCTTTTTGCGTTGTTTTTTATTTAGCTTCTTTAATGGTTTTTTTTTTTCAAACGTTTAAAAATATATATTCATTCATTCATTTATTCCTTCACTCAAACGTTCATTTCGTGAGAATTATTTCTTTTTCTTTTTGCGTTGTGAAACTTTTGCGACTTAATAAATTAATATATTTAAATATTTTCGACATAAATGAAAAATAACGAACATTTTGGGAATTGACTCTACAACGTTTATGTTAAAAGTTTATACATCTAACATCTGATCTATGAAACAGGACCCAACCGCTATCTGCATTTTTAGCAATCCATCATGCATAACATTTTTTTAATTAATAAAACTTTTGATATTTCAAAAAATGTAACTTCTAATCAAAAAAGTATTCAAATATAGGATTACAAATTATTCTTAGATTTTGCTTGCAAATAATTGAATTTTATAATCAAAATTTGTGATCAAGAAAGGTGGATGCAGATCCACTTTTTTATCGAAAAATTGTCTTCAGCGACGAAGCTCTTTTTTGGCTTAATGGGTACGTCAACAAACAGAATTTATTTCATGAACTCTGACTTAAAAAATTATATTGCACTTTTCTACAATGTCGTTGCAGATTGGGTTATTTTGAGTGTCATTAAGTAAGACATGATAAAAGCTATAATGAAAGAAAAGCCAAACAACTTTACTTTGCAGCAAATAATTCAAATGAAAGACTCTTTTACTTATTTAGTTTTAATTGAAGCAACAGTTTGCACAACAGAAACTGTAAATGTTTTCAAGCAGTTAAAAAGAAATATGAATGCAACACGAACCCCAACTGAATTAAGAAACCAAGATGCTAATAACCAAGTTGTTGTTACTGCAAAGAAAAATTAACTGAAAAGTAGAAAGTTCTAAATGCACTTTTCAAAATGTTGGTTACATTTACACATTTCCAAATAAGCCAACTTGACAGTGGCTTAAACTTTGCTCTGCTCTGCCGAACCAAAACACTGACAGATTGCAATGTAAATATCAACTCAAGATAAACAATGATATGAAAAGCAAATGCTGCTGAGAAATTGCAAAACTTTTTGATATTAAGTAAAACTTTGCAAAAATTTGAAATTCTGTCCACTGACATAAGGTTTGTGTTCGGAGTTTTCTGGTGAAACTCATTTAATATAAATTATTTTGAGACTGTCACAGAAACCACAACTGTATGGTTTGGAATGAATGTTACTCGGTCGATGTGCTTGTTTATGTGTGAGTGTGTGTGTCTGTTAGGATGATATGAATATAGCTTTTCAGTTCAACAACATTCATGCATTTGTGGCAATGACATGGGTACATTTGCAACATTCATGATAGCCATGTATGCACACAGGCAGACAGAGAGTTGCCAGATTGCACACTTCAACTGAGATGAAAATTTATTTAGATATCAAACAGATTGAATTTTTCGCATATTAAGTAATGCAAACGCATGGCGTAATACTTCAGTTCATGAAAAAGGAGCTATTGTGATAAAAGATGGTTTTTGAAAATGTTTACAAATTTTTCTCGATGGAACAAGAAATCCCAAATGGTCGATGTTTTACTTAGTCAATTTAAATTTATCTCACTTAAAGATTAGTTTAGAGCATCTAGAATTGTTAACCTGTGAAGTGTGACAAACTGAACCATATCTTTGTTCAGAAAAAATGGCCAGCGTGACGTCCTTTTTTAAAAAAATAGTAACACTGCTACAAAAATTATGTTGGACTGTGTATGAATGAAAATTATTATAATACTTATTCGATTTTTGTGTTCTATCCATATAAATATGCATACATAAAATTTTACATTTTTAATATTAAAACTTTTGCACAAATACGTTTACACTTTCCTCAAGTTTTGGTAACTCTACATCTGCTCTGTTCTATTTATATTACTTTATATTGCGAGCACATAGGTATAAAGTTATCAATACTTTCAAACTTTTCTACTTTCGATGATTTATTAAAAAGGATGCGGCGAGCAATATTAAACTTTTCATATCATGAACCCTCCATAAAGTTTCTTACTGAAGCAGACAAAAAGCGTTTTTACTGTTGAAAATTATGAAAGTGAAACTTTTGTTCGATACGTTCGTTATTATTGGAAGCTTTTAGGATTCCAGCATTATTGCTTGCTATTTTTGTTTGCAAAATTTTTTTATGTCGAGGTTTCTTTTTAATGAATCCTTTGATGAGTTAGTGAACTAAAGCATGAAATTGAAAGTCAATTCAATTTCAATGAAGCGCTTAAATAACGTGTTATTTTTTGATTTTTTCGATCGCATTGAATAGAATTTGCCAGAGTGTTAAGATAGCATTGCTAACAATTTCATGTGTTTGCTTTTGTTTTTGTTTTTTTTGTACATCCAATGCTTGGGTAGCGTAAGAACTTTATTGTCTGTAGGTGTGCAGACATCAATTTTCAATTAACTTTTTTCTAACGTCCTTCTGTACAACGATTATGATGCTGATGATGATGGTGCTGATGAGCTTGAAAGCTGTTAACGAGTTATTTATTTATATTAACTTTGAAACTTTTGTTAAGTGGTGGTTGGACGGTTTTTCTTTTTGGCGATTATTATGCTCAGAATAATTTTATATGTAGTTACTAAAAGAGTGGGTCGTCCTGCAAACAAACAAAAAAGTGTGAAAAGTACAGCCATTTTTTCACTGCTGCTCCTGAGAGGATTCCAAAACCAAAAGAAATTTTATTATTTGGACCACCGGAAAAACAGCCGAAATGACATTTTATCTATAACATTGCTATTTTTCCATTTTTCCTTAATAAAAAAAGTAATCATATTTTAGTTTTTAATTAAGTGTGATTTTACACGTTTGATTTGATGATTTTACAATTATTCAAACGCAATTTTCTTAAATTTGTTGAAACTTGACGAAATGCTCTGAATTGAGCTAGGAATAATTGAAACATATTTTATTTTTAAAAAATTTCACAATGGAAAACGCATTATATTTCGTCTTTGAACTGTTGTAACTGTTTTCTTTGAGTAATTTTTATTTTATATGGCTATCTTATACATATTACGCAAACGCAAATTTTGTACGGCATAAGGCTTTTTAAGTACAAGTCCAATCTTAATAAATTTAGTATGGTTTGATAGGTTTAGACCTGTAGATGTGCAAACTGGACGTCTTATTTCTAAAAAGTTTATATTTTTTAAGTTATAGCGAGTTAAAGTTTGCACATAATTGTTGTTTTTATGTTGATTTTTCTCTTTTTAATTTTAGCATATGCCTAAAAATATGTGAGGTATTTGGCGCCACCACTATGAAACTGTTATACTGACGAATAATCTTTTATAATTTCACAGCTTAAACCAGTGATGCCAACCCGAGGAGAGTAAAAATCCACAAATGCGACAATCCGTATTTGCAAATTTATATTTTATATTTTTTTAATTTAAAACTAACAGCTAATAAAACTACTACAATTGAAGTCATTAATAGTTTTTTACAAATTTTTTTATTAAATTTGCATTAAACTCATAAAAGTTGCAAGCAACGTAAAACATAACTAAAAGTAAAAACAGTTAACAACTATTACTTTAAATTATGTTACTATAACTAAAACTCAAAAACATAACATAAAACGTAACTTTTATTCATTTTAAAGGAACACTAGATTTTTTAAATCTGTAGTTATTACAAAAAAAATAACTTTGAACTAAAAAATATTATTTTAAATGCAATGAAAGTATTTTCCAAAAATTCGCAGCCACTGTAAAACTTTTGCTTCCAACAGTGTGAGAAAGCCAAAAATATGCTTTTTCCATAAAAATTCTAAAATGTACCTTTAAAGCCTTTTTGTTTATTTTTTTCCAGCCACCTGGATGTCCTCTGATCAAAAAACCAAGAATCAAATTGATCACGTTTTGATCGATGGAAGGCACTCTTCCAGTATATTGGCTGTACGCATGATCCGTGGTGCAAACATTGACTCGAATCACTATCTTATTGCAGCCCAGATCCGTACACGTCTGTGCGCAGCTTAGAATACACGCAACCCTACTAGACGTCGACAAGCTAGACGTCGACAAGCTGCAATCGAAACAGACAGCCGATGCTTTCGCCACTCGACTCTCATTTCTGCTTCAAAGCACTCCTCCAATCGTTAATATATGCACGCAGTGGACACACATTTCCAACTCCATGCGTGCGGCTGCTGAAGAGGTGATTGGCTACCACCGCCCTCGCCGAAACCAGTGGTATGACCAGGAATGTCGCGACGTCACTGCAGAGAAAGACGCCGCCTACAAAGCCACCCTGCAGTCGGTTGTAACGCGCGCTGCAAAGGAGCGATACAAAGAAAAGAGGAGGGAAGAGAGACATATTTTCAGGCGGAAAAAAAGAGAGGCAGAAAAGCGCGAGCAGGAGAAGATTGGGATGTATGGTGACAGGAATGAGGTCCGAAAAATTTTCGAAAAAATAAGACGCCCTGCCGATGGTTTTAAAACCGGGGCCTCTTCCTGCAAGGATGAAAACGTGAATCTAGTGACAGATGTCCAGAGTACACTGATGTTATGGAGGGCACATTTCTCTAAGCTTCTAAATGGCGACGCTGACAAAAATCCCGCCAATGGAGATGAAACCCCAATTTTTTGATGACAGCGTTAAGGTTCCGCTGCCCGACTATGATGAAGTTCTGACAGCTATAGCTCGGATTAAAAATAATAAAGCCGCGGGAGCTGATGGCTTACCTGCTGAGCTGTACAGGTAAGCTACACCAGCAGCGCAGTTAAAATTTGGAAGGACCTCTCCCCACCATTTATTACCAAACGAGGTTTCAGACAAGGTTATTCCTTATTGTGCGACTTTTTCAACCTAATGATGGAAAAGATCATCCGAGCTGCTGATCTGAGACGTAGTGGCACAATATTCTACAAGAGTGTTATGCTGCTTGCGTATGCTGATGACATCGATATCATTGGCCATAATACGAACGAAGTCACTGCAGCATTTTCCGGGTTAGAAAGAGAGTCAAGTCGAATGGGTCTGTCAGTGAATGCAGATAAGACAAAATACTTAGTGTCAACAAACAAACAGTCCCAGCGTCTTGGAAACCACGTTACAGTTGACAATACCTCCTTCGAGGTTGTGAAGAACTTCGTTTATCTGGGATCCAGCATTAACTCAACCAACGATATCAGCATTGAGATCAAACGAAGAATAACTCTTGCCAACAGGTGTTACTTTTGGCTCAGTAGGCAATTGAGAAGCAGAGCCCGCTCTCGACGAACGAAAATCACGCTCTATAAATCGCTCATCATGCCCGTCCTACTTTATGCATCACAAACTTGGACGCTGAGCAGTTCAGATGAAAAGACTTTAGGAGGATTCGAGAGAAAGATTCTTCGTAAGATCTACGGACCAATCTGCGTCAATGGCGAGTACCGAATACGGTGGAATGATGAACTGTATGAGCTGTACGCTGACATCGACATAGTCAAGTGCATTTAAATCGAGCGGCTTCGCTGGCTTGGACATGTTTAGCGCATGAAAGACGATGCTCCAGTGAAGAAAACATTCGATTCCGTACCCAGCGGCGGTCAACGCAGAAGAGGACGACCGCATCTTCGTTGAAAAGACCAAGTAGAGGACAACCTGACGAAGCTTGGAATTTCCAACTGGCGCCAGCAAGCGAAAGACAGAAATTCTTAGATGAGGCCAAGACCGACACACGATTGTAGCATCAACTAAGTAAAGTAAGTATTTCAAAGAAAAGTGAAAACTTCCACTCAAGTGAGTAATTTTTTTTTTTATAAACATCAAGAAAAAAGAAAATATAATTTTAAAAAATGCATTAGGTAAGAGTTGAACATCTGCGCTACGAAGTGAAAGTTTTCCAATTATTAATTTTTTCTAAATTTTTAAGTTTTTTTTTTTATTTCTTAACTTACAGACCCGTTATACATTTATGATCTTATATGTTTGCACACTTCGCCACAACCAAATCCTTTGAAATTTTTCTTTAATTTGAGAGTTTTCCGTCTAACATTAATACGAATTAATGCCGAAAATTTCTAAAAATAAACTCAACGAGTTCTGGTGGTGAGAATTAATGCGTTAAGCTGTACACACTCGCCTCAAATGAGGTTGACCACTGGCTCACTTCGAAATTAGATTCCTTAAAACAGTTTTTGAAGTGAAAACTTCTTTAGGTGCGTTGAACGATTTTGGTAGAGGGTATATCATTGGTTTGCATCATCGTATTTTTGCAAGGAAATCGTCCACAATCGGCCGCGAGCTCACAAAGAAATCACTTGGAAACTCCTGAAATTAATGCATATAATCTGTTTGTTAGTATAAAAATACTTAAGTTAGGTTAACTTATTATTAGTTCGGTTTATATTGGTATATATATGCCTTTAAAGTTTGGCAATTTCTTCAGTTGTTGTATTTGTCAACATTTTTGAAAAATTTGCTTTTGCTCAAACAGCTGCTATTCATGGTGAGATTTAAACATGGATCGATCTTCTTCTCTTTCTGCTTTTTTCTGCTGGAACTTCGTTTGCAAACAAGAAAAATAATGTATGGATTGAGTGCTTTAACATTTTAATCTTTAAGTTGTGATAAAGGAATATGTTGAACATTCAAATAATTACATGCATGTTCTTATTTTATTACATATCGTCAAACAAAGTTTGACAATTTGCATACTTGTTGTATTTGTCAGTGGCTTTTTATTTTCACCACTGCGGCATTTTATATTCAGAGTTGTCAACTATGGCTGTGTGTCAATCGGAAAGTTTTCAGTCGTGGTAGGATAGAAAATATCAAGTTGAATAAAATTTGTGTGTGTTGTAATAAATTTGTCTTTTTTCAAATGGACGATGAAATTTTGACACTTACAAATTTTGACGTTTCACATTTCGGTCGTATTTTAGCGCAAATATTTTATTTTATTTGCATTTTATCAATTTGCGACATTATTTAATTCGAGAGCTTGTACTTGCAACATATTTCGTAAACTTGTAATATTGTAAACTTAAAAAACTTAAAAAATAACAAATTAATGAAAAAATGAACGAAAGTGCTTGAGTTTGTGTCTGCCTGTGTGTGGGCCAGCGGTCTCCAACATCAGCAAGTGCAGCAAAGTTAAATTGGCTTTCTTTGCTGGCGAGCGTCCTCCAAGTGCCACCACCAGCAAGTGCAGTGCAAAATTTGTTGCTAGCCTACATCCTCTAAGTGCCATCACCAGTAGCACAAGCAAGTGCTAAGTACTTGCTAGCAGGCAAACAGAAAATATAGCATGCAAAGTTCTGTATATTTTACGCCGTCAATTCGGTTCATCCCCTCTAACGCTGCGCAACCGCTGGGATCTTGTAATTCTCTTTGCGTTGTTGTTGTAAATTTGCTAAGTAGTTATTGTTGTACAGTAAGCTTTAATTTTTTGTGGATGCTTATTTGTAGCTACAGTCAGCATATGACATCGAACTAATTTAGAAAACAGTTTATACATATGAATTAAAGAATATATATAATATTGGTAAATCTATTTGTTTTTAGTAAAAGTGTTACCGTATCGGAAATACATATATATATGTATATGTACATATATATATATATATATATATATATATATTTATATATATATAGTTCATATATATGAACAATTTAGCTCATTGAGGAAATTTAAAGAATATTTACGTATATTATCAATTACAATAATAACAATTACGTATTAAACCTGCGAAATAATTAATATTTTCAGTAGTAATTGAATAACTAAAGTCTGCTTATCCTAAGCATTCTATTTTTTAAAGCTGTTTAGCTTTAATTTCTTATATGAATTATATATCATTTATAAGCTATAGATATTTCTTAATTTTAGAATATTCTAGTTTTAATGCACAACGCAATATAGATATGGTGAACATGTATATTGTGTTAGTATTATGATATAAATAGATATAAATAAGCTTTAATTTTTTATATTAATTCAATAATGAAATAATTTAAATAAATTACTTTAATTATATGTATTTTTGAAATAGTAACACTTTTTCTTTAAAGAAATAGTTTCAGTTATATATAAAAAATGTACTAAACTGTTATAAGCTCTTAACAAAAATAATTCTAATTTCATATGCCGACTGTAGCTACACGATTAGAATTCACAACGTCTACAAAAAATTTCCGGCTAACTGCGCCAACAACAATTACCAAGGAAATCTACAAACAAGGACGCACAGAGAAGAACGAGATCAGAGCGGAACTTTTAAAACTTTTTGATTTCATCCAACATGTAGGACGGGCTGCACTATGAGCTTTCGCACATCCTACATGTCCGTCCGACCTGTCAGATCCATCCTACATGTAGGATAGTCCGAAACCCCCTATTAGCATGAAAATTCTTATATAGCAGTAAGGCGGTCCGTGGTAGGACAACGTCTTCCAGGGAATACTAATATTTTATATATAGGTTTTCGCTTCGGTCGGCAGTCCTCTCACTGCTATACTTTTTTTTTTTTTATTTGCAAGTGCTGGTAAGCGCAAAGTTTTAACAAATTGTTTAGTGATAAGTACATTTTTTTTACCATTCCAAATTTTTTTAAAATAAAGTTTGGAGAAAAAGAAAGCAAAATCTACAAAAATTCTGTGTAATATTCTTAAAAATCCGTAGATATTTACCTTATTTTGTCACTGTTGTCGGTTTATCTGTGCAAAGCTTAAATATCCGTAGAAATCCGTAATTTCCGTTCAGTTGGCATCACTGGCTAAAACTATGAATTGATTGATTGAAAACTAGAATGATTTTTTACAGTTGAAAAAAGATTTCTAAACTGTTGATCGGGAAATTTTTAATTTTTAAAAAATTATACAAAAATTTAAAATAAATTTAACGCGTATATTGCAAAAGGAAAAAAATTTCATTTCAATTTTGATCAGCTGAAGACTTATTCAATAGCTTAAAATAAAATCTAGGTATGTTTGATTTTGGTATTTTAACGCCACACGGGTTTACCAGTTAAATTACAATCCTTATACTACAAGATTATTAATAATCTTAACATTTAAAGCATCAGCTGTGCTTTTATTTTATAAAAGTATATAGAACCTTATTTATAGTAAAAAACGTTTGTTTAAAAAATTTTTTATTTAATTTTATGATCTATCTTTTATTTATTATTTTTATTATCTATGAAACTATTTAACTATTTTAATTACATTGCGAGCTTTAAATATTTTTTGTTTATATCTTTTATTGACTACAAAAAGTCGTTAACATTGTAAAGTTTTAGAAAACACGAGATAAATTTATTTCAACGAGATTTTTTATTTAACAATTTAAAAAAAAACTAATGCATTTCTAGCAGACCGCATGCCGCTCATCATCAGCGTGTTTACACAAAACTAACATAAGAACAGATTAAAAGGACTTACTAATTCCTACAATGCAAGTAGATAGAAAATGCACACGAGTAAAAGTTCGATCCGTCGAACATGGACCGCACAGCCGCACAAGGATCGAACATGGCCTAAAAATTTTCCAAAAGATCCAGTGGCCAAAAGTTGGGTCGAACAATGGTCGTACAAGGCCTAAATTAAATTGTGCAGCCGCTGTACACCCGTTGTATTCCACCAAACTTGTCTGAGCTCTTATTCAACAGCAAACGTATGCACAACCGCAAAAGCCAGCCTCACTTGCCGATGCTGATGTTGATAGTTTTGCCACTTGTGCGTGGCGCAAAATAATCTTTTTTGTGTGTGATTCTCATTTTCTGAAGAATAATCACTGTTCGACCGATATACATCCGCTGTACGCCCATTGTATAGCCGAGAAAACCCGCCAGAGGACCTTCAGGGAATCTGACTGTCCCAAGCCAGGAATAGAAGCGGTGAGGGTTTGTTATTGGATGGGCAGTTATGGGGCACGGCTCTTGAATGTTCATCTGATAACTGTAAAAGAAAAAGGTTTACCTTGAGCCTTGGTTGTTGGTTGCCAAATTCTTGGAGAAAGCATTGTTTTGATATTAAGTTATCATAACACCGTCATCTGTAATATGCTTTCGATGGACGATCAATCCAACATAACTTGAAGAGCGGGGACAGTCATCCACCAATGATGAGGAGACCTGATCTATCGTTGTTCTGCAGACCTTATCTTAGAATAAAGGTTTTATGTAGGAAACATTTAATCTTTGGACCGTTGTATAAGCCAATTGGTATAAAACGGCTCATGATTCCTAGTTTTCCGAAATAGGCTTTTTATTGAGTCTTAATTAGGTTAACGAAGTTGGATAAGTAGAATTGTGGTTTTATCCGGTTTTACTGAGAAACCAATGGTTATTTTTAACCTAGTCATGTGCAATTCTAGTGGCTGAAGGTGTCACAGTCAAATATAAATGTTCTAAGAACTTTTGGTCTGTAAGACGGGATGTTGAAGAGCCTTGTCAGGTGGAGCCTTGAGCCCAGGTATTGACTGTCGTTTGGGTTTGGCCCACGTGGGTTATTCAATGCGCTCTGGCTGTGGTTAGGCCAGAAAGGCCGGTGTGAGTTACACTTAAGTTGAACTCGGGCTAGTGATTCCCTTAAATTACTAAGAAAATGATGGTAGATTGAATCTCGCTAATTTCAAACAGTAAATGTTAGGAAGGTAAGCAACTACCGGATCAATATACTGCTACCTTTGGAATTTTAGTACAGGTGACGGGGAAACCTAAATAATCTGAGTTGTGTCCACTGAGATTGAGGAACCTGATTGCATGAGTGACAGGCCTAGTTAGTTGCCTTAATTTTTCATGTCAGAGAGTGATGACCTTTGATATGGATATGATGAATTTGTAGCGGCCAAAAATAATGGGTTGTTTTATTGGTATTGATACTGAGATAACCCATGGTTATTAAAATAACCAATTCATGTTTAAATTCGAGTGGCTGAATGAGTCACGGTCATGAATAGTGTCTTTTTGACATCAGTGTTGGGGGTTCTGTGGCATGTTATTAGGGAAACCTTTCAAAGTGGTCTTCTTGAATTCCGAAGGGGCGTTAGCCGACGCTTCATATTTTTCCCAAGCTTTGGAGTACCGTTGAATTTAGCCTTCGCGGCAGGGGTCAACGTTAAAAACATAGTGGCTTTCTGTACAGCCGAGATTAGTTCACAACGGCCTCTGTACGACCAATGTTCGACCAATGTTCGACCAATGTTCGACCAATGTTCGACCAATGTAAGGCCGATATTTGGCCAAAAAGTACTGCAAACGAACTTTGTAAGACAAGTTAGTTAGTCAGTTTTAGTTTTTGTGAGCCCATGTACACTGCGACGCCTAGGATTTTTTATGCATACCCTTGAATAATTGTCCAGATTTAGGCTTTTAATAAATTTTAGCACTGTTTTTGGCATAGTGTTCTAAATTGTTGATTGGAGCACTACTGCGCCTCCAAAGTGGAGACATCTTAGACTACAGATTGTCGGGCATTCACATTGAACGCATTCTGGAGTTTCTTCCTCCTCCTCGCATAGTCTGCAGACATCTGACTCAGATAGAACCATCTTTTTAAGATGGTTTCTAAGTGAACAGTAACCTGTGAAACAGCTAGTTAGAATTCTAAGGTCTGCTTTAGTCGGCTTGAGTAAATCATTATATTTTGCTTTACTGGGAGTTAAAAGTTTCTTAGCTTGCCTCTGTCCATTAGTGTGTTTCCAGTGGCAATGAAATTTTTTTTCCACTATTCCGAGTTTTTTTAAGAATGTAGAATTTAGCCAGGCTACAGAATGGTTCGGGTCCCATCATAGCTCGAGACGGTCCTCTTTTGGCAAGGATTTCCACTCCTCAAATCTCTCGTGACCTGGAACCCACCACAATTCTATTTTTTTGTTTTATCCCAGCGGGTTTAGTAGATCGACACAGTTGGAGACTAGTCTTGATTCAAGCTCATGAGTACCCTCAAAAATATTTGTGTGTAAATATTACGAATAACTGCGCTCATTCTACAAATTTTATTCGTAGTTTTCAGTCACGAATAGGCTTCGTAGAATCGACGTATATTAGTACATATTACGAATATTGTATTCGTGTTCTTAAAAAGACAAATGTATATTGTACGAATACATTTGCTACATTTGCGAACGATCATAATATCTTATAACGAAAAAAAAATATTCTGTCTGAGCTAGGGTTTAAACCTCGGCTCTTTAGTTTACGGGCCACGCACTCTACCAGTAGACTACAGCCACTTCACAATCAGACAGTTCCTTATGCTCTGTAGATGTTCGACAAATAAGGCTGAACGATTTCGGTATTCAAATTTTTAAACTCTACTTATAATTCGTATGGTCAGTCTACGAATGAATTGTTTCTACTAATATTATTTTGCATTCGTAAATAGTACGAAAGCATAAGTAAAAAATACGAATGTAATGAAAGAAATTGCTATTATTTATATTAGTATTATTTTTGTTATTATTATTATTATTTACAAGTACACAATCATTCGTACAATGCACTAATACGAATTAATTTATTTTTTTTTACGAATACCATTTACGAATATGTGTGCCATTAAATTAAGAAATAAACTTTATTCTAAGTGGAAAACCAACCGTTGGAATGAAAACTGGGAAAATTACAAAAGAGCGCGTAATGATGCGACTCTAATAGTTAATTTGGAGAAGAAAAAATTCTTCAGTGCTAAGCTTAATCCGAACCTAAACTCTAAACAGCTTTGGCAAAATATTAAAAAAATTAAAAGTAATAAGCAATGAACAAAAAGACTGCAATTTGGACCCTAATGTGCTTAATGACTTTTTTTTGACCAGTGGACGTTCATGTTCGAATACATTTACTAACGTTTTTGAAGCACTTACAATACCTGATAACACTGAATTTCCCTCATTTGAATTTGTGTGTGTTAATGAAGATCGTGTGGCTAAATGTTTAATGCAGTCAAGTTCTAACGCAATAGGAATCGATGGAATGTCTCTTAGGTTTATTAAACTTGTCCTCCCTTATATATTAGGTTCGTTAACCCATATCATAAACCACTCACTTACCTCTTCCCGATTTCCTGAGTTTTGGAAAGTAGCAACGGTAATCCCAGTAGCTAAAACTACATCCGCATCAGATCCCAAGGACTACAGGCCCATTAGTATATTACCTGCCCTGGGCAAGGTTCTAGAAAGAATTATGACTGATCAAATGGCTGAATTTTTATTTGATAATAAGCTTTTATCGCCATTGCAGTCTGGCTTTAGAGCTGGGCACAGCTGTTCGACGGCAGTATTGAAAATAGTTGATGATATTAGGATAGCGTATGACCAAAACTTTTAACTCTTCTCTGCCTTATTGATTTTTCTAAACCTTTTGATTCTATTTGTCATACTTTACTTTGTAATAAGCTTCAACATTATTTTTACTTTAGTAATAATGCAGTTAAACTAGTTTCTCATTACCTAGAAGGCAAAAAGTAACGAGTAAAAGTTGTTGACACATTTTCAAACCTTAAAACAATAAAAACAGGAGTTCCTCAAGGATCGATTTTAGGCCCCTTCTATTTTCTATCTTTATTAATAATGTTTTCTCCATTCGTAAACATTCTTTTATACATGCGTACGCCGATGACATTCAAATTTACATTTCTCGGCCAGCTTGTCTTTTAGAAGACTTGAGCTATAGATTGAACTTGGATTTACTCTCGCTAAACAGGTAGGCTACCGCAATCTTGCTTCTTATAAATCCCCTTAAGTCAAAAGTTTTGCCGATTGCGAGGACTGACTCAGGCTTTGTAGATATTCCGCCATTGTTCATTGGGTCTAATCAGTTGGAATTTGTAAGCAAAGTAAAAACTCTTGGCTTTGTACTGAATTCTAAACTAACATGTACTGATCATATTAATAGTGTCGTAAGGAAAATATACGAAACATTACGATATTTACGTACTTCTTCTAGCTTTAGCCCTCTAGAAACACGTCGCAGACTTGTGGTTCAAATGATTATGCCTCATATATCTTTCTCAGACGTTGTGTATAGCCAGCTTGACTCACAGTCGCAACATAAACTTCTTGTTGCGTTTAATAACGCTGCTAGATATGTTTATGATGTTAATAGATGTGATCATATTTCTGTCAGAAGTAGAGGCATTTTAGGTTGCGGTTTAATGAATTACTTGAAAGTTCGAAACATTATATTTTTACATAAACTTATTTATTGTCAAAGCCCTGAATATTTATATGAAAAACTCCAATTCTTACAATCTTCTCGATCCTCAAATCTAATCGTTCCTAGGCACAACTTTTTAAACACAGTAGATTCTTTTTCATAAGCACCATTAGAATTTGGAATTCACTGCCAAATTATTTAAAACAAATAGAATTAATAACCAGCTTTAAACGTGCAATATATAATCATTTTGATATACAATTTAATCTATAATTTTAATCTATTTTATCTATCGTTTTCTTATTCTATACATCTCTTACAAACTTATCCCTAAACTATATTCAATTCTTGCTGTTGTTTATCTTTTTCTTCAACTAGTTAAATAAGTTACTTAGGATTTTTCGTTCCTGATGTTTCATAAATAATATTTTTGCTAATAAATATTAGTTAATTTTGTCTACTTTTGAAATTTTTTCTGATTTGTATAATTGCAGTTTTAATCTAGCAAGCTAAGTTATGATTCTTAATGTACTTTATTTCAATTGATGTACTGTAAAAGACCCAGTCTTAGTGTAAAATATTATAAACATTAAATAAATAATAAATAATAATAAACAAAATAATAAAATAATATCATTAGTATATAAAACAAATATATTCGTAGATACTACATTATGTATTAAAAAAAATTTAAGAATGAATTCGTAAGAATATCACAATAAAAATAAACAAAGTATTGTACGAATATTTGTAGAATATACGAATATTTTGTTTACTAATATCATTCGTAGAAATTTCACTGATACATTTTTTGAGTGTAGATTTCCTGAATTCCCTGCGGAGAAATTCCCTGGCACATACTTCAATGGCATATACCCCCGCCTCAAATATGGTCGGCGTGTATCTCTTTGGAAGAGCTTTTTGGAAATCGGGATCGTATATCCCAGTTCCCGTCACTCCATTTTCAAGTTTTGACCCATCAGTATACCATATCTGTGAGCCAGGATCAACTGTGAAGCTATCACTCTTCCAGAGTTGCCTTATGGTTATAACGACCCTGTAGCGTTTCAAGAAGCTTACCTTCGCCAGCATCCTGTCTGGGATTAAATCCCTGACTAAGCCATTCCTATTGTCTATTGTACGGCAAATAAAAATATTAAAAATGAGTCCTTATCGGCCGCTGTTTGGCCTTAGCTAAAAGAGAACAGTATTAAATAAATGACATTAAACAAGTGCCAAGAAATAAGACGAGCTTAATTACTTTTTTCGTCCGACTATTTTATTTGAAAATACTTTATTTTAATAAAATCTATTGTTTCATTGATAGCTGTTAAAAATACGTCAATTAAAATGAAAAAAGCAATTTTATCATTTTTATTATCACATAATTTTGTATGGATCCGAGATATCGAGTTCGTTTCGAGCTCGTTTACAAGTTCGACTTTTCTTTATGTAAATATTTTATTTTAATAAAAACTATTTTACCCGACTACGGCGAAGCAAAAGGAGAGGTATATATGTGTTTGACCAGTATGTATGTATGTTTGTATAACTGAATGTTCATTTGTTCCATTCTCACTTCTAAACTACTTATCACAATTTGACAAATGAGGTTTCGTTGTAGCGTTTTGATCGTCTTCTGGTTATAAGGATATGTGACGTCACATTTAATAAAGCGCAGAGTCTCTAGAGAACATAAAGTCATGAACAAAAAAAAAAAAATTTTAGCAACATAAGCAAATGAGGTATCGTTGGAAGCGTTTTAACCGCTCGAAAAGAAAAATATGTTTTACTACCAAAAAAACACTAGACAACAAAAATTGAATAGTTTGAACATTTCAGGTGAGAACATTTTCTTGCTTCATACTTTTTAGAGAGCGCTTTTTAGTAGTCGGGTTTTAGTTTTTTGAACTTATTTTTTTCATTGTTAGCTGCTTAAAAACGACAGTTAAAATACAAAAAAATTTTCATCATTTTTATATGAAAAAATTATAAATCTTTTCATATAATTTTGTGACGGGCTGAATTTTTGCGTTTTTAAAGAAATTAATTGTGTTCAGACTTTCTGTACTTTAATTAAAGAAATTTTAACATACTATCTTTTGTCCTGTCGTCAGAATTATATTCCCTTGCAAAATTTTTAATTCAATCAAAGCCGAAAACTTAATCACAAGATTTTACAGCGACAAATGAAAAAACTGAATAAAATATTTAATTAATAAAAATGTTTTCTTTTTATTCCAAACATGGAAATGAAATAAAAATCCTTCTCAGAAATATATACCGATACGATAATATATACGTATACGATAAGATTTACAAAGGATTATAGACAAAATAACAAAAAAAATAAAAATTAAAGTTCAAAATTAAAGCAATCAAAAAAATCCATTGTGACATTTAAAGCACTGTATCTAACACTAAAATCATTGTCTCGACAACACTGGTTAAAAAACATAGCTCTGTACATAGTTTCTTTAACATACTTTTGCATTGTTTTTTTTCACCATCCTAACAAAAACCTTGAAAATCGCTTTTTGCACGCGTCTTTCCACAAATTCTTTAGTCTAGTTCTTATCGTTGCATTTGCATTTTTTAATTGGATTTTTCACTTTTCCTATCCGCAAGCTAAACATTTGAACTTTGGTCTCTATTTTAACGCTCGTATACGAACTGGAAAGACTTTGGACGTCACAACAAAAAACCCGGCGTCAACGTGACTGCTTTGAGAATTGCTCACCTACGCAATCTTTTAAACGCTTAAAGCTTTTCAACAGGTGAAGCTTATTTTAATTAACGTACGTAGTTTTAAACAACAATTAAAATGAATGTTCACACCAAGCATAATAACAGTACACACATTAAAGGACATCTTTGCCACTGGCAATCAGATGAGAAATGTTGAAAGAACATTTTTAACCTTCAACCTGCTGGCTATAATGTTGTAGATACAGCAGCTTAGGGTGCGTTTAAGGATTTTAAGCACTACATAAATTAGATAGCAGCAGCAATAACAACAACAATGACATTGCTGCTAGCCATAATGATGACTGCGAAAGCGGACAAATTAATTAATTTGTTCCAATTGGTGTCTTGTTAGTCCACAACAGCATTTGCAGATGATGATATCTTAAATATGCAGATATAAATACAGATTGTGTGTTTAGTTAAAGTATTATGTTGGTTCTTATAAGTTACAAAATTTAACTGTGCATAGGTGAGCTTTAAGGGAGTATTCTAGTGTAGAGACCCGAATTTCGGTCCTCTTTTGACGGTCGATAAAAAAGAGCCAGTTACTATTTTAACCAAAGGGTTAAAATAGTAACTGGCCCGCCTATAGCTCACACCGATCGCTATAAAACCGTAGGCTGTGGAAAATTTTTCAAATGGTTTCCTTCAGAGTCCAGACGAATCTTTACAGTCAAACCTAAATCAGCGCGTTAGCGTTTTTTATATGTCAAAAATTTCTCATGCCCATACGATTTATATGTAGCAAACCATAATAACGCGGCGGCAACGCTGAGCGGTTGGAAAATCCAATTTTGACAGAGCGTTAAGAAGTGAAGTTGCACACATCAAAAGCAAAAGTGAAAGCAAAGTAATTTTAAAGTGACAACAATTGTTTATTTTTTACTCTTTTTCGAACTTTTATTGAATTTGCAATATGGAGGTAAGAATTTTGTTGATAATTATAATTTAAGTATAGTTTTAATGCTTGTGAAAATTATAGCACCTAATAGAATTAGTGCAAAGAAACCCATGTCTTTATATTAAGAAGGAACCTAAATACAAAGATGTTAAATTTAAAGAAAAAATTTGGGAAGAAATTGGCAAAGAATTAAATCTGCCGGGTAGCATAACAATTCGCTTAATATACTATAAAATTTCTAATTGCAAAATATTTCTTTTATCTAAAGATTGACATTTGCTTGCCGCCTACCGCTTTTATTTAGGTATGGTACTTACGCGTTAACGTAAAGCGGCTATCAACGCTCCGCTCAACGCGCTGATTTAGGTTTGACTGTTAAGCTATATTTCAGTTTTTCTTGCTTGGAGCTAACATGCTCTGTTTGACAATTACGTCAATTTGAATTTAAATTTCATCATTTTTTTAAGAATTCAATTAATTTTTCACTCGAAATTTTTAGCTCGATTTTCGGTAAATAAAAAAAAAAAACATTAATTGAAGAGAGATTGAAGTGAAAAAAGATACTGGTTAGTAAGAAGTTGTTTTTTCTTTTAATTGAGACAAAAATAAAATATTTAAAACAACAATGCAAATTATTAAAAAAACCGTTAACATTTTCACCTGTAAAAAATGAACGAAAAACTAAAATTGAAAACGAACTTCAGATTCGTTTTTCTCGTGCCCAAATTAGTATAATCTGATTTGGAGCTAAAACAAAAAATGGGGCATTAGAGGGTTAAGTACCCTTTTTTCTATTATGTGTTTATTATAACTCATTATAATCCTAGTGTAATGACTGCCTACATAAATTTTTTTATAATGTCAGAAAATCTTGGTAAATTGACGCATAAAGCATCAAGAGATGCTATCACTTGAAAATCGTTTTCAAGGGAAAAGCCAAATCAGAATGTTAGCTGATTACTACTGCTGGTCGCTTCAACGTAAAATTGACGATGTTTCTAACGAAGGGAAAAGGTACAGCAAGCATTTCTGAGCATTGTGGAAAATATGTTTTTTTTTAATAAAAGTATATATATGCAGCTGAAAATGTTATTTTGTTTCATTTCAAATGGAAATATATCTTCTGCCCAGGACCAATTTTACAATAATAATTTTTTTTGTTAACTACGCTTAAATCGATTGAAGTCGAAAAAACTTTTTACGATGAAACAAAAAATGATAAAACTCTTAAATATTGCTGTATTCATATAAAGATTAGTTAAAAGTAAAAGTAAACATTTTGGGGGTGTTTAAAATGTTATTTCTGACTAGGAAAATAAAATAAAGGGTTCTTTTTATTTAAAAAATACACAAGTCTTAAAATAAATCATAAAAATATATTTAATGGAACCGTCAAAGTGATACATGAACGCTCACAAGACCCATTGAGCAATGAAGGCGTAATTTCTTATTTATAAAAAAATTTAACGACTCAGTCAATTTTCATCTGATTTTCATAAATAAACATTCAAATAATTTTCAATATAGTAAATGTTCAGAAAATTATTAAGTTTGTAGTAGCTTTTTAGAAAACTTTGGCAGTAAATAATTCTCAAAGTTGAAAAAATGTTAAAAAAGGTAAACATTTTAGGTCTTACCGCTTATAACTCAAAAATTTATTCCTAAAGTTCTGAAGATATAAATACATTTTAAAAGCTTTGTCTTTTATCTTTCCAAAACCACTTTAGAATTGAAAATTGGTTAATAAATTGTTTAGTTAATGATTGTTTAATGCGTCAAGTACCTAAAAACCGGTTTTTTACGGTAAAATTAAATTTTGTGTGTATTAGCAATTTCAAGTATGGTGGCATGTTATACTCGACCAGATCTACAACTTGTGCTATTTCATTTCAAAAGTACATTTTCTTATCGAAAAATAAAAAAAAAATGTTTATTTTTCAATTTTCTACACTAGAATATTACCATAAGAAAATAGCAAATTTTTTACTTCAGTGAATCTTTATCACGCATTTTGTAGCAGAGCCCAACTTTGAATACGCCGCACAGTGTAACGAAGTAAAAAAATGTAGGTATGGAAAAATGTCATAATTTTGTACGAGTAAGTGTGCAAATGTATGGTTAGGAGTCTTAGTTATGTGAATCTAATAGGTGTATTTGGTATCTTTCTATTTGTGGTAGTTATTGTCTTTATGTGCTGCCTTGAAAATTTTACATTATTTAAGTTTTTATAGTTTTGTACTGAATATTTTCTAATATCACAAAAATGTTTGTAGCATAGTTCTTGTACAAAACTTTAGCAAAAATAAATTTTACAAGTTATAGCTAAAAAAAAGTTAAAAACTATAAATAAACTACTACAAGAATTTAATTGCGGGATAAAGATCAAGTAATCTTTTAAGATTGCAACAACAACAACAACAACTCTGTATAGAGTCAATCACTTAGCTGACTAGACAGTCTGTTTCGGAAATCGCCACATTTCTTCTTCAGTAGTCTTCGAGTGGTTAGGCTGTGATCAACTCACTGCTTAAAGTTGCATATGAATTCATTCATTTGAATTATATAGATCAAATTGAACGTTCAAATTGGCTACTTAATCATATGACATTTTTAAAGTAATAGGCTATTTATAGATCACCACCATAAACTCTACCAAGGTTGCCATCTGTTCCAGTTGCTTCTTATTTATTTCAATATTCATTGGTGTTCAACAGTTTGTCGAAATGCATCATAGAAATGACTTGATCTAAAGCTTGCAATTAAATTCATGTAATAATTTAATAGATCATATAATTAATTAACTTACTATGGCGGAGCACGGCCAAATAAGTTTAAATAATGTCAAATTAACTAAATAATCTAATAGTTGATCGATAGTGGTCAAAGTCATGAGTAATTGAACATTTGGTTGTTAAAATAGCCACCTTTCAGTTAAAACAATAGCTTCTAGCGAAGCAAAAAAACTCGTTTCATTTCTATGGTGCATTACGACAAACATTCGAACATCAATGAATATTGAAATGAATAAGAAGCAACTAAGGTGATCCAATAATTATATATTCAGGATTCCGCCATGCGCATGTCCGCTCACTTTGCGAGTACGTGCATGTGACATCAGAAGTGAAAGAGAAGAGAGTGTCAAACTGACTGAAAAAACGTAGTAAAACGTTTTTAATAGGGGGTATTCGATTAAAAAATCTCGTCATTTTCTTATTAAAACTTGGGTTTTTAAATGAAATAATAATAAATCAAAAAACAACGCTTGTCCAGAAAAAATAGAAATATTTTTCATTACTATCTTTGATAAAAATGTTATATCTTATTGGGGTCTTAACTTTCGTGTTGACCCCTTCATAAAAAAATAGCTAAGTAGCTCGATTTATTTTGAGAGCAGTTTGACTGTTTCTTTGTTTGTATTTCGTTTGGTTCCCAATAAGCCAATCAAATTCATTTGATTAGTTTCATTTCTTGTGTATATGTTGTTTTTGTGTGGATGTATTTTCACTTATGACGTAGGCTGCGCAGTAGATTTCTATTTCTGCGCACTTATGGCGGGATATTTTGTAGATTGTTCTTGGCGGTGATCTATATATAGCCTACAGCTTTAAAAATGTCAAATGATTCAGTAGCCATTTTGAACGTTCAATTTATTCTTTATAATTCAAATGAATAATTTAATAGATCAAAAAATGAATTAACTAATATAAATAAACAAATTTTTGTATACCATAAAAAAGGTCGTAGAAATCCAAAAAGATTTAAATTTCTATATACAATTGAAGCGCAGTCGCAAATAACGTTTTAAGCGACAAAAAGCAAATTTTTCACAATACGTAAAAAACGTTTTAAAAGTAGCAGACAATTTAGACACTTTTTATAATACATTATGAAAATACTTAGGTAAATAAACTATTTGAGTAAAAAAAAATATTGATAGTAATATTTAGTCAGTAAATCATGTTTATCTATGTTTAAAATGGCAAAACGTAACATATCCAAAACCCTTAGGTTGTTAAAACGTTATTCCACGTTGCAAAGCAGAGTGTGATGGCTTTTGAAACGTTATTCGCTCAATCAAAACATATTTATATAAGAAGACTTGTTTGATTGTATCCTTTTCTTTAAATAAAATTTTCGAAACAATCAATTAAAAAATTGATTTATAAAAAAACCTTCAAAAAAACAAAAATTCATTTCAATAACTTAAAAGAAAATATTTTAAAACCGTCAACAAAATATATGTGTTTGGTTTTAAGCACAAGCATCATACTTTTCTTTATTTAACCTTAGATTGATTTATAGAATACTTTTTTGCACGCTCTTTCTCTTTTACCATTCTTGATAAGCAAAAAATAATGCATAGTAGCGTTGCTATGAGAAATGCCTTCTTTAGCTCTTCTTCGTCTCTGAGGCTCTCACAATTCGATTAAAGTTGTTAAAAAAGCTATTTTTTGTTGTAGAATTTTTAGTAATGTTCTTTAATTGCACTTATGCTGAATTTTTTGCAAGAAAAGAATCATGGACAATCACAAATATATATAAGAACAATTTAATTAAAAAGTAACGTAATGCTAACTTAAAACGTTATTCCACTTTACCTGCTGTGGAAATTTATTACTATAATTCATCAATCTTTTATATCTATTATCAATCCAATATTCTACATTGGACTTTCTTTTTGTGCCTCTGTTGCACTTATCAATTCAAAATATAATTTTGTAAGTAACCTACAACGTTCTTCCACTGACTAACTCTTTCTAAATACTTTTTGATAGCGATAAGGTGCATATTTTTGGCTGATTTAGTGTTGGGGCAATGTAAGAGAGTCATGTTAACGGTAATCTGCAATAAAACCGGTTTTGCAAAAAGTGGCTTTTGCAACGTTATTCGTGGCTATGCTTCAATTACAGAATAAAAATCTTTTTGTTTTCTTTTTATTTTTGAGTATTTCTTAAAACAAGCTTTTCCTAACACATTCCCAAAATTTGGTCTAAGACTATTACAATAAGGATTTTACGATCACTTTTCTAAGGCATGTTTTGACGAAAATGCGCAAATTTATATAAAAAAATAACAAATCTATAGTAATAAAACTCATTTTCTGTTTGTTTGTTTGTTTGTTTGCTTGGCCTTTATACAAATCTAAACGGCTCAACGGATTTTGCTCAAACTAGGTATACATATTAAGTACATCCCAACTTAAAATGTTACATACTTAGTTTTTGCCACGCCCCCTCTGAAATTTTTCAACTAACGGTAATTTTGTTATTGTAAAACTTTTTAGTATCGGAGATTTTTTTATATTTAATTTTAAAAAATTTTTGTTATTTTGACATCAAAAACATTCACATATCTTCAAAATTGGAGAAATTTTCAGTATAACGACTTTTTCATAAAACATCGTTGCCTAAGAATGAGAAAAAAACGACATGAAAATCAAAGTTTGGTCTTTCGATGCAAATATCTCCGCTGTCCATTAATATATTTCATTCAAATTTTTTTTGTTCAAAAGTTCAATAAAATCACTTCACAAAAATAGGTTGAACTGTACCGTTAAGTCAGTGTATATATGTTTTATGATTATGTCAAAAAAGGTCCAAAATATTGACTTTTTACTCAAAAAATGACTCAAAAATTGTTGTTGTTGTAAAAACGAAATCAATTTAAAATTGCACATCTGGCTACCTTTCATATGACATAGCATTTATTTGCAAAAATTCTTCCAGCTAAGCGCAAAAATTATTTTACTGTTTTTGTCATCAAAACAACAAGGGTACCCCCTTTGATTTTTTTTCGCGAAATTTTTTTTTCCAAAATGTTGTTTTTATATTTTTTACAAAAAAGTCAAGTCTCAAAAATAATTTATGTGAAAAAATTACCCCAATATCTCTTTCCAATCAAAAGTAATGGCTAAAAATCTATTTTTCATACCAAACTATTAATAAAACTTAGTTTTGTGTTAAAATTCTCTATATAGTTTGAACGTCCCCATATATCTCTAAGAATGCAGTTGTGTGTCTAAAGTAATTACGAACATTTTGGATTATACAAAATTTTCTTTATAGTGATCATCTACTTATATTTTGCCTCCCCACCCCCCGCCCCCCTCCTGTTATTAAATTTGTTTTGTTGTGATGGCTCTATTTGTTCTCACTATTGTGTCACCGTTGTCAATTAGTTCTTTATCAATGGTACTTTGAATGTTGGATATATATCACAATTTTATCGAAAAGATGACTGTGAATAAGAATGCTGTAAAAGTTAATATTTTCATGTAATCAGTATAAGCTATATGGCGATATAAAAAAAAATATGCGCATCTGGTCAGCACAATTATTTCATTAGTTTTGATCTGTGCGTTAAATTTACAGATAGATGGCGCCACATGTGTAAGATGTGTGGGTACAAACTAAACGTACACCTTGCGTTGAATAGCTGAATTATGTTTTTGCAAAAGTTTCTTCAAATTTAACCCCACACGATTGGGATTACAGACAGGTGGCGCTATTTTCTGCTTACAGAAGAATATCTGATGTTCTTATGCAGCTAGCAGATAAGTTTTGCGAAATATTTTGCGAAAATGCTATTGCTACCAAACTTTTAACAAGTAAAATAATGCAGTACTGCCAGTTTTTTTTAGAAATTTTAGTAGGTACAATCATTTTTAGCACAACGAATTTTCATAAAACATTGATAGCTAATAATGAGAAAAAAATTATATGAAAATCAAAATATTGTATTTACTTTTAATGCCAATAACTCTGCTGTTTTTAATATATTTCATTAACATTTTTTTTTTGTTAAAAAGTTCAATATGTTTTTTAATATAAATCTTTGTTTAGACGTTAAAATGTCCATATCTCAAGGACGCATTGAGTCCCATCATAATTTTTATTTTGTTGAAAAGGTAATTGTGCTTGCTTTAACATTGAGTAAATATAAAAATTCTTTTTAATTTTTAAAATCTGTTTTTCGTACCGTTTCTTTGAATTCAATTAGCTCACCGCAAGAGATGGAACCACCAACAACAAAAATTTTCCTAAACTTTTTTGGATCAATGTTCGTTCAATTACCTAGCAAACGGTGGATAAATAAAATTAAATAAAATAAAATTCAAATAAAATTCAACATGTTTTTCATTATTCCTGATTTAAAAAAACATTTAATCGAGAAGTGTATGTTAAAATGTTTATATAAATGACTCTCGAGTAACACCGGGTATATCAGCTAGTTCTTTATAAAGTTTCAAGCGCAATAAAAAAAACATCTCTTTGTTTTTTTATTTTTTATTTTTTAGTTTGTCTTATCAACACATTCTCAAAATGACCTGGAGAATGATATCCCTGGAGTATTTTTTGACGAAAATGCGCAAATTTATATGAAAAAACAAATAATTTTTGATAAAGTTTCAAGCACAATTACAAAATAAAAACATTTTTGTATTTTTTTTTTTTTTTTTTTTGTTAAATATGTCATATATTTTAACGCTTTTCTTAACACATTTCCAAAACTAGGTCTAAGACTACTTTCAAATAAGGATTTTATGACCACTTTTCTAAAGCCTGCTTTGACCAAAATGAGCACCAGTTGAGTGAGTACCAATAAATATATGACAATTTAAGGCTTTATTGTGCAAAGACAGTAACACCAGACCTGCGATTTTCAAATACAAATACAAATGCAAATAGAAATACCTAAGTAATTGAAAAGTACATACCAAATACAAATACAGGGCTGCCAATATTCGAAGCGCCCATTTTATTTTTAAATAAATCAAAGAAACCACAATTTTTTGTCTGTTCGTCATAAATATCATTTAATTGGGTTCAAGTAGATTTGCTTACATTATTTCTTGAATATGATATCTCGTAAATGGTCGCCATTGGCCTCTACGACATATTGTGCACGTTTTGCAGCATTTTCCATGGTTTTCTTCAACATTTCGATGGGAATGGCGGTTATTTCTTGACGGATGTTAGTTTTCAGCTCTTCTAGGGTCTTTGGCTTGTTGACGTAAACCTTTGATTTCAAATAACCCCACAAAAAAGAAGTCTGGAGGCGTTAAATCTGGTGATCTTGGCGGCCAATCGAAATCACCATTTTTTGACATCAAACGGCCAGGGAACAATTGCTTCAAAAAATCGATTGTAGTGCGGCTTGTGCGTCTTGTTAAAACCAGTAGTGCCTGATACGCTTTCGACGAACGATTGGCATGAAAAAATTGTTTATCATATCGCGATAACGCTCCTGATTGACAGTAACTCTGTGGCCATTATCATCTTCGAAAAAGAACGGCCCAATGAGCATTTTAGCACAAACGCCGCACCAAACAGTGACTTTTGCATCGTGAAGAGGTACCTCTGGAATCTCTTGTGGATTTTCAGTGGCATAAATACGGCAATTTTGTTTGTTTACCGTTCCGTTCAACTGAAAATGAGCTTCATCGCTCATTGAGTTGAGTTTTCACTATTGACTTGTTTTGTTGAATGTAAATTTCAACAATTTTAGAGCGTTCGCGTGGCGTGTACTGTTCCATTGTAAACATTTGCTTGGAATGACGCTTCAAACGCGGTATGTCATTAGTCGATTTGGCATCACTGCGGAAAGTTACAGTGTTGCCAGATGGGCGCTTCGAATATTGACAACCCTGTACTACGTATTGGTATTTGAAAAAAAAACACATATACTTGGTATTTGAAAAAGTAAATACAAATACCAATACTTGAGTATTTGCAGAGCTGAATTTGCAAATACTTGCAAATACTATTTAAAAGTATTTACTAAATACTTTCAAATACTTCAGTAAATACTTAGTCATGTATTTATAAATGTAGCGTACCATTTTATTTTTATATGCATGTTAGCGAAAAAAAAAACCAAAACAAGAAAGAAAGAAAAAACACATAAGTACTATCAATACAAGTATACCGAAACAAAAAAAAAACATAAAAATACGTATATATAATTGATTTAAATAGCTTTAAATTTTTTTAATATGTTGTGATTGGCCTTCAATAAAACTAATTGCAATATGCATCATGCGATCGATTGAAAATTTTATGAAGTAAATAATTCAAAATTTTTTAATACAATTTTTTGTTATTTATTACTTGAAACTAAAAAATTAATTCATTTATGAAGTAAAAAAACAAAACAAAACACATTAAGGATATTCACAATTGCGTGGTTTTTTAATGCAGTTAAAAAACCACCACAGTATTGTACCACACTTTACCGAGCTAACATGCATATAAAAACAAAAGGTACGTTACATTCAATGTTGACTAAGTATTTACTGAAGTATTTGAAAGTATTTACTAAATACTTTTGAATAGTATTTGTCAGTATTTGAAAATTCAGCCTTGCAAATACTCAAGTATTGGTATTTGTATTTACTTTTTCAAATACCAAGTATTTATGTTTTTTTCAAATACCAATACGTAGTATTTGTATTTGGTATTTATTTTTCAATTACTTGGACTAGTATTTAAGAAGTATTTAAATAGTATTTTAAATACGTTGTATTTAAATACATCACAGGTCTGAGTAATACATAGAACCTTGAAATTTTTTGCGTAAATAATACATAAATGAGTATCCTAAAAATTTTCTTTTTTTTTAATATTTATGCATCTTCTTCTTGCTAGGTGGTGTCGAAAAAAGTAGTTTTAAGCCAGAGCTTTTAAGATTTCTCGAGTTATACGCATCTGATTTCATCACAGTTCATCTTAAATTGTTTGATAGGGTTTTGAATACAACATTCACTAGAATTATTAAGTTTGGTTACAATTTACTCTCCCTTATTTTATGCCGTTATTTTCAACCATTAAAATCACTGTGCGTAAGAATTTTAGTCAAGGTTTTAAGCTAAAATATGTAAGAATTTAACTGTGTTGCTTTGGAGTCATAAATAGTTTCGAAAAATCAGCTCAAATCGTACCCGTAAAAATTTTTGAAAACTATGCAATAAAGATCTATTCCGTCGGTTACTGTTTTCATCAGCTCCTTTTATATCTTCTTTTAGAAAAATATTGGAAAAAAAAACCATAATAACGATAACGAAATCAATAAATTCATTTTAAATTAATATCATGATGATTGTGAAGACAAAATTGATTTAATTTCTGATCTCGGTTTCTCTGTTATTTTTTCACATTTTAAAAATTTATGTAAAATTTACCCAAACCCATGTTCTAATATAAAAATAGTTTTTAAATAATAAACTTCTTTGAATATTGTGTGAGAGACGGATGATGAAATAATTTTATGATAATTAATTGAAACCAGTTAAAAATAAACTGGTAATTTAATGACCTTTCTTATACTTTCTACAACTAGAGATACTGCACTTTTATTTTTCATTTTGTGTGAGAGGTGGGCGAAGGACGTGGCAGACCTTGATTAAATTTGATTAAATTAAATTTCAATTTAAAAATTGAAAAAATTAAACCAGGTCCGTCTGCTTTTAAACAGATATATGGTTTTTTGAAGAAAAAACGAAATGCTTTTTGTGACAAAATAACTGTTGATAGTGCAGTAATAACAGACGAAGTTGAAATTGCTAATAAAATGCTAAATCATTTTAATTCAATTTATCAAGAAACAATACCCTCAACATCTAATGTTTCTGGTATAAAATATACTATAGCGTCAACTATATCAAGTTACGCAGATTCCATATTTAATTTTAATAACAACTTATCTTCGTTAAATAACAATGTTTCTTCCCATTTTATTAACATCGAAGATCTTACCTTACTTATTAAAAATTTAAACTCTAAAAAATCATACGGACTTGACAAAATTTCAAATTTCTTAATAAAGAAGTTATCCTATTTAGCCATTAAGTTTTTAACTATAATTTTTAACAATTGTATAAATAATGGTTACTTTACACTGAATTGGAAAGTTGAAAAAATTTTACCAATAAAAAAAAAAGTCAGGGTCTTATGACACAGACAATTTCAGACCAATATCCTTGCTATCAAATCTCAGAAAGCTTTTTGAAAAAGTCATAAAATCCAAAACGAACTTCAATGTCAATGTTGATTATATTCCCAATTATCAGTTTGGTTTCAAAAATGGACATTCTACAGTACACGCCCTCTTGAAATTTCAAAATCATGTTATATGTAATCTTAGAAATAAAAATTGTACAGTTGCTGTCTCACTTGATATAGAAAATGCATTTGATAATGCTTACCATGACGGAATTTTATTTAAATTAATCAACTTAGGCTTTGATCCTTTTGTTGTAAAAATATTTTATAGCTTCTTTAGTAATCGTAAATTTTGCGTTCAAATTAAAAATTGTCTTTCTGATTTAGGTTCTATTAAAAGTGGTGTGCCCCAAGGGTCTATTCTTGCCCCGCATTTATACTAAATCTTTATATCTGATTTTCCTTAAATGAATTAAATGGTTCAAGAGGTATCCTTTATGCAGATGACTCTTTACTATACGCACATAATGTTTCTCCGACAGTAGCTTTAATTTCAGTATCAAGACATCTTTCTCTGGTGCACAGTTATTACGAAAATTGGGGTATCAAAATCAACACGGCAAAGTCCGTTGCAATATGCCTTAGTAATGCTAGCGGTAAATGTGCTAAATTTGTAGTTCCCAAAAGCAAAAGATTATCTTTGTCCTTAAATGGAATATATATACCTTTTAAAAATAGCTTTAAATATTTAGGCGTCAATTTCAACAAATTATTTAAATTTAACGAGCATGCTAGAATCATTTTACAAAAGCTTACAAAATCAAAGGCATGTTTGCTAAACTTTTAAATAGTAAATATTTAATGAAGGAAACAAAGCTTCTTATTTACAAAGTCTGTATTCGCCCAGTTTTAGTTTATGCATATCTAATTTGGTTCTCTTTTTCTCCTACAGTTGCTAATGAAATTGAAATCTTTGGGTGTAAGATACTTAGATGGTGCATTGATAGACACTATGAATCTTATGCAAAAAGATATTCGAATAATTTTGTGTACAAAGAAGCAAATATATATCCTTTTTGTTATTATGCTTTTACGTTACTTGATAGATTTATCAAAAAATTGGCTCTACATGATAATTATTTGGTTAGAGATATTTATTAACTTCAAAAATTATATAATTGGTCTAATATTAATTATCTCTCTCCCATAAGTTTTATAAATGTAAATTATTCTTTGGAGTTAGATTTTGCTGCACCACTTTTACCAAATTTGTATTTCAATTCGGTACAGAATACTCATAGAGGATAGGTACCGTAATTTGTTTTATTATTTATATTAAGTTAATATTTGTGTAAAGGTTTAATAAAAAAAAATAAAAAAAAAATTTAAAAAAAATAAATACATTTTAATGTTAAGTGCCGGGAGCAAGCTCTAAATACTTTAAAGAAAAAATATAACTAATTCCACTCTGTAATGAAAGCTTGAAGCTTTTTTCTATAAATTTATATTAGAATAATACGTTAATAGTTCTAAGTTATCTTAATTATAAAATTGTATCTTATGCTATGTAATCCTGACCGAAAAGTCTCAATAAACTTACTTACTTACTTACTTGTATACGGTAATTATGTAAATGAAGTAAATAAAAAGTTTCTTCTATTTTGCACTTTCTATGTCATTTAGTTTAAAAAAATGACTCATTTTTGTTTATGTAACACATAAATATATTTTATTAAGAGTATAGAGTAAAATTGAACGTTTATTATATAAAACCCCAATACTATTTTATGCGAATACAAAATATTAGATCGCCGTTTATCACAATTCGTGTACCATCTCGCCTCAATTCTGCTTCACGCTAGAAGTAATAATATACCGGAGGACAGTAATAGTCCTCTAAAATTTTGATTTTTGGATAAATTCGCTGAAGTAGTTTTTTCTGAAATCTACTCGACTCTCGCTGCTGTGATAATTGTTGTTGCATCTTATATTGGGCTATATCCTCAGGAACTTTTACCTTCTTAGCTCGCTGATTTATCTTTGGTTTTTGGTGAATTTTACCAGAGCTGCAACTGGAGTTAGAATCAATTTTAGGAGTTTCCTTTTTATTGTATAAGCCTGCCCTCCATTTAGGCAAACGAAATGAAAAAGTCCTACGTAGTTTTAGTGTAGCATTTAAAGGATTTCTTTCAGTGTCGAATCCTGTATGGTTAGCTCCTTTTGACACTCGCACTGACGTGTAAGCGGGAAACCCTTGCGGTGTCTTTTGCCCAGCTTGAACTCCGCTGATATTTAAAAAATGCAAAGAACGATTTAGAAGTGGTTGTTTTTCTTCCAGTCCTGATTTCCACTCGGCATAATCATCGGCTGCAATGTTTGACGAATAATTTTTTAAAAATCCAATAGCATCACTTGTGGAGCAGCGAGGCATCAGTGGCAGATACTTGGATTTAATTGTCGTCGTTTTCTTCGTTCTTGTGCTTGGTTTTATGCTGCTTCTGCATTTCTGTTGTCGTCGTTTAAAATTACATTTAAGTCGATGCAGTAATGTTGACTCTGACGAATTGACGGTGCAACACACAAAGTTTTTTGACGGAGTGGAACCCATAAGGTGTTGTTTTGCAGCAAGATATAGCCTTCAACACAATGCTTCGATGTGTACTTGATATGACACTGCTTTCTGTGTTTGGCTTTCGTTGCCTTTTTATATGTACAATGGTTCATTGCGCGAGACGCAGGTACTCGCAGGCCTCAGAATCTTTGTCTAATGAGTCGTATGCAAATCAAGAGTGGCGACATTTCTTAATACCTTTTCACAATTTACAGGTAATCCTTTAATGATGTCTGTCAATCGTGCTTTTTTAATTTTTTTTTTTCTAGACGGTTTTAATCATCTTTTTGACTAATTTTTACTTTAAGTACCTGCACGTATTTGTTTTATTGGATCTAATTATGAAGGGAAAGTTTCAGTTACACTTCATTTTTGAGGATTAAATAGTAGCTTATGTTGATTTTCCTAATTAGCTGGTTAAACCAAACATAATCTTCACTGACCAACTGCTTATGATATATGTATATAACTTTAGCAAAAAATGTCCCTTATATTGCATGTTATGTTATGGCAATATGTCCTAAATTAGCGGAAAAGACTGAACTTTTTGTTTTCTAGAGATAAACTAAATAAATAAATATTAAAGTACACACACGAAAAAAATTTAACAATCATTTAAGACACTTCGCCGATCTTTTTTTCTGTCACTTTATTTATAACAATTGTTAAGTTTTCCTTTGCGCTATGCAAAAAAAAATCAGTTACCAACAACAACACCTGCTTAACGCATTTGCTTAAAGCACTTGTTTAACGATGCTGATGACAACTTTAAGTAAGTTGTTGAAGCAACATTTTTGTTATTTTTTGCTACTTTTGTTGTTTGTATAGCTCTTAAATATGTAGGGTATGTAGTATAATATATATTACACTCTGATAGCCCCGGTATTAATCGGGAAGTTATATATCTTTACCCTAAATTTTTAACCTTTTAGTCATCGCCAAACATACTAAGGTCCTCAAATTTATCAAACACCTAAATGTTTTAGGTAACTAATCTGCCTTGCAATAATTTTCAAAGTTATATTATTGCAGTTTGGTAATTTATATATACATCTATATATACATCTATACCAATAACACATTCTTGGAGTAGATGTATTTTATTAGAAACATTTCGATTACACTTAATGGTTAATGGTAAAACATTTTTTTTGAAAATGAAATAATTTTCCAAATTCAAGCATAACTTCTTAGAACGGCTTTATGGACTATTAAAAATACGGAGTAATATCTTTTACGTTGTTGTTGCTAGTGCTTTTTTTGTAAAATAACGCGTATCGTTTGTAAGTTGGTGCCTTTTGGTTTGAAATCGTTGGCAACACTGTTATTGATAATCGCAAAAACCAAACATTACTAGATTGCTACCTACTTCATTGTTAATTTTTAAGGCACTGACGAAATTATTTAACTCAATACTATCTCACATACTAAATACCAAAAAATCTAAGCACACCGGAAAATTATATTAGAGTTTTCCGTTATGAAGATTTGTGTACAAAGCAAGGTAGCAAACACCAAATATTTCAGCTTCTTATACAACTGAGTAAGCAAACAGTTAAATTGTTAAAATTACTATCATTATCATAATTTTGACTTGTTGGCAAAATAATGGGTGGTGATAAACAAGCCACTAACAACAATCTCAGCAATACACAGCAACGATGCACAGCAAACAACGTTGCAAAATCACAACACAAGTACCAAAGCGTAAACACAAGACGTCCTAAACAGAAAAGTTACGTTAGGGTCATGATGCTGCTTCTAAATAAATTTTTGCCAACGATGCCACGCAGCTACGCAATACGCTCCATTAACACATGGAATGTTTTAGCTTCAGGCTTGAGGACTACCGCTTCGACCAACGATTATTGCCGATGGAAAACCGCCTACTAGAGCAAACATCCGCAAGAATATTGTTTTTGTATTGTATTAAATTTCTGTTACTTCACCTTGGTTTATTTCACTTAGCAAAGCTCAATGGACTATTAAGTTATGCTATGTCTAAACAGTGTAGTTTTGAGATGAGCAACAACAGAATAAGGCGATGCACTGTGGAGTATCCGAACCTAAAACGCGTACATTTAGGAATTGCTTTTTTTAAATTTAATAAAGAAAATATGCAGTGCGATATAAAACACAATTCTTCATTTGGTAGTGCATTTTCAAGTTATTGAATTTAAATTAATGATTCCTGAACATCGGTAGACTTTGGTTAGTTGAAAAAATTACGCATGTTTTTCTCGTTATTTTGTGATTTTAATCAAATATTTTTTTTTGTGGATGAACGAAAAAAATGTATCAGCATAGACTAAATTTCTTCTTATAGACTATTTAATAAGCAAAATTCAGATTTTAAATTTTTATAATTAATATTTACCTTAAAAATATTCATTTAGAAATGGAAAATCCTTTATAATAGGTACTCATTTGGTTGAACAGAAAAAAGCGGGAAGCTTTTTGAATGTCTGTAAAACCGTGTAAGCCAAAAAATCAAATACCACAATAAAATTCAAAATCTCTGCTTACCTTTCTTTATAAAAAAAAATACAAGGCTAAAATTTGCGCCATTTTTACAAATTTTTTAAAATTTTACCTTTTTTATTATTGCGCACTTTCGTTGCATTGTATACATGAAGGTTAATGACTGAGCGCTACATTTTGTCATTAATAAAACAAAATGCATTTGTGTGTTTCCTTTCAAAATCAAGTAAATCTTCATAATCTTGGTCAATTTGAAAATTTATTTTATTTTTGCAAATGAAAAACAAATGTCAAGATAAGTTAAAGTAGTAAAAAAAATTTTAAATTTCCAATACTTATAACAATAACAAAAACATTGGCAGAAGTAAAACTGCAATCTGTTTTGGAGCATTCATCTAAGTACAAGGCTATGTAAATTAGAGATGGGCGCGTGCCGTGCTTCTTCCGTGGCACAGCGTGACACGTGTCGCGTGCTTAAAAAATAAATTCGTGCGTGCCCGTCAGAGAACTACACAAGCCTACTTGAAGTCTATTTCAAGTACTTGCTTAAAATACAAGTTCAAGCTAGCTTGAGCTTGATAATTTTGAATCAAGTATAGCTTGTAATTGAATATAAATAAGCCCACTACAGCTTGCGACTTGCAAGTATGCTAGCTTACAAGCGAACGGCACGAAGTTTCAAGTCAAAAAGCTTGAAAAGCTTGAAATTGAAGGCAAAAAGCTTGAAAAGCTTGATATTGAAGGCAAGTAACCAATTAAAGCAAGTATCCAAAAAATTCATTGAGCTTGTATAGGAAAAGCTTAAGCGTATTATGACTTTTAAGGGTTCTGTCGACTCCGTGTTGACAGTTTTAGGGGGTAGATGATTTCGGATCTGATGTCAGAATTTAAAATTCCAGATGGCGGATAGAGTGGCCACTTAGATTTTTGGGTATTTTTGCGAATTATTTTAATTTTGAAATTCTGACAACGGATTTTATTTCGAATATAATGTCACAGTTTTTAAATTTAAGATGGAGGTTAGGGTTACCACATAAATTTTTACCACAGTATTGCCACCGAATAATATGTATTTTTAAGAATTTTAAACATCATTTAACAGTGTTTTGGAGTCACTGATTTCGAATCTGAAGACAGAATTTTAGAATTCAAGATGGTGGCAGCCACCTTAATTTTTTGTATTTTTATGACTACAAAAATCATACAAAAAATTGCATACCAAAAAAAAGGGCTGGCAAAAAAAAATTACATACCAAAAATGGGTCGCTGAATCCGAATCCGTGGTCAGAATTTCAAAATTATAAAATTTTGAAATAATAGGGCTGCCACCTAATAATATGTATTTTTAAGAATTTTAAACATCATTTAACAGTGTTAGGGTGTCACTGATTTTGAATCTGAAGTCAGAATTTAAAAATTCAAGATGGTGGATAGGGTTGCCACCTTAATTTTTTGCATTTTTATGACTACAAAATTCATAAAAAAATTACATAAAAAAAATGGGCTGGAAAAAATATTGCATACCAAAAATGGGTCGCTGAATCCGAATCCGTGGTCAGAATTCCAAAATTATAAAATTTTGAAATAATAGGGTTGCCATCTAATAATATGTATTTTTAAGAATTTTAAACATCACTTAACAGTGTTAGGGTGTCACTGATTTTGAATCTGAAGTCAGAATTTAAAAATTCAAGATGGTGGATAGGGTTGCCACCTTAATTTTTTTTATTTTTATGAATACAAAATTCATAAAAAATTGCATACCAAAAAATGGGCTGGCAAAAAAAAATACATACCAAAAATGGGTCGCTGAATCCGAATCCGTGGTCAGAATTTCAAAATTATAAAATTTTGAAGTCATAGGATTGCCACCTAACAACATGCATTTTAAAGAATTTTAAACATCATTTAACAGTGTTAGGGAGTCACTGATTTCGAATCTGAAGTTAAATGATGTTTAAAATTCTTAAAAATACATATTATTAGGTGGCAGCCCTATTATTTCGAAATTTTATAATTTTGAAATTTTGACCACGGATTCGGATTCAGCGACCCATTTTTGGTGTATAATTTTTTTTGCCAGCCCTGAATTCATTTAAATACAAAAAATTTAAGGTGACAACCCTATCCACCTCTGGTGCCCGTGCTTAAGAAAGCAAAGTCGTGCGTGCTTAAAATTCCAGGCCAATCCGCATTCGTTGCATGCACGAAACAGCGGATGTGTCATTAGAGAAGAAATCCTAATCAATGAAATATATGAACAACCAAGTGACAGCATTAAAAAAACCGACCAATTGCTGGATTGCAAAAATTAAACAAACTATGTTCATTTCAAAGATTGACAGAAAACTCTGCAGTTTTATAAAGGGAACAAAATCTACAAGGAGATGTTGCATCTGCGTCCAATCATTAAAAGATTCCAACACATTGCTCAAGAATCTTCCTCAAAACCCTAATGCCTTAAAATTCGGACTATCAAATTCGGACTACGCATATGGTTTTTTGAATTAATACTCCATCTTTCGTAAAAATTACATATCAAAATGTGGCAAGGTAGGAGCGATCAAGAAAAATTTTTCTGAAAGAAATTTAAAAAAGGCTTGAAAACGAAATGAACCTACTTTTTTATGTTCCAAAACCAGGGTATGGCAGCACCAATAATGATAACACATCTAGGCGATTTTTTTCCACCCAAAAACTGGCATAAATGTAGAATTAATCTAAAGATTATTGACAATATTGGAAGCAATAACTAGTATATAACAAATTGATGGCAACAAATTTTAGGAATAAGCTGACAAAAATACCAGGATGTATGTGGATATTTAAAATTGCCACCCGATGACTTCAACCATGCACAAAATCCTAATTCATGGGGTAACTGCTATAAGCACGCAATGTTGTATATTGGTCAATTCTCATAAGAAGCATCCAAGGCCAGAAATAAGAAATGAGATGTCCTGAAAAGACTCCTTTTAAGCCCTTCAAAAGATACTGCAGACAAAGGGCACGTAAACATTTTTCAGTAGCGAAACACTACAATTACTAGCACCAAACACTCAAAATAGCTTTTATATTAAAAATGTCGATGACAACGACTATTTTGAAGTCTTTTATTTGTATCCTAAATTTAAGAAAAAAAAATAAAAAATAATAATAACAATAAAAAAGTAAAATAAAAACTTGAAATAATGTGTAAATAAAATATATGTATAAGACATATGCATAAATATATATAAAATTTTGATTTAAAAAAATAAAAATAATATAGTTAAATAGTGAGCTTTTTAGACCAAGTAAGTTTGAAGAAGGCTATAACAACAAGTCTGTATAGAGTCAATCACACAGCAGACTAGTGATTTAATAAAACTAATGTAAAAATTCAAAGAATAAATCACAATTATCAAATTTAAAAAAAAATTATGTATATAAAAACTTTTTTATTTTCATTTTGTTAAATTGTTTTTAAGTAAAAATTGCTTTTATATTAAAAATTTCGATGACAACGACTATTTGTAAGTCTTTTATTTGTATCCTAATTTAAGAAAAAAAAAATAAAAATAATAAGAACAATAAAAAAGTTATATAAAAACTTGACATAATGTGTAAATAAAATATATGTATAAGACATATGTATAAATATATATAAAATTTTGATTTAAAAAAATAAAAATAATATAGTTAAATAGTGAGCTTTTTAGACCAAGTAAGCTTGAAGAAGGCAACCACAACAAGTCTGTATAGACTTAATCACACAGCAGACTAGTGATTTAATAAAACTAATGTAAAAATTCAAAGAATAAATCACAATTATCAATATTAAAAAAATATATATATTAGGCCGGGTCAATTTGTATGGACGAATTTTTTGGAGGTCTGGCTCAGCGAAATTCGTAAAATACATGTAATTTCAAGACTTTTTCTCCACTACAGCATATACAAATTCTGAAAAAAAGCTGTGCGGACTTTCGTAAATAGATTTTGTTCTCAATTATAAAATATGAATGTATGAATCTATTTACGAAAGTCCGTACAGCTTTTTTTCAGAATTTGTATATGCTGTAGTGGAGAAAAAGTCTTGAAATTACATGTATTTTACGAATTTCGCTGAGCCAGAATTTGACCCGCCCTAATATATATATATATAAAAACTTTTTCATTTTCATTTTGTTAAATTGTTTCTTGGTCAAGCTTATATGCACAATTTTTTTTTTTTATGAAATTCATTCAACTATTTAGCCGCAAATTATGACAAAGTACAAAAAAACTGGTTTTTGCCGGCATTTTTCAAATAAAACGGGTTTAGTGTTTGTCTTAAATAAAGGGTGGTTAAATTTTAAGGGCCGATGTTGATTTTGAATAGATCACAAATTATTGAGGAAATTATTTTCATTTCTTTTTATTATGATAAAATTGGTATAGTTCAATTATGTATGGAACAAAATATCGGCCAAATGGTCCAAACACCCCCCCATCCGATGGTCCAAATTTTCGATGACGCTGAGGCATAATTGAGGTTCTATACCGTTAATGTGCCGAATTATATCATCCTTTAGCTCTTGAATTGTTGCTAGCTTATCGACGTACATTTTTTCTTTCAAATAATTCCAAAGAAAGAAGTCCAACGGTGTCAAATCATATAATCTTGGCGGCCAATTGACATCGCCACCACGTGAGATAACACAGTCATTGAATTTGTCGAGCAAAAGAGCCATTGTTTCGTTAGCTGTGTGGCAAGTGGCACCGGTCTGTTGAAACCACATATTGTCCAATTCCATATCTTCCAATTCGGTCCATAAAAAGTTCGTTATCATCTCACGATAGCGAACACCATTCACAGTAACCGCCTGACCGGCCTCATTTTCGAAAAAATACGACCCGATGATGCCGGCAGCCCATAAACCGCATCAAACAGTCACTCTTTGTGGGTGCATTGGTTTTTCGACAATCACTCTTGGATTATCATTCGCCCAAATACGTCAATTCTGCTTATTGACGAATCTACTGAGGTGAAAATGTGCCTCATCACTGAAGATGATTTTTTTCGAAAATTGATCATCCACTGTTGCCATTTCTTGCCACCATTCTGACCATTGACGATTAAAAATATTTCTCGTTATGTCTTTTATTAACAGTATTTTTTCAGATTTTTTCATTTAGCCGTTTAGATGTAATCGAAAAAAAAATCCCGCCAGAAAGCATTTTTGGGTCAAATACTCCACAGTGCGATAGTTGAATTTCAATCAGCGCAAACAATGAAAACAACAAAAGCAACAAAAATTAACAAGAGAAGTACAATTGTTTATAAAACTGGCAAATTGAACCGATGTAGTTACCTGAGAAAGTGTTAGCACAAATCAAAGTTTCGAATGGCTGCAACAAAAATATGTTTAAAAATTGAGAGCACACGTTTATTCTTAATAAAGAATATCAGGCGACGATTGGTTAACAACTGCGATGGTCGAATAGATAAGCCCATTCACTCACGCGGCTGAGGTTCATGTCTCCAGATGGTGGTAGTTTTTAAATTTAATTTAATGTTAATAATTATTTCACTTCAAACCTATGCTAGATTTCAGCAAAAACTAATTGAAATTTGCTATTCCAATTTATAATAACTTAGCAAACATTTGCCTGAATTAAGTAGATATTTTATTTTGCAGTTTATAATAACTTAGCAAAATTTTGCTTGAATTTTATAAAAATTTTGCTAAGTTATTAGTCTTTATTTATTTATTTGATTGCTAAACCTTAACAGGTTTTATAGCAATTTTAAAATTATAAAATAAGATATTTAATACAATTCAAAAATATAAAGTATGATTTTGAATGAAATAATGTATTTTTAACAAACTAAAAAGTTTTAATAAATTGCTTAAAGTATATAATTTTATTAAAGTATAAAAAATAACAAAAAAAAAGTTAAGTCAAAATCGGTAATATCAGACAGCAAAGCAGGGTTGCTTTTCAAGACAAACAAGGTCAAGTTAGCAACAATTTTTGTATACGGCGGAGTCGTGTGACAAACAAGGTCTCATACCCAATAAAACACCACTCCAATAGGTAAATATACAATATATATCGTTCTGTCTTCCTGAAGCCGGTGAGGTCCAGGCTTGACAGGGTGGTTACTCGACAAACTAGGTCAACTTCACCAAACCAATTTTCATAAAATAAAGAAAACCAGTTGCGAACGCAGGCACCAAGACAAACTAGGTCTTATCGGCTACTCATATTAATATATTACAAATCGATCTAACGTAGTGTTTCAACAGGTAAAAAGACCCAAGACACCACGGTACCGTCGACAAGTGTAGTTACTATCATCATGAAGATATGAGGCAACTGAAGATCCCAGGTTTAGGTCCATTCAGATTATTTAGATGTTTATTCACCAAAATTTTCCATTTTACGCTTAGGTCCATTTATCCATTTAGATTGTTATATTAATGTGTTTACAAATCACCAGATGCATCAGATATATGTTTAAAAGAACTTTACATAATCAACGACGGTACTGCAGGTAATCTATAATTTTATGTTTGATTGAGTCCATGGATTCACTTAAGGATATAACATCAGATACAAAATTAAAATCAACGCAAGCGCTTCTAAGAAGTTCATTTTGCAAATAATTAGTTCTACAAAAGTTCATGTGGAGTAACTCAAAAGATCTTCTAGGACGAAGAGGAATATTAAAATATACTTTACTCAATAAATATGGACTGTTGACATATCCATGTATAAGTTTTGTAATCCAACAAGCATTTATCATAATTCTCCGATTTTTTAAAGAAGGAAGATTTAGGAGTTGTAACCGATATTCATAAGATGGTAAGTGAAAATCAGTATTACAATAAAGCTAGCTTAAGCAAAACAAAAGAAATTGTTTCTGCACTGATTCAATGTCGTCTATGTAGCAACCGTATCGTGGGCACCAAACAACTGAAGCGTATTCTAAGATAGGCCGCACTAGGGAAGTGAATAAGGTTTTCGTTATGAAAGGATCATTAAACTCTTTTGCCCAACGTTTAATAAATCCTAAAGTACTATTAGCTCTATTTATTATTTTATTTACATGAATATTAAAGCATAGTTTAGGATCCATTGTAACTCCAAGATCATTGAAACTATCTAAGGACTCCAATGGATAGCCACAAATTTTGAAGGTACATTTAATTGGTGGTTTGCGTGAGAAAGACATATGCTTGCATTTCTTCATGTTGAGGTTCATACGGTTCGTTTTGCACCAGTTATGAAGATGATCAATGTCGGCTTGCAAAAATACAGCGTCATTATCATTTTTAAAAGAAAGGAAGAGTTTGACGTCGTCAGCAAACATTAAGATGCTAGAATACATTATGACAGATGGCAAATCGTTTATTAAAAGTAGAAACAGAAGGGGCCCAAAATGACTTCTTGAGGTACTACTGAAGTAACAGGAAACTCATGTGATTTCTTGAGCTTAAAAATAACAGACTGTGTTCTATTGCTTAAGTAAGATTCAATCCACTTTACCAACGGTATAGGAAATCCAGCAAGATGTAATTTTAAGATCAATAGTTTGTGATTTACAACGTCAAAAGCTTTGCTAAAATCCGTGTAAATAACATCAGTCTGCATGCCTTTTCCAAAGTTTTCTATAGTTTTTGATGTAAATTCAAGAAGGTTAGTAACAGTGGATTATAAACTGGAATAGCATATTTTGATTAGTTTTTCCTGAAATCTAGCATAATTTTGAAGTGGCTGATATTCAAGTGCAAGTTTTGCCTAACTACAATACAAATTTAGCAAATAGTTTATCCGAGTAATTAAATTTAATAAAGTCTACAAATCAAATTAAGGTCTTTAAATATTAACATCAGAATTTTTATCAATTCTTAATATATGCTCATTTCTCATGGTTTTATTAAAATCAATATTATAAGTTCAAATAAATTTTTTACTTGTAAGAAGAAGAGAGTTTTGTTTAAAAAAAAAATCACATTAACACTCTATTATTTTACCGATGCAAAAACTACAACAAACATTTAAGCTATCCAACCAGCATGCGCAAAGTTGAAATCATATCCTCTTACACGCAAAGAATATCAGAAAAGAACGAACAAAAATAAGATAGCAGCAGCAGCATTTCGAAGGAGAAGGATCAAACCTCACCGAAATTCCCATTAACAATTAACAAGACAGCCGTAGTTCTTTTTAATTTCAATATAACCAAATAACACGCAAGTATCCGGAGCCAAATGTAAGTCAGATTCGGAAATAAGAAAAAAAAAAAAAAAGAACAAAGAAAACCTGCCTCAGATTGGTATTTTATTTTTATTATGCGAAGAAAGGGAATGAGAAAACAATAATGTAGCAAGGAATTAAATATACATTTTATGCATGGAACGGGTCTTTTTATTGCTTGTTAATATACAGTGACTCACAGTTGAGTCAAGGCCCAGCCTTGATGAAAATGGTTTTGTTAAAAAGGAAAAATGAATACATTTTAAAATGAAACAGCAATGATAATTTTTAAAAAGTATTTTTTTATGAAACAGAAAAGAAATATACATATTTCCTGAAAGAGAATGAAGCAAAAAAAGCAATTAAAATGCAAGAAAGCAATATTTTATCTTGCTGTGAAAATAGCCTACATAACCAAATAAACTGAAATAACGGCAACTATGTAAAGCTAAAGGGTGGCGGCCGTAGCATAGTGGGTAGAGTGCGTGGCCCTTAAGCTAAAGAACTGCGGTAGCCCGGGTTCAATTCCAGCTCAGACAGAAAGTTTTTTTAATTGAATTAATTTTACTGTTCGGTCGTCACCTCTCTGCAGACAATGGCAAACCTCAGAGAGTAAAAATTGCCATGTAAAGCTTCTTGAGAACATAAGCCGTTCGGAGTCGGCATAAAACACGTAGGTCCAGTTCTCGGTCATTTGTGATCAAACATTTAATAACACGCTCAACACAATTGATCAATAGAAGCTAGGTCAAAGTCCTTCCAAGGGCTGAAAAGGCCAGTTTATTTTTTTTATTTATGTAAAGCTTAAAAACGTTTTGATATATTAGCAATTGCAGCTTGTTGTCAGTTAGGTACAAATACTTTAGTCACTTTCTTTTAGTCTAAAAAGCTTATATTAAACAGTTTTACGAAATGTGGCGTCATACCACCAGGCCCGTAGAGAGCCCAGTTCGGGCCCGGGGGGTAACAGCATACGGGCCCCTCTGAAAATCAAAAAAAAATTAATAAGAAATAAAACATGGCGAAAATTATTATTTAGTTCTAAGCTATTATTTATTTTCCATAGTTATCTTTAAGCCATGCACCATGACAAGTGAAACATATTCTATTGTTGTTGTTGTTGTATTAATTCTGTGGTCAAAAGCACTAAGCACTTAAGTCGACTTAAGACAAAATTGAGTTATTGATGTAGATGTATTTCAAGCATGCAGTTTTATAAACACACAAAATCTGGAGCTTCTAGCATGACACTAGCCAAAGTTATGACACAATAACAAAAGACCCTTTCATACAATTCATATGGCGATTGAAAACTTTAACACGAGATTACTCGAAACAGCAATTTTTGACTTAAGCGCTTAGTGCTTTTGACCACAGAATTGTCTCTATCTAACGGCAACTTTTCTATGTGACACTTCAAATAATTTAAATCTACTGATGATTTGTGTTATTATAACAATATTTTTATTCTACGTTTTTATTATTTTTATTTATTCAAATTAATTTTTTTTGATTTGGCAGAGGCAAAACAATCAATAATTACATTAAAATTAAATTTTTTGCTAACTTGGACTCCATACATAAAATCACGAGCCCGGATAATCGTGTTTGTGTTGAACATTATCTATTAAAGTTTTTTACTCGCTTTAGAACACTGAAAGAGCGTTCACCACTAGCAACGCTGACAGGTAAGGTGCAAAATATTCTTAAGGCAATGCAAATGTTTGGAAAGAGTGTGTTAAGATTTTTCGCGTAAATAGCATTAAGCAAGTCAAATGGAGAAAGATTTGGAAGAAAATTTGCTTTATATATATTTTTTAAGTGAACGACTTCACTCTTCAATTCTTCAGAAACATCAGCTTCGTACTTCTCTAAACATTTTCCTGTAGATTTCTTGAGCGGTATCGTCATCCAAAATACTAAATTCCCAGAGAAAAGAAAACAGCGTGTACAAATTTCTTGATGCTTCAAATATGTGTGTTACTCCTGCGATTACTGAATCAACTATGACAAGGAAAGTGCTTTTTTTAAATTTGTCTTCTTCAAAACTACAACAATTTTCTGAACTTTCATCTCCATCGTCGAAAAATAGTTTTGCACGTTTTTTTTTTTTGCGACTCGTTGGCAAAGTTGAAGGAATGTGCCATTCATTTGCGATAAGTTTACTTTCGCTTAAAATAGCATCCCATCTACTTCGGATGAACTGCAAGTCCAAAATAAGGCTTTCAAGATTGTCAACTTCTATGTTTATGGTGGCTTTTCTGGCCTGAAGTACAACGTTCCGCTCGTTGACCGCACTTAAAATTTTTAGCCAAATTGATGACATTAAAACACATTTTAACTTGTTCATGTATTTTTTTAATTCCATTAATATCTCGAAGAGTTTCCGATGTTAAATTTAGTATCTTAACTTCTTCCAATGCTTCTATTAATTTTGAGAGATGACTGCTTTTTTCATCCAAATATCAAGAGGTCTCGGCCAAATATATTTATTCCAAAATCTTGTTTATATATTTTTATAAAATAGCCAAGTCTCAAAAATAATATATGTGAAAAAATTACCCCAATATCTTTCTCTAATTAAAATGTGTGACTAACATTTATTCTTTCATACCATCGATTATATCTTGATAGATAGCTGTCTTTATTATATGAATTAAACTCTTTTTTTTTTTGCTTTGTTTTAATAATGTTTCTAAGAAATTTTCGTTATGATACATACAAAGGAAAGTAAGAAATATGAAGAATAAGAAACAAAAACACTTCTCTCTTTCAACAACAAATCCGCTTTTTAGTATGTTGTCATCTATAAGGGCTATTTTGGTCAAACAATTTTTTGAAAAAAATATTGTGTAATAATCAAAAATCAGCTTTTTGTTTCTTTACTAATCCACCAATCCGGGCCCCCTTCAAACTTTCTTCTTTAACAACCAATCAGCTTTTCAGTATGTTGTCATCTATGTGGGCTGTTTTGGTCAAGCAATTTTTTAAACAAATAAAGGTTTTTTGTAATCAAAAATCAGCTTTTTGTTACTTTACTAGTCCACCAATCCGAGCCCCCTTAAAACTCTCTTCTTTAAAAACCAATCAAGCTTTTCAGTATGTAGTCATCTAAGTAGGCTATTTTGGTCAAACAATTTTTCAAAAAACATTTTTTAATAATCAAAAATCAGCTTTTTGTTGCTTTACTTACCCGCCAATCCGGGCCCCCTCAAACTCCGGGCCCGGGGGAAAACACCCCGTTCCTCCCCCCCCCTCTCGGTGGGCCTGCATACCACAGTTGAGTTGCAAAAATTATTTATTGACCTTTAAAGACGGAAAACATCGTGGAACTATCAAAAATATTATCGAAAATTTAAAGATGAAAAACGGATTATAAATAAGCTAAAACGGAGTTTTACAAAACTGTTTTCCGACCGATATGTGTGCTGGATTATAAACAGATTGAAGGATAATCCAAGGTGTACCGCACCGTAACTTCGAGATCACAGAGTTCTACGCAGAGTAGGATTAACTGTCAGAATGGCAGGGAATAAGCCATTTGTAAGATCAAAAAATAAAAAGGTTCGAATGGATTTCACCAACAACAACGTTATGCAGGAAGTCTCTTACTGTAAGGAAGTTTTATTTACTGATGAGTGTAAGCTTAATCTTTTTGACTTTGATGGAAGAATCAACGTTTGGAGAAAACGAAATAAAGAGATGAATCCACAGCACTTGCGACTTTAACTTCAAAATATTGGTGGGCATGTGATGGTATGGAATACGTGCTCAGCAGCTGGAGTCGGAAATCTTTATTATATTGAAGGAAATATGGACAAATTTCAATATTTAAATATATTAGAAGACAATTTACAACAAAATGCGGAAAAGTTAGTCATCGAAGATACATTTCACTTTTACCAGGATAATGATCAGAGGTATACAGCTGGTATAGTGAAGGACTAGCTGCTTAATAATTGTTCAAAAGTTATCAAGATAACACTTCAATCGCCAGACCAATCAAATATTATCGAAAATTTATGGCAGAATTAAAGTTAGAAATACGAAATCATGTACTTTCAAATAAAAATAAACAAAAAAATATAATTTGTTTTATTTGCCATGATCTTAATACCAAAAACCATTTGATGAAGGGTGGGCGATTTTCACTGTGAGTCACTGTATAAAAGTTAGGGCCATGTTTATTTAGGGGATCCAATAAGAGCTTCCTACAACTCAATGTTTAAAAATTATTTCGTTGAAATGTTGCCCACGACTAGCTCTTAAATGGTCCATTCTGTGGGTCCAATTTTCGACAACTTTTAAATTTCGACAAAATTCGAGATCGACGACGAATCGATTGTTCACGGTTTTCACAAACACTCTCTGCTACTGCAGAAATATTCTCAAAATTACGGGCTCTATGCACTCTGGTTGAATAATGAATGTCCAATAGTGTAAAATTGGTTCGAAATTTGGTGATGGTTTGATGGTTTATACGGTCATAACAACCAAAACTATGTTGAAGAACTCTATAATATTCTCTAACTGATGACTGATTTTGGTAGTAAGCTACCACAATAAAAAAACGTTGTTCAGCAGTAAGTCTATTCATGATTGAGTCTTATTGCATACTGAACACAAGCGTCATACAGATAAGCCATTTGACACTTAACAGCTATCAAAACAACCCAGTTTAAAAAGAAACCTCGTATTGGATTATCCTTTTGTAAGCAAACTCGAAAAATATTCCAATGTACACACTGTAGCCTTTAAAAAAACTTGAACATACACCCTCATCGCTTCTTATCATATTAACAACTACGTAAATTGAAATTTTATCCTGCAGTCAAAAAATATTTTAAAGAGGATTATAATTGTAACAAAACTATACTAATATGGATTCGAAGTGGTGCAAAAGAACCAATACGTAAAAAAATAAAATCAGCTACATTATTCAATTTGAGCAAACAAAGCAAACAACAAAAATCAAACAAAAAGTTTCCAAGCAACATATAATGTCGAGATATACTTTGAAACAAAAAAACCTTTACAACAAGATAATATGTATGTGAAAAATGGAAAGACAACAAAAGGTCAAAAGTCTTTTGGCAAAAGCGGTCATCGTCATCATCATTACAACAAAGGAAAGCAAGCCAGTGCCTTGCAATGAAAGATCTTAGTAGTCATGAAATTGAACAGTAAATTTACTAGCTAAATTGAAATCAGTCAAAAAAATACTTTATATTTCATTTGTTCAAACTTACTCGCTTAAAAGTTACGATTTTTTTCTAGGCAATTAACCAGCCATTTATTAACTAGTTACAAAATTCTAACAATTTTTCTAACAAAGCACTTACTAATTCAAAAAACTTAAAAAAGACACGTTTCGGTTTTTTTTTAAACCGACCCGGTTTTTTTTAAAAATCGCAATTTTCGAATAATTCGAAAACCGATTTTTTAGCTCGAATTATTCGACTGCTCGAATAGTAAAAAAATGTATAAATCTGCAATATAAAATTGTCTTTACACCACTTTTTTATTGCATTTGAGCGACCCTGTTTATTTTCTACTTGCGATTTGACATTTCACCAAAGTTGCTAACATTTCTTGTCTCTGGTTTTATTTCATTTTGTTAAGACAACATTTACAAGCGGCTGGCGTATTTAATGTAAGTTAAACATGATTTTTATTTAATAATGCTTTCTTTTTAAAAAAATATGTTAAATTATCAACAGCTCGACATCAACTCCGAAGTTTGGAAGTATTTCCAAAAGGATAAGTCTGACATGGCTTCCTGCACGAAATGCCCAAAAACTCTAAGCTGCAAGGGCTCCTCGATTTCGGCGCTTATAAACCATCTACGAAAAGTGCACAATCTTATAATATCAACAAAACATAAATTGAATGACAACAATGAAGAGCCGTCCACTTCAAAGAAATCTGCAAATGCTGGCCAAAGCACAATTTCAAATTTCGTTGCGCAGTCAGAATCAATAAGTATGATCCTGGCAAGATGTGTGGCCGAGGATGGTCTTTCAGTTCATGCTTTGCGAACCTTGAGAGTAGTAATTCACTATGTCCAATCAAAAGGATTCAAAATGCCAGCGAGCGAAAATACGATATGGAAACTTATATTTGAAGCTTAGCCGAAAAAAATGGAAACAATAGCTAAGTTAAATAAACTTAAAGAAAAAAACGGAAGATTTACTATTATTGTAGATGAATGGACCGATATTTCCAATATTAAATATTTGAACGTGTCCGTGAGAGCGTATGACCCAGTAAAAAAATATATGATTTTTACAATCTCGGGTAAGAGGAGATGAAGCTACGAGGAACGGCAACTAACGTAGAATTTTATGTTGAAGAAAAGCTATCGGAGTTTAATATAAACTTCGACTCTGATGTTGTTGCGTCCACTCATGATGATGCCGCTGTAATGAAAAAATATGGCACCAATATCAACGCTGTTTCTCAATTGTGTTTAAACCACGCAGTACATTTATGTGTAATTGAGACTCTTTATGAAAAAAATCATAATCCACATTATGGGGAAGAAAGTGAAGATAACAGTTCAGATTCTGACGAAAATGACTATGACTCTATATATTTTTTAGAAAAAAATGCAAACACAATTTTAAATCCTGATATTAATGGCATTATTTCTTAGTTACGCAAATGCATCAAGGCCTTTAATCGGTCAAATGAAAAGCAGAAACTTCTTCAAGTTTATCTAAAAAAACAAGAAAAAAAGGAGTTACGTCTTTTTCTCGATGTTAAACACAGGTGGAACTCCATGACACAGATGATTTCAAAGTTTTTAAAAATTTATAACTGCATTAATCACACCTTAATTGACTTAGGACTTGAAACATTTACGAAATAAGAAAACGAAATAAGCGCTTTATGTGACTTAAATAACTTACTGAAACCTCTCGAAGTTGCTGTTAATGAACTATCAAAAGACAGTATTAATTTAATTGAAGCGGAATTTGAAAACACCAATTTTTAATAAATAAATATTCTAAAATTTAGTCTGTATACTCAAAAAACTGCTCAGCAGTATAAAAGTAAGATTAAACGAAAGGTATTTAAAACCGTTAACAACATTAATGATCTACTTAAGTACTGGTTACGTTCCAGAAAGTGATGACTTTTTTAAATACTCTTCGAAATCAATAACTTGATTGATTTTGCAACAAATATTTACAACAAACTTTTTTATGAAATCGAAGTAAATGATTCGGACTCGGACGAGAACGGCGACTATGGCGAAGAGAACAATAAAGAAAATTTGGTTGCGGAACTTTCTGCTACGTTAAAAACAATTCAAGCTCCCTCTATTTTTTTAAAAAGAAATAACCTAAATTCCTTAATTGAAGACTTTAAGCTTTTTGTAAAATTTAATAAAAGAACTGAAAAATTAGATAATTTGTTTAAGGCATTGTTGACAATATGTCCCACATCCACTATAAGTGAACGTGTTTTTTCAGTCTGTTTATTTAAAGTAAAAAATTTTTTAATTGAAAAAACCGGTTTTTCCGGTTTTACCGGTTTTTTCTGACCGAATAATTCGAAAACCGATTTTGTACAAATTGTACTATTCGAGACCGGTTTTTTAATAATGACGAATATTTGCATACCGTAATAGTGCCTTATCGTGGTGCAAAATCCACTGTTTTTCTTTTCACAACTCTGGCCTTTTTCTTTAAATTTGCTCTCTCAAACGTCACTTAACACTATAGATTATCTATATCTTAATACGAAAGGAAACAAATTATGGTACCATCATAAAAAAATATTCTCATTAACCTTATATCGATGGAAAGGTTATATAGAGTAAATTTGAAGAATATAATTTTGATGTTGTCCTTAAGATAAGTAACACTAAGAGAATTTAAAAAACATTTTTTTCCAATGGGATAATGAGAAACAACAACAACAAAATGGATTTATGGATATTGGTTTGTTGACACTATCGGAGCGTGATGTTTTTGATTCTTTAATTGCTATGAAATCAACTGTAAAAGTCGACATAGATGGTATTTCCTCTATTATGCTCAAAAATTGTGCACTAGGCTTATCTGCGCCCCTTTGTAAGATTTTTAATGAATCTTTATTAACTGGTTCCTTCATTCAATGTTGGAAAATTGCCTCATTTACTCCGATTTTTAAAAGTGGTGGTAAGAATGATGTGTCGAGTTATCGTCCTGTCTCTAAACTCTCCAATGTTTCTAAATTATTTGAAAGTTAAGTAAAGGGAAAACTATTCTTCCTGGTTAAACGCCACATTTGTCCTCAGTAACATGGTTTTGTTGCTGGTCGATCGACAGTGACAAACTTAGCTTTGTTTACTGAATTTTGTATTTCGTCTATTACGCATGGTAATAAAGTTGATGTAATTTGCACGGACTTTTCTAAGGCTTTTGACAAAGTGTCCCACAAAGTTTTGGTTGCTAAACTTGCAAAAATGGGGTGTCATTCAATATTTTTAGAATGGATAAAATCATACTTAGATGCGCGACCATGCGTTGTGTCTATAAATAATGTCAAATCTTATAAGTTCATCGCTACCTCTGGTGTTCCACAAGGAAGCATTCTTGGGCCTTTGTTTTTTTATATTATTCACTAGCTGAAACCCGGTGCGTTGCTGCCACTCTCCCTATTCAAACGCCCATAAAATGTTATCAGTTAAACAGCATGTCTAAATTGAGGTCAAATACTGAATTCTGAGACTGTGCGACCTATAGCCACAAAGCTATTCGATATAACAAATTTGGGTTGTATAGGAAGTGCCACTCTCTCTTCATCACCGCTAATAGAATGTAATCAATTAAACTGGATGTCTACATGGAGGTCGAATACCGAATTCCAAAACTGTGCGACATATAACTCCAAAACTATTCGATAGCACAAATTTTGATTGTATGGGAGGTGCCACTCTCCTTTTCCCTACGCCCATAAAATTTTAGCAATGAAACTGCATGAGTACATTGAGGTCGAATACTGAATTTTGAGGCTGAGTTACCTATAACTCCAAATCTATTCGATATCGCAAATTTGGGTTAAATTGGAGGTGTCACGCCCCCCCGACAAACTCTAAAAAATTTTATCAGTAAATCTGCAAGCGTAAATTTTGGTCGAATACTGAGTTCCGACGCTGTGTGACCTTGAACTACAAAGCTATTCGATACCACAAATTTTCGTTGTATGGAAGGTGCCACTCCCCCTTGATCAACGCTCATAAAATGTAATCAATGAAACTGCATGTGTACATTGAGGTCCAATACTGAATTCCAAAGCTGTGAGACCTATAACCCCAATGCTATTTGATATCTCTAATTTGGGTTAAATAGGAGGTTTCACGCCCCCTTGTCGTACGCCCATAAAATGTAATTAATGAAACTGCATGTATAAATTGGGGCCGAATACTGAATTCTGACGCTGATATTCAATATCGCAAATTTACGTTAAATGGGAGGTGCCACGCCCCTCTTACCAATGAACATAGATTTAGTCAATGAAACTGCATGTGTATATTGAGGTCGAATACTGAATTTCGGCGTTGTACGACTTATAACTCTAAAACTATTTGATAGCACAAAGTTGGGTTGTATGGGAAGTGCCACTCCCCTTTGCCCTACGACGACAAAATGTAAGTATTGAAAATGCATGTATAAATTTAGGTCGAATACCGAATTCTTACGCTGTCAACCTATAACTTCAAAGCAATACGATATCGCAAATTTGGGTTGTAAGGGAGATGTCACGCCTCCCTGTCCAACGCCCATAAAATAAAACCATTGAAACTGCATGTGTAAATTGAGGTCAAAAACTGAATTCCAAAGATGAATTCCTATAACTTCAAAGCTATTCGATATCACAAATTTGGGTTGTATCGGAGGTGCCCCTCCCCCTTGTCCACTCCCATAAAATTTCATCACAGAAACGGTACGTCTAAATTGTGGTCGAATACCGAATTTCTAAGCTGTGCGACCCATAACTCTAACTAAAGCTATTCGATAACAACAATTTTTTATTTATATGTGGGAGGTAAAAGGGGGTGTGGCATTGCCCCTTAAACCATCTCGTACTCAAAGCAAAGCGTACTTACAAAATTTGAGCTCAATCGGACCAATGGTTTCGAAGTATTTTGATATTTTCTTTAAAGTAGGCGTAGATTAATTGTGACCACGCCCATTTTTTCAAAGTTAATTATAGTTATCATACGAACTTATTTACCAAATTTTAATTTCATACGCCCAAAACCGTCTTAAATACAGCATTTTTATTGATTTGTGGGCGACAAAAGGGGGTGTGGTACAAAACCTGCAAAGATACACACATGCAATTTCTTATGTGCACCCTCCACACAGACCCCAATCACCCCTGAAAATTTCATTGAAATCGGGCAAGCCGTCTAGGAAGAGTATGCGAACAGGAAGTTTTGCCTCTTAATTTTATATATATAGATATCAAAACAGTGGGCGCAAAAGTGGGCGTGGTCAATTTTTCTTTCAGTAAACACTTAAATTGGATTACTACGAACATTTGAAAAAAAAATTATCCAAATCGGTCCAGCCGTTTTCCGATTTTAGATAAATTGAAAAAAGTTGGCGCAAAAGTGGGCGTGGTCAATTTTTCTTTCCGACAAAACTTAAATTGGATTACTATGAACATTAAAAAAAAAATTATCCAAATCGGTCCAGCCGTTTTCCGATTTTAGATAAATCAAAAAAGTGGGCGCAAAGTGGGCGTGGTCAATTTTTCTTTCCGTAAAAACCTAAGTTGGACTATTACGAACATTTAAAAAAAAATTATCCAAATCGGTTCAGCCGTTCTCAACTGATGCAATTACCAACGAACGACATTTGATTTTTATTTATTTTTATTCATAAATAGCATAAGCAAATGTTTCAAAAATTCAAGTTTCCTACTATATGCTGATGACCAAAAATTTTATAAGCGAATCTGCGATTTTACCGATATTGCTCTCCTGCAATCTGACCTTGAAAATGTTTTTAACTGGTGCATAATTAATGGTTTACCATTAAATCTCAGTAAGTGTTGTCATATGAGTATTTCTAAGGCGACAATCGTCGTTAATTCCGAGCATATTCTTTTAGACTCACCCTTATAACTGGTAGATACTATTCGCGATCTAGGCGTGATTTTTGATGTGAAGCTCACATTCATTGACCATATCAGCTTTATTGTTCCAAAAGCTTACTCCATCCTAGCGTTCTTACGTAGGAACAGTTCTGAGTTTTCTGACCCTCAAACGCTAAAATTTTTGTATAACACTTTTGTTAGGTCAAGGCTAGAGTATGCCTCGTTTATATGGAATCCTTGCTATGCCACTCATTCATTTCGCTTGGAAAGAATTCAAAAATCTTTAACGAGACATATTTTACGCTGCTTAAATTGCATAGACTTTATGCCCTCGTATAATGTGCGTTGCATGCTGTTAGGACTAAAGTCTTTAGAAAGTAGAAGAAAGATTCAATCTATGGTCTTTATATATGGTATTTTATCCGGTAATATCGATTGTTCGTCTCTATTGGAGCTTATTAAGTTTAATGTACCTTCAAGACAGTTGCGGCATTTTAAGATATTTGCTATAAAAAATCATAGAACAAACTATGCAAAAAATGCGCCTTTATCAAGAGCTTTGTCATTATTTAATGAATTAGCAGTAAATAGTAGTTTTGATTTCACTATTACCAAAGATGCTTTCAAAATCCATGTAAATAGCTTATTTGTATCTTAGTTTTAATCATATAGTCTTATATTTGATTGTTAAATCTAGTCTGTAAGGAATTATTGTCCAAAGACTGAATAAAGAATAAAGAATAAAGAATAAAGAATAAAGAATAAAGAATAAAGAATAAAGAATAAAGAATAAAGAATAAAGAATAAAGAATAAAGAATAAAGAATAAAGAATAAAGAATAAAGAATAAAGAATAAAGAATAAAATACACAGATCTGTTGAACACCGTTGCTGTAGCATACACGAGATAGAATCAAATGCGAGAGTGACTCAGGCAGTTCAACAGAGCTGTGTGTGGCATTGTTGTTGTTGCTGTTTCTTAATTACTCTCTCATCGAACTAATAGCCTGAACTGAATGAACTTGCCGCCGGGTCAGCGTCAAAAAAAGCTACGATAAAAGGATGTTTACGAAAAACATTCTTTACACAGAATTGTTTAATAAATAAGTAAACAATAGAATTAGTATCATCTGTGATAATTGTGAAATTAAATTTACTGTCACGTTATGACGGACCATTCCAAGTCCTGGAGAGATTCGAAAAATATTTTGTCATTGAGCAGCACGGCAGAAAGACCTTCTGTCACTCCAACCGCCCTGAATTTTATAAAAGTAGAGAAAAGTGGGGAGTTTTGAAGCATGGCGGTTGCGAAGCATGGCCATAGAAGTCGCATAGACCCCTTACATTGGGCAATACTTGAAAGCAAGAGTTTGAGTTTGTGTGCAAATCGCGGTGAGCTTACGTTAATTTTCGGTGACGAAGGGGAAAGATAAAACTTGCTGTGTACTGGCAAGTTTTGTGTGTTCCTTTTGTTATTTTTGCAATTTTGGCGTTGAGCTTTATTTTATTTTTCGCATATGAAGGCGAGTTTGTTGTGTTGGGTTTTACTGCAATTTGTGTGAGAGTTATTTTGATAATCTTGTTTTTAAGAAAATAAGCAAAGAAGACATGAAATTGAATTCAACTATTTCCAACTGTATAAGCATTCGGAAAGTTTAAAAGGGAACGTCTAAAAACTTGCTTTCAAGTCTTGCGCCATATAAAACAGGTCATAGCAGTGGTTTTGATCGCTCTTACCTACTGGTAATATTTTTTCACCTAATATCCAAGTTTTGTACTAGCACTCGTCCCGATAGCACACTTTTTTCGTACCTCTCTAGACATGTGTTCAACATTTTGTTCGAAAATTTTTTAACGTTCGTGTTTGTGGCATTTTCATAAAAATTTTCAAGCGAATCGAAAAGGTATTTTCGAAAGGTATAGAAAGGAAAATATACACAAAATAATCAGCTATGATTCGGCTTTCGACGTTCAAAAGGATTTATACAAAAGGATTTATTATATAAACACATTCGATGTGTTACCGTTGCGATGGGAATTTTGAAATAGTAGCGAATGGGGATAAATAAAGCACAGCAAGTGGGAAGATGTGAAGCACGCCAAATATGAAAGATGTCAACCTGAAATCGTATTTTACATGAGTATTACGCATATAATTTGTTCGTTAGTTGGCAGAATATAAACAGCTGTTCCATATTTTTAATTTTATAAAATTGAAACGTATTAAGAAGTAAATTTAACGCATATTTAAAAAAATTTTAAATTTTCAGCAATTGTTACTTTCGAAAAGCAAAATCAGCTGTTATTTTACAACTATTACCAGGATAACGAAATTTAACAAAAAGTTGTGTTCACAGTTAACAAATTTACCGAACTAACAACTAACCAATTAGCAAACTAACGAGTCCGGTGTGAATACCACTAATGTTTATTACACAGTGACTCAAAAAACATATTTTGGCAAAATAATAGGATTCTGCAATATAGGTTCGATACTATGACCAGAGGTAAATAAAACCCTGTCTGGGTTTCGAGAGTTTGGCGAACGTTTTCTTTTTATGGGCGTTTTCTATATATTGTGGACCCTAGTTGTAATTTCACTATCACTAAAAATAATACCACTAGTTTTTTTAAAAAGCTCCATCAGACTTGGAGATATCGGCATTCATAAAATTATTTTTTTAATATTTTGTTTTTTATTCAAAAATTTTACGCTCTTTGGTCATAGCTTGAAGGGAATCCAAATTTTTCCTATTCTTGATTCAAAAAAAATTGTATCCAAGAAGATAACAACAACTCTTGTGAACATATTGATGTGATCTGAACGTGTCTACGCTACTTAAAAAGCTCAAAAAATTTCCCAACCATAACTTCTAAGCTTAGCACATTTTTAACCCATTACATTTGGTTAATTTGTAGTCGAAGGGATGGTAAAATAGTCTTGTGAGCATACTTATGTGGTTTGAATGGGTCTATATTACTCTAAAAGCTCAAAAACATTCTTTTTTTGTTTATAATATTTACATAAGTGATAACACTTAACACTCAGATAAAAAGTTCTGTACACGGCATCCAACTATTATAGATTTGGGGTCTCTACTAGTCTCTTAACATTAACATACTATAAATGTCAGATCGATCTGTCAACGAGAAGTGACGTTACAGTGTTCTAAATTAAACACCTTTTGGTGTTATTATAAAAATGGATAAAGAAGAATTTTGTACCTTGATTCAGCATTACTTTTTGCGTAACAAAACTGCGAAAGAAGCAAAAAAAAAACACGATTTATGTGAATTTTATTTATATATTATGGTGAATCTTTTCCGTCATATTCCACAGTAAAATACTGGATTGCTAAGTTCGAAAAAGGTCGAATCAGCACAAAAGATGAACACGCCAGGAGAGCACCAAAAACTGTGACCACTTCAGAATGTTTTGGAAAAATCCATGATTTCGTATTGTACAATCCGAAAGTGAAAGTGCGTGAGATAGCTATAGCTATAGGCATATCAAATTGTTTTCAATTTTACATGAACATTTGGGCTTAAAAAATCTGACTACAAGATGGGTGCACCGTTCGTTAACGATCAATCAGGAACGTGTTCACACTTCCCAACAATGTTTGGATATGTCTAAACAAAATCCGACTGATTTTTAACTAAAAATAGTGACCATGGATGAAACATGGACTTACCACTATACACCAGAAACTAAGAAATCAGCAAAAGAGTCGATAGGTCCCAGTGGAAGTGTACCAAAGCGAGCGAAGACTCGACAATCGGCCGGAAAGGTGTTGGCGTCTGTTTTTTGGGATTCAAGTGGCGTTTTGTTCATCGTATTACTGCAAATTATTTGACTGATAGAAGAAAAAAAGAATATTTTTCGCACGACAGTGCTTCAGCTCACAAATTGATCGAAACCAAGGTCAAATTGCACGAGTTACGCTTCGAACTGCTTCCTCATTATTCATTTTTTCATATTTGGCTGCCAGCGACTATTATCTGTTTCCAAACTTAAAAGCCTATCCAAACAAAGCAATACATTGTAACAGTAGATCATAAGCTTTAGGGCAAAGTGCATCAAGAGAATGACATATCACCATACATCTAGAGAGCGACATATGACAATATATATGTGACTACCACTACAGATATCTTCTGAATAGCACCATCAATTAGTATTATATAGAATAAAATATATAATGTGTAATTTGTTTATTTATTATACCAAAAACATTGATTAGTTTGCACATAATAATTTCAGATGAGAATATTTTCTTGTTTCATACTTTTTAGAGCGTGCTTTTTAGTAATCGGGTTTCAAATTTTTGAACTAATTTTTAACTTAAATTATTTAGAGGATATAATTTTTACTTAATCAAAAGTAATAATTGCTAATAAATTGTTTGATGGTGAAATTATAAACAAATATGTTTATTATGTCACTAAAAATTTTATTTTCATGACTTTATGACCAATGGAGGGTGCCCCATTCAGTTTAATGTGACATCACATAGCTTATGACCAGCTGACGAAAAAAACGCTTCCAACGATGCCTAATTTGCCAAAATATTCATTTTTTTTCTGACGTTACATAGCCTATCACAAGCGGATGATCAAAACCCTTCCAACGATACCTCATCTATCAAATAATTATAAGTAGTTAACTGTTTATTTGACTTTTTGTTAAGTCACATAACATATCACCAGCGGACGATGAAAACATTTTCAACGATACCTCATTTGTCAAATTATGATAAGTAGTTTAGAAGTTAGAGTTTATTTGACTGGCTGTCCTCTAGAGGGCGCTATATTCAATTTTTTTGTGACGTCACATATTTTATCACCAGCGGACGATCAAAACGCTTCCAACGATACCTCATTTAGCTTTCGTGATCTACAAATCATTTCAAATAGTTCTGCCTAATTTTTTTTATACTCTTAGCTATACCAAAATCTTAACATTTTTTTTTTCTTAACGTAAAAATGCATATGGCTTTATTTTATAAAACGCACGCAGTCATTTGCGTAACATTTTTTCTATCCGACAAAGTATTTTAAAGGAAATTTTCGATGAGAGATAGAGAGGGGTTGTTCTAATTCGTATGGAAGTCACATGGAAATGGAATTACCAGACAAAAAATCCCAAGTGAGGTGATTACGTGTGTTTAAGGCCATTAATTTTTCTTAAAATAAATAGATAAAGTTTTAATATGTGGCATTTCTACATTAACCCATTAAACGCCACTGTACTCATTTGAGTACAGAAAAATATTTTTAATTTTTAAAGTTTTCTTTGTTGTTAAGCATTAGTGAATTTTTTTTGGTAATTGCCAATCGTTAAGCGGGTCAATTCCATTTGTTTCTTATCTTTTTTTTTAAATATGTTTTCTTAAAACAACAATAAAAAAAGTAAAAATATAAAAAAACATTTTTTTGCTATTTTAGTTTGTTTTCTATTGTAAAATAAACATTTTTTGGACTTTTCACTTTTACTTTTCATTTGGCTGTTAATGGGTTAATAAAGAAAATTTTTTTATAATAAATTTACAAAATTCTTTTTGATTTGGGACCATAAATTATTGACTTTTGTTTGATAAACCAAATTTTTTTAAAATACAACATTTTTGATTTTGCATCTTTGTCCCTATTCAACGCAGTGCTGTTTGGTGCGCTAACTCTTTGCTAAAATAAACTCGCAAAAGAAAATTGTCCTTAAATTTGTCTTTAAATTACACTGGCATTTAATTAATAACAACAATACTAGTTCAATTGATTCTAGTAAAAACCTATATTAAATTCTATTATAGTTAAAAAAAAACTAGTAACACTAATCAAATCATATTAATTATCTTTACCTATAATTTCAACAGATGAGTTTAACTAGTACTGGTATTTTTTCAGCTACTAAATTTCCTAGTATTTTAACAAGTTGACACACTGCAGGGTCTAGAAGGTATAGTAAGTGGAAACCATTATCGTACATCACTCAGCTGGCAGCTCCATTAACAATAAAATTATATACAAAAGAGATAGAAGATTACTTAGAAGCTCTAAATATAGAGACTCAAAACATGTCTAGTAATATTTTATGCTATATGCATATATAATATACTTATTTGTTAAAGCAAAGTCCGTTAAGAAAGTAAAGCCGAAGTGATTTATTAAAACAGTGACAAGATTAAGTAAAGATTAGTTGAAGCGACAGAAATTCAATTAGTAGAATGTATTTTGCTTAAGCTAAGAATTTATTATAAGCTTTTAACATAATCAAGATATGACATAAATCAAAGAACAGTAAAATGTTAAGAAGAACACACAAATAATTTAGAATCATTTCGCTCATTCATTAAATAAATTCACAAGCAGTGAAATTAAATTAAATTTTGGAATTTAATTTTATGCAACTAATGTATTTCATTTAACCCACAGTTCGGTTTTCTGTCTTATAATCAATGCACTAAAATTCATCTGACTGTGGAACGTCATAAATAACTTTATGCATTTGGCAACTTTTGCAAATTGCATTTTTATTATCTTCAGCAGTCGTCAAAATGCATATTTTCTGCACAATATTCCTTAAGCTATATCCGTTTTTTTATCGTTTTGAGCAGCTGCCTGCTAAAATCAATTGTGATTAAATTAAAACTTGAAAACACTGTGCGACAAATTGTAGCTTTTGTTAAAATTGACTGAAGATATTTTATTTGTTTAACTCATAAAACATATTCACCAAAAAATTTTCCTGGACTAACTTCATTAAGGGTCTTTTTTTAAGGTCAAAGCTTATGATTTATTCTCACATTCAATATTCCCTATCTTCTAAATAAATTTTGGCAGAAAACCTTCAGAAAAATCCTTGGTCTATGAAATTGGTCTTCATTGTTTCCCCCTAAATTTATGCTATGGGAAAAAATACTCCCTTAATGAACGTGTTTTTAAGAAAGAATTCCGCTGTGATTCGCTAGTTTTAAGTCATTAGAAAGAGTCGGATATATTCGATAAGTGACTTTAGGAATGCCGTATTTAAAAAAAATAGATTCGAGATTATTTTTTATAATAGTCTATACTCCACATCGACTTGCCGCTCTTTTCGTATCACGCCAGACATTTAAACCCAGCGGTCAGCAATTGTAATACCTGATTAAATCTGGTGTGAAATAAGATCTATTTTGCTTTGAAAATTCGGGAATAATGTCATTACTGATTTTAGAGTAAGCATTTCCATTCAAGATTTTTGAAAATTTCCCTGAATTGTCCAATCTGTGAACATTTTGTTTTTTTTTTTCGATCTCAGACCGGAAGATGCCCCTGAGTTTAGAAGCGAAGGTGTAATGCTGCCAAACGTTTATGAGTGCTTCCAGTTAGCCAAACCCTGAATTTGCTTCATGTTCACACCTGAACGATGGCTGAGATTAGAAGCGAAATGATAATGGCACCAAATAACTTTGGGAAATTAAAATAAAAATCTGACAATGCGAAGTAATCGACGCATATTTTTTCATTCTTAAAAATTTAAAATAGGAGCACATTAAAAAATATTAAAAAAATATTTTCATGCGAAATTCATAAATGAAAATAATATTCTATATACTATGTATGCATATTATATTATAGTATTATATATATATATAATAGATGACTTTAAAATGAAAAATAGGCTTACTTGCTTTTTCGTTTGAATATTCACTATAGAGTATTCACTACCTGATAGAAGCCCTGATTTTTTAGCGTTCCCTGAGGCTTGAATTTTTAGAGGAATTTTCTTGGGGATATTCAGGCCTGAGTTTACGTTATACGATATCAGGTGTTACGTAAGTATGACATCTTAATGGGAAAGGAAATCAAGTGGTGCGTTGAAAACTCTGGCCTTACCATTACCCCACAGGCCTTAGGGAATGTATTGTTTCAGGCCTATTTTAACCGCTGGGAGTTTGTTGGTTCATTCTTTTTCAATTCTTAGCATGCACCTTTTTCTCTTACCCACATTAAATAATTGAAGAATGGACGCTAATTTAGTGCGAACGTTTATAGATTTTGTTTAAAATTAATTTTTTATTTTAAAACCAATTTTTTATTTTATAATTTTTTATTCGAACAATTCTCTTTGAACAAATTTTTAATACTGAAATTTTCAAAATGAAAATTTCTGAAATTATAATAACTGAATACAATTCAAAATTTTTTTTTATAACAAGTGTTTTATAGGCAAGTGTAAGTATAATACGTTATTAATGAAACTAAAGGTAAGTACAATATAACAAAAGGTAAGTATTAATGTAACAAACAGGTGTAATAGAGCACCACATTATAATGTGGTGCTCTATTACATCACCACATAGAGTAAATCTCTACAGCCTATTTTACCTGTTTGTTACATTAATACTTACCTTTTGTTACATTGTACTTACCTTTAGTTACATTAATACTTACCTCTTTGTTATATTGTACTTACCTTTAGTTTCATTAATAACGTATTATACTTACACTTGCCTATAAAACACTTGTTATAAAAAAACATTTTGAATTGTATTCTGTTATTATAATTTCAGAAATTTTCATTTTGATAATTTCAGTATTAAAAATTTGTTCAAAGAAAATTGTTCGAATAAAAAATTATAAAATAAAAAATTGGTTTTAAAATAAAAAAATAATTTTAAACAAAATCTATAAACGTTCGCACTAAAACTGGAAGTACAATATAACAAAGAGGTAAGTATTAATGTAACTAAAGGTAAGTACAATATAACAAAAGGTAAGTATTAATGTAACAAACAGGTAAAATAGGCTGTAGAGATTTACTCTATGTGGTGATGTAATAGAGCACCACACTAAGTCCTCTTTTGTTTGCTTCAATTAATTCTTTATTTAAACAAAGCCGAAACTATACAAACACACGTGCAACAATTCACTGGCTCAAACATTCTGATAATTTTTATAAAAACACTGAAATTCGGCTTATTACTGACTTGATTTGTGAGCACGTTTCTGATTTATTTCTAAATGGAAGCATAACAAGCATTTCCGTTTCCGCTTGTAAGCTTATCCAACATTTTGTAATGTCCTCAATTGTTTTCCTTTTAAAGCATTTGCCAAACAACTAACTAGCTGATATGTTAACGGAAACTTCTCTGCTTTCCTCTTATGAGCTTCATGAAATAAACATTGTTATCTTAACTCGTTCGTTCACAAAAAAAAAATAAAAACAGATATGTTGGATTCCTTGAAATTGTCCCAACGAAACTTTAAAATGTCCATACTTAGAGTAAGCTGCCTGATGAAACAAAGATTATCGGACAAATTTTATTGTGAAATTTATGTCGCATGTTTACCCGAACAATGAACTCGTAACACTTTTTTTATATATGATTTTTTAGTGTTTTTGTGCACTTTGTCGAACACATTTTACTTTTATTGCTTAATTCGGGTTGATTTTGTTTGCACATAAAAACATATCTAAAATTACAACATTGCCATTTACTTAGATGAGGACGTCGACATTGAAAACTTTTTAAGGCAAATTGGATAACTTTAATCGTGTCGAAATTAACAGAAATTCTTTCGGTAATTTGCTGAAGCAACTCTTAGGAATTCAACTCTTACGGATCTAGATTTCGAGTAGTGCAAAGTTTACGATATACAAAAATGTTCAACTTTTTCCAAAAATCAAAGTTTTCGATCAGCGAGGTCTTTGCGAATAACCGCACAAGTAAAAATCGCTCAAACGACTGAAATTCATTGGGCGATTGTACATTAGAGTGGACATTTTTTTTTTTTTTTAATAACATGTTATTCGCCCCTTAATTTTTTTCTTTTGGGCACAAATAACATATTTCCAAAACTGTAGACTGTTTGGTCAACGTTAAGGCGTGGCACATGCGCCCTCAAGTTGACAAGAAGGGATTTTGCACAATTTAATAAGAAAAAAGTTATAACTTCATTATTATTTATCAAAATTTATGTTAAGTATCGATATTATATTTAATTTTGACTATTATTTTAATGCATGCCCCTAAAAAGGCGTGGCACCTTATATAATTTAAGTAATATATACGAAAATATGTAGTTTTTGCTTCAAAATATGATGGAATCTTACATATGTATGTAAAATTTATTTCCTAAAAGTCATTAAATAAATGCCGGCAAGTTAAAATAAAACACAAATTGATTAGTGTTCCATGAGATCTGATTTATTAATACCTTTATAGTTTTTTCGATAATCAGTTACAATTTGTAAGATAAATTGTTTTTCTTCTTCATTTTTTGATAATGAATTATTATATTCTTCCATTAATTTAACATTTCGTTCGGCAGTATCGTTAACTACCCTCATTTTACTGACGATATTTACGCCCTGTATATAGCTTGGCTCGTTCTGCCATTGGGAGGGTTCTTTTTGGAAAAAATCGGTTGCAATCGAAAAACGTTCAAAGAAGTGAAGTGTATTTTTGGTTACGAAGTCCTCAATTGATTTTGATTGTAAGTCCTGTATATCAGTAATCAGCCGCTTGCTCTCATTTTCTGACTCTACACGAAGTCTCTTTATCATACGAGTTTTTGTTTCAGAAGTAATGGTTTCATCAAAAAACGAAAAACCTACTGTTTCTGCTGCTAAATACCATAAATGGTTACGGAATTTTCCCAAAGTTGTATTGCTTACGTTTTCGTTGACATTTTTGTAGGCGAAAAGAGATTTAATAAAAAGAAGGTCTTGATTAGGCGCTTTGGCAGCTATTGGCGCTTCTTTCCAGACTTTTACATAAATTTTCACAATAAATAAACAAGCATCGCGTATGGCGTCTATTTCATCTGACGACATGACAAACTCTTCTCTGAATAAAAACATTTTTAATGAATAAATCGCCTTGGCCATCCAGCGAGCGTGATGACATGCTCCTGGTGACTTGAATTTATAATTCCTTTCGTGCTCCCCAAGAAATATTAGGCTTAATTCCAGAAGCTCCTTATAATCAGCCCTAGGCTGTTTTATTTTTAAATATTGGCGGAAAAACGTGGCTAGATCTTCTAATTCGAAAACGCTAATATGCTGACTTACCTTCTCGTCATCAACTCCAAATTTAAAATTTTCTTGGTTTATCATCGCCCAGGACCCTTTAAACTTTTGGAAAATTGACAAAGTTGGTCCACTTGAAGACAAATTTCTTTTTTCAAATACGCTCTTTAATACAATTTCGTAGATGTGGTGACGACAGGGCAAGTACAAAAGATCTTTTCCTAATTCCTGTTCCAATATCACGCAAGCACCTTGAAGTCTTCCCGTGTTTGTTGCTGTTGTATCAAAACACAGGGCCTGAACTTTGTCTGTCAAATTCCACTCTTTTAATAATTGGATTATTGCTTCAGCCTGTTGCCTTCCTGTACCAGCCTGTAATGCAGGAACTCCAAGTAGATGCTCTGTCTCTGTAGATGTAATAACAACTGGCAATCTGTCTACTTTTTCCTTTCCAGTTAATGATGGTAACAGCTTTCCATCCCAATGTACTGTAATGGTTTGCGGTAAAATGTTTTGAAATTTTTCCTTTAAATTTATAGCTGTTTCAGATCGAATTTTTTTACGGCAATTTCGAATTGTACTTTTACTTATTGCTAACTGACTTAAATCATGGCCCAATGCTTCAGCAGTGCCTATGATAATTCGAACAGCATCTCTGTCGCTAACTTTACACTTGTCCAGAGTCGCAACAAGCTTGGGTGTTATAAAGTTTTTCATTTTACGTTTCTTTCCCACATTTCCAGTAGATGTTTGTTGAAAATTGTCTTGAAGCTCATCACTGCAACCAAATTTTGAGATTGCTCCTGGTGATACTTTTCTTGCCTTATCAGTTCTCTTTCTTCACGCATATTTCTTCTTTTCTCTCTTTCAAAAAGTGCTCGATCGCTTCCAATCATACCACCTGGTCTGCCTTTTTTCCGTTGATTAAGTAGAAATAGTCTATCTTCGATTTGAATAATACTTAACGCATCACCATGAGCGATATCAAACAAATCGTCTAATTCTTCCACAAAATCGTGCTCACGTTTCTCCTGTAGAGCTGTACGGCGCTTACAAGTTTTCTGAAGTGTCTTCCACTGATGATATAGAGCTTCCACTTTCTGAACGCTACGAATATTCTGGCTTTTGGGAATACGTGCTTTATCCCAGAGTACTTCTGCTTCTTTAATTACAAGATATGCACTTGGACGAAGATTGAGCTTAATTTTCCGCATATTGTAAAAAAGAACTTTCAATATTTGCCCTTTTGATGGTAACTTGCACCCAATGATTTGACTTTCGTCGTGCCCAAGCAGAAATAACTTTTCATTTGCTCTTGTTTCCATTGCTGTTTGAGTTACATTAATAATATTAAATATGTTATAATATTTTGAAAATATCGAGCACTTTGTTGTTTAAACTTACCAATTTTATAAACCTTATCTTTCAATCAAATCAAATTAATATTTTCACATTTGCATGTATAACAACACATTATCAACGCTCTTTTTTAGCTTAACAAAAGCACATGTGTACTAGATACCGTTATTCCAGTGTTGCTACTTCTATGTAAATATAAGTTTGCTTGATCGTTATTCCAGTGTTGCTACTTCTATGTAAATATAAGTTTGCTTGATCGCAACTAATTAGCACAGAGCTGCATTTGTTAGTAGCAGTAGCAATTTGCCGGCATTTATTTAATGACTTTTAGGAAATAAATTTTACATACATATGTAAGATTCCATCATATTTTGATATTTTGATATATATTACTTAAATTATATAAGGTGCCACGCCATTTTAGGGGCATGCATTAAAATAATAGTCAAGATTAAATATAATATCGATACTTAACATAAATTTTGATAAATAATAATGAAGTTATAACTTTTTTCTTATTAAATTGTGCAAAATCCCTTCTTGTCAACTTGAGGGCGCATGTGCCACGCCTTAACGTTGACCAAACAGTCTACAGTTTTGGAAATATGTTATTTGTGCCCAAAAGAAAAAAATTAGGGGGCGAACCACCTCCTACAAAAAACAAAAATAATTCCATATAAAAATTGTCCACTCTATTGTACATTATGGTTTGAGCAGTAGTGCACAAGTAAATTTTGGGCGGTTATTTTTAAGGAATTTTTGTTCAAATTTCAGAAAATGAACAACCATCCAACGTTAATGTTAGACGATTGTTTATATTGGAGGCGGTTGTTTATATTGTTTATATTGGAGACGATTGTTGATATCGTTTTGTTTTATATCGATTGCTTTATCGATTTTTTATATTGGCAGGATTCTTGTCGGCCGGAATTTTCTCCGAGCACCAAGTTTCAACGGGATTTTTATCGCCCAAATGCAAACGCACAATTTATTGCTTTTGGTTTAATTATATTTTGATTCGTTAAAATTCCAAAGTTATACAAAAAGATTTTAAGATTATTTTACAAATAATTTCAAAGAATGATGAAAATAAATTTCTTTTTAGCATGAAAATTAGCGCATCAACTGCAAATAATGAAGTTTTAATTCTTAGGATGTTCAACAAAGCAAAGAAAAATTATTTTAGATCTTTTCTTGAAATGGCGCGTGATTAAAGCTTTTAACTTTGACGTTTTGTTTATGAAACAGTTTTAAATGAAACATCGCAGACAATGGCGGTAACAATTCTTGTGTAGAAAAATTAAAAAATTAAAAATAAATAAAAATCATTTTTCGATAGTGTTAATATTCAAGAATATCTCCTTAAAATGATTTTTCAAAATTAGTTAGCCTGCCTGAACTTTGTTACCCTGCCTGTCAGTTAGCCTGCCTGAAACTTAACTTAAAAACTTTAAACGCATGGAAAAGTCTAGAAACTACTTTTTCCAACACGTTTGACATGATATCTCAAGTTCTAATAAACCGCTTAACTTAAAATTTGGTGTGTTCCTTTTTTATAACCCTCTATGGCCCAAACTAATTGAAAAAAAAAATAATTACCTGCCTTCATTTTTGCTTCACTTAGCCGTGGAAAAGTTACTTTAAGATGATGAAAAGCTTCGCTTTGTACATCCAACTTCTTTACGAATTGCTTCATATAGCCCAGCTTCAAGTGCAGTGGTGGCAAAATTATATTTTCAGAATTCACTAAAGAGATGTCTAGGAGATTTTCTCTACCAATTTGAGGTAACGCACGTGGTGGCCATTCTTTTCGTTGATACGAATTTGGTGCTCGGCTGTCCCGTTCACAAAAATAACATGGATACTTCGTGTTTCCTTGCATGCCGAAGAGAATAGTCAACACTTTTAGATCTTCAACAATTTTCCATTTGTATGTTGCGTAGTTACTGTCGTATTGTCGTTCTGCAGATTTGGATCCTGATGGAAGGAATTGTTGTGGGTCCTCGTATTCATATTCATCAGCATCACAATTAGACGAGCTCATCACAAAGTGGCTATCACTTGCGGCGATCTGTTTTGTTACGATTGAAACATCAGCGTACTTTATAGCCGTGCGCGTCTTAAAGAGCCAGATAAATTGGTTTGGCAAAATTAGCAATCATGTTGCTTATGATAAGGCTGATGATGCCAAGTCATGGGCACAGAAAAGGGCAAATTCAATGACGAATTGTCTTTCGCTTTGTTTAGTAATGTATAATGCTACCAACTCATGTTATTAAAAAATAAGTATATTTGCTACTTAGAACACTGAAAATTAAGTATTTGTAAGTATAATTTTTAAAAATAAGTATAAGTAAGTATATCACCTTTGAAAAAAATTTTAATATTTTCTAGATATTATTTACTAATTTAAGAACCAATAGAACCCACAATATTCCGTAAGTGTTGTCACGCCCTCTTTTTGTTCTTCTCGAAAAGTTTTGTGTAGACAATCTAACTAAAACCAAAATTCTTCAAATAAAAAAATTAATTTAGCATATTTGCAGTTCATATACCCAGAGAACCAAAAATATCTTTTTTTAATTCCTTTATGAACTTTTTCTGGTAGAAAAACTCATTTTCGACACTCATAAATGAACCCTTTTGGACACATTCGTCGGACTAAAATGCCTCTCAAAAGCAAACCTTTTTCTTTAGAAGGGAGTTAATAAAAGAATCATCAAATATCAATTTTTTTTTTTCGGAAACGAGTTGAAAAAACCTATTGAAAAGTTATTTTTCGGCACTTATACATTAACAATTTTTAACTTTAACTCATTCGGCGGTCTGAATTGCCTCTTAAAAACGAACCCTTTTTTCGAAAATGAGTTAAAAAACGAATTATAGAAATGCACTTTTTAATAATTAACATTTTGTTACGGAATAAATTTTCACGAATTTAATCTTCTTTAGCAAGAATATTGATCACACAAATTAAAAAAAAAAAAATGAAAATTACTAAAAAAAGTCATTTTCGAAAACCTACTCAAAACTATCACTTTCCGCAAAACATTCGTATATGGTCCGGTGGGTATATTTCATATGTATAAAACAGTTTGAAAACAAACAAAAGCATAAAAAAGGTAAAAGTAATACATAATTACGGTTATTGATACGTTTTAACACAAAAACTTATCGTTTTTTGTTTTTTAAATCCCCTAGGTGGCACTGTGGTCGATTTAAAAAAAAAATTGTATCTATAAAGCGATAAAAATCGACCACAGTGCCACTTAGGGGATCTAAAAAAAAAAAATTCGGAAGACCACACAAACATGTGAATTTATATTCAAATGGTGGATGGCTTTTGTGGTTCAGCCGTGATGGTCAAAAACCTTGAATTTTGTGAATTTTTTTCTTTAGGATTTTTTACGATCAATTTTTGTTTAAAAGCGTGTAAATGTGTGACCGGTTTTAGGTTGAATCGGGTACGAGGATTTCATTTCTGGCATCAGTATTGTTTTAGCTTTTCTAAATGTTTATATACAAACATTTTTGGAAAGAAAAAATTCACAAGATAGGGTAAATTGCACCCCTATGTCCCCTATCGCCCAGGCAACATAACTTTTTTTACCTAAATACAAATCGACCCAGCCTAAAATGTATACAGAGATCAAAGCAAAGTTATCATTATTTGCCCTCACTGTCACTGAATTGACGTGACAACATTAACTGGTTTGTTTTCTTTTTGCTTGGAATCGTATTTGTTTTGGCTGGAAATGTTGTTTAATATGTCAAGTCTTGTCTTCAAAAATTTGTTAAATTCGATACAGCTGTATTCAAAATTATTTTTTACAAATAAAATTGATTCCAGTGTCTGTATTTTCAACGCTGTTGACTCCAATTTCCAAACTTTTTATGCTTTTGCAAGCAAAAGTTCGATCAGAGCTGAAAAGTAAGCATGAATAAGTATAAATCTTAAAAGTAAGTATACTTATAAGCATGGAATTTTTGTAAGTATATGAAGCTGAAAATAAGTATGATACTTACAAAGTAAGTATAGTTGGTAACATTACTAATGTACAACACTTGCAAATATAGAGCCGGAAAAGAACCAAAGCGAATGTCGGATGGCGCGCCTCTCTCGGAGAAATCCGCTGAGAACACGTCCAGAACAGGAGCGGTTGTCGGTTGTCGGATCACGGTTGCATTTCATATTGGGAATGATACAAATTATTTAATATTATGCAATGAATTTACATGAATGCAACACAGGCACAAAAACGGAATGTCAGATCATAGTTAAAACTAAGAAAATGACGTATCCAATCTTTAGCAAAAATATGGCAACATTAAAGTCAGTCAGAGAGAGATCTGCCACCCGTCAGAGAGAAATTAGAATAGATTCTACGCATTTCTACAGCGATTTCATTTTTTACGGCTGCATATATTTTCATGTATTTTGTAGCACGGCGAATCCGACAACCGACATCCGCTTTGGTTCTGTTCGGGCTCATATTCTGGTTCGTACCAGCGGCTAGTTTTGTAAGTACGATCATAACATTGTATGTTTCCACTACTGAAATATTACTTTGAAAATTACGCCTACGACTAATGTCTGTAAATAAACCACAAACATAGCAAAATTTATTTCGATTATCACACATTTTGAATTTAAATATCACACGATCTTAATCACCAAAATTGTGAGCGCTTCAATACTATACAGCTATGGTAGGTATAAATAGGTTTAGATGAATTTTACCTTCTAATTTCGCTCAAAGTTCGGTGAAGTTGCAAAAAACTGGAAAAATCGATATGTTTTAACATCTACCTCCCTCAATTTTTATTCGAGATAGCGATGTGATACATCGGTGCAAAGGTGTTATTTTTTTTCTTTTTAACGATGTTTTACAAACTATTGTAGGATGCATAGTTTAAGAAATATAACGGTAAGTATTTTAACCTTTATTCAAAATTCTGATGTGCACTACAAGTTTGTGGTATGCCACAATTTTACATTTAACTATATCTACAACCTACACTATGTCGAATCCCAGAAGTTTTTTGACTGTCACACCGTGTTATTATAGTTTGAGCAATATAGGTGCAGAGCAGCCTGCTTGCCTTTTATGTATTAAGATTGTGATCTGGTGCAACATAGCTTCAGTTAATACTTAATATTGAATAAACCAACCTACGCCACAAAGAGTTTTGGATCAGTGCGTAGCGTGTATAACTATGAATCGAGGGGTATGGGTGCGATTCTCACTGCGTACAAAGAAATATTTTTAATATTATATTTTCTTGTTGTAATAGATGCAAGTAAAAAAGGATACTTCTAAGACGGTTGTCGGAAAAACATCCAAAAAACGACGGAAAACGGTATCGGAAAAAAGTAACTTTTTGAGATTTTACTCAAGCAAGTCACAAAACGAGACGTAAAAAGCTTCACTTCAATAATTACATTTATGCATTTTATTTATTTGACTACCATAAAATGATTTTTTTAGCAGTAAACCAACGACTCAATCATGAATAGACGTTCTCCTGAACAACGTTTATTAATTGTGGAAACTTACTACTAAAACCAGTAATCAGTTCAGGTAGTCACCAAATTTCGGGCCAATTTTAAACTATTGGATATTCATCATTCAGCCAGAGTTCATAGAGCACGTAGTTTTGAGAATATTGCTGCAGCAGCAGAGAAAGTTCATGAAAACCGTGAACAATTGATTCGTCGCCGATCTCGAATTTTGTCAAAATTTTAAAATTAGACCCACAGAATGGATTATTTAAGAGCTAGTCATGGGCAACGTTTGAAAGAAATAATTTTCAAACATTGAGTTGTAGGAACCGAACTATTATTCCAAATAAAGATTTTCATCAATACCTCGATTTTATGTACTTTATTTAGAAAACAAAGTTGGATGCTCTTATTGGATCACCCTTTATATACTTAAAATTTTTGTAAAAGAATGTAAACAGATAGGAGAGCTTACATTTTATCACATATAAAAATATTTTGAGATATAGGGCAGAAATTTAAAATTTTTACAAGCATTTATGTCAAGTATTGCTCTGAACAGTGGTCTTTTTTTTAATTATACCATTCACATGAAAAATTGGGGCCAATCGAAAAAAATCATTACGATATTCGTATTACAAGAAAAATTTTACTATAAAAAATGCTATCGTCATTCTTTGTGTGAAAACCTTGTTTAGTAGTGCAATTTGACGATCAGCTGTTTGTAGCTCGAAATTCGTGCTCGAAGAATATTTTTCAAACATGCTTTGAAAATACTTGTCTACGTAATGAATTTACAAGTTGTGTTTTAAAATTGTAGCGAAACATGACAAAAGTAAGCTTTTTATAATAATACTTGTAGTAAGTTTACTTAAAAATTAATTTACAAGCGATTGGAAAATGCTTTCAAAGGTAATAGTTTCACAACTTTCACATTATAAAGGCATTTTCCAAGCATTGAAAACTACAATTGCAATAAAAAACGGGACAATTTTGACGTCAGTGGCTTGTATTCTTAAATGCTTAAAAAAAAAATTTTCAGATTTCTAAATTGATTATGAAAGCTTTTAGTTAAGATTTTAAAAACTGCTTTATTAATTTTACCTAATAATACGGAATCAGAACAAGAACGTTGTGGATTTACTTTTAAAAAAAACGCCACATCGAATTTATGTATTCCAAATCCTTTAAAACAGTTGTAAAAAGCTAGCAATAATACTTCTTCCAATTGTTTAATAATTGTTTTCAGAATATTGTAATAACACTTTTTCCCAAGTTTTTAAAAATAGTTGGCAAAAACTTACAATAATACTTATTTCAAATTATTTACCAACTGTTTTCAACAATAATTTTAAAATACTTTTTTCAATTGCAAAGTAAGTGTTATTTACAACACTTCTATCCAATAGAATAGTAAACGCTTGGAGTAATATTACAGCAAGGAATATTTTTCCAAGAGATACTTTTTGCTTATTCTACAATTACTTGAAAGGATTTAACAATAATTTTTACAAGCTTTTTGCAACACGATGCTTATGCTTGTAAGCTTACTACAAGATTGTTTGGCTTGTTTGGCTGGTAGGGCTATTTCATGTACATTTTAGATTATCTTGTATATTTTTGAAAAAATTTAGATTCTGGCAGATTTGTTTGGCTTATTGGAAAGTTCAAACTTGTTTCAAGTAATTTTAATAGAATAGAAAATGACATTTAGCTTGTTCTTCTGCTCTCTCGAGCTTAAGAAATGTGTAAAGAAACACCTTTAGTAACTTGAAGTTTCTTGAAACTAGAGATGGGCACGTGCAACATTTTTGAGGGACGGGCACGCACGAAAACGACGACCATTTACACGCACGAACACGAACACGAAATTGATTTTTCCTAGTTGTACGAAAACTCACGAAAAAGCACGATTTAAAACTATACAAAGTAGCAATGATAAACATATTTTTAAAAATTTATGTTTCAACTATATAATATTGGAATTATTATAACATTAGGATAAATTTTTTATAAGTTTTGTTAATTAGCTCAATTTTTATCACACTAACTTCTTCTGGATCATTGGTAATGAATAACATTAAATTTTTAAATGATATCTAAGTTGTAAAAAAGCTATCACAGTAGTTTAACTCTGTTTTTATTGCATGTAAAAAGATATATAAGTTGAACTGATTGTACGTATTAACAACTTAATATCTTTTTAGTGTATAACAGTTTATATTAAATGCTTTTTTGCTTATTAATTTATTTATTTATTTATACCAGAATTTATTGGACAAATAAGATTTCTCTTTTTAGTAAGTACAAACATTTAACCATTTTATATGCAAATAATAGCAATAAAAGCAAACATGATTGTTGTAGTTTAATAAAATTATAAATTTAGGATTACATATTATGATCAAAATAAAAGTATAAAGTATAAACATTTAAAATATAAATTAGCCAAACTTGGCAAGCTGAAAAAAAAGTTTAAAAGGAGGAAAGCAAAGTGAGAAATTGGAAACGGAGTATAGAAAAGAAGTTATTGAGAGATACTAAAATGCTGAAAGAGTTTTTTAATGTGTTTGCGTTGCCTGATGTTGTTATATTAGTGGGGAGAGCATTCCACAGATTTATCGCATGCACAAAGAAATGTCTGGAGGTTAATAAGTATTTCTGTACTTTTAATATTAGTTGCGCAGTTCTCTGAGTCTTGGCAAATCTTACTATTTCAAAAAGATAGTCTGGTTCCTTATTTCTTATTATAATAAATAGCAATAACAACGAGCGGAAATTTAAAAAGCTGTTTAACGAGCAACCCGTGATTTTATTTGTGAAGGCAGAGCTATGAGTTTGCCTATTGATGTTAAAAATAAATCTAGCACAACTATTAAAGGCAACATTTAGCTTCCGATTTGACTCCTGGTCCATGCTTGAAAAAAGTTCACAACTATACATCATTATGGGTAGAATGAAGAACTTAACAAGTCTAAGTTTAACATCTATAGTCTAAATTTAGCACAATAAGTCTTTGTTCTACTCGGTTTATTTGAGTTCTTCATGTAAAATTATTATTTAGGTATACTCCAAGATTTTTAAAATATTCAACATACTCTATTGGAGAATCATTAAGGTAAAGAGGAGGACATTCTTCATTTACTTTACGCCTATCTATAAGCATCGCTTGGGTTTTAGTTGGATTGAGACTCAATCCATTTTCGTGGGAAAACTTTTTTCAACTCCGCATTAATTTCACTTGAAACAGTAATTTTAGATGACTTTGGGAATATATTATACAGTTGAATGTCATCGACATATATGTGATGTTCATACGTAGTGAAACAATTAACAATGTCATTGATAAAAGTTGAAAATAGCAAAGTACCCAAAACGGAGCCCTGAGGCACACCAGATAAGACCTTTAGGTTTGACGAGCATTTATTATTTGAATAGACGTATTGTGTACGATTACTAAGGTATGAAGTCATCAAATTACACTGGGAGCTATGAAAGAAGAACTGAGCGCCAAGTTTTTGTACAAGCAGCTTATGGTCAATACAATCGAAGGCTTTCGAAAAATCTAAAAACACTATTAAACACAATATATCTTTATCTAAACCAGACCTTATGTCTTCACATACTTTAAGAAGCGCTGTAGTACAACTATGTTTCGCACGAAAGCCAGATTGGTGTTTTGTGATAAGCTTATTATGATAAAAATACGTTTTTAATTGATTGTTTAAAATAATTTCAAAGAATTTGCTAAGAAATGGAAAAATTGCTATAGGACGATATTCGGTAATATTAGATGATGTTGAATTTTGCAGTGGAAGAATTTTTGGTACTTTCCACAAAAAAGGAAATTTTGAGGTTGTTATTGTAGTATTAAAAATTGACGTTATATGACCAAGAATGGCAGATAAAATAATTTCAACAAATTCAGGATGAATTCCATCTGAGCTTATGGCTTTAGATTTAATTTTGAGAATAACTTCACCAACACTTATTGCGTCAACACACGACAATACAAAAGCACCATCAGCAGAGCTTCTAGGAACAGAGAAGTGTACGCTGTTGGTTGAACTAGCTGGCTGTATAAATTTTCTATTAAGATCATCCAGATTAACGCTATTTGGAATATTTTGCGATTCCTTAGAGAGCCCAGCTTGGCGTATGTTTTTCCAAAATGTGGAGCTCGAGCGACACCTAGCAAATTTACTTTCATAAAAAGTTTTTTATTTTTGAGAATAATGGCAGTTACAGCGATACGTGCACATTTAAATTCAGTATAGATACTAGAGCATCTATAACGTTTGCATCTTGTGTAAAAAGTATCCCGCTTTTCAATAAGACATTTTACTTCTTGAGTGTAATTGAGTGCAATTGCTACATTTAAATTTTTTTGGCTGGAACATGATGAGTAAATAGGGTGCAGATGTTGTTATTTTAAACTTCAACTTGCCTACTTGTATTGTTTGTGGCGTAGATTGATGGCCAGTCTAAATTCTGGCATTCGAAAAAACGTTATTTAAGGTGTTTAAAGATAAAAAAATTAAATCGTGATGTGAAAAAGCCGGTACGGGTAGTTGGTCGTAGTGTAATAGTAAGTTAATATGAGAAACCAAGAACAAATCTAAAAGGGATGGTAAGCAGTTAGGTCTAAAATGAGTTGGAACTTGCTGGTTCGCAAATTTCAAGTTGAATTGTTCAACCATGTTCATAAACGGTTTGTTAGCGTTATTCAGTAAATTCAGATTAAAGTTTCCACATAAAGCAATGTTCGAAAAACGAGGAGCTATTTCTTCTAGTGCGTCCCATAGAAGTGTAGAATTAGCAATATTAGGAGCCATATATATGCAGCCAATTAATAAATTACCAGATTCCAGTGAAACTTCAACAAAAATGAACTCAAAAACGTCGTTCGAATTGGAGAATTTGACAACGCGAAACTTATGTGAGCTTTTTACATAAATACAAACCCCCGCCAGTTTTACCATGTCTATCTGTTAGAACCAAATTATAATTATTAACCTTAAACAGACCACCGCTCATCTCTGTCTTAAGCCAAGTTTCAGACAAACAGATGATGTCAATAGAGCTATTATTAACAAGAAATCGCAAGTCATCAATTTTGTGTTTAAGACTCTGAACATTTAAATGGCACATGTCAAAGCCCTTATTATTTATAAGCAAAGAATCCGATAAATCTATGTGGCCCCCCCCCCCCAGGTTGCGCTACATTAAACATTGAAACATACTATTAAGCGATACATGCAACACAAACACAGACAGAAGATACTCAATTAAAAAATTTAAGAGAACAGAGAAAGATAGTAAAGGTTAACAAGGTAAAGTTAAATAAATAGAGTGAAAATATTCGGACACTATATTAAACGTAATGTGAATCAAAAACAAGATCAATAGTAATTTAAAAAGAAAGAGTTTAAACAGGAGAAGAGTTAACAGAAAAACACAGTAACAGAATGAAAGAATCTTTGTAAATATTTTAGGAACACAATACAATTTAAATACAATTAAAATTTCCTTAAAAGATAATTTAGATATCACGCTGCATATCGCCACGAAAAAATTCTGTTGGCTGCTCAAACTTCTCTGCAATGCCATATAATTGATTCTCGTTAATTATTTTTATAGCGTTCCCATTTTTACTTGAAAAAACGGAGAAAAGCTGCTTGTGTTGTTTCATACGAGCGGCTTGTTGGAAGAGGGTACGGTTTCTCAATGTAAGACTCTCGTTCATAAAGATGTGCTTGTCTGAGTCTTATTGTTGTGCTTGTTCCAAATATTTGGCTTATTCGCTTATGACGACATCAATCAGAACGAAAGGCTTTAATTTTCTTAAAGATACTGTTAATATTCTATTCACCACATTACATTATAGGCTTAATGGATCATTTATAAATATTACATGATTACCGACACAACTTTGTTTTACTATATATTGTTTTAAGAAACACCAAAATCAAACTTAAGTCATTAAATCAAAGAAATTTGTCAACCCAAAAATAATTCATTAATCACATATTTGCAAAATAATTTGATAAGTGTCGAATAATGGTCACATTAACGTCTGTACATATTGTAGAAATATTCATTTTAATATTAATGTTTATTTGAGCTTGAGTAATAAACTCGTTCCAAGGTTTAACACATACGCGCACACATGGAAATAGCACACATTTCAGCTCAGGGCTTATTTATGTAGAGTTATTAATAAAATGTATAGAGTTGCCACATTTACATAACTTAACTATGAAATACTTCCTTTTTGGCATGGACAAAGCCTAATTTATGCCGTTAGACAAAAGCACATGTGCACTCGAGTCCAGTGTTTTGACTAACTTTCATGGCGTTATTAGTGTGTATGTTTGCGTGCGTGTGAATATGTGTGTGGGAGGAGAGCACAGATGTGTGCTTACATTATTTTGTGAAAATTGAAATTATAATTTTATGTTAAGACTTAATACACGTCGACATGTTATTATTTTATACATATAAACATGAAACAAGCTGTACAAACAAAAGCTGTAGTCAAATCAACAGGGTGGCTTCAGTCTATTCAAAATAAATAAAGAAGCTTGTGTTTATCAAAAAAGGGAGAAAAGTTTTTAAAGCAAACTAGGAATTTTGTCTTGGGTTGAGTTTTTCTTTTAACAGCATAGAAGTTAAATTACGATTCTTACTTGTTGTCTGTTATTTATTTTTTTTTACTTTTTTTGTGTAAGCTAGAGTCATTTCACTTCACTTAATCCTTATATGGGTTTTGGTATTGTTATTGATATTAAACTTTCCATGAGTATTTCATTAAATTATATTTTTATCTCTTCTGTCTCTTATTCCGCTTCATTAAACAAAGCCAAATGAAAATAAATCCGTATAAGCGACATTTTATGTTATTATTTCAGGCGCCTGAAAGCATGCAATATATATTGAAATGAATTGATATTATGTACAATTTGTGTGTTTCCATGAAAGCAAAAATACGAACCAAAGTGAATTTTATGTGGGTGTACATTGTTTCAAAATAACCGGTTGATTTTATGTATAAAGCCTGCATTTTTGTGTATTTTTTCCGAGCTTTTTAATAGCTTTCATAATATATGCAATTATTTGCTCACTTTTCCATTTAGTTTTCGGTTTTAATTTTTTTAATGGTATTTTTATTAGCTTTATAATAAATTTACCTAAATAACCGCCAATTATTTCGTTATTTTTTTCTTCGAAACATTAAATTTTAATAGTTTTCTCTGTGCACATTTATGTTGTGTAAATTTTTATTAATTTTTAATTAGTTGTTTCAAATATTTTCGTAAAACGTTGAACACGTTGATTTAAGAACGCATTTTGCTATAATTAGCCATAACAAATAAATATTTGCTTGTGTTGTTGCTAAAAATTTAATGTTAATATAACCAATATGATGTAAGCCACACAGTCGAACAACCAAAATAATTACAAGCTTTGATCAACGGATTCTGGTAGAGGTGATTAAAAGTATACTATAATTTGAAAAAAGTACTATTAAACTTAATTGTTAGTTGTATATAGTTAAAATGTTCTATGAAAATGTTTCTTGAAAATGTTATTTGAAGATTCTTTATATAAGTTCTATCTACAGAGTACAGCGATGGAAAAAAATAGTAAACTTAATTTCAAAAATCCCTAAGACTATGCAATTTTCTGATGCTCATAGGAGTACTTTTTCGATTTAAGTGCCCAAAAGTCATTTTTATCAAGCACCGATTTGATTAAAAAAAAAATTTTTACAAATTTAAGTAGTGGGAAAGTAATGAATAAGAGTTAATTTTAGAGCTCAGAGTTATTAAACAAAATATGTATTGCAGTATTATATTTTTCGCATTTTTTTTCAAAATAAAGCATAAATGGATTCTATTGAAGAGAGTATAAAAACTTTAGTGCGAGATATTTTGGTTAAAATTTTTGAACTTTTAAAATAAATATTCTATTTAAAAGCATATGAACATTTTTTTAAACTTTTTAATAAATATTTTGAATACCCGAATGTAATATGTGCGTGTCCGTAACTGAACTTTTTTCTTTAAAAACTTAAAAATTGAGATCTTTTCATTTAAAAAACCCAATAATTTATTTTCCTACTCGTCTCTCTATCGACACGATTACAGCCGTAATTATAAAGCTTTTGTTATGAAATTCAGTATATAATCTTCTTGATAAAAAATCAGAATCAATCTCTTAAAAATCCACATATATAATTCAAATGACTTCAAAATTTGCGCAACTGTTTTGATTTCCGTATGCACCTTAAGTTTAATATATGTTTCGCCAAATCGATTGAAAACCCATGCATAGTTTTCATACAAAAACTACTATACTAAATTTATAGGTGGGTCAAAGGGTTAAAACTGGAAAAATAATTATTCACATACATGTTTAATAACTATTTACCAAAAAAATTTTTATTCATTACCACCTAAAAAAAATAATGGGTGGGTTATATCTAACCTAAGGGTTGAAATCGGTTTAGATTAAAAAAAAACATATTTATGCGATGTATCCCGCATGCTAACAACAAGAGAGACACAACTCAAAATTTACAAATTTTCAGGAGAAGGAAAAAATTGCATAATAAATGTTAGCGAAATATTTTCATAAAAATAGTAAGTCACTGTCAAGAAAGGCCATGCAAGAGTTAGTATTTGTGTTGTTCTGGTCTTTTCGTCCATATTTGATAGTGGAAAAAATCAAATCTAGCACTTGTGCCTGTTTTCTTAAAATGATTTTTCTTCAACACATGGTTTTTTTATGTTGTGCCTTTTTAACTGAACAAATTAATACTATTTCCTGGCAATAAGCTCAATATCAGAACTTTTTATTTTTAGTTTTAACTGAAAAAATTATTATATTTGCAATAAACAAGAGTATCAGGAAAAAATGTATGTTAAAAAAATAACGGTCAAAAAATAACTTATAATTTCTGATCGACAAATAACGGCCAAAAAATAACTTATTTCTGATCGTAAAAATAATGACCAAGAAATAGTTTTTATTTTTGACTAGCTGATATACCCGGTGTTACTCGAAAGTAATATACATAAGCATTTTAATATACAATTCTCGATTTAATGTTTTTTTTTTAAATTTTGGAATATTGTAAAAATATGTTGAATTTAAGTTTGAGACCACTATAAAAATATTAGTTAAAAAATTTACCGTGCTTTTTTAACGAAGGAATAATTTTATCACTGTTTTTTCACAATCAAAAACTGTTTTTAGTTCTAAACTGAATTTACTAGTAACTAGTAAAAATGTTGCTTGCACTTCGTTTATGGAAATCAAATTTGTAAAAAAAAGGAAAATGGACACCAATCTTTCTGAATTTTTTAGTAGTTTTTCCAGTTAGAAAATAACAATTGATTTGTGTCTTATATAAAAAATAAAATAAACTGTGTATGATAGTTGATGCCATTTCTTAAATCTTCAGAATTCCTTTTTTATGCGAAATATTGTACAGTCGTTTGTTAATGTAAATTAACAAAAAGGTGTAAGTTAAGAAAGCAGACACTTTTTAATTTCCAATTATAGTATATACAGCAACCTGTTACACTGTTATTGACGTAAACAGTTGATCGACATAAATCCAGTTGAAAAAACTGCAAGAAGTGCCATTATGTTTTTTACTGCAAGTTTACGCTGTGTGCGAAAAAAAACTAAATTGAGTAACAGTTACCGACATTACTAAGATATTGAAACCGTGTTGGTAATGCAGTGCTTACTTCTAATTTATAACATTTTCCAGCATTCTTTTCAGAATACTTTTGGTTAGTACGCTACTGAACCTAAAAATGTGTTCAATGCAGCCAAGCTTACAACCATGATTGAAGAGTTAAGATGTCAAAATTTCACTGTTTTTTATATGTCGGTACATTTAGTTGGCGTGGAAATTTAACTTTCAACAATACTGTTCAAATAATACATTAAACATGAAAAAGTTAACTTTTACAGCATTCTTATTCACAGTCATCTTTTCGATGAAATAGTGATCTATATACAACATTTAAAGTACCATTGATAAAGAACTGAGTGACAACGGTGACACAATAGTGAGAAAAAATAGAGCCATCAAAACAAATTTTACAGGAGGGGGTGGGGAGGCAAAAAGTAAGAAGATTACTTACTATAGAAGATTTTATATAAACCAAAATGTTTGTAATTACTCTTGACACACAACTGCTTTCTTAGAGATAAATGGGGACGTTCAAATTATATAGAGAATTTTCAGAAACTCAGTTTTATTAAAATCTGGTATGAAAATATAGACTTTAAGCCATAACTTTTGATTGGAAAGAGATATGGGTAATTTTTTCACATAAATTATTTTTGAGACCTGACTTTTTTGTAAAAATATAAAAACATTATTTTGAGAAAAATAAATTTCGCTAAAAAATTCAAAGGGATTTGTTGTTTTGAAGACATAAACAGTAAAATAGTTTTTGCGCTTAGCTGGAAGAATTTTTGCAAATAAATGCTATGTCATATGAAAGGTAGCCAGATTTGCAATTTTCAATTGATTTCATTTTTACAACAACAACAATTTTTGAGTCATTTTTTGAGTAAAAAGCCAATATTTTGGACTTTTTTTGACATAATTATAAAACATAGTTACACTGACTTAACGGTATAGTTCAACCTATTTTTGTAAAGTGATTATATTGAACATTTGAAGAAAAAAATTTGAATGAAATATATTAATGGACAGCGGAGATATTTGCATCGAATGACCAAACTTTGATTTTCATGTCATTTTTTTCTCATTCTTAGGTAACAATGTTTTATGAAAAAGTCGTTGTACTGAAAATTTCTCCAATTTTGAAGATATGTGAGTTTTTTTGATGTCAAAATAACAAAAAATTTTAAAAATTAAATACACAAAAATCTCCTATACTAAAAAGTTTTATAATAACAAAATTACCGTTAGTTGAAAATTTTCGGAGGAGGCGTGGCAAAAACTAAGTATGTAACATTTTAAGTTAGAATGCACTTAATATGTATGCCTAGTTTGAGCGAAATCCATTTAGCCGTTTAGATTTGTATAAAGGCCAAACAAACAAACATAGATAAAATCAGTTTTATTACTATAGATTGAAAAAATAACGACTACAAAATAACTTTAATTTGTTACTGAAAAAATGAATGACAAAAAAAAAGCTTTTATAACCACCAAGAAAAAACTTTTATTTCTGATCGAAAAAATATCGATCGAAAAATAATTGGCTTGAGGTAATTTTTATTTTTGTGATCATTAAAAAAAATCATGTAAAAAATTGAGTTTCTAGCTCCCTAGCGTCACATTGCTTTATTTTAAAGAATTCAAAAATTTCAAAAATAGTCGTTATTTTCGGTCCCTGCTTAAAAGCGTGGACACAGCTCTAAATGAAGTCTCTTTTACATTAAAAAAAGCGTAACGGCTTTTTTAAAACGTTAGAGAAAAGATACAACTAAGATATTTTTATAGTCGATAGATATGTTCACTGTGAATTGATTTTTTGCAAAGAGTCGAATTCTGAAAATTTTGAGTTGTTAGGGTCCTACTGTAGTTAGAGTGTTACATGTTTAACGAAACTTTAGTAAGAAATCTTACTTTTCCATTACACCTGTCATAAATTCGGGGTGAGTCATGTGTGATCCTATCGCTATTTAGGGTTAAGTATAATCAAAATCCAATAATAAATTTTAATTGAGACTATTTACCTTGTATAAAATATTTGTGGACGCCTAAATCGGCCAAATACCCCACTGCGACTCACTGTGCGATGATGCGTAAGGCTGGCTGCATAGTAAGCGCCGAAGCAGGCAGGCAGGCACAGACAGCAACCCGCTCCACAAATAACCACCGCAGAGTGAATGCGAGAAGCAGATCAGATCAGTGTGACGTAGTTTGTTATTGTTTTGATTTTTTTTCGCATTTCTTCTGTTATGAATGCTTCTCTACGAAAAACATTTAGCGTGGATTCACTGATAACCTTCAGCATGTTTTCAAAGTTTTTTTTTTATGAAGTTTGTGCGCTTTACGCTCAGAGGGAAAACTTGCCGCACGCTTTTCAATTCATCTTTACCAACAACAACAGCAACGCAAAACACACACTTGCGCATGCGCACAACACAAAAAAAAACACTCACTCAATTTGTCTATGATTATCTAACAAAGGACTCAAATTTCGCAAGAATTGAGAAACAAATTTTTTTTATTTTGCTTTTACTGACTTCATGTCAATCAGTTTTGTTGTGCTTATTGAAAAACCAAAAACAGAAGAGTAAATTGCACGAATTTGTCAACAAAAATAAAACACAAGTTTCAATCTATCATGTGCGCCGACTCAGCCGCTACTGTTGTTTGTATGTGTGTTTCGACGAATTTATTCTGTTGTTGCTGTTTTTTTGTTTTGATTCAATTTTCACTCCAAAGATGTTGAAAACAAAATCAAAACAGTCCTTTGAGTTCTGATTCCACAAAATGTGTATTAAATGCGAACAACAACGCATTAAAAGAATTATTTTTCATCTGTTTTACATGTCCAACAATTGGTAATTCCTTCAATCCATAATTTTCGTTGTTTCAGTTATGCACAATTTATCACCAACAACAACAACAACATAGATGCACAAGAACAAAAACAATCTTCACACTCGTTGCTATGTTGTGTTTGCATGGTGTTGTTTTTGTGTGTTTATCATAATATATACACATGCGCTGATGCTTATTATGTTTGTGAGTGTGTTTCGTCCAACGAAAAAATAATAAACGTAAAATGCATCTAATATAAATTCTTCGTTGCGTTAAAACTGCGTTTAAAAAAATTGCCCATCAATTTTTAACAAAAATTAGACAAACACGCAAAATCAGCTGCGAGAAACCAGGACAAAACACTTTTCTCGCTGTACCTGCTTTGGTCTGCCTGCCGTCACTATGTGGACTTCGAGCAGATTTATATGAAACTGTATGAAGCCACTTTTCTCGCACTGGTGCCTGCCTGTCTGCCTGCCTGCCTGCTTCGGCGCTTACTCAGCGGGCAGCCTAAGAAACAGACATATATAAATTTTTTGCATAGAGATATAAAAAAAAACTATTTGTCTTCATAGAAATTGTGCCTTGGAAAAATCTTGTTCACACAGGCATTTAATAAAAATTTTCAAGGAACATTTTCATAGCACATTTCAACCTTGTGTAAAGTTTTTGTTTAAAATTTTTGTTTTTTTATAATAAGGACCTGCCTCAAGTTTTTCGCCGGCGCGTAATAACGCCACTGGCACTAAATATTTAATATTTTATTTTTGAAAAGTCAGCCGGCATAAAAATGCAATTAGGCTTTTAATAAAAAGACAAGCTGATTTAAAGCTCGTAGAATCATAATCTTTATTTTTCAATTTTGGTGCTTATAAAGCCAAACAACAGTATTTTGTTAAAATCGAAAAAGTGCATAGTTCTTAACATAAAAAGTGTGTGAGTGAAAAATAAATATAAACCTTATGCGTAAGTGCGTAATGCAAAATAAATATATAACAAAAATAATAAACATTGAAAGTGCGTAATGCATATAAGTATATAACAAAAATAATAAACATTAAAAGTGCGCGAGTGAAAGAAATAGAACATTTGCTTAGTGCGAAAGTGCGTAATGTAAATTTAATATATAACCACGGGTCATTGTGCGTGGTGAATAACAATAAACATAGTTACAGTGCAATCAATAAGTTTGTGTACGTTTGGTTGCTTAACTCGGTATAAGAATAAGTTTGGTTGCTAAAATCGGTGCGCACTACACTTGAACGATAACGTTTAAGGATCTTTTTAAGCCTGTTTTGAAAAGAGTCCAAATAATCGTACAGAGAAGGTTGAAAAATCTACAAAAATATATCTGCCGCCTATATACCCGCCTGTGTAAATTTGTCGGTGATGACATTGTAATGCAGAACTGTAAGCGGAATTTAACAAAATCTTGTTTGTGTTGCTAAGATCAATAGGTTCTTTCCATTATTCATAAATTTTGACTTTATTTGTGTGTGTTGCAACATCGTGCTATCTAACTGGAAGTTTTGTAGTTATTTTTGAAAATTATTAATCTTTATGTTTGAAGTAAAATACGTAAGTGTTATTAAACGTTAAATTTTAAATACTAGAAAAAAATTTGTGAATCCATTCAATACATTGTAGAAATTATTGCGAAAATATTTTTTGGTGTCATTTTTTGTTTGTTTTTCCTGTTGTATTCTTTTTCATTTTCGTTGTGTTTTGGCTTGGAGAGAATTTTCTTTAAATTCTTTTGTTCTCTCCTATCTCGTGAGTCACTTTTTTGTTGTCTGCTTTCTTGTGCATATTTGCTGCCATTGTCGTTTACTGTGTAAGGTAAGTGTAGGTGGGAATGACATAACGTCCACGGACATAATTTCCATGGACATTATGTCTACTTCGCAAAAGGGACATAATGTCTAAATCAAAACGGACATAAGGTCCATAAAATTTAATTTTAAACAAATTTACACGTTATATGTATATATAGAATTTTTCATGAAATATATCAGTTTTATATGACAACAACAGTATCCGTACAAGGGCAAATCTTTTTATCATAAAATAATAAATTGGGAGCGGGTTAATTTTCTGCTTGTCAAAACTCTGTATTGTCAAAATGCTGTAATTTTTACAGTTTTTTTAAAATAGTGTTTTGTCTAATTTTCCTTCATTCAATATACAGTTTTTAAAAATTTTGCTTTAAAAAAGTCTGCTTTTCATTTGCAGCATTTTAACTAGTTATTTTAAGCTTATTTACTTTAGTTGTTCTTAGTCCATATTTTACAGAATTTTGGAATACAGAATTTTTAACACAGTTTTCTGTTAATGCAGAAATTTGTAATTCAGAATTTTGTATACAGAATTTTATACATACAGCGGTCATTCCATATCAAATCGGACGCTTTTGTTCAAAAACTAATTTTGACGATTCCTATTTTTTCAAATTTTTCACGTTGATAGAACTTTAAAAACAAAAATATTTGCATACAGTTTTATAATTTTTTTTTTTTTGCACATAGTGAAAAATTCAAAAGAAAATCAGAAATTGTCATTCAAACATGTAGCCAAACAACTATATCTTCTAAACCGTTTTTTTAAAGACCTTGATTTGTGGTCTTCATTGTGGTGTCTTTTTTTACAAACACAATTTGGTACAAAATGTTAAATTTTTTTAACACTAAAAATTTGATTCACATATTTCATAGTCAGCACCACTATTTTTTTGGCAATTTGAAAATATTATCGAATTGAGGCATCCATTCTTAATGCATTCTCAAAATTTGAAGTTGGAGAATCAATGGCCACAATAAAGGCCAATTCAAGATCTTTCAAATATGTCCTCGAAATTTTTTTGTAATACTAACGGCTTAGAAGATATAGTTCTTTGACTACATGTTTGAATGAAAATTTTTGTTTTTCTTTCTAATTTTTCACTATGTATAACTGCAAAAAAAAATTGAAAATCACTAAAAAATATGCAAATATTTTTCTTTTTTAAAGTACTATCCACGTGCAAAGCACCAAATTTTTACAGAAATGTGAGTTTCGAAAAGCGTCCGATTTGACATGGAATGACCGACAGAAAACTGCACCGAACTTTAATAAATTCTTTAAATTAATGTAAAAAAAATTGAACAATTTGTATCAAATGTAATTTAGAGTTGTAAACGTGGCGACCGTAGCCTAGTGGGTAGAGTGCGTGGCCCCTAAGCTAAAGAACCGCGGTAGCCCGGGTTCAATTCCAGTTCAGACAGAAAGTTTTTTCAATTGAATTAATTTTTCTGTTCGGTCGTCACCTCTCTGCAGACAATGGCAAACCTCAGAGAGTAAAAATTGCCATGTAAAGCTTCTTGAGAGCATAAGCCGTTCGGAGTCGGTATAAAACACGTAGGTCCAGTTCTCGGTCATTTGTGATCAAACATTTAACAACACGCACAACACAATTGATCAATAGAAGCTAGGTCAAAGTCCTTCCAAGGGCTGAGATGGCCAGTTTATTTATTTATAAACAGGCTCTGCAGGCCTCGCAGCTACTTCACGTGTCCATTTACCACTGGTTTATTGAATTTCACTATATGGTCTAATGGCACAAGAAATTTAGGCGTATATCAACCCATTTTCGGCATTTAGTTTCAATTAGTTCCTGTTGAGCTATATAAGCATTACATTTGTTATTTTACGTGTTTCTAGTCCTTCTACGGGATATTCAATTCACATATTCGGAAATATTTCAGTATCTCAAAAATGCAATTTTGATTTTTTGACATATGAAACTAGCCTGATGAAAACTTTTATTGAACCAAATATTTCTGGCTGAAAGTTTATTGAAAAAGATAATTGACTTGCTGTCGAATTTTTCTGATAAAGTAGTTTTCGTGTGTTTTTAAGAATCCAAAGACTTAAGGATATAAGTAAAGGATGAAGAAAGAAATTATTTTAAAATTGAAAAAAAAGAGAAAACATTCAAAAATTATGAAAATAACATTAAATATAGTGTCCGACAGAGACTGTAATTTTGGCCGAATATTCGGCCATTTTATAATATTCGGCAGAAACCGAAACCGAAACTGGTTAAGAAAATTTAAGTTTTCACAAATAATTTTTTTTAATAACCCAGTTCTAGCGGCTCCCTCGGGGATTCAATCGGGTTAAAATCCTTGAAATTTCGTCATCCTTAAACTCTATATAGCAAAATTTAAAATTTGTACCTCCACAGGTTAGGGCTGGGCGGCCTGATGCATTTTTGCACCACTAGCTGCATCACATACCTTCACAGCCGCTCCTGCTCATTTTAAAATAGCAAACGGGCTCTAAATATATTTTAACATAATATTTTATACTTATAATAATTATAATTGAAATGCAATTCTCGATATTGCTATTTGAAATATTTTTCGGAATAATCATATATTAAAAAAAAACAAACCCAAAAACTGCAACGTGCCGTGGGCACGTAAGTAAGTAAGTAAGCGACCGAATCAACTCAAAGCCAAAATAATGTATATTGTCAAAGGTCCATACTAACATAATCCTTACAGTGCTATGTAATATATCTTTCGCGCTCACCTGGAGAAATTTCTAAAGTTACTGATACAAAAATGTACTAATAACTGGGTTGAAAGGAAACAAAAGTACTTTCATACACATAAGAAAAAAATGTTATATAAAAAAAAATTAATATTTGAATATTGAAGTTTATAACAATAAATTGAAGTTTACTATAATAATCAATGCGATAAATTTTTGTTTTATTTTTTATTGCAAAAGTATAGCATACTTTATATCTTGCGTATAAACTCAAAATAGTATGCACCTACAATGCACATTTTTATAGAACCACAAAACAAAGTATTTTTGTTTTTTTTTAAGGTTTAGTATTATAAAAATAGAAATATTTCGTTTTTTTTTTTTCCTTTATTCCACACACACAAAATTCGTTCGGAAGTTTAACTATCAACTTTTGGCTGCATAAAACTTTAATATTATTTGCAATAGAAATGATAAAATCGATGACCAAAATATTTTTTTAACACTATAAATCAAATTATAGACGAGTTCATAATTTTTGTACTGTGCAATGCATTGTAAATATTTTTTTAAACCAAACTTATATATTTGAATTAAATGACTGATGCAAGAAATTTTTACCAAAAGCTAAATTGAGGCCAGTTTCGACTATTCGGCCATATTGAGTCAAAATAGCCGAAACTCACAAAAAGAGCTGAAACTGGCCGTAACCGAAACCGAAACCGAATATTCGGTCGGAGACTAATTAAATATAAGACATATTAAAAAAAATTTTTGATTTTGATAAAATTCCATTTAACCAAATCATGTTAGAGCAGTTAAAAACTTAAATCTTTTATAAGTTTTTCAGAAAAAACTTTCCAAATGTGCTCTAATAAACTACCAGCTGCGTAAAAAGGGTAAAATCGTTGTCTTACCTTTTATAATAATTAACTAAATTAAAAGTAAATTTAAGAACTATATTACAAAATACTCCGGTGAAATTTTTAAGACGCCAAAACATGTTTAATTGTTTTTCTTATCCCTCTGCCAGAATTCATTGATCAAAGCTAGAATTTATAAGGACTTTGAAAATTGTCCAACAATTTCATTTCTATTTTAAATGTACTCTTATGTTCAATCTTGCTTACCTTAAGTTATGGCAAACATTTCTTAATATTTCCTTATTCCCCAGACTCACCTGCAATAAATGAAAAAAAAGTAATTATTAAAAGATTTTTAATTTGACAATAATTATTTCATGTTAAAATATTATTATTTAAGATTTGAAGGATATCTTAGGAATATTTCTTTAAAAATTTCCAATCTCAAGATATTTTCATAGTTAAAGCAGCTATGCATATTTTCTTAATGCAAATTCATTGCGTTTTACAGCATAATTTTAATGTTCAATCAAATACATGGTTGAGTTGAAACATTTTTGCATTAACTTCGCTTGAAAACATGCTAAAATAAAAATTGCTCACGCAGAAGCAATAAAAATTCATACACATCCACATTTTACTGCCTGAGCGATTTTTCAGCGATATTTGCTATTACTTTGCAAGCATCAAAGATATAAAACTATTTTATTCTTTTAAAATTTTTATGGCTCTGATCTTTTTAAAATATTATTAAAAAATATTACTCCCCAAAAAAAGTATTTACATTTTTGAGTGTATTTTTTAATATACTTCAACTTGTCATGGAAAATAATAAACTTCACAATAAACCGATTTCTGCCTCACCGTTAAGGTGATAAAAATTTAATCAGTATTAAATGGAAAATTGAAATTTCGACAATGGGTAGCTTTAAGCTTTTGCATGAAAACTGTTCATTATTATTTCAATAAACTTACCGGAAGTTCAAAAAGCATTAACATACGTGCATATTTTAAGCCTATTAAACATGATTGGTCAGTAAAATATTTTCACAAAAATTGTATAAAAATTAAGTTTAATTAATTGCTTTAATCAGATGTTGTTATTATTCATTAATTAACACATTATTTAGGGAGTTCAAAAACGAAATGTTTTCACAATACCTTAATCCCGGATAATAAATTCTTTGGATATTTTTTGCAATTCAACCTTGAGAACTTTCATTAAATCAGTAACGTTGCGTGGCCCGATACGTCTAACCCTTTTATCTAGTAAGTCCCACGTGTGCTCCATTGGGTTAGGGTCAGGACACTGGGATGGCCTTTGTAGAGTAGTGCATTTTCCGTAATATGAAAATTTATTTATTAATTTGCTGGTTTGCTTTGGATCGTTTTGGTTCGTTATGCTGTTGAAAAATAATTAATAAAATAATAAAAATAAGAGCGTAAGGTACTTTCAATTCTTGTCATATGTGTTTATACTTTGTTTAAGTCCATTACGCCATCTATTCGAACAATTGAACTAGAACAGTCACAACCATATGCTCCTTATTTAGCTTCATTTAGCATTTAGCTTAATTTACCCCAAACCATCACGCTACCACCACCATGTTTCACTGAGTGGACTTGGCATTGCGGTTTGTCACGACATCGAATATATTTAATGCCGTTAGACAAAAATAAATAAAATTTTCTTTCATCCGACCATAACAACTTGCCCCAATCAGCTGTAGTCCAATTGATATGGCACTTTACAAATGTTTGGCATCATGAAGTCACCAACGAATGGACTCAGTCTACGCTGACTGAGAGGCTCAAAGTCACTTTAACAGTAGATTTTATTTTTAGAGCGCTTAGATTTGGGTCCTTTTTCGATTACCGCACGATGGCTCTATCTTATAGATCAGTTATTTTCCAAGGCGTTCCAGTTCCTTCTTTTCGTTGAGTTACACCGCACGCTAAAAGTCTGGCTTACAAAAAATTGCCTCGCAATATAACGCATGGTTCTTTCAGCTTTTACACCAGCTATTACAGCAATACGGGCATTGCTGCTTTTAAGATTTTTAGTAGAGGTCATCAACAAATATGTATATTGGTTATAAAGTTGTAAATTTATAAAGTTTCTGTTAAGATTTTAGCATAAAAACTGCTTTGACGTGCTTTATTTGCGTTAAAAGCTTATATTTTATTAACTAGTTCCGTGCAAAAAACTGTTATTTCTATGGTAGACTAAAAATTTTCAGAGTTTAACTTTGACATAAAATTAAAAAAGAGGCAGGAAAATCTATTGGGGGTATGTTTTTACAGAACGCTTCTTTGGAATTCCTAAACCGTCGATTGAGCAACTATAAAAAATTCATCTACCTTAGATTTTATTCTCAATCACATGTTCGAAATTTTTTTTTTTTTTTCTTACCAAATCACTATTTCATCATTTCATCACTTTTTTCTGACCAAAATCTGTAACTTTTTGTGCTAGACAAAAAATGTGTATATCAATTTGCTGGTAAATATTTTTAAATTTAATATTCTTTCAATAAGAAATCGTATGTTTTTAATATAAATCCACTTTTTCGATAAAGGATTACTTGTCACTTAAATAAAAGATTCTAGTTTCTTAATATTATTATTTATTTATCTATTTATAGTACGATAAGAACTAAGTTTTATTGATGTACAAGTTAGAATAATATTTTTAGGATTATACACATTAAAGATTTTCTTAAACCTAATCTAAACCACTATACTTATTATAAAGTTAATCTTAATTATTACCATTATTATGTGCCTTTATTATACTATTACACTAAGAACTTAGTTCTTTTAAATTACAAAGCTTAGTGACAAGTAGTTTTGAATATAATGATTAATTTATAACTTAACTTAAACTAAAATAAGGGACAAAATAGTTATATAAATAACAAATAACATTATATTAATATATAAAGCAAGAAAGAGGTTGGAAAATAAATATAAAGAAAATGATGGAGAAAGAGCACAAGAGAGAGAACAGACATTTTGCTAAGAAATAGGTGACGAAAAATAGTTCTCATTTTATTTAAAAAACAAGTATTAATTTTCACCCTTCATTCTATATTTTTTTCACTCCTTTTTCTGTAACTGTTTGCGTGTCAAGCTTCTCATTTAAGCTGCAATTAATTGCCGTCTCATCAACGTATAACTAAACAAAGAGCTCAAATCTATTTGATCGTAGACCATTTAAATTATTATTAATTAAGGTCTATTAAAAATGTTTTCAGTTAATTACTTTATTAATTGCTTCTGAAGCTGCTAAAACCATTAGTTTTTCTGATGGTATTTTAAGATTTATTTTGTAAATATTGTAAATGCAAAAATCATTCATGTATTGCACAAATTTTGACATATTTACCAAAATATGTTCTCAAGTACGGTCAATAACATTGAGTCGTTCAATCATTACAATAATAACATAAATCTGTTGAATATCACACGTTTTTGCTAAATTACAATTTATTTAGATGTCTTTAGAAATAATGTACCAGATTTTGCCTTATTGTAAATAAATAAAACTTTGAAAATTACAATTTGTATCTTCTTCAAAATTGAAATGTCTAACAAAACCATTATGAGTTCTACCACGAACAAAGTTTTAAGGATAAGTGGCATTTGTTAATATATTTTTTTTTAATTTAAATTAAATATTTTGAGTGTAACTGCATAAAATTTTGCATAGCTGACAACTGCCCTAGCTGCCAGCAGAATATGTTGCAATTTAAGTTGCGCCACAGTGATACGCAGAAAGCTTAAAATGATGAATGATATCTGCTGCAGTCTCTGTTTTTTTTTTTTTTTTTTGCTTAAAATAATTGCTTGCAACATATTGCTCTCGTTTATCATCAATTTTGTTTCCATTGCATTTGGCAATACAACACTCGCACACACAGGCTTAACATTTTACACTTGCATTTCAACGCTTGCTTTCCTTCATTATTTTACATAAACAACACAATTTAATTTATTTGATGAATTATTTAGATGCACACATATAGCCCAAGGTTTGTTTATCGCATTGTTCAACTAATTTTAAGATTTTCTTGATATATCTTCGTTTGTGTTTATACTTATCTATTTTAGATCTAAGCCATCATTGCTTGCAAGTAATTGGTTTCATATCTCTGCATTTCTGAACGGAAATTTTGGTATTGTTTAGCCAATTATGAACGATTTAGTGTTATTTACATCATAACCGTTCAATAAACACATCAATAATGCATGGCATAATAACAATAATATTTAAACTAATCTGTCGATAAATTTTCTTTGTAAATAAAAATTTAATGTTACTCATACGCAGTGGTGCTCTTTTTATATGATAAATTGTATGAAATCAATTCCTATCGACAACTTCGAAGGTCGTTACAGGCGATAAATTTTTATTAGCAGCTAAGAGCTTTAAAGAGAAATGTTTGAGTGTGTGTACGTATGCTTACAAGACAATCATACAACCTTATTTATAAGTTTGGTGTCCATAACAATTCTATTTAAGCCTTACATTTTATTGCAGAGAATTCAGTAGATTTCAAAAATAAAGCTATTCTTGATTGTTTACTTTAGCTTTAGCCAATCTTTACAAATATTTTAAAATATTAAATCTAAAACAACATTCTGTATGGAAGTGATACATATTTTATTCCCATGTAATATTTAATTGTGGTTATACTAAAAATTATTCATTTAATTCGATAGCATAGCTTTGTAGTTGTGTGAGTTGCCAATTTATAATTGCATGAAATTAAGCCAAAATACTCGTAATTGAAAAGCTATATGTTTAAAATTTATTAAATACTAAATAAGGAATGAAATTGTGCCAAAGAGAGAATATTAAAAATGAATAAATTATTTAAATTCAGATATCCTGAGAGAATATTAAAAATGAATAAATTATTTAAATTCAGATATCCTGAGAGAAAAAATAATTTATGCTAAAACTAAAATTATTACATTAATGCTATTATGTAATTGTTGTAAACCTGTTACCTGAATTTTAGAAATCATTTAATGGTGAAATGAGGGATTATTTTTATACTTAGTCATTTTTTAGTAAAATTTAAAATATTTGATAGAGAAACTAAAATTGTTTTTAATAAATAATGTTGACTTATAAAAAAAAACTTAAGCCAACACAGTATTATTTAAAAAAAATGCTTAACCACTTAAGATCTGTTCTCCATAAAAACTTGAACACATATACGGAAAATACTAAAAAAATAACTTTACAACAAATATATCAATTAACTTTATCAAAAAGAAAATGTTATATATTAACTCAGAATACAGTAAAACGAACACAAATTACTAAATGGCGTAAAATAAAAACAAATCAAGGGAATATATACTCAAAAGTTTATTAGTTAATACCTTATAGTTACTTTAGTCAAACAGTTATATTTGATGAGAAACAAGTATTTATAAATAGCTTTAAAATAAAAAGGAAAAAATGCATTAAAATATTTTCAAAACCTTTAAAATTCGACTGAGCTTTTTGCTTAGATAAATAGTTTTTTCATTTTGATGTGATTTTTTACACTGTAGTCATTTGAGTAATTCACTAAATAAAATGTTTCATTCTATTTTTCTTACAAAGTTTTGCAACTCAAAATTTTTACTCATACTAAATTTTATATCGATTGTATTATTGTAAAGAAACTTTTAAGTGCTATTAATTTATATTTGAAAAGGTTGCGAGCCCCTTCAACAAAAATTTGATAAAATAACGTTGTCAAAATCGATTCTCTGCTTTTACAGAAGTTGAGATCACAATTATACTCGTTGTCTATTAATAATTTTGTAATAATTACGCATTTATTTATTACGATATGTTGTTAACGTTGATGTTTCTCAAATTATTACATTCGCACAAACGTTTGGTAGAAAATTGCCTGGAAAGGATTTTTAGGCCAAGCTAAAGTTAAACTATAGTTTAATAGAAAAAATATTTATTTTTTACATTTTCCAAATACCTCAAAAGTATTCTCTAAAAATTTCAGACTAATCGGATTATAATTTATGGAAATAAATTACTTTTAATATGAGTTTTTAACAAAACTTTAAACGCGTTTTTCTCAAAACCATATTTTTTAAGTCTTTTTCTCAGTTTTTTTTAAATAATTGTCCTCCGGATGAACGAAGAATTTTTTTTACAAGTATTTTTCTAGCCGAAAAGTCAATTTTAAATTTCATCATTTTTCGGAAAATCAAAATTTTCAAATCCCTTTGTTCATCAAATCCCTTTGTTTTTTTTTTTATTTCAGATGATCCAGTGACGAATAACTGTAATCACCGCAAAACACTTTTTTTTTATCCCTCGCAAATTTACTGTATGTATCAACAGTAAAAAATCAAATATTTTGTAAATAAAACAAAAAAATTTCTTCAAATATATATCTTTCATAAAAAAAAAACAACATTATTAATTATTTTCAGTATGGCCAAAAAAAATCCTAAATAAGACCTTTTCTTGTGCGTCCTAACTGTTGGTGCCCCCTTTAAGTCAAGTCGCGATGAAGTGAAGTCTTGCCAAGTAGAAGTGAAGTAAAGTCAATTTGAAGTCAAATCAACTGAAGTTGAAGTCAAATCAACTTAAGTTGAAGTCAAGTCAAGTCAAGTCAAGTTAAAGTCAAGCCAATTTAAGTCAAAGCCAAGTCAATCAAGTTGAAGTTAAGTCAAGTTTAATTCAAATCAAGTCGCATTTAAGTCAAATCAAGTTGATTTCATGTCAAAATTAAATCTTGCCGAGTTGCAGTCAAGTCAAGTTGAATTCAAATTAAATTTAATGGCGTTTTCGTTTCTCGAAAAAATGTTGCATTTTTTCTGCCATCTTTTAGAATTCCGAATATTGTCTACTTTTGAGGTCAATATTTTTGAGAAAAGAACACGATTTAATTACAGAGATCACTAATTTTTTCTCAAGAGGTCAGAATTTCCCAAAAGGGCACAAAAATGTTGCATATTTCGAGAAACGAAAACGCCACAAGTCAATTCAAGTTGAAGTCTAGTCGTTAAAGTTAAGACAAATTGAAGTCAAATCAAGTTGAAGTCTGATCAAATTTATTTCAAGCCAAATTTAAGTCAAGTCAAGTTAAATTGAATACAAGTTAAATTGAAAAAGTTTCAATTCGAAGTCAATTCAAGATAAAGTCAAGTCAATACGAGTTGAAATCAAATCGAGTCGAGGTGAAGTCCAGTCAAGTCACGTTGAAGTACAGTCAAGACAAGTTAGAGTCAATTTAATTTAAGTTAAAGCCAAACAAAGTTTAAGTCAAGTCAAATCAAGTTAAAATTTAGTCAATCTTTAGTTCAGTCAAGGCAAGTTGTAGTCAAGTTAAGTCACACTGAAGTCAAATCAAGTCACATTGCAGTAAAGTTAAGGTCAATTTAAGTTGAATTCAAGGCAAGCTGAATTGAAGTAAAATTGAAATCTTGTATAATTGCAGTCCGTCAAGTTGAATTCAAGTCAAATTAAAGTCAATTCAAGTTTAAGTGAAGACTATTTAAAGTCAAGTAAAATTAAAATCAAGTTAAGTTGAAGTCAAGTCAGATTGAAGTCAAGTCAGGATGAAATCAAGTCAGGTGTAAGAGAAGTCAGGTTTAAGTCAGGTTGAAGTTAATTAAAGTATAAATCAAGTCAAATGGAATTCTTGTCGAGTTGTAGTCAAGTCAAGTTGAATTCAAGTCAAATTGAAGTCAATGCAAGTTGAATTCAAGTCAAAGTCAAGTCAATTAAAGTTGAAGTGAAGTCAAGTTAAGGTCAATTCAAGTTTAAGTCAAATTAAGCTAAGGTCAAGTCAAGTTGAAGTCAATTCAAGTTGAATTCAAATCAAGTTGAGGTCAAGGCAAGTTAAGGTCAATTCAAGCTGAATTCAAATTAGGTTAAAGTCAAGCCAATTCGAAGTAAAGTCAAGTAAAATTCAAGTTATGTTGAAGTCAAGTCAGGATGAAGTCAAGTAAGGCTTAAGTCAAGTCCAGTTGAAATGTATCCAATTTTAAGTCCAGTCAAGTCATGTCAAAGTGAAGTCAATTTAAATTAAATCCAAATAAAATTTAAGTCAAGTCAAATCACGTTGACGTTAAATCAGGTTTAATTCCAGTCAAGAAAAATTGTTTCCAAGTCAAGTCACATTGATGTCAAGACAAGTTGAAGTCAATTCAATTTGAATTTAAGTCAAATTGAAATCTTGGCGAGTTTTAGTCAATTCAAGTTGAATTCAAGTCACATTAAAGTAAAGTCAAGTTGAAGTCAATTCAAGTTAAATTCAAGTCAAATTGAATCTATGTCAAATTCAAGTCAAGTCAAGTCAAGTTTAGTTCAAGTCATATGAAAATAAAATAAAGTTAAGGTCAAGTCAAGTTGAAGCTAAGTTACATTTAATTCAAGTCAATTTGAAGTCAAGTCAGGTTAAAGTCAAAAAAAAAACAACTTGAAGTCAATTCAAGTTGAATTCACGTCAAATTCCAATCTTTTCAAATTTTAGTCAAGTCAAGTTATTATCAAGCCAAATTGAATTCAAGTCACGTTGCAGTCAAGTCAATTCAAGTTCAATTCAAGTCAAGTTGAATTTAAGTCAAATTTAAATCTTTCTGAGTTGCAGTCAAGTCAATTTGAATTCAACTCAAATTGAAGTCAATGCAAGTTAAAGTCAAGTCAAAGTCAAGTCAATTAAAGTTGAAGTGAATTCAAGTTAAGGTCAATTCAGTTTGAGGTCAAATAAATTTAAGGTCAAGTCAAATTGAAGTTAATTCAAGTTGAATTCAAGTCAAATTGAAGTCAAGTCAAGTTGAAGTCAAGTCAAGTAAAATTCAAGTCAAGTTGAAGTAAAGTTAAGTTTAAGTCAAGTCGGGTTGAAGTCAAGTCAGGCTTAAGTCAATTCCGGTTGAAATCAAGCCAAGTTGGAGTCTAGTCAAGTCAACTTAAAGTGAATTTAATTTAAGTTAAATGTAGATAAATTTTAATCCAAGTCAAATCACGTTGAAATTTTGTCGAGTTTAAGTCCAATCAAGGCAAATTGTTGCCAAGTCAAGTCACATTGATGTCAAGACAAGTTGAAGTCAATTCAATTTGAATTTAAGTCAAATTTAAATCTTTTAGAGTTTTAGTCAAGTCAAGTTGAAGTCAAGTCACATTGAAGTCAAGTCACATTGAAGTCAAGTCACATTGAAGTCAAGTCACATTGCAGTCAAGTCACAATCAAGTCATGTTGAAGTCAAGTCACGTCAGGTTGAATACAAGTGAAATTGAAATCAAGTCAATCAAGTTCAAATCAAATTGAGTTGAAGTCAAGTCAAGTTGAAAACAAGTGAAATTTAAATCAAGTCAATTTGAAGTCACGTCAATTTGAATACAAGTTAAATTTAAATCAATTCAGTTTAAAGTCAAATCAAGCCAAGTCATATCAATACATGTTTAGTCTCTTAAACTGCCAATGCTGCACATTAATGTGACTCCTGCCGCAATAAAAGTTTTTGTTTTCTTTGTTAAATTTTCATCATAATAGCAATCCTCTAGCACACCAATCATCCATGAAGTACTAAAAATATTTATCAATATTTTACGCTGCCTGTTCACTTTAATGTTTTGTATTCAATTGTTTGCCAAAAGCAAAAGAAACAAAAAATCAATTTGCACTCAGTCACGCATCGATAAACACGCACGTGAAACCATAGAATCTTGAAAATAAAATCATAATCATAATCAAGATATACGCATATTGTCTTATGTTTGAGAGCATTATCAATAGAGGCTATGTGGTGACAAGAGACAAAAAAAGGAATAGGGACAAAACTTCGTGATATCTTGACGCTATAAATAACATAGAAAGTACTGTCGGCCAAAATATGACAGTACTTCATAAGAACGAGCTATAAAATACATAAAATGTAGCAACAATACAGACAAGCGAGAAAACGACAACCAGACAGTATCAAAAGCTAGCAAAATGTAAAGTTCAACAGATATTATTAGATTTATTTATGATGTGCGTCTCTTGATTGCCAACTTATCGACTTGTCGCGTGCATAAATTCTATAGTAAAATGCCAATAAGAAGGAAAAATAAAACAAAAAGTTAAATTGCGCGAAGCAGCTACTTCAAGGTCGCTCACTGATTTATAGCACATCCTTACGAGTAGCTTGCCTGACATCGCTTGGCAGCAGCAATAAAACTAACTCAATAATTTTGCTCAATTTCATTTTGCTCTCAAGTTTTCTGTTACTTATGTGCTTGAACAAACATTTCGTGTTTGCAAAAAGGAAAAATTCGATTTGAAATGGCAAACTTTTTTCTTACATATGTATATTTGTTAAGTCAGAAATATGTATTTCGAATATGATAGAATCGTTGATTGCACAGGTGTTTGTGCTGTGTTGATAATGTAATAAGTTAGAATTAAGTTATCACAGCTCTTCAGTGGCATAAACAAAGCATATTTGCTTACATTTGGGCAAAATTTTTAAGTAGTAACTAGGTTACACCACGGCGTATGCGTTATTTTAAATTCAAATCAAAGTTCAAAGTAACTCATACGACATGGTGAACTTTATTCAGTTTTATGTTATTTTATATGTTTTTTTCGAATTCTTTATGTTGGGTATGGATAACGAGCTTAAAAAATAACTAAATTTGCATTGTTTATGGAATTCAAAAAATGTGCAGAGCTATCTTTTTCGTAAGATCAAACATATTTTACATTTATTTAGCCCATCTAGAAACGTTGAACAACATATCTTAACCATTTTAGCATTAATATGAAAAATTTGAGTTTGACAAACTCAAGAGTACAGCAACAATAACGTTTCATGTTATATAAGCAAATACTTCAAGATTGCTGCAAAGTGAATGTTGATTTTTTCAAGACGAATTTGAATCACTGAGGGAATAATAATAATAATAATAATAATGGAATTTCACGGTATTTTTTGAGTTCAATTATATTTTGCTGATATATTATTCATCAAATACGAAGGAGGCAGACATACATGAATGACTTTGTGCTTAAACGAACTAATTTCAATAAAATATTTATCATGTGCGCACAGGCAAAATGTTAGGCCAAATAAAAGAAAGTGAACCATGTCTTTAATAAAACTCTGCACAACAATTTCCAGCAATACTGTTAAAATACAAACTTTTCTATCAACGCACTAAAGAAGCAAATTAAATTGTTTTTCAAAACAGGCAATTGAAAAACTTATTTAAAGACATGTTGTTTTATAATAAAAAAAAACATAAACTACTTTGAATTACAGAGTGAAGCAAAATAATGGTTGTACTTGTTTTATGACATAATTTAAAAGCACTAAGTGAATTTTATAAAACGATATTTTTTATTTTAAGCATTTTTTACAACTCTTCAATCATTTAATTCGAATCTTTCACATTCATTTTTTTAACAATTTTTCATTTTTTAATTCTGGTTTTCAGGAATATCATCCCATATTTTTATTAATCGTCACTTAAATTTATCTACCGTCATGTTTTTATGTTCGTTTATTTGCTCAGCACTATACTCAAATACAATAAACATAAATTTATTGAAAGAAATAAAACATGGCAAATTTGCTCTGCTTCAGCTTTGAACGATTTTTGCCTTGAGTGCTGGAGCAGAATCTTGCTGAAAATAAAAGTGACCCTCTCCGTAAATTTGCTTGGGTGCGGCATAAGATGGTTGGTTCTACAAAACATGTTCGAAAGCATATTCCAAAATTATTTTAACGCCTTTTTCGATGAAAATGAGAGCCAATTTTCTTTTTGCGGTGAAAGCGCCCCAAACCATGATGACTGACGAAACATTTTGAAATCTTTCAATGGTTTTTTTTTTCTTAAGGAATATCTGCTTGCAACATCAAGTTGTGGCTTGCTTGCAACAAGGAGAGTATTCCATCAGAAGATATGATACTGCAACATGCGTGCCATTTCATATGATTTCAGAATTAGTGTGGGTGTTGATCCCACGACTATAAGCACAAAAAACTTGACAAAACTTTTGAAACGGTTCATGAAATAGGTTTACAATTAATGCCAGAGTTGAAAAGAAATAACAAATGTTTTCCAGTGTTGCTTCTTTTGGTGCAATTGGTATTACTGTACGTGCATCAGCTACTTTGATTCACGCTGTATGTTAAGACGGCATTTTCTTTAATTTTTTTTTTTTTTAAACAGACATTTGAATAATTTGTCAAATAAAAATTCCTTTATAAAATACATTTCTACTGTCATTGTCTGCAAATTATTCATCTTTTTTGTTTGTTCATTGTTTCAATTATATGATTCGTATGTGATTATGTGATTTTCGGCTTTGTGACCAAAAAAGAAATCCGCAACAATCCAGCAATTCTTTTCCGAAAATCTGTTTTGATATATGAGTGCTTTTCCGAGAACATTTGCATTCTATGAATATGGCTGACTTTCAATCATCAGAAGAGATTTAGAAGCGCATCAGAGGAATTTATGCGCTCAATACTCACATTTTGGCAGTGTATCAAATCGCATCCATCCTAGAGACCTCATTGGGTTCGAAGGATTGGGAAAAGCTTATGTTCAAGCGAGGTGGCGACACACACTAATGATAGCTCTACTATAATGCACCTAATGGGTGCGATCACGAGATTGGCAAGTTGATGGTGTCGCTGTCTCAGTCGCATGATGACAAAATTAGAGATGGCACCACTGGCGTTGTTGTGCTTGCCGGTGCTCTGTTGGCACAAGCTAAGAACTCAATTGATCGCAATTCGTATCGCCAATAGATTTGTGGTGGCAGCTCATTGTTCTGTAAAATAGTTTGAAGCAATTGCCGAGCCCTTTTCCATCGATCGAAAAAATATAAAATTATTGGTGCAAATTTCTATGACTACATTGAGCAGCATGATCGTCAACAAGTGTCATTCTCAAATGGTTGAAGAGGGAGTAGATGCTGTAAGAAGTAGACTTTATGGCCGATATTGAGAAGAAGAATTTCAACTTTGAGCTTTTATTTATTTATTTATTTAATTTACTGACAGATGTTAGAAAATCATATTAGTCAGAACTTAGTCTAGATACAAGGTAATAAATATTACAAAGTTAAGTCTTAACTTAAGTTGACAAAAAAATCTTGCAAAGATTGCTTAAATACTTCCTTGCGCATGGAAAAATCTAAAAGAGTAATTGAAAACAAGTTATTGTACATTTTAAGTGCTCTAGTAATTGATTCACATGCTGCATAGTTTGACTTGTAAGCTCTGATATAAAATGGTACACAACAACGCAAGTTTCTTGAAGGAATATTAAAATTTATACGTTCAAGAAGCGATGCGCAATCAATATTACCACTTATTAAACCACGAATAAACTCCAAGGCCTGAATTGTTCTTCTATCTTTCAGTGAGTTTACATGCAATAATTTACTTCGTATACTATATGTTAGAGGCTCGGTAAAATTCGACGGCCTAAGTGCAAATTTCATAAATCTTTTCTGAATAGACTCAAGTCTATTAATATGAATATCATAGAAAGGACTCCAAATAAACGAGCAATATTCAAGTCTTGACCTTACAAAGGCGGAGAACAAATATAAACGCGTATATGGATCATTAAAATCAGAGCTATTACGTTTTATAAAGGCTAACATCGAAAAAGCTTTTGGAATGATATAATCCAAATGTTTAGTAAAAAGGAATTTAGAGTCAAATACGACACCTAAATCACAGATTTGGTCATTAAACTTTAGGGAAATATTTTTAATAGCATAGGTAGAAGCAATGTTATTAAATCGTTTAGAAAAAGTAACATGAAAACATTTTTTAAAATTAAGTGCAAATAGGTTCTTATCACACCACAAAACTAGATTGGAAAGGTCAGCCTGAAGACTGTTAACATCCATAAGGGAACTTATCGATCTAAATAGTTTTAAATCGTCAGCAAAAAGCAAGTAGTTGCAGTTTTTAAAACAACTGCCAATATCATTAATAAATAAAAGAAATAACAGTGGTCCAAAAATACTACCTTGAGGCACCCCTGAGATAGCAAGAAAACCATACGAATCGATGTTTTCAATAGAAACCACACAACGACGGTTTGAAAGATAAGAATTTATCCATCTCAGGAAAGTTGAGTGAAAACCCATCTTATTTAATTTAGCAATTAAGGCATTATGGCACACCTTGTCGAAAGCTTTGGTGAAGTCTGTATAAATAACGTCAACTTGGCAGCCACTTTCGAAAGAGGAGATGCAATATTCAGAAAAAACAGCTAAATTTGTGACAGTGGAACGACCAGCAACAAATCCGTGTTGGAATGGGCTGATTGCGTTTTTCACTATAAAATAAAGTTTATCTTTTACAATAGATTCAAAAAGTTTGGAGAATGTTGAAAGCTTTGAAATTGCTCTATAGTTTTCGACATCATTTTTTGAACCAGATTTAAAAACAGGAGTAACATAAGCAAATTTCCATTCATCAATGAAGATACCAGCACTTAGAGATATATTATAAATAAGTGATAGCGGATTCATCAAAGAAGACACACATTTTTTAAACAGAAACGGTGAAAACCCATCTATATCAGGTTTTGATGATATTTTTAAGGACATAATCCCATTAAAAACATCAAGTGGCGTAATAGCAAGAGTACCAAAATTAGTACAAGGTAAAATATTATTTAAAATTTCTGTTTCCGACCAACATTTAGGAGTTTCATATACCGAACTAAAAAAGTCTGCAAATAAATTAACTATGCCTGATAAAGCATTAGATGTCCTGCCTTTGAAGATCATTGAAGATGGAATAGAGGAGCATGCTCTTTTCGACTCAATAAAACTACAAAAAGCTTTTGGGTTAGACTTTATGTTATTCTCAAAACCAATCACAAATTGTTTGTACAGAAATTTATGTAGAAAATCGAATTCTCTCATACAATGTTTATATTTTGCTTCAAAAATCTCATTCTTCGTCGTCTTAAATTTTTTTAAAAATTTATTGCGTAAGTTTCTCAATTTCATTAGGCCTTTAGTATACCACGGTCTCTTGAAGTCCTTTTTACGGAATCTCGGAATATGACAGTTTAAAATATCCGACAAATCACTAGTAAAGACTGAAAAAGATTCAGCAACATTATTGCAGTTTAAACGACACTGCCAGTCAATACTGCCTATGTGAACATTTAGACAATCAAAATCACATAAACTATAATTCATATCTAAAACAGCTCGGTCATTGGAAAGTTTTAAATAGTTAAAAAATTCTACTTTTAAAATCAAAGGCACATGGTGCATGTCAGTTGACGACAAGGGAAACATGCATTTTTCCATATAAAATTTTATTTCAGAACTTACGAAGACAAGATCCAAAAATCTACCCAGCTTATTGGCAAATGTATTTATTTGGTTTAAGTTTAAACTAAAGAAATTATCAATCAAATAAATTTCATTAGAATGATTCACATTTATTGGATAAAAGATTTTTTTCATTCCCAAGAAATGACCAAGAAATTCTACTGAGATTAAAATCACCTAAGATACAAAATTGATTTTCAGCATCAGTTGATTATAAAAGATTAACTACATTATCCACATGAGCATGATATAACTCATCCTCATTATTCGGAGGAATATACCAAACACATATAAAAAGCACGCCAGAAAGTCCAGAGATCTTAACACACAACTGATCCAGAAGAGAATTCATATTAAGCAATGGAAAAAATGATGATCGAAAATCACACTTTACAGCAATTAAAACTCCACCGCCACGAGAGCATCCAGTCTTAACAACATCCCTATCCTTGCGATATACGATGTATAGCTGCGGATCAAAATACTCAGCATCTATGAAATCTTTATTTAGCCATGTTTCAACAAGAACGATGACTTGTTGCTGATTAAGATCTTGGGAATGTCAAATTGGATTCGTTTCTAGTAACTAAGATATTTATATAATCTAATACTTTCTCAGAGATTCACTCACCCCTTGCTTCTAACCCTTCAACAACACAAGTAAGGTATTTGTATGGATATCCTTCTCAAAAGCTTAACGTTGAACAAATAAAAGTTTTTAAACCAAATTGTTTGTATTTAAAGTTTAAGAATTCATGTATTTTATTAAAACTCTTAAAAAAATCAATTTAAATCGAAGAACCATTAAAATTTCTTCTGTTTCTATTGTAAAATTTAATAATATCTCTTGAAAAATGTTTGTTAGCGTTAAGGTAGTAAAAATAGTAAAGAAATAATATTCGATTAAATCGTTATGATTTTTTTGGAGTTATTCTTTTGATCAATACCAATTTTCAACTTTTATGCTCTTAAATTTATTTTTAATAACTGCAAAATGAACTAGTTTTTAATTGATTTATTTTAAAGCAACTATCAACTAGTTTACAATAAACTCATTTTTAAGTAGTTCAAAATATATGCAGACAAAGGTTAATTGACTTATTTAGCGGACTTCGCCATAAAAAATATGTGAGTTCGTTGTTGGAAAAAAGTCAGAATTTCAACCAGTTCTGGTTAGTAAAAAGCTACTTTTTCAATTACTTTTAAATTAGTTGAATTTCTTATAGGGCGTATTCAAGTAAGAAATAGATAAGGAAATGACATGTTTATTGGCGTTTAAGAAATTAACGTCTGCGCTATTGTATATATTGACCTTAAATGTTTACTATATTTAGCAATTTACTAGAATAAAGAGAGAAATATCTTCTATGTATGTTAGGCTGGGTCGATTTGAATGGAGGTACAAAAATTTATGTTGCCTGGACGATTTTCGGATCCGGCACGAAAAATTATTTAAAAAAAGGGTTGATAAGGCTTTTAACTTTTATGTAAGTTAAAGTCAACTTTACAGTCTTTATTATGTATACCTTGAAATGCAGCTACAATTATCTTCAACTTGTGAAAAGTAAGAAGTTGAATACAGATGGCTTCCAATATGTGGATATGGCAAAACTCTGATTAAAATTTAAATTTTTTTCACCTTCGGCAATCAATTAGTGATTAATCAAGGAGGCGGCCGCGCTCGTCAGAACGAGCCGATAAATAGATATGTGTGTTTTTCAACAGCTTAACGTTAACTTCTCTCTACTTTAGAACTGCGGCCTAAAAAGCTTCGCGTCTGCCAAGTGTCCAAATTAAAGCACTCTCTTTTTTTTAGTTTGGAGATAAAAACCCATGTATTTTTGTAGTATATAGCTTAAAGATCTCGATTTGCACAAAAACAAATGCTTCTGTATCTTTGTGTTAATTTGCTTTTCATTTTGCAAATGTAAATTTACACCTCATCACTTCATCGCGTAATTTCCGGAAACAGCATCACCATTTTCGGCTGACTCAAAAATCATTTCTGTTCACTCATTATCACTCATCTTCACTCTTAATATACATACTTATGTATATTTGTAAATGCATTTTTTTATCTGCGATTTAGTCTTAAGCCTTGTTGCAGGAATAATTACTTTTTTATAGCCAACTTAAGAAAGAGCAAAAATGCTGGCACTGCTTCACATTTTCTTGTCAGCCTGCCTACAGCCTCTGTGGATGAACCGCTGAATGAGCTTTATTTAAGATTTATTTTTCTTTAGGCAAGAACATCAAACTTAAATCCTTTGGAGTTGGCTGTTTCGTAAATGATGCCGACGGCTTCATATCGCGTGTGGCTCAAGTTTAAGCTTCGTGATTTAGTTAAGCTTTAAATTTGTATCTTTTTCAGCAATTCGCTGTGCTGATGAGAAATTTGATAATGGATTTCATCATGAGAATTTTTTAACAAAAGCTAAGAGTAGAATCTTCGTAATTTATTACCTAGGATTTATTTTAGGATTTTTAAATGCTAGAATTGAAATATAAAACCACTGGTTTAGGGAAATAAAACTTTAAAACAAAAAATGCGCTAAATAAAAAATTTTACGGAGGAAATCTAAAGGAAAATGTCTGCTTTGTATTGATTAAAACAATATCTATTCAAAATAAATTCAAAGTACAGCACACCATGGCGTATGAGTAACTATTATATTTTATAAATTAAGGCTGTAGTCTGGTGTTCGAGTTTCAAAATATCAATTTTTTGTTATGTATTTCACAGTTAAAATGTATTAAGAGCAATCTGTAAAAATTTAAGGTCAAAATTCAAAATATTAACGAAGTTATAGCACATAGTCGAGAGCACCAAATGATTGCGCGCGTAATGTTATTAAAACTTTAAAACTTTTTACTGGAAACCCGGGTGTTTAAACCAATTCAATCAAGCTGATTGGGTTAAAATTTTAATACGTTATTTTTACGTGAATGGCTCTCGCAAGTAGTAGAATTGTTTATTTCCAGTCATTCGTTCTTATGTTTTACTCCGATTTTTTAGAAGTCCGCCATTTTGATATTTTTTTTATTGAAAATGCTTAAATGTACTGCCTGCTAGAACGACAAGCCTACAAAATAGCAATTTATTAATTTTTTTGTTTCAGGTGACTTGAAGTGCCGAAATCATTTAGGCCAGCAACACACCTTGTTTTGATATGTCCACTTTGGAGGCACAAAAATTTTACAAAACATCGCAAAATAAACTCCAAAAAATACTTTATGGCTGAATATGTCAATAATAACATATACAAACATTTGAGTGATTAAACTTTAATTTGTTGTATATAAAAGTTCCCCACATAACCTTAAAAATAAGGCAGAAACCCCAGACTGCATCCTTAAATTAAAAATAATTTTATTTTTATTTTTTTTTATTAGCAATTCTAGCCAGTTCATATTTCAACGTCATTATTTGCATTTTATTTTTTTTATCCAACATTATATTAAGTTTTTATAAACCAAACCAACGATTGGCCACTTCAAAAAAATTCCATTTCAACATGTACATTTATCATGAGCAACTAAAAAAGTATGCCAAGCTTTACAGCAATTTTTTTTCAACTTATGTCGAAAAAGAAGCCAATTTGTGATGCTGCTACTAACTCTACCTTTTTGCTGGCCACACACCGCCTTCCACTACCCCCGCAAAACAACAACATTGTAGCCAATTTTGAGTTGAAACAGCAGCCATTGGGCTTAGATGGGCCACCCAAAACAGCATCTTAATTGACCACATTAACAGAAATAGTGGCTAAAAAGCAAACAATAACAATACGCAGCAGCATATTAAAGCAGACAAGCAAATAATTCAAATAATGAAAGTAGTTAACAAAGTGTTCAGAGAAGATGTTGCGAAAATCACAAGAAAAAACATAGCAGAATCGCCTTTTAAACCCTTATCAAAGCTTAAGCGTCTTAAAATCTTTTAGAACAGCCAAAAAAAGACACACCAACATAATGCAAAATAACAAAGGATCCCTTATTTCCTCCTATTTGTTTGTTGTTGTTTTGCCTGTTCTGCCTACCTTCAAGTTTTGGCCGAAATTAAAAAAAAATCTTTTTTTTTTGCCTGCCTCTTTATTAGTCATGCTAAGCAAACAAAAATGTTGAGCTCCTTTTTATGGCTCCAAGCAGAGCCATCATCAGATGCATTCTTTGTGCTGGCAACCAAATAAAAAGTTGAACGCCCAGAAGTATGCCATTAAAGCATAGTTAAAGTCATTTATTTTCCTACATTTTTTTATGTATTATTTTTTATTCTTTTACATTATTTTTTTAAGATATGTGCTATTAACATTTTTTTTCTCTCTTATTTTGTTGCGTTACATGTAACGCATTGGATTGATGTATCTATGTCTGCGTCAAGATTGTCAGTTAGATAATTATTTTTTAGCATCAATAATTCAAAGTGATAAGCCTTTAGAATTGAAACAAAATTGAATTTAAGCGCTAAAAAAGCTTGCCTGATGTAGTCTGTATGCCAAGCTCTGAACTTTGGGCGAAGCGATGATAAGTTTGAAATATTTTACCTAAATGGGGTCTTTATAGGCTTTCTTTGAAGTTAAAAATTTTTAAATTAAGTAGAAATCATTTGACAAAGATTAGGGTCAAAAACATTAATAAAAAAACTCAAAAAAGTATACATACAAAACTTCATGTTTTACAAGAAAAAAGGATCAAAAGGTTTTTCTTTTTAGCCAACAGCAGCTTCAGCTAATAGCTTATCGAACTCTCTTCATATGAGATAATCCGATTACTTCGTCTGGTCAGCTAAGGTCAGGAACACAAAATATCGCAATATGTATAACATATACGACAAAGTGAATCGTTCAGCACAAGCTATTTGGACGAAATAATTTTATGATTTTTTTTATTTATTTGGTCAAAACCAAAACAAATATATGCACCAGAGGTCTGTTGCTGGCATGGTATTAAATATTGAAATTAAGAATGGGTCAACTTATTGCAATTTTTTCAAAAGATTTATGCCTTTTCCTTGAAAAAAACGAAATAGCCTTTCCAATGCTACCCTATTTAAAAAAATCGGATTTAAATTGACTTAGCTACGTTGCACAGAGGTACACTGGCAAAATTCGGCGGCCAAAAATCTTTTTTACATTTCACTGTTTCAAAAATCTAATGATGCAGTTTTGTTAAATATACTTTAGTTAAGGAACATGCAACATTTTTAGGTTCATAGGTCAACGGCAAAGTATTGAATGGCGTAAAAACAAAAAGACCAATTTTCATTTTTTTGTGAATTTAAATCTTTTACATATTTTGTTGAAGTTTGAAGACGTGTAACTTTTTAACTGTACAACATTTTTGAACAATTTTATTTAAGGTCAGTCAAATGCCTTATAAAAAATTAAAAATTTTATTACAATTCATGTTTTATAGTATTTTTGCAGATATTATTTTAAAAGTCTATTTCTTAAACGAATTTTGAGAAAACTCATACACCGTCGTGCGACGGCAGAGCTTAGCTATATTTTTAAGAAAATTTAAAGTATTTTAAAACTTTTTCCCGAAAATCCTACAACCGCCATTCGCCACCGGAGAGCACTTTTTTACAAAATAAGGTAGGCACATTCTATGAACTAAACTTTTTTTATGCGACACAGGCTTAAACTGTGCATGTCGTTTGCTGAAGTGTTCACCTTTGAGCATTTCCACCAAAAGGTCTACCACGACTGAAAAATTAAATAGAGGGAAAAATGTTTAAATTTATATTGTGCGAGTACTGAGAGCTGATCTCAACTTGAATTTAAAAAAATGGCAGCAAACATGATGAATGGCAACAAAAGTTAAAAAATGGTAACAAAAGTTGAAAAATTTTTACAAAAGTTGAAGTATAATCATAATAAATACTCATATAATACAAAGTTTAATAAATTTTTTCAGTTTTCAATTGTAACGATCCTGAGTTACACTTTACATGTTTTTCTAATTGAATTAAATAAATAAAACTATAAAATATTTGCACTTTTTTAAAGGAAAAATTTGTCACATAACGTATATCACGTAACGTATCATATGGCTTACACAAAAATAATTAAAAAAATATTTTTCAACGAAACAAATAATAGTATGTAGCAACATTATTCCAAATAATATTAAAAAACTTTCATAAAAAAACTCGTGCACACTTCGCAAATTTTTTCGTTTATATTGATGCAGATAAAAGCCACTACTATTTTATGTCACGTAACGTATCATTTTTAGTGGCTCTATCTGAGAGCCGAACTTTTGACAACTCTTAGCTTTTACACCTTGTATAATGCGCTTAGTAAACTATTCGAAAATCAAAATAAGAAAAATGTAAGTTTAAGTTTTTTTTTTTGTTTTTCAACTCATTAAATTCGTACGACTGTCACGTGCGTAGCTACGGAAATGCCATTTGAACGAAAACGTATTAATCATGCATTTTTATTGCCATAATTAAACATAATCATACAGTTAATGACTGCAACCGCAGGTAACGCCATAGGTAGAAATCTTAATTGGTTAACAGGTAGAATCCTTTTTGCGCACATTTTTATATATTTTCCATAAAAACTCTTACGTGTAATCATAACAGCTATCGAAAGTGCAACTTACGATTTCGTTGCTAATTTGTATTTGGTAAACAAATTCAAAAATGATGTTATCGTCGCGGCTCTCATTGTCAGTCATAATACTATGGAAGCTGTATCCATAAAGGTTAAAAATATTGTAGACAGCGTAAAAAAGCACTTTAACCACTGCTCGAAATCGATGCTGAAATTCAAGCTGGTGACGAAGTTTGGCTAAAAAACTATTGAATACGATTGTCAATTAGACGAGGAAAGTGATTTTGATATCGGTCCTGAAGATGGAGATGAACAGAATACTAGAAGAGGAAGACCTACGAAGCCTTTCATTGAGAGTTCCGTCCGCTCTCAAAGAAGAAAACTTCAGAAGATCTCGGAAACTTGTGGAAAAGAGTTTGGCGAAAAAGCCTGTTTGCAGCAATTAAACTCCGCACGTTGGCACTTGCAATCTGAGATTTTTGAACGTGCATCCAAAGCTAGTCCAAATTGCCTAAGAAGGGTATTAACTGCCTTTCCAACACCTCAGCTAACACAGGAGAACGACAACGCCACCAAGTGCTTATCTCCTGGTTCAGCATTGGCATTCTTCATAAATACTAAAATGACAAAACAGCAATATGAAGAGGTGAGATGGCCATCGGTGTACACTGCTACCCAAATTACAGAACCATTGTAACTGCGAAAGACCGCTGAATGCCTCAAATGGAAAAAGGAAATATAACAGAAGCCTTAGCTTAGGTTTAATTGCAATCTTTGTTGGACCACACTGTTGAGCGAATACTGAAAACAATGCCAGAAGAGCATAATCCATCAAGCTCTGCAGTGGAAATTTACAGCTGATCTCTTAATGGGGCGGCGATGGCTGATCGGCACAAAAAGAGTACAAGCAAACTCTTGAAAAAGGCGTAAGCGATGCGCATATGTTTATGGTGTCTTCAGTACCCCTTCGGCTGGTTGACTGCATTACTACTGAAGGAGCCTATGAAGAAACATCAACTTCCAAAGCAGCAAGTAGGAACAGGCAGTCTGCGAATATATGGAAAAATCCGAGTCCTTTATCTACAAAATACTGCAGACCAGTGAAATTCGCCTTTCACAAAGAAACTACGGAAATCATTAAGGAAGAAGTAGCGGTCATTATTATGGAAATAGACACTTTGGAAGATTCCGTCTTAACTAAACTAAACTAACTAAAACTATACGGGAAGAAAAAAAAACAGATTCAAGTTGAGTTCCGCAAAGTGGGGTTCATTGTTGACACCCGGAAGTTTGGAACTGGTAGCAGCAACGATGGCAACACAGCCAGGAGATTTTTTGCTGATCCCCCCACACTACATCAAAAATCACTGAAATTGATGAGGTCTTCATATCAATGTTGCGAACCATCTTACAGGTTATAAGCTGCAATGAGCATATACGAGCAGAGCGTTTTGGACAGTATATAAAGGAAATAACAGAAATATACAGTAAATTATATCCTTGGCGTGCCATGTCTCCAACACTGCATAAAGTTTTAATGCATGGCGAACAAATCATAAAGTATCATATCCTACCTATTGGAGAACTATCAGAAGAAGCGCTGGAGTAAAGAAATAATGATTATAGGTTCTATAGGGAACATAAAACACGAAAGTTTTCAAAGCAAAAAACAAATGAGGACCTATTTCGGATGCTTATGATATCATCTGATCCATTTATATCTAGTTTCAGAAATGCAAAGAAAATCGCACATAGTCCCTTAAGTAAAGAAGCAAGAGATTTAATTGTTCAACCAACTTATGAATTTTTTAATAAAATTGATATCAAAAATCAATTTATAAATACTTTGATAAATTATACTTTTTGTTAAGACATATACAATGTTAAAACAATTCAACAAAACATTCTATCGGTATCTCTATGTCAAATCAGCCGCTTTTCGAAACTCACATACAGTGTTGCGCAAAACAATAGCAACAAAATCAGTGCACTGCTACAAAATCGTGTATCTTTTTAAATATTGGGACACACAAAAATGATTATAGGAACTAAAGCATATATTCATACATCATATTAAAAACAAATCATATTCAAATTTGGTTTGGTTTTTTTTTTATTAAATCAAAAAATAATATGACTGCATTCAATTTGCCTGAGAGCAAAACAAAAGCAACATAATTAATATTGATCCCTTATTCTTGATAGCCGCTGCACATTTGAGTGGCATCGACTCTATTCAAATAGATAAGTGGATATTAGGTATTTGTTCTCAAATAAGTTTCAGGGATTCATACAGTGTAGTTTTATTGGAAAATCTTTGACCAAAAACTTTTATCTTAAAAATTCCATAAATATTTTTTAATGGAATTCAAGTCATTGTGCTTGTGCTGGCCATTCAAGGACTTGAATCCCATTGCCTCTAATGTAATCATTGAGTGTGCCTTGGGTTGTTGTCAGGCTGAAACGTTCACTGAAGCGACATATTCTACTCTGCATGTGGTCGCACCTTGTTTTCTAAAATGTCTGTATATACAAATCGATCAATAATTTCATCGATTTTTTGAAGTGGTTCAACTTCATTATATGAAAAACAAGTCCAGACCATAATACCACCGTCTTCGTGCTTACAATTTATTTTGCAGTTTCGGGCTTCAAGTCGTGCACCTGGGCGGCTCCGTAACGTTCACATCCCATCTGAATTAATCAAGTTGAACTTTGGTTCATCGCTAAAAAACGGTTTTACATTTTTGAACGGCCCAATTTAGGTGCTATTTTGCAAAACTGAGTTTTAAAAAATTATAAATTGCAGCTCGTTGTCACAATTTCAGACAGAATTGTTTAAACTATAACACCTCACCTTTTTTTTATGCTGAGATGTAAGCAAAGGTTTCTTTGCCGGTCTGTAACTTCCTAAATTGTTATCAACGGTTCGTCTGCGAACAGTGCTTTGATGGATATCTAAATCAAGTGTTACAACAACCTCTTTTGATGTGGCAAATGGATTTCGTTTGAACACTCCACAAATGTTCCTGTCATCACACAGAGATGTCTTCCGCGGACGCCCTCTTTAATGTACCGTTCTTACGTCTTTTGTGATGGTATATTTATTTATTAATATGCAATTTATTGACCGATTAATATCAAACTGTTTCACGTTAGAAATTTCTGAATTTTTCTTTTTATATTCGGAAAAAAATTTGTAATTTTGGAGCTTCAAAGTATTTATAATGTGCCATTATAAATGGAATAGTCAAGGCCACTACTAGCGCAAAAACAAAACTAAACTTAAATGTTTATGACTCACAAATAACAGGTGCTTAACAATAACGGAACTTTTACCAATAATTTTTGGAACTTCTGCTCTCTTTTTACTTTTTGCAAGTTTTGTTGCTTTTGTTTTGCTCTCAGAAAAATTGAATGTGGGCACATTAATTTTAAATTTAGTAAAAAAAACCAAACCAAATTTGAATATAATTTGTTTTTCATATGATGTATGGATATATGCTTTTGATTCTATAATCATTTTTGTGTATCTCCAACATTTAAAAATATACACGATTTTGTAGCAGCGCACTGATTTTGTTGCTATTGTTTTGCGCAACACTGTATCTGTAAAAATTTGGTACTTTGCACGTGGATAGTAAAGAGTGTTTTTTATAGAGTGATACAAGTTTAAATCATAATAAAGCATAGTAATATATTTTTAATATCAATGAAACGAGAAAATTCTAAGACAATAATGTTTAAATATGGTTTCGGCCATGTGGCCGCCACGGCTGGCGCGTACAAGGCGCAATCTGGAACACTAATTTTTACAAACTTTTAGCAGCATTTGCGGCCGTATCTCGCCGATAACTCTTCGAATGTTGATTTTCTGGTGACTGGGGTGACTTTACATAACCCCAAAGAAAATAATCCAATGGAGTTAAATCACACGACCTTGGGCGCCAATTAATTGGGCCATTTCGTGAAATTATTTTTTGTCAAAAGTTTCCTTGAGTAAATCAATTTTAGCGCCCGCTGTGTGGCATGTGGCTCCGTCCTGTTGGAACCACATATCAGCAAGATTAATGCCAGCTAATTGAGTTACGAAAAAACTTCAAATCATGTTCCTATACCGTTCACCATTGACAGTAACATTCTGACCGTCATCGTTTTTGAAGACATATGGGCCAATGACTCCGCCAGCCCATAAAGCGCACCAAACATAATTTTTTGTGGATGTAATGGTGTTTCAACAAAGGCTTGTGGATTTTCCTCACTCCAAATACGACAATTCTGTTTTTTGCGTACCCATTCAACCAAAAATGGGCCTCATCGAAAAATAAAATTTTCCATGAAAATTCAAAATCAATATTAATTTGTGCTTCAGCCCATTTGCCGAATTGACGGCGCATACGATAGTCGTTTGGCTTTAATTCCTGCACAAGTTGAATCTTGAAAGATCTTTTCGTAAAATCTTCCATAAAGTGGAAGAACACAACCCCAGTTGCTGAGAACGGCGACGAATTGATTGATTAGGAATCTTCAATGCTTTCCTGTTCAGCGGCTACAGATTCTTCAGTGCGCACTGTTCGGCGTCTCACGGGATGCACATTATCAGTAACAGTAAATGTGGTCCGAAAACCATCTATTGGTCTTCGAATTAGCAGCTCTGAAGGACGATTATGTACGCCATAAAATGGATGAAGTGCACGATAAGTTTGACGAACAGAACCATTATTTTGATTAAAAATTTCCAGAATTTGCACTCGTTTTTCTAGTGTCAGTCGATCCATAATGAAATGTCAAAGCAAACTAAAAAAAAGCAACTATCAGCTGTTAAATGGGTGGTCAAATAAAGCAGTGACGCCAACTCAAAGTTGTATTACTCTATAAAAAACGCCCTTTACTTTAAAAAAATAAAAATATTTGCATATTTTTTTATAATTTTCACTTTGTTTTGCACATTATACACAGTGAAAAATTAAACAGAAAAACAAAAATTGTCATTCGGACATGTACTTAAACAACTATATCTTTTAAACTGTTAGTCCTGCAAGAAAAAATTTGAGACATATTTTAAAGATCTTAAATTGATCTTCTTTGTGGTGTCCTCTTTACAAACACTTTCGTGAAAAACTTTAAATTTTTTGACCACTAAAAATTTCATTCACATGTTTCATATTCAGCACCACTATTTTTTGGCACTTTGAAAATATTATCGTATTGCGGCATTAATTCTTAATACATTCTCAAAATTTGATATTGAAGAATCAATGTTTACTATTTTAGACGAAATTTTCAAAAACTGACTACTCAATTTCTAAGTACAAAATACTTTAATTTTTAATTAAAAATGGCTTTTTTAGTATTTTTTTACTAAACTAGGTACATATCGTCGCTGCGCCAATAAAAATAGTTATTTGTTTTTCAGTAACTTTTCAGGAGAGCAAAAAAACAAATTTTTTTCAGAGGATTTCTGGTACTGCGAGCAATAACTGTTTTTGATCACTTCTTAATCATAAGACTTATAAAAACAGCAAATGCAGAAATGTGGGTAATAGATAGTGCACACAAAAAATCTCTTCAGTATATATCTTTTGCCCACATTTCTGCGTTAACAGTTTTTCATATCTCTTTTGATTTAAAAGGCATCAAACCCAGTTATTGCTCGCAGACAGGGATGAAAAAATTAAAATTAATTGTTATTTTAACACCATGAAAATCATCTAAATCGTCATTCACTACAAATCATTACTACAATACAATAAATTTTTCTTCAAAAGCATATTTTTTTATATAAGTACGAATAGTTTCAAATAAAAAATTAATTAAAATCCTTAAAAATTCATTGACTATTAATATAGAATAATTAATATAAAATTGAATAGATGTATTATTAAAGGTAAAACATTATTTAAATTAATTATAGCTTGAAATAAATACAAGACAGACTAGAATTTAATAAGAAGGTACTATTTTACCTCAAGGAAGACAAAACGTTTAATTTTTCAGTAAAAACTGCAGAATAGTAGAATAATTTTAATAATAATCTTTTTGTTATAAATTGTACATAAATAATGTTGTTAATTTATACTTATATGTTGTACTGTAAAAGAGTTCAGTTCTTATTTGTACTTATGGTATATGAAAATAAATAAATAAATATATAAATAAATTTTTCTGAACAGCAATATTTTTCATTTGAACTGCACTTGGCGGCAAACAGCAAGAAACAAAGAAAACATAAAAGTCCACTTACGTCATTATTGATACATTTTGTTAAGTTGAAATTAAGTTTTAATCTGAACTTGAATCTCTTGCCAACTAAAATTTTCAATTGTGAAAAAACGAGTAAACTAAAACTGTTATTTTTGGCATAAAAATAAAAGAAAATCGTCAAGTCATAATTAAATTCAAAAATCGTCAAAATGACGTCAAATCCGTAATGTTCGCAACATTGCTCGCAGTACTAGATATGATCTAAAAAAATTGGTTTTTTGCTCTCCTGAAACGTTTGTGAAATCATAAAACTGTTTTTGTTGGCGCAGCGATGGTATGTACCTAGTTTAGTAATAAAATATTAAAAATTTAATTTTTAATTAAAAAATTAAAGTATTTAAAAATTGTGTAGTCAGTTCTTGAAAAATTCGTTTAAAATAGTAAATATTGATTCTCCAACATCAAATTTTGAGAATGCATTTCATACGAATGCCTCAATACGATAATATTTTCAAAGTGCTGAAACAATAGTAGAGGTGCTGACCATGAAAAATGTGAATAAACTTTTTAGTGGTCAAATAAATTTAAAATTTTTCACAAAAGTGTTTGTAAAAAAGGACACCACAAAGAAGACCACTTCAAGATCTTTAAAATATATCTTAACATTTTTTTGTAGGATTAACGGTTTAGAAGATATAGTTGTTTGAGAACATGATTGAATGACAATTTTATATTCTGATTTTCACTGATTTTCACTGATTTACAAATAATATTTCTGATTTTTAACCGACTTCAAAAAGGAGAAGGATCTCAAGTTGGTTGGTTTTTTTTTTATGTATGTACATCGATAACTCCAAAAGTACTTGCCCGATTGCCACAATTTGTTGTCAACAGATAGAGATATTAGACGCGGAGGTGCTTGTCTAAAAAAGTGGGCAATGTTCGCCACAGGGGCGTGGCAGTATAAGAAACACTTTGTGTATAGAATAACATTAACACTAGAGAACTGAAATTTAGTACAGGAGTTGGCACAAATATTAAAGTTTATGTTCAAAAAAGTAGGCGTTATTCGATAAAGGGCATGGCAATATTATAAAAACGGTTTAACTCTAAAAATATTGACACTAGGGTACTGAAATTAGGTACAGGGGTAGGCATAATTATAAAATCTTACTGTGAAGAAAGTGGGTGTTGTTGGACAAAAGGGCGTGGCATGTAAGAAAAATACTGTATCTCAGTTAATATTGACACTAGGATACTGGAAATTGGTACAGGGTTAGGAACAATTATCACAAATTATAGTCAAAAAAGTGGGCGTAATTAAATAAAGGGCGTGTCAATATAATAAAAACGCTGTAACTCGAATAATATTGACACTAGGATACTGAAATTAGGTACAGGGGTAGGCATAATTAAAAAATCTTACTGTAAAGAAAGTGGGCGTTGTTGGAGAAAAGGGCGTGGCAAAATAAGACAAATACTGTGTCTCAGTTAATATTGACACTAGGGTACTGAAAGTTGGTACAGGGTTAGGAACAATTATTACAAATTATGGTCACAAAAGTGGGCGTTATTCGATAAAAGCGTGGCAATATAATAAAACCGCTGTATCTCGAATAATATTGACACTAGGCTACTGGTAATTAGTACAAGGGTTGGAACAATTATTACAAATTACGGTCAAAAAAGTGGGCGTTCTTCGACAAAGGTGTGGAAATATTAAAAAAAAGCCATAACTCGAATAATATTGACGCTAGGATACTGAAATTAGGTACAGGGGTAGGCATAATTATGAAAATTTAAGGTTTAGAAATTAGGCATTACTGAACAAAAGGGCGTGGAAATATAAGAAAAATACTGTTTTTCAGTTAAAAGTAATTTAAAATTATTTTTTACTTTGTAGTGGTTTTGAAATTGGTTTTTTCTTTTTTTTTTTTTTTTTGTTAAAAAGTTTTTTCTTAACTTTTCACTGCAAAAAATAAAAAATTTTAAAAAAGTATGCAAAAATTTTTTGTTTTTCAAATTTTATCGACATGCATTTGAAAAAAATCGAAATCGCCAAAATCAGTTTATGAACAAAAGCTTTCGATATGACATGGAATCACCGCTATACAAAAATAAAACCTTTATATGTAAAAATTTTTTACATTTGAAAATTTAAAAAAACCATATTAAAAAAAAATAGAGAAGAGAAAACCGCAGAAATTATATCAAGTTCTCATACAAATATCAAGTACATATTTTATCGTTAAGCTGCAAAAAAACAAAAAAAAATTGCTATATATTTACCAGTCTACCTCCCATACAAAGTAGCGTCATCTATATGGTAAAGGCTTCATACATGCCATAGTTTTTGAGATATTGCCTTGAAACTTGGCACACATCTTCTCCTTTATAAAGTAAAAACATCTTTAAAGATGATTCAAACCGGATATGAACCACGCCTACAATGCGTTGCATGGCATAACATATAAAAACATTTTCAAAAAAATTAACTTCTACCCAAAAAAAAATAACAAACGAAATTTCAGGAAATATTTTGATACCTCATATTAAAGGGCTTAGTTTTTTCTTGCCAAAAAATGCTTAAAAAGCTTTTTATTCGCTTAGAAGTTATAGATTTTTTAATGTTAAATGCCAAAAAACTCACTTTTTGCACCTCTGTGCGTTGTATCAAAATATACCTTTTTTTTGGCATTCCCATGACTGTTGGTCCGCGAAAAAATTTTTAAAATCTCAAAGTCCGTGTTAGGTTTTCTAAACAATAAACCAATCTAAGAACAAAATTTCAGCCAATTCGCAGCTGGTACCTTTATTGCACTTCAATGTGAAAGGCGCCTAATAATAATAAAAATATTTCAGTATCATTTCCATAAGAAGCATTCAAAAATATGCCAGCATCATCATTTTACTCTGACAAGGGTTCTCCATAAAGATCTCTTAAATTTTATGGGTTTTCAGCATTTCTTACTTGACCTCAACATTGTCATCACGCAGCATTCCACCGCTAAACGAGCTCAACAACGGACAAAAACAACAAGGGAACAAAATATATAAACTTTGAATTGTATGCAACCATGGTGTGTTTATATGCCAAATGCGGTTGTTGTTTTTGGTGCTTACAAATTGCAACAATAGCAGCAACATTTTTGTGGGTTTGTTGGCAATAAAGGACGCGGCAATACTGCTAACCGCTTTTAATTTTAGTAGTCAGTAAGAGAATTTTTCAGTTTTACTGTTATTATTTTGCTAAACTTGTTGTTACGCCAATTACGGCAGCAGCAACAACAACCTCAATTGTCAAAACACAGCGATGACGTTGACGCTTTAACTATAATAGCACTTTGGTGGCAGGCAGTTACAGTTGTTTTTTTATGCTTCTCGTACATAAAACCAAACAACCACAAAAAACATACCACCCTGCTAAAATGTTTCTAACTATTTTTTTTTTTTTTTTTTTTTGTTTGTGTGTCTTTTTGAAGAACAACAAATGTTGAATGAAGTTGGTCGCTTTTATGCTAATTAAATGGTAAAAAAATAAAACCAAGGTCATTTTAGATAAAAATCGAAAGAAAAGAAGTTGTTCTCGCTAAAAAGTTTTTAATATATATATATAAATATTTTTTGCTATGAATTGAAATTTTTTTTAAAATTATAGCAAATTAAATAATTTTTTACTTATGTGTTGCTGTTTCTTTTGTTTATTGTTTTTGGTCTTGTGCTTGTTTTGTGAAGGAATTTTATTTCTTTTCAGAAACAACAAATATCCAAGCAAAGCTAAAAGACAACACAATGTGCAGAAAGGTAAATAATATTGAAAATTATCTACGCATAAATCATTTCAGTTGATACTAAAATAGTATCAGAATAAACAAAGTGCGCCAAATGCTGGAGGCTGTCGAAGATTGAACATTATTCAAAGCGGATAAATTATAAAACCACATGTCGATGATAGATATTTGCTTACAATCGTACCTACATAACTTTAACAATCTGTATTTAGAATAAGCTGCTTTTAGCAAATTTTATTTTATATTCTATGGGACAGTGGGGAGTTGCGAAGCACGGCCATAGATGTAGCTGAGCAGTAGTTTGATAGCTCTTACCTACTGTCAACATTTTTTCAACTAATATCTCAATTTTGTACTAGCACTTGTCCCGATAGCACACTTTTTTCACACACAAAATAATCAGCAATGTTTAGGCTTTCGATGTTCAAAAGGATTGATGAAAAATATTCGATGTGTTACTGACGCGGTGGCAATTTTAATATAGGTGAGAATGGAGAGAAATAAAGCGTATCAATTGGTGAGATTTGAAGCACGGCAAATATGACAGATGTCAACCTGAAATCGTATTTTACTTGCGTATTACGCATATTTTGTAAAAAATTCGAATGTATGGAGCAATTCCATGGATTTTTTCAATAAATTTTTTTTTTTGTGGTTTTTTCTAACGAAAACTAAATAATTCAACTCAAGGAGTTGACAAACATAAAAAACTAGCTGAACCCGGTGTGCTTCGCTACCCCCTCGTATAAAATAAAATTAAAAGTATTTATATATTTACAAAAATTTATTTATTTAATTTAATTATTGCAATGCTTCGCCTCTTTTTTTGTTGTAAACCAATTAGAATTCAGCACTGAATCGCATGTAATTTGCTTCATGCTCCCCCTTTTTATTTTTAGACCAATCAAAAAGCAGCAATTACACAATCAGCTGTTTCGCAGTCAGTTGTGGGAGAATGAGAATGGGGTTACCCCACTCTCTATTTTAATTAACACGTATTATAAAATCAGCTGTTTTGAAGACAATGGTGGAAGAAAGAGAATGGGGCTACCCCACTATTTTAATTAATATGTATTTTAAATTTGTGGGAAAGCCGTTAATAAACGTAGTAAAAAAGTAGGTGCAGAAGTGTGCATGGTCGAAAAATATTATCATGTAATAAGTATTCCTGAGTCAAAGCTGAACGCTGTGAAAATTTAAGATCGGTTATCAGGTCCAGCCTCCAATATATCGCAAACAAAGGGGCGTACTCCGCCCACTTTTCTTTTGGTATGTATTTCTATTCATGCCAATACCATATATAACAAATACTGCCGCCGTTGGTCAAAAAATGCCCAAGATATGACGATTTTAAATTTTAGGTTATATGGTCGAGGCCACGCCCCTTCGTCCACTCACAACTTTATAAAGTCAAGACTATTGTGAAAATTTAATGACGATCGGTCCAGTAGTTAAGACTATATTGCGATTTTTAATTTTCCTAAAAAGGGGCGTGGTCCCACCCACTTTTCTCCTGGTACGTATTCCTAACTATGCCAATACCATATGTACCAAATAGCATCAACGTAGGTCAAAAAATGCCCAAAATATGGCGATTTAAATTTTTGGGTTATATGGGCAGTGCCACGCCCCTTTGTCCAATAAAAACTTCATATAGCCTATTATTCTTTCCAGAGTCATAGTAAAATGCTGTGAAAGTTTCAGGAAGATCGGTCCAAGGGTTTGGCCTCCTATAAAGCACAAACAAACAAACAAACAGACAGACAGACATTCATTTTTATATATATAGATTGAAAGCAGATTAATTATAATTAAAGTAAAATGGGGCGAAAAAGGGGGATTTGGTAATAAAAAAATCTATGGCGACCTTACCTGTAGATAAAAAGTATATAAAACTTTAGGTAAATACATATTACAAAAAAAGTATTTATATACTACCAGCAATATACTACCAAATAAAAAATAATCCGTTGGAAGGAACAAATTTGTACAGAGAACAAAAAGTTTAAAACTTAAATTTGGCGTGAAAAGGGGCGTGAAAGGGGGCGTGAAAGGGGCGTGAAAGAGGCGTGAAAGGGGCGTGAAAGGGGCGTGAAAGGGGCGTGAAAGGGCGTGAAAGGGCGTGAAAGGGGGCGTGAAAGGGGCGTGGCGTAAGAAATGTTTATTTCTACCTCGCCTGGAGTATAATGTGTATACATTTTGAAGTAAATCTGTTAAAAAATATATGGGAGCAATTACATAATTTTAAAAAAGTGGGCGTAAAAGTAGGCGTGGTCGAAAAAAGTACCCTATTAATCATGCCAGAGTCCTAGTTAAATGCTGTGAAAATTTCAGGAAGATCGCTCCAGAGGTTTGGTCTCCTATAAGGTACAAACAAACAAATAAACAAACACACATTCCATTTTATATACATATATAGATAGAAGAAGATAGATATAAGATAATTATGAAATCTATTAGAAAACTTTGAAAACTATGAGAAAACTGCTGGTGACTTTTCTGGCCGACTCTTCAGTGATGTCACCAGAGGAGGTGAGGTGCTGGCTATACTGGGATAGGGGGCAAAGAATTTCGGGATCTCGGCCACGAACTGGAGGTTGGTTGAAGATAAGCTTGCCGCCGATTATCTTCGGCTCATGGTTGTGATTCGGGGTATTCCTCCCGATCGAGGGCACGAGTCTGACTACCTCAAGAACCCACGAAAACAGACGAAATTATGGAAACTTTAAGAGTCTTCAACCCCCACTTTCCAATTCAGAGCTGGAGGGTTGTCAAAGTTAAGGGTCCCAGAGATGTGCAAGGCAGGCTGTCCTAACTCTAGACGAGGCATCTCTGGGTTCTTTAGGTATATGCGATGGGTGGGTTCGCATATACCTAATGAGGGTACTCGTGAAGATATATAAAAAAGATAATCTAGCGAATAACGCAAGCGTGGAGAAAAGCACCACTCTAAGGGAAGGTGTTGCAGTAAAGTCAGCGGTTAACGCGACAGTAGATACTGACCGAGCATCGACAAGCACACCTTTGAAGGAGAGTGCAGAAGAGGTAGATCCTGGCCGGATGTCAGAAGGATAGTCAGACTATGGTATTACCGACATATTTGATGAGGATTCAGAGAAGAAGCTTCTGGAATCTGATTCGGATATTACAGACAATACCATAAATGAGGTCGAGGAGAGTGTATTCCGAACTGATTAGGTTGCTGCAGATCAACCTACGAATTCATAATCCACATTAGTAGAGGCGGAGTAGATGTAGTCCTGATTTAGGAGCCTTGGCCTTATGGAGCCAAGGTTTGTGGCTTGAAGATGGACGGTTATGAGCTGTTCTTCTCTAGAGGCACAGGTACTCTCAGATCACGTATACTAACGAAAACCTGTATTAACTCATTTTTATTATCTAATTTTAGTGATCAAAACTTGGTGGTAGTCAGTCAGGAGCTAGGATCGTGCAGCTGCTGGGTTACGTAGGCGTACCCAGCCCATGACCATCCTGAGCCACCGCCGGCGGGTAATCTGCGGCGTCTGGTCACCGAGGCGGAAAAGAAGAAGCGTGGCCTGGCAATCGGAGCTGACGCGAATCCACACCACACAGTCTGGGGAAGCACAGACGTAAATTAAAGAGTTATTCTTTGATTATTTACTTAAAAGTAATTTATATGTCTGTAACGTTGGGAACGAGCCAACTTTTGTTACTCGCAGTAGGTGTGAAGTCTTAGATGTAACCCTAGTCTCTTACTTCTTATATGATAGGATAACGGACTGGAAAGTGCTTCAGGAGCACTTTTTCTCTCATCATAGGTATATAACATTCGGTCTGAAGGGCCACGTCATTAGCCAAGCTGTCTTTAGGAATCTGAAGAAAACAAATTAGTGTTAATTCAGGGAGGTAGTCGAAGCATCGTTATCCTTCTCTAAGGTAGTCCCCTTTTGACGCCACATGAACTAGATAAAATCGTTGAGCAGCTGACGGGGACTTTAAATGAGGATTTAGAAATCTCATGCCCTAAGGGCGCCCCAAGAGGTAAATCTCTTTGGTGGTCAAGAGTAACCAGTAAGTAATCTTAGATCGTAGTGTAGGATGATTTTTAATAAAGCTAAAAAATCAGGTAGAACTCAATGCTGTGATGAGTATAAATCCAGTTTGAAAATTTTTAAGAAAGCACTTCGAAAGGCTCAGCGCAATTCCTGGATGCTTTTCTGCGGCAATATAGAAAAATCTTCCGAAGCATTAAGACTCCGTTAGATCCTCGCTTCTAATTCTAGCTGTCCAAGTTACTTAAAGAAATCAGACGATACCTGAACATCCTCTAGCAAGGAAACCCTTGATCTTCTTCTGAGTACCCACTTCCCGGATTGCTCTGTGGATCTCACTCTTACTAGGTGTGAGAGGCCTCTGACGTGGAGGGATCCTACTCATATCAAATCAGAGAGCAGGTTCAAATGGGCTCTGTTTTGTTGCAAGCCTTAAAATTTTGCTGGACCTGATGATATTATGCTAGCCACTCTACAGCAGACGGTGCCTATAATCTTTCCATGGCTCATTGTCATTTTTAAAAGTTGTTTTGACATATGTACTATTAAAATGGAGGGAAGTAAAGGTAGTATTGATCTTGAAGGCGGTTAGGATATCTCCATCAAACCGAAGGACCTTGACCCATTATTCTGCTGAAAACACTCGAAAAACAGATTTACGCTCATATTTGTTGTAGCATAGACACGAATTTGCTTTCAGGCTTACAGGAAAGGTAGGTCTGTAGAAACGGCCCTTCACTCCCTAGTAAGCTATAAAGAAGATTCCTTTTTACACAATGAGTGCACAATGGTAGTTTTTCTAGATATCGAAGGTGCCTTTAACAATGTTCTATCTAATTATTGGCGCACTCATGAAGCTTCGTGTGGATGAGTCACTCTGTGTACTGATAAAAACCTCCTGACCTGCAGAATCGTCAGTGCATCTCTAGGTGACTCAAAGGCTAGGAGATTTGTGAGTAGTGTCACTTCTCGGGGGGGTATTCTATTACCTTTATTATGGAACTTGGTAGTCAATGAACTTTTGAGGAAAATAGAAAAAGTTGGTTGCAAGGTGATTGCCTATGCCGGTGACGTAGCTATTGCTGCACAGGGAAAGTTTCCTAACACTCTCTCGTAGCTGCCCCAAAAAACTGAACTGGTCATTTTTACGAGGAAGTACAAAATTCCGCACATAATTTCGCCACGTCTGGATGGCTCTCAGCGCAACTTCGTGAAAGAGGCAATATACTTTGGAATTATTTTGGATAGAAAGTTAAGCTGGAAACTGAATATTCTTGAGCAAACTAAGAAAGCCAATGTTGCTTTATATGCCTGTCAGAAAGCTAGACGTGAGGGCTTACCCCGAATATTTAACGTTAGATTTTCACAGCTATAGTGAGGCCAATCTTGCCTTACGGTGTATGTGTGTGGTGGACATCGCTAAAACACAGTCTAATTGCAAATTGTTAGGGAAAGTACAAATAACTGCGGCCATATGTATCAGCGGAGCGCTTAGATCCACTTTATCTGAAGCGCTAAATGCAGTTCATTGCTTAATACCTCTCGATATTATGGGAAAAAGGATGGTGCAGGAAACAGCCATCCGCCTAAGATCAACCTCGCAGTAGACTAACGATCTTGCAGGAGCAGTTATCGAGCACTAGTTATCGATCTTGCAAGAGCAGTTCAGCCGTTTGTCGTGAGAACTGCAGCGTTGTTGTTGTTATTGTTGTTAACTTGTTTTTGAGCTGAAGTTATGCTGCAATGTGCTAAAAAGTACCATCCAACATATATTTAAATTTACATGGATTTTAATTGCGATCTTTAGATCAAGTAAATTTTTGAAGATGGCAACAACAACAACAACTCTGTATAGAGTCAATCACTCAGCTGACTATACAGCCTGTTTCGAAAATCGGTACATATCCTCTTCAGTAGTCTCAAGTTATTAAGCTGTGATCAACCAACAGACTCGTCAAACTCCAAGAGTAGAATCATATAAAGACTTAAACAATGGGTTGATCACAGTTTAATCACTCAAGACTACTGAAGAAGAAATAAAGAAATTTCCGAAACAGGCTGTATAGTCAGCTGTGTGATTGAATCTACACAGAGTTGTTTTTGCTGTTGTTGCCTTCTTCAAAAACTTAAAATTCATCAAATTCAAATTATGCTTGCAATAAAAATTCATGTAAAATTATACTATTTTCACTTTAAATAAATTAGGATAATAACTTTTAATACAGTAGTGTGAAACAACTTAAGTGTTGTGTGCTTAATTAAATTTTTTTCGTAAAATCTCCTAAGATTTTGACCTCTTGAGAAAATTTATCAGCGCTCTTAAAATTCTAAGGAGTATTATACCACAATACCAGCACATCGCAGCACACGTTATAAATTGTTGAATACAATTTTGGAAAAAGTATACAATCTCAGAAAAAAACACACCCATAGTGTTTTGCTCATGTGGCACACATTGGGCACATTAAAGCACAAATATATTTTATTTGTTGTCATCATCAATGGAATGTCATGCATATTTATTGCTTTTGATACTAAATTTACTATCATATATTTTTTTTTTTTCTTTTGATACTTGCTCATTAAAGATATACGATTTGCAAAGCCTGACATTTAATATGTGACAATGTCAGCAGTCAATGGTTTTGATTGCCAGAACTAACTAATTATTCCCACGCACGAATGCACACACTCACACGCGCGTAACAAAAATCACCAAGCAAAATTAAGCAAATTAGAATAAATTAGCATAAACTGCTGTGGAAACATCACTGCACTTCACAGACACTCTACCCTGTCCACAAAAGGGAAACAATCAGTTTGTTATAAAAATGTAAAAACAAAAAATTAATGTTGATATTTATTTACAACAACAGCTTATCAACAGCTACACAGGAAACGAACACAACGCGACGCTTTTCACTAAACGTGGTTAGTGTTAGTAAAATGCTTCCGGTTTGTGCGTGCACAAGTATTCGTACGTGCTTGTGTGTGTTTGTGTGTGCTTGATCGTTATGTAGATACATATCTGGACTGTTATTTTTGTTAAAGGCTCAACGGAACTCTAAAAAAGTCGCGCTTTCGACTCTGATCAAAAATAAAGCAAACACAACGACACTTGTAAAGCTATTTTATTATACTGCACAGTTTGCGGTCCTTTAATTAATTTGAACGTTTCCATCGTGCAAAGCCTAATAAGAAGTTTAATGATGGAAATATATTGACATGTTTAAATGATGGCACTTTTAGCAGCGTGGCGGTGGAGGAAGTTTTTTAACACTCCACGAAGGAAAAAGACGAGTCAAATTATTCATTGTAGCAGTTGTGTGATAGCAATTTGCGATTGGGAAGCACAAGCATAACGTCACAAGGTTGGTTTAAAATTTATATCGACTAATCGTATTTCTTTTCGTAATTTTTTCAAAGCTCAAAAAAACAAATATTGTGGGAAAAATTGTATTTTGAGTTAATTCCTAAAATATGCAAGGACATTTTATGATTTTGTTATAATGTCAGTAGATTCTTTACTGCGAATATTTTATTTATTTATTCATATACTGGGTAATTGCCCTCACAGATATAGAAAAGAAACTTTAACTAAAATCTTAAACAAGAAATAAGAATTCAACTAAAATTTTCTTAAATATTTATTTAATCATACTGAAATCCACATGACTAGTAACAGAATCGCAAAGAGATAAACATAAAGATTTAACCTCATTTTGGCTAAAATTAGTTCAATTGGAAAGAATAAAAAATAGCGGTCTTTCCCTAAAGCCTCTTGTTGGGGCATACCAAAGAATAAGTTCCAGCGATTCAGGACATTAAATTGTGGCATCTAAAATATCCTTGATAAATCATATCGAAAAACTTTTCTTCTTTGCTCAAGAGATTGGACTCCAAGTAGTGACTGCGAATAATGCACAAAGGCATATTTTTAATGTTTAAATTTGCAAGGCAAAGCAAGAAAATTTTTTTTGAACCTTTTAGGCTCTGTTCACATCTATTGCACATGAGGGGCTCCAAAGAATGCAGAAATATTCCAGAATGTGTCTGACCAAACTCATGGAAATTTCACTGTGTGTGGGGCACAGAACATCTTGGAGTATCTTTTGACAAACCCAAGTTATGAGTTTGCTCTCAAAATAGCATAGTCTCTATGAATTTTAAATCAGATATTAAGATCAAAATAAATGCCAAGATCTCTAACGGTGGTTGATCTTTCAAAATATTTGTAAGCACTTATAAAATTTAATTTGAAGCTTTTAACCTCACATCATAACTCTAGAGTGTTAATGTTTGCTTGCAATTTCAAGCGATCCGAAGAATTTTTAATAATGGAAAACATTTTTAAATAGTCATAAATTAGTTGTCAACCAAAGTTTGACAAAATTAAAAACCTTTTGGTATATCGTTTATAAAGGGTTTGCCAAAATAACTCAAATTCAGTTGAATTGGTTACAAGCTTGTTGTATTAAATTAATGACAGCTGTTGACAGTAACCATGAAGGATTAGACATGGATTAATTGACTGTTTAGCAACGCGTTCCAAAACTTCCTAGTCGTCCTCTTGACGTCAAACTTGAGAGGTAGTTCCGTCGACCTTAAATATGGGATGTGCGCAGGGTTTAGGTGCAGCCACATTACTACTGCCTAATGAAAACCAGATCCGCCTCGGATAAGAACCCCAATTACGTTGACGACCACCGCAAATGAAAAACGGTCAATGATTTACGGATATGCACCTGGAATGTCCGGACCCTTTATAGGGAAGGTACCACTATCCAACTGATGGATGCCCTCAAAATAATAAAGGCTGACATCACCACCATCCAGGATATTCGGTGCACTCACAAAAATAATTTGTTGTCATTAGGTTACAGTAAATACATTTTAACTGGGGTACTCATAAAGTAATTGTTTCAATTGAAACTCTGTTTATTTAACTGTAATTAAATAAACATAATCGACTTTTGGTTGGCGTAAATGCTTATTTTTATTATTGTAACTTCATGCCTAAATAACAATTCGGTTAAAATGCAATATTTATGCTTTAGTTGCAAGAACTGAACGGAATTAGTGATTTCAACTTACTTTCCGTCTAAGCAATCTCAATTTATCCAAAACAACTGACCAGTACAATTGCAGATTTACGGATAAAAGAAGTATTTGAAATATCCGCATTATTTATTCTGTCAATATAATTGTTCTTACGTTGCCGCCAAATTTCAACAATGTTTCAATATTAAGTTGCACCGCCACCAAATTCAATTGCAACAGACGAATAGTCAATAAAAATAACTTACATGTGGTCAGTTTAACCACAACCGTCGCTTTTTCACACTCGCTGTGTAGTTCGTTTCTCCTTTGTTCAATATTCGGTCGATTTCTAGTCGGTTTTCTCGCTGCAAGTTGTGTAAGTGTTTTAAAGTAAGGAAATTAATTAAAAAATATTCAAATAATACGAATAAATATTCCAATAATAAAAATAATCGAATAGTTAATTATTAAAACTCGTGCAGCTAATATTAATGAAATTCATTTCTTTGTAAATAACTGCAAATGTTTAATAAAAAACAACAAAGCAATCCTTATTTCCGTCGTTTGTTTTTTACACTCGCTATGTTGCTCGTCGCGCCTATGTTCTTGATTTCGGTCGGTTTTCCCGCTGCAAGTAGCTTAAGTGCTTAAATAAAGAAATAAATTAAAATAATATATTTTTAGGCCGCTCGCATTTGGCTTAGAAGCTATAAACGTTTAAAGTTAGAAAAAGTGCCATACAAAATGCCACATTTTGGAATAGTTTTTTTTATGGCCCGAGTTCTGGTAAACGCGAAACAGTTCATTGTGCACAACCAAATGGCTCAAAACCTTGTCTGCAGTTCCGTTCTCTCAACAGAATGACGCAATTAGCTCAATTGGGTAATTGGCGATTATGGCAATTGCATTTACAAAATTGCCTATAATCGACAAAGTTAGTAGGACAATTATTCGGTTGCGGCAATGGGTTTAGTTCTGTGAGTGTGGAAAGGGAAGGCTGCTTTAAACGAATAGGCTGCGATATCTACTATAGCTGGCATACGAAGAAGCGCGAATTCGGATGTGGACTCGTCGTAAATTGGAAACTACGCCACCTTGTTTCCCTGTTCACACCCGTGGGACGCCACGATCCCATAAAGGCTACATTTTCTATATTAGCCTAATTTGCGCGCACGTCCCGTCGGAGGAAAAGGACGAAGCCGTCAAAGACGCTTTCTACGCTAGTCTTGAGGACGTATACGCTCACCTTCCGGTCCATGGCTTGAAAATAGTCCTCGCCGATTTTAATGCAAAAGTCGGAAGGAAAGGCATCTTTAGGCCCTGTGTCGGTCAGTTCAGTCTTCATATAGTAGCACCAGATTTAAACACCTCGACATCCACAAAGCTGTCCCCGGATCAAAAAACCTGAAACCAAATTGATCACGTTGTAATCGATGGAAGGCACGGCTCTAGTGTTCTAGATGTGCGTACGTGTCGTAGGGTCAACATTGACCCCGACCACTATCTTGTTGCAGGCAATGCGAAGAACATACACACAGGAATGCAAAGCTTGATGTCGCTTAACTGCAATTACAACGGACTGCCGAAGCCTTCTCCGCTGAACTCTCGGTTAAGCTCAACCAAACAACCTGTGAGCCTGATGACGCCAGCGGACTTTGCGCACACATATCTCACTCCATGCACGCTGCCGCTGAGGAAGTCCTTGGTTTCCGGCGCCCGCAACCTCGGAACCAATGGTACGATCAGAAGTGTAGCATCGCGACAGCAGTTAAAAACGCCGTATACAGAAAAAAGCTGCAGTCAGCTGTAACACGAGCCGTGCGAGAAAACTACCGCCAAAAGAGGAAGGAAGAGAGGCGCCTTTTCAGACGCAAAAAAGAGAGCAAGAAAGCGCGAGCGTGAGGAACTAGATGTGTACCAGGGCAAGAAGGATGCACGACAATTTTATCAACAGATTAAGCGTCTAACGCAAGGTTTCAAGCCGGAGCATCCACTTCTAGATATGAAAATGGAGATCTGGTTACGGATACGTAGTGTGTGCTGAGATTGTGGAGACAGTACTTCTCCAATCTACTTGCTGGCGACGATTTCACCAATGCCACCCTTTTAGAACACAGTTCAGCGCCACCAATCAACGATGACAGAGTGACAGTACCCCCCACCTAGCCATGAAGAGGTTCGAGTTGCTATCCAGCGCCTCAAAAACAATAAAGCAGCAGTTGCTGACGCCCTGCCAGCTGAATTGTTTAAAACCGGCAGCGATGAATTGATAAGACTCATGCATCAGCTCATATGGAGGAAAGCATACCTGATGATTGAAATCTCAGCGTAGTTTGCCCTTTACTTAAGAAAGGAGACCCAACAATCTGCGCCAACTGTCGAGGTATTAGTTTTATATCCATCGCATAAAAGGTTCTCTCAAGCGTACTGTGTGACAGATTAAATCCGGTTACAAAAACACTGATCAGGCTTTCGACCTGAAAAATCCACAATAGACCAGATTTTCACACTACGATAAATCCTGGAAAAAACCCACGAAAACCAAATTGACACCCATCATCTCTCTTTGTCGATTATAAAGCTTCCTTTCGATAGCTTGAGAAGGGATTGCCTACATATACGCAACAATGTCTGAGTTCGGTATACCCGCAAAGTTGGTAAAACTATTGCAAAGTGGGTAAAAACGCCATACTATTATGCAGGTATAGTATGGCGTTGAGCAACACATGCTGCTCCGTCATGGTAGGAAATGACCTCTCCGAAACCTTTAATACCGAAAGAGGTTTCAGACAAGACAAACGTAAACAAAGCCTCTGGTCCTGATGGCATACCGCCAATTGTGCTTAAAATGTGTGTTTCTTCGTTGGCTCGACCTTTGCGCAACCTTTTCAACATCTCCTACAGAACAGGAGTATTTCCATCCTGTTGGAAGGTGGCAAATGTCCAGCCGGTACCTAAAAATGGTGATGCCACGAACCCTGTAAACTACCGACCCATTGCGATATGCTCTACGCTTTCTAAAGTTATGGAGAGCGTAATAAACTTCAACGTTGTGAACTATCTGGAGCGCAACCAACTGCTCAGTGACCGTCAATATGGTTTCCGTAGGGCTCGCTCTACTGGTGACCTTATGGCGTTCTTAACCGAAGAATGGAATAAGTGCGTTCACTTTTTCGGCGAGAGCAGGGTTGTTGCTCTTGATATTTCTAAAGCATTCGACCGAGTGTGGCATAAAGCGCTCGTGTCAAAACTTGTTGCATATGGTTTTGGTGGTAACTTTGCTCGTTGGATCACGTGTTTCCTCAAGGACAGAACGATTCGAGTCGTAGTTGACGGTATTTCGTCCGAGGAGTATGCCATTAATGCAGGAGTACCGCAGGGTTCAGTTCTATCGCCAACTTTGTTTCTGGTTTTTATCAACGACCTGTCGCCAACGACAGCAGCATTTGTCATTCATATTTAAAAAACGCCCAAGCTCTATGGAGATTGAGAGAAAAAGGCAAAATATGAATGACACACTAATAAATGATCTACAAAAAATCTCCGAGTTGGGTCTTGCTAATAGAGTAGAGTTCAATGCAAGCAAGACCCAGTGCTGTTTGTTAACCCACAAGCGGATGGATTGCCCCTTAGCACCCCTCAATATGAATGGTGTGGATCTTGTGGAATCAGCCGCTCTTGACGTTCTGGGCATATCGATCAAGTGTGATCTTCGTTGGAATGATCATATTTTCGATGTGTCGAAAGAAGCGGGCAAGTGCCTAGGTTTTTTAAAACGGTGCAAAAAACATTTCACCTCAGCAGATCTTCGCATGATTTACACCTCATATATTAGCCGAAAATGGAGTACAATTCGCACATTTGGACAGGGGCTTCAAGATCTTATTTGGAGCTTCTGGATCGAATTCAACGTCGTGCGATATATTTGATAGGGGATAAAAGTATTTCATCCTCTCTCTCAACTCTCTTGGGCATCGCCGCAATTTTGGTTGCCTAAGCCTTCTGTATAGGTATTACCATGGGAAGTGTTCAAGGGAGATACATGACCTGACGCCACCAGCTCGTGTGTTTGCCAGGTCCACTCGGGCAACTGCCCAAGCCCACCCCTTTACCATTGCGTCGATGCCCAATAGAACCTCGCATTACCGTGATAATTCGTTCTTTAGTCGCACGGTTAAGTTGTGGAATAGTCTCCCTGCGAGCGTGTTTCCCGGCAGTTTTGAGCTGTGCAAATTTAAAACAAATATTCACCGACACTACTATATCTATCCACCCTCCAACTAACTTTCACCCATCTTCCGAATCAACACAATGCTTACGCATTTACAGGGGGCATCCCCTGAGCGTTGGTTTAGTCTAAAAAAAAAGGCGATCCGTCATCTTGCGTTCTCTTCAACATCATCATGGAGGGGATGGTACGAAAGGCCGGTGTGCATCGCAATTGCACCATTTTCTACAAAAGAGTCCATCTCCTTGTGTACGCTTATGATATTGATATTGTCGTCAGAACCAAGAGAAATGTTACCGCTGCTTTCACCGCTATCGAAAAGGAATCAGCCAAAGTAGGTTTGACAATAAACGAGGAAAAAACAAAGTTTATGCTGTCTACAAGCAGGGGAGCGCGGTGTCTAGACTCCCACGTTTCATCCGGCAGATATAACTTTGAAATAGTCAAGGAGTTGTATACCTTGGCACCACCATAAACAACAACAACGATGGCAGCCTGGAGATAAAGCAAAGAATAACAATTGGTTATAGGTGCTACTACGGGCTCAGTAAGCAACTAAGTTCCAGAGCCCACTCTCGATCGACAAAACTAGCAGTCTACAAGACGCTTGTCCTACCTGTGCTTCTTTATGGCGCTGAAGCATGGGTAGTTTCGCAAACTGACGCAGTTGCTCTAGGGATGTTCCAGAGAAAAGTTCTTCGCAAAAACTGCGGTCATGTTCGAGTCGCCGATGACATTTGCATCCGAATGAACCACGAACTGTATGAGCTCTACGCAGACATTGACGTAGTTCAGCGTATAACTGTGCAGCGACCACGCTGGCTGGGTTCTGTCCATCGTATGGACGACGAAGCTCCAGCGAAAAAGGTGCTCGAGGAGAAGATCGTTGATCGACGACGCAGAGGGAAACCATGCCTTCGATAGATGGACCAGACCGAGGAAGCCCTAACTACACTTGGTGTATCTGATTGGAGTAGGTGCGTGCAAAGCAGAGCTGGCACCTGGCGAGAGCTGATGAGGCCGGCAGAAACCCGAACACGGGTTGTTATGGCCACCTAAGTAAGTAAGTAAATAGCAACGCGTATTAACTGTGAACATTCACTTTAAAAATTTATCATTCTTGCAAACGCAATTCGAAGAGCGATTATTTCGCACCGAGGTGATGTCAATTGGCCACCGAGATCATGCGACAAGTATCTTTTTCAATATTTGGAAAATATTGAGTAGAAATTGTGTGAAATTTCTTAAAAATTAAAAAAGTATTTGTGACGTCAGTACTGCACGCGGAACGATGAAATATTTATTCATCTAATTTTAAGCATAAGACTGAATTTAATCTCTGCATTCAATCTCTGAATTCAATTTATTCCCTCAGTCTTTTCCAAATAAATTCTTCCATAATAAATTCTTCCGTATTGCTTCTCGTGTCTTTCTCATTGTTAGTGTGCTTCTTCGTGATACAGAATAATGCAGTAAATAGAATTTTAAATTTTTATTTTATAAATAAGGATATGAAATATGATTTTTTTATCATCATCACAAAACATTACTGGTTCATTACATATCAGTTCATCACATAACATTACTGGTAATTTTCAGATTTTAGGAATCACCATACGGCTAAAAATCTTGTACTAAAATTGAAATTTTTCTTTACCAAATATAAACCACACCAGCTTTGGCATATAATTTAGTAGAGGAAAAAGCTGGATTGTGAAACGGGTCTTGTTTTTGGGCTCTTACTTTTCACAGAATAAAGATATCGACTAATTTAACTGTTGGATACCGTTGGATAATGTTGGAAAGGTGAAAATAAAAAGCCTTTTAAAATTGAAAATCGGTAAAAAACATGCTGAGTCAAGTACCTAAAATTCGTGTTCTTAACAATAAAATTAAATGTTGGGGGTTTATTAACAATTTCAAGTATGGGGTCATGTTATACTCGATCAGATCTACAACCTGTCCTATGTCATTTCAAAAGTATCTTTTCACTGTAGCACTGTGTGATTTGTCTCGTTTGAACCCACTTTGAAGAGTTCAGCATAATTTTTTTTCTGCATTCTTTTTTTTCGCATTTACGCACGCTGCAGTTAAATTTATTTCCTAATTTAATTAAAAGCATGAACACAAACAATGACAACACTGTTACGCTTTGCTTTTTAGTAGCAGCTTAAAAATACATACATAACTTTACGTCAACGACTTGTGACAATTTACCAAACTTTATTCATTTTTTTAGCTTTTGATTGATGACGGATTTAATTTAATTTGCATAAAGTAGTATGAAAGTGTAGTAAAAATATTTTTTTATTAATTTAATTGAAGGCTGATGAAAAACTTTTTATTTCTTTATTCATTTCAATGTGAATTTTTAATGGATTTTATTAATATTTTAATAGCGACTTCATTCAATAATTTACAAAAAACTTTCTCATTATATCTCAAATAGAATAGAATAGAAACTTGATAAAAAAATATCCTTTGCTCTGACAGTTAAAACCTACCGCAAAGAAATATAAGTGACATAATACAAAAATACAACAAAAAAAAAGAAAAGTAAAAAAACACACGAACAATAAAAGGCTGTTTTGTTTACACACAAAGCCACATGAAGATATATATATGTATGCTGCAATCTGATCCTTTGATTTCTAAGGATATCAATGTATTATGTATTAAAAAGGAAAATATTATCGTGCATTGATTCTGAAAACTTTTAGGTGCAACAAAAGCACTCATAAATAAAGAAACTACACATACGTGTGTATCTTTACTTGTGTAGGTTTGTGATTTAAACCCTGTGCGAACAATGATGTACAATGTTTATTTCGTCTTCACGTTATGTTCGTACATTCACTGTTTATTCTATGCCTTCCTTCATTCGTTAGTAAGAACGATGTATTGTGTGGTATCATGCTTACTATTCTAAAGGAGTGTTTTTAGTGCTAACTTACAACCAAACCGAGCCGAGCTGAAACTCAAACATGTATTGGATCAAAAGAGATGCATGACTTGCGTTCTCTATAAGGATTCCCTAAGGGCGCGTTTAAAGTTGAACTCTTGAGACTTGGGCTAGCCCAGCTGAAAGCGCGTGAAGCTAAAAGCAGCTAGTAGTGCGTATTGTGCGCGCTTACTGCCGCTGACTTGTTGCAAATGATTTTTGACTACTTTGGGTTTGTTTGTATATATGGAGTTATTTTGTTTATTTTTGCAGTCGAAGCGTAAAAAAAGTCACGTGTTTTCGAGTGTGCATTTTGTTTCCTCAAACCAGCGGACAACAAGTGAAGAAGCGATGCTGAAACGCACTTTATGCCTATGTAAGTTGCTTTAAGTCACTTACTGTTACAGCTTGTTTCGACTTTTTTGCAATTATTTTCTGTAGTTTTTTGTTCCCTTGTTGCTGCGTCTTTATTTCTATTTTTTGACAGAACAGGAAAAAAATGGGCGTATTCGCACTATATCTTTAGCCACTTTTAATTTTTGTATGTTACGACATCACTTGAAAACGGCTGAAGCGATTTTCATGAAACTTTAAGAAAGTATTAAACACATACCAAGTATGATTTTTGCATTGGAAAACGGGGCGTAGCACCTTCCATACAATCCGAGTTTGCGATATCGAACAGCTTTGGAGTTAAAGGTCGCACAGACTGGGAATTCAGTATTCCACCTCAATTTCAGATGCAGTTTCACTGATAACATTTTATGGGGGTTGGACAAGTGGGTATCTTAGTAACGCACTGGGCTTTATCTAGTAAACAAACAAATTAGTTCACCACGTAAAGTCGGGGTTACCCGACGTTACATAATCTATACCATATATATAAACCGTACTAAAGTATATATATTAGGCTGGGTCGATTTGCAAACCTATGTTGCCTGGGCGATTTTCGGATCGGACATGAAAATTTATTAAAAAAAAACAAAAAAGAGGTGCAATAGGGGTGCACTTTACCCTATCACATTTTCAATTTTGTGAATTTTTTCTTTAGGAATTTTTTTCTCAAAATGTATGTATATAAACGTGCACTGATAGAACAAACCTGATTCCAGAAATGAAATCCTCATACCCGATACATTTTTCTACAAAAATTGATGGTAAAAAAATTCATAAAGAAAAAAATTCACATAATTCAAGGTATAATCTGAATGTTTGTGCGTATGTATTTTTGACCATCACGGCTGAACCACTGAAGCTATCAACCTCATCATTTGCTCGTGTTAATCACATCCTGCAATAAACACATCATGTGTTCATGTTGTCCTCCGAAATTTTTTGGTTTTTTTAGATTCCCCTAGGCGGCGCTGTGGTCGATTTTTATCGGTTTACAAGTATAATTCTTTTTAAAAAAGCGATCACAGCGCCACCTAGGGGGATCTAAAAAAACAAAAAAATTTCGAAGGATCACACGAACACATCTTGTGAATAAAAGGTGGATAGCTTCAGTGGTTCAGCCGTGATGGTCAAAAATACATACACACAAACATTAAGATTATACCTTGAATTTTGTGAATTTTTTGTATGAATTTCTTACGATAAATTTTTGTATATAAATGTAAGATCGGTTTTAGGTTAAATCGGGTACAAGGATTTTACTTTGTGCATCAGTTTTTTTTTAGCTGTGTACAAAATTATATACAAAAAATTTTTGAAAAAAAATCCTAAAAACAAATTCACAAAATTGAAGATGTGATAGGGTAAAATGCACCCCTATCTCTCCCTGTTTTGTTTTTTCTTAACAACTTTTCATGCCCGATCCAAAAATCGCCCAGGCAACATCAATTTTTTACGTCCATATATATATATATATAAGACTGGACTTTTTCAAGAAATTTTCGAAAATGCAAATGATGACTAGTTGAAAACGTAACATTTGGGATAAAAACCAGCATGAATTAATATTAGTTTGATAGAAGTACGCCAAATGACCACGATTTGATAGTTCTATTATAAGTTGAAAAACATATGAAAACTTTTTGACTTTTTACATATTTCTCAATTTTTTTGCCATAAAACTTTATTTTATGCATCAAACTGGTATTATTTCGTTTGTTATTTTATTGTCCCTAATAATGAGCTATAAAATATAAAAATCGGACAAAACTTATAAGAGTTGTGATGGTTTAATTTTTGAAGAAATTTCATTCATTTTCTAATTGCAGTAAAAAAATTTTAAAAATTTAAATATGTAAAAATTGCAATAAATTGCTATTGAAAAATTTTCTAAAACAACCCTTTATACAAATACAACAAATAATGTGATTACGTTTAATAACTTGGTCGTTATGACGTTTTTTTTACTAAAAGTGTAACATTTTGTAAATTTCGAGTTTGGGATTTTAACAAAAAAACGCCAAAAAATCCAAAAATGCGGCTAGCCATGGCATTGTCTTAAGCTATTTCGGGCAAAAAATCGCAAAAACTAAAATTCGGATAAAAAATTTAAAGCTGTTGAAACTTGCTTTTTTTTTCAAAAATGTTCAAAGTGCCAGTTTCTGGCATTTCGAAAATAAAAAAAAATTCAAAAAAATTGATAAAATTATGTTTCTAATTTAAAGTGGATTCTTTTCGTAAAAATACCCAAACTCTAAATTTACAAAATGTTACATTTCTAGGAAAAAATTTCATAACTACCAAGTAATTCAACACTATCACATAATTGTGTTGTGTTTGTATTAAATGTTGTTTCAGAAAACATTTCAAAAGCAATTTAGTGCGCGTTTAGCAAATTTGAGTTTTTGCATAATAAGAAAAAAATGGAATTTTTCCAAAAATTAAAGTATCACTACAATAAGAAAATTATGTTTAAGACACTTAAAAATACATATTAATGGATGGCAACCTTATTATTTCAAAATTTTATGACTTTGAAATTCTGACAACGGATTTGGATTCAGCAACCCATTTTTACCCTTTAGTTCGCGCCAATCCCGAATTCGTAAAAATAAAAAGTTAAAGTGGCAACCCTATCCACTGTCTTGAATTTTAAAATTCTGTCTTCAGATTCGAAATCAGCGACCAAGTAATACCTTTAAATTATGTTTTGAAACTATTGAAAATACTTACTATTAGGTGGCAGCCCTTTTACAAAAATATTCATAATTTTGAAATTCTGACAACGGACTCGGATTCAGCGACCCATTTTTAGCTAGTGTTAGTGCCAGCTTCGAACTCGTTAAAATAAAAATATTAGGTGGCAACCCTATTAACCATATGGAATTTTAAAATTCTGACTTCAGATTCGAAATCAGCACTTTAAATTATGTTTAAAACTATTAAAAATACATATTATTAGGTGGCAGCCCTATTATTTTAAGATTGTATCATTTTGAAATTCTGACAACGGACTCGGATTCAGCGACCCTTTAGTTCGCACCTGCCCCGAATTCGTAAAAATAAAAATATTAAGATGGCAACCCTATCCACTGTCTTGAATTTTAAAATTCTGACTTCATATTCGAAATCAGCGACCCATTGACACTGTTAAATTGTGTTTAAAACTATTAAAAATAAATATTATTAGGTGGCAACCGTATTATTAAAAATTACACCATTTTGAAATTCCGATAACGGATGCGGATTTAGCGACCCATTCTTAGCTAGTGTTCGCGCCAGCACCAAATTCTCTTATACAAAACAGTGAACAAGTGAGTATCATCCGTTGCCTTCACCACTTCATGAACAATTAATGAGTAAATGAAGGGTCATCTAACGACAAGTGAAGAATTAAAGAAGAGATGAATAGCAACAGTTTCTTAGCAAGAGTAAAAAATATTCTTGTTCACAAACTAGTTTCCTCTTCTTCAGTTCATGAACAAAGAAAATTTGCTCAGCTCTTCACGAAAATGAGCTGCTCACTTTGATCTTTCTTCATATGAATCAGTGAGCATAGTGAACATATCAGTTCTCAAATGAATGAGTAGAAGCAGAAATGAGCAGTTCATGAATGAACAAATGCGAACCCTCCCAGTAGTTCTTGAGGAAATCTCAAACGAATCTTGTATGATTTTTCTTGATCCTTGACGAAACATGCTGATTTGGCCATACATTTCATTGACGAAAATTTCATACAAATGTTCCAAATTTGTGCAAGACGCAATGCAGAAACGTCGGGATTTATCATGCACGAACCCAATATCGAAATATTGAGGAAAATTCGTTAACGAAAAGTAGACGTTAACGAAAGATAAAGAAAATTCGTCAAGTAATTAAAATCGAAACGTGCTTCTGGACCGAATTCAACGTCGTGCGATATATTTGATAGGGGATAAAAATATTTCATCCTCTCTCAACTCTATTGGAAATTGAAGAAATGTTGGTTTCGTAATGGCCTGACGCCACTCGGTTCACTCGGGCAGCTGTCCAAGCCCACTCCTTTACCATTGCCTTGATGCCACACAGAACCTCAAGTTGTAGTGATAATTCGTTCTTTAGTCGTACGGTTAAGTTGTGGAATAGTCTCTCTGCGAGCGTGTTTCCCGTCAGTTTTGAGCTGAGCAAATTTAAAACAAATATTCACCGAAACTATTTCATCTTTTCAACCTCTTACTAGCACCTATCTTCCAAATCAACACAATGCTCATAAATTTATAAGAAACATCACTTGAGCTTTCACTCTACAAAACAGAAAAAAAAATTATACCAAACTGTCAAAATCAAACGAATTCGACAGCAATAGTAATGATACCTAAACAGTGGTGTCAATGAATATTTAAATACTATCGAAAATCACCGTCCAAAACTATCGATAGTCACGATAGTGTGGAATTATCGATAGTATTGATAGTGTCATCTATAGTCTGCGAACTCTACAGTTTAGCCGCTGAACGATTCGGCAAATTACAACAATCATGAATATCTTGAAGTTGCCGTAATAGAGTGGAAAAAGTTAGGCGCTGACAACCGCTACTTTGCATCATATTTTGTATGAATTTTTTTAAGTCCAGCAGCTCATGCGGAAGCTTCCTTTAAGAAATCATCACGAAGAGTTCGTCAATGATGCCGCAAACTACTGGGCTGCTTTAAATTGAAAACTGCGTCTTTTTATTTTTTCAAAGGTTTGTGGAACCTTTGAGCGATTCTGGAGCGGCTGAGCTTACTTCAGCCTTCGATAAAACCACTGTTGATGAATTTCATGTAAAAATCGAGATGCATTGAACCCGATCCCCTCAGATATCGATGAAATTTTGTTCATAGCTAAATTTGATTAATACAAACAAACTCTCATTTTTAGAAATGACTGTTTTGCGATTTTTTGGGCGTGGCACAGTGGGTAAGTTTTCGAAAAAACGCGAAAATGGCCAAAAAGAGCTCCATTTAAACTACAATAACTCAGAATCGGCTGAACCGATTTCCATGATCTTGGTATCATTAAAAAGATATTTTAACAGGCTTTATGACACGTTTTATGACACAAAAAAAATTACACTGTAAAAAATTTATAAAAAAAAGAAAATTTTAACTAACGAAAAATCCAAAAAGATCAAGGGTTTTTTTACAGTGTATTACTTTTTTAGAAAGGTTTATCCTTCACCTATACCATATCAAAAAATAAAAATGGGTTCTTTTTTATTTTTTTTTATATAATTTTTTAAGTAGTGTATTGCCCTTATATTTTATATTTACAGGTTAAATAAATAAACATAGTCCTAGGAAAATTATGAATATGTTTTAACCCCAATTTTTTAAGTAGTGTCACTTCTAGTAATACGTACCGAAAGTTTGCGAAATAATTCGAATAACAGCGAAAATATCAGGTCACATTCTTACACATTTACAAAATAGTTTAACAATTATAACATTTTTTAAATGTTTACAAATAAAAAACCATCAACAATTGTTTATATTATTTGCCATGTTTTTATTAATTTGTGTTTTATTTTATTTACATTTTTTTAAGTTAATTATTTGTATGAAATTTTGCGCTGCTCAAATTTGGCACAGTCAGAATATCTGCGCACATGTACAAAAGTTTCATTTATCGGAATGAATGAATGAAAGCCTTGAGTTCCTGTTATAGTTTGAGCTTCTTTATATCTTGAAAATAGCTTTTCTTTAACGTTGTTGTATTCGTCAGCATCTGCGTAAGCAACTTGTATGGTAGTCTTATATGTTTCTGATGCCCAGTGATAGAGTTGCCTCGTTGTCTGGATATCATTTTTATTTGCAATACTATAATTTCGAGCACCTCTCTTCAATGTTCCTCCGATTCCATCACATGTAGATTTTCCGTGACTGGTAGCATAAAAGTGCCATTCAGCGTCAATACCAAAATCAGATTTGTGATGGCATAAATTAATGAAGTTATATTTATTTTTATATTGTGCTCCTGCACCATCTGATACGTAAATGATTTTATTAATATTGTTGGTTATATTGGCCTTCACGAACTGTATCATTTTTGAAATATATAGATGAACTGCTATACTATCATGTGTATTGCAATCATATTTCTCCTGATAACAGCGCCGCTCTTTTATTGCTGATAATTTCAGATTGTCGCTTTGCTATGAAATGATGCGGAATCAGAACTTAGATGTGTTTAGTAAAATCGCTGACAAATGATTCTGGGTTGGTGTTTAACGTTTCCAGAACACATCTAATCGTTGTATTCCACTTTTTGTATATTATTTCTTCAGTTTGGTTATTTTCAAAATGTTTTAGCATATGCGTTTTTAGATTATTTAAATTTTTGAAGCAGTGACCACACATTGAAACGCAACACTCGCTTTTTTCTATGTCACCATCACAAACAACGAATTTGAGAACATCTTTGTAGTCGGTAAATGTGCATTCTCTTTCAATGCAAATTGATTTTAAGCCACTTTTTTCAAACATCAATTTCATATTCTGATGCAAGGTGCATACACAGATATTTTGCTGGTTTCCAACTCCAAGTTTCATACAATTTTTTGGCCTTAACATTGTAAATTTTGTAAAACCCACTTTGGCCAAGGGATGTTTTTTTTTAAATTCGTAGTAATATTCGCGTAGTGAAGATAACATCAGTCTTTTTTGAACTTTTTCACGTAAGTTTCCTTGTTTAACAGTAATTGAATCTTGCGATCCTGGCATCATTCGGCTAATATTATCATCTTCATAAAATAACTTGACTGTGCTTAGAGTTTCGGTTGGTAAACTACGTGTGCTCATTTTTAAAAGATTGATATCTGCAAACTTCGTTTTATTCCTTTGGATATCTTTACTTTTTTTGATACAATCGTGAGATATATCATCCCCAAAACGATCTTTAATTTCTGCGTGACTCATATTGATTGGTAAGAGAGATAAAAGTTTTTGCTTTTCCAAGAGATTTGAGCTGTTCTCTATTTGATATTTGATGTTTTGCAAAATTTCTTCGTAAATGGCTTTGACGTTTTCAAGTTGCGCTGACAAATCAGACAATGGATCAGCTCCAAGTGAATCTGCTACATTTTCCAAAATTTGCAGTGATTTTCTATTTCTGTATGCATCTCGTTTGATATATTTCCTCTTAAGAGGCGACATTTGGTTTGGTAGATGAGGAATAATATGATCATTTATATTTTCAATGAGTTCGTTGCTTTCGATGTTTGCATTACGGCTGGTACAAATTGGAAGTTCATTCAATTCTTCCCTAATTTCATCGCTGGGCGTTGTTGGTAAATAATTTGAGACTTCATTCTGCTCCACGTTGGATTCATTACGACTGCGCGCTTTTCTCAGTGTATTCCGGCAAGTTTCGCAAATACGGCTGCAATGAATGCTGGCGACAGCTGGAAAATATTCAATTATATTTGCAGCTTCGTTTTCACTTATTTTACGAAGCGAAGCGCAACACTTTTTAGATATTTTTATGTTTCTGTACTTATTGTTTGAATTCATATTCACTCAAATTTTTAAAATATACGCGTAAAAATTGTAATGGGATATCTTGGCTTCTCGAAACTGTTTATAATTATGAATTTCGGTACGTTCATCAGGTGCATTTATATAGCAATTTTTAAGGCAAGCAAGAACTTTTTGGGGTCAAAACATATTCATAATTTTCCTGCGACAATGTTTATATACACAGTACAACATTTTTCAGTTCATTGATTGCCAACTTAATTCTGAGAACTGTATGTAAAATTAGACCCAAAAAGAAGAATTTCTGCATCATTCGTTTTGTCTTCTTACCTGCCAAAATATTTTTAATATCGATTTGAAGTTAGTAACTATCGTATAGGGGAATTTTTCACGTTTTAGGCCCTGTTGTTTGACATAGCTCGACAACCACTAGCCCGATTTAGTTGAAATAAATTTGGCAAATCATGTGTTGTACTGTGTTATTTTACCTGTAAATATAAAATATAAGGGCAATTACTAGAAGTGACACTACTTAAAAAATTATATAAAAAAAAATAAAAGAGAACCCATTTTTATTTTTTGATATGGCATAGGTGAAGGATAAACCTTTCTAAAAAAGTAATACACTGTAAAAAAACCTTGATTTTTTTGGATTTTTCGTTAGTTAAAATTTTCTTTTTTTTATAAATTTTTTACAGTGTATTTTTTTTTGTGTCATAAAGTCTGTTAAAATATCTTTTTAATGATACCAAGATCATGGAAATCGGTTCAGCCGATTCTGAGTTATTGTAGTTTAAATGGAGCTCTTTTTGACCATTTTCGCGTTTTTTCGAAAACTTTCCCACTGTGCCACGCCCAAAAAATCGCAAAACAGTCATTTCTAAAAATGAGAGTTTGTTTGTATTGATCAAATTTAGCTATGAACAAAATTTCATCGATATCTGAGGTGGTCGGGTTCAAAATTTCAGTTTTATCTCGATTTTTAAATGAAATTCATCTGTTACAAGATTTGCAATATTTCGCACATAACTTTCACTTCTACCGAGAGTTGCGGCCACACAAATGCATTATTTTCTCTACTAGGTGTTTTCTGTGTGTTTGTGTGAGTGATCCAAAGTTATCTCAGATGCTGTTTGCTTAGGGCAGAAAACCACAAATGATGCCATTTTTTCCTCAGTTGAACTGATTTTTGTGGTTTTTTTTCGCTTCAATAACGTTGGCAGCAAGCAATTATTTGCGACAATGCGAAGGAGTACATTTGTGTGTGTAGAGGAGTTTGTAAGTGTATTTGTGTTCTGCATAGTTTGGTGACAAATGCGTTGCCTGATAGCAGCTGATAACATCTTATTTATATTGTCTTGTTGTTGTTGCTTTGTTTTCATCTTCAACTGTATCCATGCAATTTTCTTATTGTACTCAAATGCAAGCTTACAGTTAGACAAACACACACTGACATAATACTTTAGCAAACACCACAAAAACCATGTTTTGTGGTTGCATCGAATTTTCATTTGTTGACATTGTTGAGCTGGTTTTTGTTATGCAATATTGTTTACGTTAGAGCCTGTTTCTGTTTGGCTGTTTCTGTTGTGTGCATTTTATGCATATTTCATACTTTTCTGCAGCCACTGTCGTTTGTGTTTTACTTTTATTCTTGTTCCTGTCTCCTCTTGTCAGGACCATTGTTTAGATTTTGTATTTTATTTTGGATGATAAAATTGTCAACAACTAACTAAATATATTTTATCAACTTGAAAATTTAATGGTATTCAAGTGTGGGGAATACAGTGAAACTTCCCTAACTCGAAGTGTCAAGGGACCAGAATTTAACTTCGAGTTACGGAAAATTTGAGTTGTAGAATAAAATATTATATAAATAATTTCATTTTTGTTTGCGAAGTGATTTCTTTCGAAAATTGTTGGCGGTGGAATATCTTCAACTTCATCATCATCAGATTTATAACTTTCATATAGTGTAGTGTGCTCTCGTTATACACACTGCCGACCCTAAGTTTCGTTGTTATAAACAGCAACATATTGAGTGACTAATAAGTTAGCACTGCATTATCGGCGTGTGCTGCACTAAGTGCATGCGAATATTTTCATTACTCACTCAATATTGTTGACCGTGCCAAATTATCATTCGTCAAACCAAAAATATGTAATTTGAATCCTTTCGATGATTCAAATTCAATATGCAAGAACGAAACGCAACATAGGTTATAATTTTATTAATTAACTAGAGAAGTATGACCATAGATTAAGACTACTAAGTAAGTTTTGTAAAAATGTTATAAAAGAGCCGAGATGGCCAACAATAAATCAGACTTTAATTAACTACACAAGTTGGCAGATCTCTGCCATGTTCTGTTTATTTTAAACGTCTCTGTTTGCCTTGGACATAGTTCAAGTCGGCAAACACTGTAGCCTATAGCGAAGGCAAACTCTGCCACTATAACACAATAATACGATCCTTAATATATCTTAAAAAAAAAACGATATTAAATAAAATATAACTTGGCGATCCTAAAAACTATATAACATGGCGATCCTAAAAAGTATATAACAATAGTCGTTAAGTCAATAAGCATCTTCTTGAATACTGTAAAATGAGCCACACTTATCTTGCAAATTCAAAAAAATCTCTAACTTACACAAAACATGTAAGAACAAAATAAACACAACACAATAACTTTTATATCTTTCGACGCAAGCTAACAAAGATGCCATGCAAATTTTTTACATGCGACTGCGACGAAGTCAATTCTTTGAAGTACAAGACACAGAAATATTGATGTTGTAAAGAGTATGCATAAAAGTCTTCCTAATACAAATGAGATTTCGGTTCGAGTTGAAGGAAATTTTGAGTTAGGGAATTTTGACTTATAGATATCAAAATATAAGGTAAATGTCTTGAGAAAGCAAAAAGCTCCAAACTTCGAGTTATGGAGAATTTCGAGTTACGGAAGTTTTATTTAGGGAAGTTTACTGTATTATGAAAATATTTAATCAGTTAAGATTACAGTTATTGAGAGTTTGTACTCGGTTGTGTTATCCCAGTGGTAAATGTATACATGACGTAAACAGTTATTTCTTAAATACAATTTAGCTGCGAGGCCTCTAAATTGTGATGGTTGTCTGCCAATACTCTTCTTGGTAAGAAAATCTACCATTTTATGTCAAAACATAAACACGAAAGCGATAACATACCTGTTATCATAACTAAACAAACTAAACTAAACATATACCGACATTCTTTTACAAAACCCAAGCTTAAAGCTTTATAAGATATGTAAAAAAAAAAAATTACATACTTCCGGAAGAAAAAAAAATTCCGTCTCTTCTTATCTGGATCTGGTGCCGACAACTCTATTGCTGAGTGCAGCTAAAGTTTAATTTAAATTTAACACGTTGACGGACAGTAGAATCAAGTGAAATTCGAAAATTGACACTATATGTTCACTACTCCGTTCACAACCACGTGCATACTCAATGTGTTAACCTTGCATACTAAATTTTTTTTCGAAAACATGATACTAGGCTTCTACTTGTACGCTGGTAAATGCACATTTGTGCTGCTACAGCCGCAGTGTCTAAAAACGACCGTTTCGTATTGGACGGCTATTGCCGTCATGTCACATAGTGAACTTGAACTTGACGGCTATAGACGCAACTGTCCGTCAACGTGTTAATAATAGTTTGAACAAAAGTAAACTATCTAGTTTAAAATAGTAATAAAAACAAAAATGAAATAGATTTTAATTAAAGTATTAATTAAATATCATCAAAATTAAACAAGCATTTTTCATTCAAGTATTCCCACCAGTAAGAATACTTCTTTTTAATTTCCTGCTTGGGATTACTATAGTTTAATTCAACTGTAAACTATAATTTAATCCACTCATCAATTGGATTAACTCGCAAACGTGAGACGTTTCGCCAGAGATTCACCGTTTGGCCAAAGTCCACGACGACTTAAACATGCTGTTTTAGTTTATCGCGCCGCTCACAAGTATAACCACGAGGTTTTGGTCTACATAAAATTGTGGTGAGCTTAAAATAAACGAAAAATATTAAATTATTTTAAAAGAGTTGTTAAAGTTACAATATAAATGAAAGAAGATAATTTTATAGGTAAAAAGTAATTATTTGATTAAAATAAATGTAAAAAAAAGTAGTTATACCATAAGGTATATCATTATGTATATAAAGGAAATATGTATATAGCTGTCTTTGTGTATATATATTTAGTATATACAACGACCAAAGAAAAAAAATTATAGCAGTGAGAGGACTGCCGACCGAAGCAAAAACCTATATATAAATATTAGTATTCCTTGGAAGACGTTGTCCTGCCTCGGACCGCCTTACTGCTATATAAGAATTTTCATGCTAATGGATTTCGGACTATCCTACATGTAGGATGGATTTGACACGTCGGACGGACATGCAGGATGTGCGAAAGCTCATACTGCAGCCCGTCCTACATGTAGGATGAAAATCAAAAAGTTCTAAAAGTTCCGCTATGATCTTGTTCTTCTCTGTGCGTCCTTGTTTGTAGATTTCCTTGTTAATTGTTGTTGGCGCAGTTAGCTGGAATTTTTTTGTAGACGTTGTGAATTCTAATTGTGTAGCTACAGTCAGCACATGAAATTAGAATTATCTTGTTAAGAGCTTATAGCAATTTATTAAATTTTTTATATATTACTGAAACTATTTCTTTTAAGCAAAAGTGTTACCATATCAAAAATACATATAATTAAAGTAATTTATTTAAATTATTTCATTATTGAATTAATATAAAAAATTAAAGCTTATTTATATCTATTTATATCATAACACTAACACAATATACGTGTTCACCATATCTATATTGAGTTGTGTTTTAAAAATAGAATATTCTAAAATTAAGAAATATCTATAGCATATAAATTATACATAATTCATATAAGAAATTGATGCCAAGCCGTTTAAAAAATAGAATGCTCAGGATAAGCAGACTTTAGTAATCCAATACTGCTGAAAATATTAATTATTTTGCAGGTTTATTACGTAATTGTTATTATTTAAATATATATAAATAAATACTCTTTAAATTTCCTCAATGAGCTAAATTGTTCATATATATTGAATATATATTTCCAATGCGGTAGCACTTTTACTAAAAACAAATAGTTTTACCAATATTATATATACTCTTTAAATCATATGTATAAACTGTTTTCTAAAATAGTTAGATGTTATATGCTGACTGTAGCTACAAATAAACATCTACAAAAAATTAAAGCTTACTGTACAACAAGAACGCAGCGTTGCGCAGCGTTAGAGGGGATGAACCAAATTGGCGGCGGAAAATATACAGCACTTTGCCTGCTATATTTTCTGCTTGCCTGCTCTTATCTAAAATAAATCAGTTGTCATATGCCGACTGCAGCTACAAAAAAAGTCTAAAAAAAGTCCAGCTAACTGTACAACAACAATTACATTTCCAATCCACATCAACAACGCAGTGAGAATGGAAAGGTTCACAGCGGTTGCGCAACGTTAGAGGGGATGAACGAATCGGTGTCAGAAAATAAACCGCATTTTACTTTCTATGTACTATGTTTTTTGTTTGCCTGGTAGCAAAATCTCAAGTGGTGGAATGGCAAAAATAGACAAGGTAGTATTAGGACGGAGAGCCCTTGACCGAAACTGTCAAAACGAAGTTGACATTTCACACAAAATCTGCAGCCAATGAGAATGCAATATGAAAGCAAAAATTGGCCAAAATACCAAAATGGCTGAGTTTGACAGTTATGGTCACTAAGAAAGCGAACACATTCAGCCCTAACACTACCTTATCTAGTTGTACTATGAGTGGTGGCATCAAAAAAGACTTCACGGCCAGTCAAACAAAAACCAAATATGAAAAATTTTAAATTAATTTTATTTTAACCTAAAGCATCTCTACATGTACATTGAAAAACAGTATCATTCAAAGTTTCGCAGCGGAGCAAAGGGAGGGAAAAAAACGATGCGTCAGCAGAGGAACTTATTGATGGTTGCTTGCTACATTTGCTGAGCGCCTTGTAGTCAAGATCCAAGAGCGTCATTTAAAAAACTACTCGCTGTCTGTATTGATGAAGAGAGTTACTCGCAAAATGACGATGACGATAACGCAAACCAAAGATTTACCCTCTACCAAAATCGTTCAACGCGCCTAAAGAAGTTTTCACTTCAAAAAAATAACAAAAGTGCTTGAGTTTGTGTGTGCGTGGGCCAACGTATCCCAGTGCATCACCAAGTGCAGCAAAGTTAAATTGGCTTTCTTTGCTGGTGAACGTCCTCCAAGTACCACCACCAGCAGCATAAGCACGTGCAGTGCAAAATTTGTAGCTAGCTAATTCCTCCAAGTGCCACGAGCAACAGCACAAGCAAGTGCAGCTCAAATTTCTTGCTAGCCAACATGTGCCAACAAGTGCCACCAGCAACAGCACAAGCAAATGAAGCGCAAATTCTCCGCTTTCAATTTATTCAATGCACGCCGGAGTGTAATGGCTGAAATTTGCCTCTGCGCTTAAGACATGCTGAAATGGTGCTTCAGAAATATTGGAGAGTTGACCAGTTAATTGAATTGTACTGCACTTGCTGGTGCTGCTTGTGATGGCACTTGGAGGATGTTGGCTAGCAACAAATTTTGCACTGCACTTGCTGGTGGTGACACTTGGAAGCCAATTTAACTTTGCTGCACTTGCTGATGCACCGGGAGATCGTTGGCCCACACACACGCACACACAAACTCAAGCACTTTCGTTATTTTTTTATTATTTTGTTATTTTTTAAGTTTTTCAAATTTACAATATTACAAGTTTACGAAATAAGTTGCAAGTACAAGCACTCGAATGAAATATGTCGCAAAGTGAATAAAATGCAAATTAAATAAAATATTTGCGCTAAGACACGATCGAAATGTGTAACGTCAAAATTTACAATTGTCAAAATTTCATCGTCCATTTGACACAGCAAAAAAGACAAATTTATTTCAACACACACAAGTTTTATTCAACCTGATATTTTCTATCCTACCACGACTGAAAAGTTTCCTTTTGACACTTACCCTTTACACGGAGGTTACACGAGACAGTACTGTTAAGACAGTCACAACACATTCACAAATTTTTACCCACACACTTTAACTTTTGCTACTGTCTGCTCTAATGTCTTAAGTTTTTTGTAGACAGTTGGCGGGACAGTAGCTAGGAAAGTAGAATGATATTTAGCATATCAAGTGACAAAATACGAGAAAATTTAATAGAATTAAAGGAAAATTTGCAATACTTTGGCGTACTCGTAGTTTTAACAAAAATTTTCTTCCAAAAATAGAAATTTTTTACTATTTTGTCTACTGTCTTGCCAACTGTCTTACCAACTGTCTGTACTCTTTTTCACAGACACAAAGTTTGACAATTAAAACGTATATTTCACTGTCTTAACAGTACTGTCTCGTGTAACCCCCGTGTTATGAAAAAATTTATTAACAAAACAATGATAGTTGGCAACTCTAAAAATAAAATGCCGCAGTGGTGAAAATAAAAAGCCACTTACAAATACAACAAGTGTGAAAATTGTCAAACTTTGTTTGATGATATATGAGCTGTTCAGAGCACAAGTGGCGTAAGTCCATTTTTGGTAGTTTTGAGAAAATTTAACATTTAGAAAAATTCTTATAATAAATTCCAAGTATAAAGAACTCAGTTTTGCTTATAAGCTAGGCCAAGAGCATAAATGGAGCTATCCATATCGTAAAAAATAAACTAAATAATACACAAAAATGATGCAGAATATTGCATATTAGTAAAAACATGTGGACTTTCGCCACTGAAAATTTTTTAAATTTCTCGTTTCCGCTGCAAAAATCTAATAGGAGATATTTTTCAAGAAATTTTTGATGAAGAATGGCAGCATTTTTACCTAGAAGTTGGACAAAACCACCCCTTAGTATTATCTCCATTATTAAGGGAGATATAAAATGAATGGACTTACGCCACTTGTCCTCTGAAAATTTTTTAAAATTTCTCCTCTTTGCTGTAAAAATGTAATGGACAATATTTTTAAGAATTTTTTGATGAGGAATAACAGCATTTTTACCTAAAAGTTGGACAAAACCACCACTTAGCGATTATCTCCATTATTAAGGGAGATATAAAATGAATGGACTTACGCCACTTGTCCTCTGAAAATTTTTTAAAATTCCTCCTTTCTACTGTAAAAATGTAATGGACAATATATTTAAGAATTTTTTGATGAAGAATGGCAGCATTTTTACCTAGAAGTTGGACAAAACCACCCCTTAGTGATTATCTCCATTATTAAGGGAGATATAAAATGAATGGACTTACTCCACTTGTCCTCTGAAAATTTTTTAAAATTTCTCCTCTTTGCTGTAAAAATGTAATGGACAATATTTTTAAGAATTTTTGATGAGAAATAACAGCATTTTTACCAAGAAGTTGGACAAAACCACCACTTAGCGATTATCTCCATTATTAAGGAAGATATCAAATGAATGGTCTTAAGCCACTTGTCCTCTCAAAATTTTTTAAAATTCCTCCTTTCTACTGTAAAAATGTAATGGACAATATTTTTAGGAATTTTTTTATGAGGAATGGAAGTATTTTTACCTAGAAGTTAGACAAATCCACCCCTTAGTGATTATTTCCATTATTAAGGGAGATATAAAATGAATGGACTTACGCCACTTGTCCTCTGAAAATTTTTTAAAATTTTTTAAAATTTTCAGAGGATAAGTGGCGTAAGTCCATTCATTTTATATCTCCCTTAATATTGAGATAATTGCTAAGGCGTGGTTTTGTCCAACTTCTAGGTAAAAATTGTGCTAGTTCTTTTAAAAAAATTCTTCAAAAATATCTCCTATTAGATTCCTACAGCGGAAACGAGAAATTTAAAATAATTTTCAGTGGCGCAATTCCACATGTTTTTACTAATATGCAATATTCTGACCCATTTTTGTGTATTATTAAGTTTATTTTTTATGGTTAGCTCCAATTATGCTCTTAACCCAGCTTATAAGCAAAACTGAGTTTTTCATACTTGGTATTTACCTTAAGAATTTTTCTTTATGTTCGATTTTCTCAAAACTACTAAAAATGAACTTACGCCACTTGTGCTCTGAAAAAATGCTGGTATTTGTCAGAGCAATAACAAAGTATTGCATTTTATTCAGAGATTACGTAAGCTAGGGTTTCTAGCCCGTACTCATAAATAGGTTACATTTTTCTCTTCACTTCTACGTACTCAACTCAATTTCTCTAAAAAATGGACTTACGCCACTTGTGCTCTGAACAGCTCATATAATAAAATAAGAGCATGCATGTAATAATTTGAATGTTCAACATATTCCTTTATCACAACTTAAAGATTAAAATGCTAAAACACTCAATCCATACATTATTTTTTCTTGTTTGCAAACGAAGTTCCAGCAGAAAAAGAAGATCGCTCCATTTTTAAATCTCACCATTTAAATAGCAGCTGTTTAAGTAAAAGCAAATTTTTCAAAAATGTTGACAAACAACTGTTGACATACAACAACTGAAGAAATTGCCAAACTTTAAAAGCATATATAGACTAATATAAAGCGAATTAATAATAAGTTTTGGTTGCAAACATCTTATTGCAACCTAACTTAAGTATTTATATACTAACAAACAGATTATATGCATTAATTTCTGGAGTTGCCAAGTGATTTCTTTGTAAGCTTGCGGCCGATTAAGAACAAGAGACGATAATTGTTGATATTTTTATGCACAAATACATGCAAACATTTTTGATGTCTGTATTGATGACAAAGTTCCTCGGAAAAATACGATGACGGAAACCAAAGATTTACCCTCTACCAAAATCGTTCAACGCGCCTAAAGAAGTTTTCACTTAAAAAAAAACATAAAAAGTGTTAGAAATAAAGTTATAAATTTAAAGGTAAAATAATAAATAATCTTAAATTTAAAGTTCCATAGCATATAGAACACATACGCATAAACATGCATACTCCACGTCATACACAGCTACTGGACTGGATGCAGCTTATGACTTGGTAAGTCTCTGTTTTTTATTACAACAATACTTATCTTATTAAACTATTACTCTACCTTAAAATAAGATAAGACTACATTAAATTACTTAAATATAATTTTCAATAACGTAACTACTAAAACATTGCCTATTTAAGACTTATTCATCTAACTAAAACTAGAAAAAAAAATGTATATGTTTTTATCTAAAAGATTCTTAAATAAATACAAATTTGTTACAGTAAAGAGCTACTTAAATACAGACAATAAACTAAACTCAATATATACGTAAACATATAGACAGTCGTTAATAAAAAAAATGTATTTATAATATATGTATAAATACTAAAATTTTCTTTATCTAGCTCTTAACAATTTTGTCAAACTTTTCTAAGTCACGCTCATTAATATTGCCGATAGTGCTCTTTAGTTAGTTAACTTCTAATATGTTAGTTTCTCTATGTTCCATTTCTCTCATCGTTCCTTTAAAATCAAATAAAAATTTGAGAGCTCTGTTATCTACTTTAATGCTCTGTTATTTAAAATTTATTAATTAGACCTTGAACTTGAAATAAAAATGTTAACATGAACTTGAAGTAAAGTTTTTTTATTTGTTGGCTTAGCCAAAACAGCTGATAAGAACCGTCAGGGGTTCCCAAATCAAAATGTTAGAGTATGATGTTTGGGGACATGGTAGGGTAAAGTGTATATTGAGATTAAGCATCTAAATCTCGTGCGGTATATAAAAATTGGTTGTGCTGCTTTTAATTTTATTTTTAGATTCCGATTCTCTCTTTTCCTCTACCTTCTTAAAATCTATCACAAAGATGCGCTTGCACGGGTATCACAAAGATTTCTGATGACGCTTTTAGCAGAGTAGAAATTGCAATCAGATCAGCTAGTGATTTTTTCCTTTTCATATTGAAAAACTTTGTTGTTGTTGTTGTTGTTTCTTTGTAAAGATTTGTTAGAACAATTAATTGTTCTAACTTTGACCTTAAGCTCAATAAACGATTTTAAACTATCAAACAACTAGAATTTGTATTTAAAATCAAGTATGATTTAAACTATCAAACATTAAGAATTTGTATTTAAATCATGTAAAGTCAACATAGTCTATCTTTATACTAAATCTTTAAGCACGTATTTCTTTTGTGAATGGTGATTTTTAGAGTAAGTGTAGAAAGATCCCCCCATCCGGCGATTCCTAGTCTAACCTATTTACGTGCTGACCACTACACTAAAATAAATATAATAAAAATCTTTTTAATACCGAAGCACCACCATCATTACAAAATCTTGTTTACAGTACTTAATTACATTTTTTTAGGCATGACCACTAAAACACTGATGGCATCTAACTTACACAGTAAGCTATCAATTTACATACACTTTTTGGATGATTTTTTTTTTGAGGTTTTAAGAATATGATTTTTTTTTTTTTCATTCAATAGTAACACCAAGACTGAAAAGTCAATTATCCAGCATATTTATGAGCATATTGCAGCAATTTTTCGAGCTTATTACTGCGCTCGACTTTTTTCGAGCTTATTCTCATTTTCTCCAGCAATGCATGAACATTTTTTTGAAATTCTATACTTTGAAACATCTACAAATTACGTCAGAAACATCTCGAAAATATGATGTTAAAATTTAAAAGCGAATTTCGAAGCCGCTTGTAAGTTGAAAGCTTTGAATATTTGAAAGCTGCAACCGGCTTCTATCAAGCGTAAAACTTTGAACTTGTTTTTCTTAAAACTGCATTTTTATAAACTGCGTGCATCAATACTTAAACAAATTTCAACCAATCAATTCAAAATTTTGCACACATTTAATTAACATTATTTGCAAAAATATGCCAGAGCGTGATTTTAAAAAAAAATATTAAAAAGAATTTAGTTTTTTAAAAAACTTACGATTTTCCTTGTTTTTAGCGCATTTTAAAAAAAATTTTAAAAATCGGCGATATTCAAGAAAATGTGACATAGACTTCAAATTAAAATTTTGGCTTTGTTTCATATGAATAATGTCAACGCTAGGATGCATGCCAATTCTACCCAGTGAACCAAAAGTACCGTTTTCGAATTCATTTATGAACCTTTTCGAGTAGAAACATTCATTTTCGGCACTCATAAATTAACCCTTTTTGTATCATTATCAGACTGAAATGCCTCTCAAAAATTAACCTTATTTTCTTCGAAAATGAATTAAAAAAAAGAACAATAGAAAAGTTATTTTTCGGCACTCGGAAATGAATTCTTTTTGAATCAATCGCCGGACGAAAATGCCTCTCAGAAACGAACCTTTTTTTCTTCAGAAATGAGTTAAAAGATGAACCATAGAAAAATTATTTTTTGGCACTCGGAAATGAACTCTTTTTGAATCAATCGCCGGATGAAAATGCCTCTCAGAAACGAACCTTTTTTCTTCGGAAATCAGTTAAAAAATAAACCATAGAAGTTATTTCTCGGCACTCGCAAATGAACCCTTTTTGAATCAACCGCTCAGAAGTTAACCTTTTTAACCTCAGAAGTTAAATTTTATTATAGCATAATATTATTTATTATAACATAGCGATAATTTGTTGAAATGAAGGAAATGATTATTTTGTTTATCATATAGATAATATGCATGTATAGTACTAATATATAGTAAAATTAAGTAACTTTATTCAATAATAATAGTTAAAAAGAAAAGTCCCAGCAGATTACTTAGTTATTGTAATAAATTCATTGATGTTTTAATTGAAATTTTAAGCAAAATCTAAACTTAAAGCAAACACATCTATTGTCACGCACATTTAACCACTTCATTTGTAGCAGTATTTTTAAAATTTGTCACCTTATGTTTGAACCATATGTTTGCAAGTTTATATGACGTTTATAAAAATTTATAAAAATATCAACAAAGATTTAAATTATTCCTTTTATAACTCATTTTAGTATATAAAAAATTCCCATTTATGATTCATTTCTGAACCCATTATCATGAACAAAAATGGTTCGTTTATTGTTTATTTTTGTTTATTCGTTAAATTATTTCTACTGGTATGATAAAAAAAATTTTTTTTAATTCATTTAAGAATGCAAAAAAAAACATTTATGATTATTTTTTTAACTCATTTATGAACTCATTTATGAACAAAAATGGTTCATTTACGAGGAATTTTTAGCTTCTAAAATTATTCTTTTTCTATTCAAAAGAAGTTTTTTGTGAATGTTGCAAAAGAATTATAGTATTTATTTATGGGAAAAGTTTTGTTTTCACGAATTTGATCTTCTATAGCAAGCACTTTAAAGCGACAAAATAAAAAATAAAGAATTGAAAAAATGTTCTATCCAAAAACGTTCGCAAAACTCTCACCTTACGCAAAACCTTCGCTTATGGTTCAGTGGGTACAAACCTCAATATACCCACAAACTTTTTAATAAATTACTTCAATAATTTACTTTTGAAAAATGTTTATTTTGAACCTTTATTTCATGTATTGCTGGCCCTAAACATAAAGATAAATAATTTTTACAAACAGACTTCTTACCCCGCTTAACATTCTGCGTGTCGTCAATCGACAATGTCGTCACCGACCAAGCGGGATTCTAGAGAATGAAACGGAAGTCCGGACTTAATCCTCTATAGGAAAAGACCTTTCTACAAATCTCGGAATTAATTTATACGTATATTCATATTTTACACTATTATTTACTTACTTAGTTGGCGCTACAACCGTATGTCGGTCTTGGCCTCATCTAAGAATTTGCGCCAGCCATTTCTGTCTTTTGCTTGCTGGCGCCAGTTGGAAATTCCAAGCTTCGTCAGGTTGTCCTCTACTTGGTCTCTTCAACGAAGATGCGGTCGTCCTCTTCTGCGTTGACCGCCGCTGGGTACCGAATCGAATGTTTTCTTCACTGGAGCATCATCTTTCATGCGCTGAACATGACCAAGCCAGCGAAGCCGCTCGATTTTAATGCGCTTGACTATGTCGATGTCAGCGTACAGCTCATACAGTTCATCATTCCACCGTATTCGGTACTCGCCATTGACGCAGATTGGTCCGTAGATCTTACGAAGAATCTTTCTCTCGAATGCTCCTAAAGTCTTTTCATCTAAACTGCTCAGCGTCCAGGTTTGTGATGCATAAAGTAGGACGGGCATGATGAGCGATTTATAGAACGTGATTTTCAAGAGTTATTTTTCGTTTGATCTCAATGCTGATGTCGTTGGTTGAGTTTATGCTGGAACCCAGATAAACGGATTTATCACGGATTTTACACGGATTTTACACGGATTGTATTAAAATATGAGAGTATGCAGCTTTATACTAACATGAGCGTAATCTATGTAGGTACATATATTAAATATATAGATACAGTTTGAAACATAGAATGCGAAACAGTTTGGTATCATTTTCTCCCGTGTTTCTCAATCTATTTTGATAATTTTTTTTAAATGCATAACAGTAAGGAGAAGAAGTGCACCAAATTTGCCCTTGACCTGAAATATGAGCATTTAAAGAATATATTTTTAATGCTTACAGACTTAAACTGTAGGAGAACTTGCGTAGCGTTAGTGGAAATTTCAGATATTGGTAAAATATTCAAAAAACATGCCAAATCTTTTTTGCTATTTCTTACGGATACCTTAAAGTAATTATTTTACTTATGTAACATGTGTGAATATACATAGTGATGGTGAAGTTTCTTACAAATAACGGGTGATCCAATAAGAGCTTCCTACTTTGTTTTCTAAATAAAGTACATTAAAATCAATGCATTGATGCAAATATTTGTTTGGAATGATAGTTCGGTTCCTACAACTCAATGTTAAAAAATTATTTCGTTCAAATGTTGCCCACGACTAGCTCTTAAATGGTCCATTCTGTTGGTCCAATTTTCGACAACTTTCAAATTTCGACAAAATTCGAGATCGGCGACGAATCAATTGTTCACGGTTTACACGAACACTCCCCGCTACTGCAGCAATATTCTCAAAATTAAGGGTTCTATGAACTCTGGTTGAATGATGAATGTCCAACAGTGTAAATTTGGTTCGAAATTGGGAGATGGTTCAATGGTTTGGACGCTCATAAGGGCCAAAATGATGTTGAAGAACTCTATAACATTCTTTAACTGATGACTAATTTTGGTAGTAAGTTTCCACAATTATTAAACGTTGTTGAGGAGTAAGTTTCATGAATGAGTCGTATTGAATACTGAACACAAACGTTATATGGACAAGCTATTTGACACATAACAGCTGTTAAAACAACCCAGTTGAAAAAGGACAAGCCATTTGACACATAACAGCTGTCAAAACAACCCAGTTGAAAAAGGACCTCGTATTGGATCACCCATTAGTACATTTAGTAAAATTTTCGTTATTTTGACATTATGTTTATGACGATATCTCGAAAACTGTAGCTATATTACAACTTTTTTTTATGAAAACTCATTGGTTGAGAAAAATAGCGGTATATGAAAATTTGTTTGGTAATATTTTTCTCGCGTAGTATGTTAAAAAAAATTACATTGTTATGACATCAAAATTTTTGCGATATCGCGAAAACTGCAGATTTTCTCAGTACAACGCATTTCCTTGAAACAAGGTTATCGCCTTAGAATTAGAAAAAATGATGAAATTGTAAATTAATTGTATATAAAGTTTAAACAAATAAATTTAATGAAAAAAAAAATTGTTTGAACATTTTCTTTAACATTTCCATCCTTTATGTTATTATTTACTACTTTAACATTTTTCTTCCTCATGGATTTCGATTGAAACCCTTAATAACAAACTATTTTAACCTTTATAAAGCTATTCGATATCGCAAATTTTAGTTACACGGGTGGTGCAACGCCCTTTTTTCAATGCAAATCCTTGGTATGTGTTTAATAATTTGCTAAAATTTCATGAAAATCGGTTCGAGTGATTCCGATTTATATGATTTCGAAAAATTTGGTGTAGATATAGAGCAACCACGCCCATTTTTTGTGTAGTACAGTAGCCAATGGCCTACTTTACAGAAGCAAATTGGTGCTTTTTTGTTTGAATTAATGGAAAATTTTTTGCTTTTTTAGTTTTTTGCATATAGAGTGTGTGAAAAGTAGGCGTGTCAAATCAAACATAGCCTATCAGGATTTCGTTAAAATAACAAATCGTTTGGTACCTATATTGTCTAAGGTTGCGGACAGAGTGAACACCGATTCAGACAGGCAGGCAGACAGGCGCAAGCAATCTATGTGAACAAGTGAGGTAATAGTTAGCTTGACTTTATTTCCATCTCGTTTCTTCGCAGGTTACTGTCTGCACTTGTCTGCCTGCCTGTCTGAATCGGCGTCCACCCTGTCCGAAAGCTAAGTCGGTTCAGTAGTTCTCGCGTGATTATGGAACATCCTTTCACTGTCACAACGCTTTTATATAATAGTTTAGATGCAGTATTTTTACTCTACAAATAAAAGTGGTAGAGCTAATTTTTTAATGTGTTTTTAGACTTTTTTTCTATTCAAATATCGGGACCTATCGTGCCCCCAAATTTCTCAAATGTTAAAAACAGGTACCTTGGCCTTATCGGATGTAATTACTAAAATATTTATGCTAGACATACAGTTAGTATTGCCGTTCGATCGCATGATTACGCTGTAGGTATGTCAGAAAGACACAAAAATGGCGAGAAACGTAAACTTATTTTTTGGTTGTAGAATTTAGTGGCATACTCAGTTTTGCCAATCAGATCAAAATCTCAAGAGATTTTCTATTTAAATTTAGAGCCAATTTTTCAGTACGAGTTTAAGCTTTAGTTAAATTAAACCTAGCTTAACTTGCCAAAATTGAACGTTTGAACTTGGTTTAACTATATATTTTAGCATGCGTTGATGTTAAATTGACTTAAATTATCATATAATGTGTTTGTTTTGTTGCCTAAACCGAGTTTAAACGTCCAATTTCGGTACGTTAATCTTGGTTTAATTTGCCTAGACTTTAAGCTCGTACTGAAAGACTGGCCCTTAGTCACTTTTAGACCAATTTTTAGTTATATTTTCCTTATTTTTTGATACCAAAAATTTAAACCACCTCCGATTTGCTTAAACTTTCAGAATTTAATCTACTTATGAAATAAAAACACTGATTTGAGTAAAAAAAATTTAAGATTTTTTTTTAAAGTTTTTGCGTTTAATATTCTAATTTGATCAAAATGAAAGACAAAGCGCATTTGCTTAACTTTTCAAAATCATAGATACAACAAGACAAACTTGGTTTTCACATTGGAAGTGCTTCTGAATAGACACTTAAAAATTTTAAATAAACAAGACAACAAAATTTTTCTGATAAAAAATAAGTATGTTTTCCATCAGTTGATATTTTCAATTCTTCCCATCTTCACAATTGTAATATTATTGAAAACAACTTTTCTACTACAATCAATCAATTTTAACAAAATGCCAAAAAGAACGTCTTGTGCTAGCACTTGTTTTTGTTGTAAATTTGCATGCAGCAAATTAATTTCAATTAATAGACTTGTAAAAAGCGCAAAATAAAAAATTATTATTTTAATGTCACAAATCCTACAGTTAATGAAACACGTTTCAGCATTTCAATGAAGACTATTATAGCAGGAGTTGGTATTTGCATATGTATGAGTCGATAGAGACATGTGTGTATTTTATTTTTTTTCTTTTTTATTATGTGTGGAGGATGGAAAAAATTTTTAAATTGATTTTGGCGTATTTACAATGCGTGTTTTTCTTTTTGTGTCAATTGCTAAAGTCTTGCGAGCGTATTTTTAAGGCATTTTTAAAATTTATTTTGTGCTTGTTTGTATGGTTCTCTATATTTTTTCATTTAAACATTGTTACGCCAAAATCGTGTTTTATTTGAAAATTTCGACATTTTTCAAATATATGTTTGATCTTGATTTTATGCAATGTGATTAATACTCTGACTTTTGCACAAATGTAAATATTTATTTCCGTTTGCACCATTTGAATATAAATGTGTTTTTTTTTTATTTTCACACAAATACAGCAGTGAAGTTTTATCTTTCTGGGCTTTACATTTTGTTTGTTGTTGTTTTTGTTGTTTTAATAGCTATTTTATATTTGTTTTTCTCTCTCTTTTTTTTTTTTTTGTTTGCAAATGTTTTGGCCATCAAAATGTTCATTAATCGAACTAATGTAGTAGCATTCAAAATAACTTTGAACTCGAATTGAGTTTGACAGACGCATGCTTTTTTACAGACAGACAATCAACATAAATGTGATTGATTTGGCAACATTATTGCACAAATTTAAATATAAATTGAAAGCAATCAAATATAGCTGACATTTGTATTTATTTTTTTTTTTTTTTCATTGTCGGTCGCATATGTAAAATTTTTGAAATGCATTCATTGACAGTTTTTTAATAAATTGTGATAACTTTTGTTAACATTTTTTTGTTTAAATTAAATTCTATATTCGTAATTGTATTTTAACTGCGGGAATTACGGTTGGCATCTATATACGTTGAACTATCGTATAAAATTTCAATATAAAATTTAATTGTTTTTGGCTTATTTGGCTTGTTTTGGCTCCAAATTTTTTATAAAAACATATTTATCAGTATATGTTTTTACACATATCGTCGCTCGCGTGACAAACTGTCGTAACCCACACTTTTCTTAAAATTGAGTTAATACCACTATAACACTTCTTATGCAAGTCCTCACTTTTTCTCAAAGTGTTATGGTCATACTTGTCATAGTTAAGCAGAAAACGCAAATGTCTAAAGGTCGTAACCAACAAAATATTTAAAAAAAAATTTTTACAAACAGCAGTAACCCACAAATTTTAGAAATTTGTGATTTTGATAGATTGTAACCTCAGTTATGTTTACAGATTGAAAAGCACTTCAGCTAACTACTGCAATTTTTTCAATGATTTAGTCAAATTGGCATTTTCAATAATTTTATAAAAACAAGGTAGCAAATTTTTGGATATTCACGATCTTGTTGCAAATGCATTTTTGCAAGGGTAGATGATAGTGAGCACACCTTTGATATTATGATGTTGCAAATGAATTTGCAATAACTGTTTTTTGTTTACATTGTTTTGATTATCAATTTTTAAAACTATTCAGATAGTTGCATGCAATATTGTACGAGTAAATAAGAGCCTCTTCCGCTGTTTTTTCTTTGTTGGTATTTTCCCTTTTCATTTTTCTTTTTAAAAATCCCTCCATTTCTTTAGTACGTTTTTTATTATAAATTAAAGTTTTTGCCGCTAAAAATTTAACAAATAAAAAACTGTTCAATAAGCACTGTTCAGAAAGTATCAATGGCTGTGTTTAATACAGAATTAAAATATTCGTTTACCATAGCGTTATGCAATACGATTAGATTTGCATATGCAACAGCCTTTTGTTTAGTATAAGCATAAATGTTGCAAATGCATTTCAATGCTTTTTGTTTTTGTAAAAGCTGCTTATTTTCCATTTGCAACAATGCAACAAGATCGTGTACTGCCCTATTTTGTCTTTCCTTTTATCACTTTAATTTATTTATTCCATTTATGCCATTTTTTGCATTTATTATTAAATCTACTTTATTTTACACTAGCTGATATACCCGGTGTTACTCGAGAGTCATTTATATAAACATTTTAACATACACTTCTCGATTAAATGTTTTTTAAAATCGGGAATAATGAAAAACATGTTGAATTTTATTTGAATTTTATTTTATTTAATTTTATTTATCCACCGTTTGCTAGGTAATTGAACGAACATTGATCCAAAAAAGGTTAGGAAAATTTTTGTTGTTGGTGGTTCCATCTCTTGCGGTGAGCTAATTGAATTCAAAGAAGCGGTACGAAAAACAGATTTTAAAAATTAAAAAGAATTTTTATATTTACTCAATGTTAAAGCAAGCACAATTACCTTTTCAACAAAATAAAAATTATGGTGGGACTCAATGCGTCCTTGAGATATGGACATTTTAACGTCTAAACAAAGATTTATATTAAAAAACATAGTGAACTTTTTAACAAAAAAAAATGTTAATGAAATATATTAAAAACAGCAGAGTTATTGGCATTAAAAGTAAAAACTTTGATTTTCATATATTTTTTTTCTCATTATTAGCTATCAATGCATTATGAAAATTCGTTGTGCTAAAAATGATTGTACCTACTAAAATTTTTAAAAAAAACTGGCAGTACTGCATTATTTTACTTTTGAAAAGTTTGGTAGCAATAGCATTTTCGCAAAATATTTCGCAAAACTTATGTGCTAGCTGCATAAGAACATAAAGAAAATTTTGTATAATACAAAATGTTCGTAATTACTTTAGACACACAACTGCATTCTTAGAGATATATGGGGACGTTCAAACTATATAGAGAATTTTAACACAAAACTAAGTTTTATTAATAGTCTGGTATGAAAAAATAGATTTTTAGCCATAACTTTTGATTGGAAAGAGATATTGGGGTAATTTTTTCACATAAATTATTTTTGAGACTTGACTTTTTTGTAAAAAATATAAAAACAACATTTTGGAAAAAATAAATTTCGCGAAAAAAATCAAAGTTGTTTTGATGACAAAAACAGTAAAATAATTTTTGCGCTTAGCTGGAAGAATTTTTGCAAATAAATGCTATGTCATATGAAAGGTAGCCAGATGAGCATAATCATAAAACATATATACACTGACCTAACGGTACAGTTCAACCTATTTTTGTGAAGTGAATTTATTGAACTTTTGAACAAAAAAAATTTGAATGAAATATATTAATGGACAGCGGAGATATTTACATCGAAAGACCAAACTTTGATTTTCATGTCGTTTTTTTCTCATTCTTAGGCAACGATGTTTTATGAAAAAGTCGTTATACTGAAAATTTCTGCAATTTTGAAGATATGTGCATGTTTTTGATGTCAAAATAACAGAATTTTTTTAAAATTAAATACAAAAAAATCTCCGATACTAAAAAGTTTTAAAATAACAAAATTACCGTTAGTTGAAAAATTTTAAAGGGGGCGTGGCAAAAACTAAGTATGTAACATTTTAAGTTGGAATGCACTTAATATGTATACCTAGTTTGAGCAAAATCCGTTGAGCCGTTTAGATTTGTATAAAGGCCAAACAAACAAACAAACAAACAGAAAATGAGTTTTATTACTATAGATAGTCAATTGTATAAAAAAATAGATTTTTAGCCATAACTTTTGATTGGAAAGAGATATTGGAGTAATTTTTTCACATAAATTATTTTTGAGACTTGACTTTTTTGTAAAAAATATATAAACAACATTTTGGAAAAAATAAATTTCGCGAAAAAAATCAAAGTTGTTTTGATGACAAAAACAGTAAAATAATTTTTGCGCTTAGCTGGAAGAATTTTTGCAAATAAATGCTATGTCATATGAAAGGTAGCCAGATGAGCAATTTTTAATTGATTTCGTTTTTACAACAACAACAATTTTTGAGTCATTTTTTGAGTAAAAAGTCAATATTTTGGACCTTTTTTGACATAATCATAAAACATATATACACTGACCTAACGGTACAGTTCAACCTATTTTTGTGAAGTGATTTTATTTAACTTTTGAACAAAAAAAATTTGAATGAAATATATTAATGGACAGCGGAGATATTTACATCGAAAGACCAAACTTTGATTTTCATGTCGTTTTTTTCTCATTCTTAGGCAACGATGTTTTATGAAAAAGTCGTTATACTGAAAATTTCTGCAATTTTGAAGATATGTGCATGTTTTTGATGTCAAAATAACAGAATTTTTTTAAAATTAAATACAAAAAAATCTCCGATACTAAAAAGTTTTATAATAATAAAATTACCGTTAGTTGAAAAATTTTAAAGGGGGCGTGGTAAAAACTAAGTATGTAACATTTTAAGTTGGAACGCACTTAATATGTATACCTAGTTTGAGCAAAATCCGTTGAGCCGTTTAGATTTGTATAAAGGCCAAACAAACAAACAAACAAACAAACAGAAAATGAGTTTTATTACTATAGATTACATTAATATAATTGTTTGCAATGTGAATTTTTGGCACTTTTTTTGTGTCTTAAATAAAATCTAATATATATATTAAAAGCAATGTTAAATAAAAAACATTTTGTTGCTTTAATTTATTTTTCATATAAAAAATGTGGTTTACCACGCCTAAAAATTCTTTAAAAGCAAAAATAAAATTTTCACAAACCGACGTTCGTGTTTAATTAGTTACTACAGTTTCTAGGAAATACTTGGCTCAATTTTTTTTTACACAAATCAAGACACTACAATAACGTACCCAAAATATTTAATAAGTTTGATTTTGAAGTGGTCACGTGGCCAAAATAATTGGTGAAACAGTGACCGAAACAGAAAAAACGTTCCCCTGAAAAATTTTAAAAATGTGTGTTACGACAGTTTGTCACGCGAGCGACGATATATTCATAAAAATGTCATTAAACTTATAACGATTTATTATATTATCTTCAAATTATTACTTTATTAAAAATCAAAAATTTATTATTTTAAGATCCCAAAAAAGATATAGAAGAATTATTTTCAAGGAAATATAACAGAAAACTAAAAATATATTCAAATCGATGCAGAATATTTTTACTCCTTAACCGACGCACGTGAACTTTACATCTTCGTTTTATAAATATACATAAATTATTTCAAAAACATCAATACCTCTACATCAACATCAACACCAACAAATAATAATGACATTAATACAAGAATATTCATATTACAAGAAAAATATTATATTCATGGCGCAACAAAAGCTGGCAGGACACAAGAAAAACAATAAAAGTAAATACGTAAATCCTTATCTATAAATATGGGGAAGAAATAATCATCATTAAAAACCACAGTTAGGGCTTTCAACGGAAAATGACAGCAAAAACAACAACATCAAGCATCAATCAATATATACAAAGTATATCATTGCTAAAATGTATGCAGTGACGTCGGAAAGTAACATTTTTCGGATGTCAATACAAAATTTCAAAAATAAAATTTAATTGAATTTGTTTAGTCATGACAAGTAATAAGCATGGGCCCAGGAAAAGCAAAAAATATATAATATTAAGAAATTTACAATGCCAAAAGTCATTCTTAAGGCACTTGGGATAAGAATAAGAGCAGTACTGCCTAGCAAAATGATTATTGATAACTTCATTCCAAACAAATAACAAACATGTATGCAAGTACCTTATCTTATTAAACTATTGGTCTAGATGCAAAAATGGCCAAGTTCAAAATAAAAAAATCTTTAGATATGTAAACAAATTGTTGGGTCAAACAGTAAATATTTCAAAAGTTTTCTTAAATAAGAGTACATTTTTTTATAGATCAGCTTATCCATTATTTGGTAAAAAAATTATATCAGGAAATCTTCAAAATTTTAAATTGTTTTCATAAATTTTTATATATGTAAGACTAAGCGTCTGAACGAAAAGCAAAAATATCATAAATAATATATAATTTAGTATATATTTTTGTGTATACTAGAGTTTGCCAGTGGTTGGAATTCGACCTTTTCCCATACATTCTGTGTTGATTCGATACAAAATTAATGTCAAAAACATACGTTTTTCATAAAAATTTGGCATCACTTTTACTTTCCTAATAAATAAGCCACGTGTTCTCTCGCCCAGAAGAGAGTGCAGTGTAAGCGGCAAACTGAAAAAAAAAGAGTTTTTCTTGTTTCCTCTTCCAACGCTCATCTGACAAGCACACACATGTCACAATGTAAAGAAAAAAAAACAACGAAGCAATGCCGAACATTTTTTTTTATCTCTTTCTTGTGCGGATTTTTTACGTGTTTATGAATCTACTAGCAAATACCCGCTGTTTCGCCTGCGATAAAAATATTAAATACCATGTAAAAATTTTAAATCTTAAAATTAAAGTATTTAGTTGTATTAAAACAAATTCAAAATATAAAAATTATTGTGTTTTTTTTTTTGTTTAATTATGAAAAAATGATATATGTATTAAGAAATTATTTATTTGATTTTAATAACTCATTTAAACGGTCATTGTTATGATGACATACATTAACCTGGCTTTCTTTTTTTTTACTTTTGAAAAAGTCCTGCACAACAGCGTTATAAAAAAATTTGGGTAAAAAATTTTAAAAATTTGTAATCAAAATTGTAATTTTTTACATATATTCTGAAAATAAATATATTCTTCTTAAATTGTTGTAGGCGATCGGCCTTCTTCAGTTATTAATTGTTGTTATTGGGCTTCTGTTGTTATTTCGATTTTCATCCAATTTTCTTTGTTTGAAAGTTTAATTAAGTAAATTGGGAAAATGAGAAAAGGTTTACCGTTACCTCACCAATGCAATGTTTTATATTGTTTTAAAAAACCTCTTGTTAAAAACCTATTGTTTTAAAAAATATCCAACTTGTACTAAACAATAGGCCAAGAGTTGCTTCTGTTGTACATATTTTTTTAATTTTAATTTTTTTTTAATTTTAACTTTCCTTATTCTTTCATATAACATAATTATACCTGCAAAAATTTTTCTATTTTGACACAAACAGTTTCTATCAATAAAAATCATGGGACACCTACCCCACCCCCCCCCCCCTATGATTTTTTGATGAAAACTAATTTGCTTCAAATGTTGTTATATGTTTTGCAATGTGCTACAACTTAATATCTAATTGATGTGAAAAACATTTTCAAATATAGCTTTAAAAATAATTCTGTGAAAAATATTTTAAATTATTCCAAAGTTCTATCTATCAAAGTGATATCTATGTTTCAATTTGTTACCTTATCTATATATTCATAGTTATAGTTATAGTTATAGTAGAATTTGTCCTGACCCAATTCATTGAATTTTTTGTGATCGTTTTGTGAATTTGTAAAAGTGTAAATTGACCTTCGAACAAAACACATGCTGGACGTTTCCGTTTGAAACATCAATGCATGACGATCAGAATTTTCTGATATATACATCATTCTTATTGATGTATAGAATTGCCCGGCGGACGTTGTCCTGCAGACAACGCAGATAGTTGCCGCAGACCACCTTACTGCGATATACGAATTTGCATGCAGCTCGGAAAAAAATTTATATATTCGCCATTTTTAGTAGTTGCCGAAAGTAGCCGTATGAACTAAATTATCAAATTTTAGTCTAATACAACCAAAACCATTCGAAGTATAACATTTTTGATTAATTCTGGGCGGTAATGGGGGTGTGGCAACATTTTTTCACTTAAACCATCTCATACTCGAAACAATAGAGTGCCAGAATTTCAGCTCAATTGAGCTTAAACCTAGTGCGCTTTGCTTTACTCCAAGCTTATCCCCCCAAAAAGTGGACTTAGTTAAAGTGGGTCATGCCCATTTTTAGTAACGTTAGCGAAAGTAAAAGATTACCAAATTCTAGTCTCATACGACCAAAATCATCTGAAATATAACATTTTTTGTAAAAAGTGGGCATGAAAAGTAGACGTGCCAAATCTAACATAGCATATTACGATAAAGTTGGAATAACAAATCGTTTGAAAACTATATCGTGTTAATCGGTTCAGTGGTTATTGCGTGATTGTCAAACATCCGTGCAGTGTTACAACGCTTTTTTATATTCATTATAGAGAGACTAACACAATCTTAAGTGGGGAAAAGCTGGCTGGCTAGGCTGTAAAACATTATTAATGCAGATAACTAAAATCTGGCAACTCCCCTCAAAACATAATTAACATTTTATGAAAGCAAGAATCTCCCTGAAAGTAAAGCTGGATTCACTGATTACCTTCAGCATGTTTTGAAAGTTTTTTTCATATGAAGTTTTCGCTCAGAGAGAAACATTTCTGCACGCTCTCAACTTGATTAACATTATTTTAAATCACACAAAAACATGCTGAAGGTTATCAGTCATGAACCAAGAAATAAAGATCATGCAAAGAAAAGAGCCGCCATATTGTAAACAAAAACAGCTGATAGGTCTGACGTCATCGGTCACAAAATCTTTTGTTTACGATTAGTGATTGGATGTTGAATGTTATTTGCTAAAATTTTAAAGAGTTATCATATAAATGTAATGTGTTTTTATACTAAAACGAAGTGTGCTGTAGCGACATTCATTAATTGCAACAGCAAAAAAAAACAAATACGTTGGTTTCTACCGTTTCCCCAAGGCAAAAATGGCTTGTAAGCAATGGGAGATTTTTTGTTGGCTAAATGTCGACACTGCAATGGCAAGAATCTGTGGAGATCATTTTCTGCCTGAAGACTTCGAAAGAAGGGTCCAAGTTCAAATGGGTAAGTACTTCTACATTTCCACGTAAATATTCTTTTAAAAAATGTTACGATAGGTTTTGGCAAAGCTATGCGCTTAAAGCCGGGCGCTGTCCCAACAGTTATGACCAAGGAGGTGCAGCCAGCAAATGCAGAACGATGTCAGCGAATTTTAAAGCGCGAAAACAAAAAAATCGTAAGTGCTCTGCTTCAGGAGTCGTTGGTCATGGAGAAGTTTTTCCTGTAGAGGAAATAGAAAAACTAAACAGGGACGCTTCTATTTCTAACCGCTCTTCAGAGCAGTTACTTCAAGCGATAATACGGCAGCTATATTCGCAAGTGTAAGTGAAATTTAACAATTTTAAGAATTCAATATTTTTAATCTTTTTCTTGGAGTGAACAGCGGTTTGGAAAACCTCGCGTGATACATCTGCCACAAATTGCACAAAGACGTTCCGAACATAAGGCTGGAAGAAGAAGCGGCAGCATCACTTAGTTAGGTAGATCATTTAAGCGAAGGCGGTTTGCCAAGCCAACGGAAGAGCTCATGGCGCATATGACTGAGTTGGAAAAAGTGTTCAACGACGTAAATGGCGACGGGATGCTAATAAGCAAAAATTATTTGCAGACGCACATTACTAGTGCAGAGCGTGTTATTTGTGACAACAAAATAAAGAAAATGTTTTTCCGCGCACGAATGTTTTTTAAAATAAGATTATTAAATAAAGAAATTGTGAACAATTCGATGCAGAGGAAAAGAAAATTGAACAAAACAGTTTAATAATAAAAACAAAGTGAACATCCAATTTTGTATTCTATTTATTTACAGTTTTTCTTTTTACAGCGTTCTTTACATTTAGTTACTGCATGGAAATATAAACAAACAAAGTATTCAAACACTTTTTTCGCGAATTAAACTTATTAATTTTATAATTTTTTACTTTTATCCGAGTTTTCACATGTTTTGCATGCAAAACATATGCAAATCGACAGTTTTATAGCATGCTTGTGACCGATGACGTTGCACGAAAAATTACTTTTTTCTCGCACTGCTCTTTGCGTGATCTTCTCTTATTGGTTCGTGGTTATCAGTGAATTCAGCTTAACTACACAACATGGCTGTCGTGTTATATTGAGAGAAGCTCTCTCGACAAAGAGAGGAAAGCTTTGTTTGCTGTTATATTGTGCTGTTGGTTGAATGTAGGCATCAAATAAAATGCGTGATTTTGCAATAATTAAAGAATACATTTTTCGAAAAACTTGGTAAGCTATAACAATCTTTATTATCATAGGAATCGAATATAAAAAGAATTACAAAAATCGGTTCAGCGGTTTTCGAGCTTATTCTGGATCAAATTTCGTGAGTCTCCTTTTATATAATAGTATAGACAATGCGTGAATTACATCATTTCATTTGTTTAAAGCAGACGAATTTCTATAAAAAATTACTCGATGCACCCCTTCTCCCTACTCTCATTCATTTAAAAAGACAATTATCGAAATTTTTAATTTGTTGATAGTGTCAGTTGAGGAACACGGAAGAAAATGATACCGAACTGCTTCACCTACGCCTGTGTATTTATATAAGGTAATGGCTTAAAGCATAGATTTATGTATTCTTGTACCACCTGTGGCCGAAATTCGTTCGACTTTCTGAAATTTCAATGGTTTTTTTTCTTATTCTGAGGCAATGACCTTGCTTTAAGAAAATGTGTTTTACTTAGAAAATCTTAAGTTTCAAATTATTGCAATAATTTAAATATCAAAATAGCCAAAATTTTTTTAAAATATTATCTGTAAAAACATTACCCAAAAAAAAACTTCCGTACACCATTTTTATTCACAACCAGGGCTTTTCATACAAAAATACGTTATACTGAGAAAAGCTATAGTTTTTGAGATATCGTCTTTGATGTCAAACATATAACTTTGATGTCAAAATAAAGGGAATTTTTCAGAATTTACTATTTGCAAAAAAACAATGCTTATTTTAGAGTATCCGTAAGAGATAGCGAAAAATGTTTTTTTAATGTATAAATGTCTACAATTCCCTCTTACGCCATGGTTTTCCATTTCTTATAGTTTAGGTTTTACTTCAGAAATATTCTTTCAACGCTCATATTTCAGGTCAAAGGCAAAAAAATATTCAGTGATCTCCTTTTCCCTACTCTACACCATCTACAAGTGGCACCGAACGTTCTGGACGCCCAAATGAGGTCATCACACCAGAAATGATCACTTATATTCACGATATCGTGTTGGCCGATCGCAGAGTTAAAGTGCGCGAGAGTGTTGAGGCCATAGGTATCTCAAACGAATGGGTGTAGAAAATTTTGCGAAATCAATTGGATATGAAAAAATTATCCGCAAGATGTGTGCCGCATTTGCTCACTCTCGACCATAAGCGCGATCGTGTGACCATTTAAAGGCGTGTTTGGCGATATTGAACACAGATAAGAAGGATTTTTCCGTCGATTAAAAACCGTGGACGAAACATGGATCCATCACTACACACCAGAGACAAAGGAACCGTCATAACAGAGGACTTCACCGGCCGAACGTGCTCCGAAGAAGTCAAGTACGGTTCTATCGGCTGGAGAAATTATGGCGACAGTATTTTGGGATAAAAGCGGTATTATCTACATCAATCACTTTCCACCGAAAAGAACGATCAATGGCGAATACTATGAAGCTGAGTTGGGCCGTTTCAACGACGATTTGAAAGAGAAACATCCCCATTTGGCAAGGAAAAAAGTGCTCTTCCACCAAGATAATGCGCGCGTTCAGACATAACAAAATAGCATGAATTCAAGTACGAATTGCGCCCTCATCCAGCATATTCTTCAGATTTTGCCCCCTCCGACTATTTTCTGTTTTCAAACCTGAAGAAATGGTTTGGCGGAAAGAAATTCACCACCAGACAGGAGCTCATCACCGAAAACAGAGGCCTATTTTGAGGACCTTCCGAAAACGTATTTTTTAAAAATCATTCCTTGTTACATTTTTTACGGAGTTATTACGAAGCCCACGTATATTTCAAAAAGATATTTATTTTAACTCTGAATGAAAAAGTTACCGTGAAATATAAAGTTTTGAGTGTCTAAAAACCAGTTCTATTTGATTTTATCAGCTGCTGGCTCAAACTATAATTTAGTGATTTGTATTTAATCTTTATTAATTACTAGTGTAAATGCTCGTCCTACGACGGATTCTCCGCACACTTTCTTTTTGGAGCCATTTGCCAAAGTACTTCTTTCTCTTCTTAAAGCTTGATTTTTTATTCACTTGATTTTGCAAAATACAAATATATTACTTTAAATAACCCTTTAAGTATTGAAGCAGCATTGAAAAATTAGCAAACATTATATATGTAACAACTCAGGTGTCGTTTTGCGGCTGATACAATTATATTTTTTGGTACAATCCATGAAAAGAATTTCATTAAATTAGTCATAACTTATTTATAAAAAAAGTAGTTAGATCAAAAACGTACTATTGTACAAACTAAATTACTAAAAGCCCTATCTTGTCACTGATGAAAATTAAATGAATTTTCTGTGCATACTTTCAGGCTGAACATTTTGGAGCATAGTGTGTCTTGTAACAGTACTGTACTGTCAAAAAATAATTACAGTTTTAGAAATACCTTTTATGTTTTAAGATGTGCATACTTTCAGGCTGATTATTCTTGAGATTATCGTTTGAGCGATATTGGGCACGGAGCAGCGTGATTGCCTTTTATATATTAAGATTACTAAAGCTTAGATAGTAAATGTTAATTATATCGAAGAAAAACTATGTAAGGCCAATTAAAACAAAAATCTGAAGTGAATTACGGCTGTGACCCAACATAAACTATTTAAAGGAGCTACGACAATACTTGGAAATATTCACCAAAACGTATTGAAAGTCAGTAAATATTGTTAGACTGGCGTCAACTCAATAAATTTTATTAATCAAACCAAATTCTTTTGTTAATGCAATGTCATAGCGCTGAACTCATTCAGTCTGTAGCTCAAAGAGATATCAGTTGCCCCTCAACACCCAGTTTATGCAACACCAGTGGCAAGCATAACGACTGCCACGTGCTGGGCACTGTTATTAACTGAGTAAAATACACTCATGCAATAAAACTGTGACTGACAGACAATCGTTAAGACACACAGGAGCCCAAAATAAGAAAACGTGCTCATCTTCGACAAGAAAATGTCCTGTTGACACAGACTGACTCAGCATCGGGATTTGATAACGGCAACTGAAATTGCAGCTCCTGCTGTCATTTGCCATAATTTTGAACGTAATGCCATGTGACGCCATCAATAAAATGCCAAGATAAGTTATTCTATTCAAATGAATTAGAAAGACAGGTAATGAAAAATTTGCAAAATGTCCGGTTAAGCAAATATATTAAGAAACAAGTATGCTCAGAAAGACTAGATGACCTTTTAATCGAAGAAAATTTTTTCGAAGCAATGAAGTATGAATAATGAAAACGGAAAAAGTCTCTTGCATTTTGTCTAGAGATACATCTGAAATGTCGTGAAAATATGTTGATGAAATAGAAACTTAATTGAATTCAGTTCTAAAGTTTGCATTCATAGATGCAATTTAGAAATGCAAACAAACTCTTTAAAAGTGTTCTACAAAGGAATAAAGTGCTTTCATTTTCTTTTGCCAAAATATCACAACTTGGATAAATAATGCAATTTAAATTTAATAAAAGCAATTTTTTTTTTGCACGTTGCTGCTAAAAAATAATATATCTTTACGACTTTTTTAAATTTCAACGTTTAACTCAATATGATTGCGAAATTTTCAACAGCAGTCAAAAACCATGCAAAACAATAAATACAAGCCTCAAGCGAATTTAAAATTATTTACTTCCTCTCTGAACCATTTTCTTATGGCTTTGTGAGAAGACGGTAAAATAGCTTTACATATTTCAACAAGTAAAAAAAAAGCAATAAAAACAACAAAATTCTGCTTGTATTCGGTGTCAAGCCAGCTCCAAATGTAATAACAAATATTTCAACAAAACCGACGACAAAGAATTTCATGATATTTATTTTATATTTACATTCGACGTGTAATAAATTGGTGCATTTGGAAACACATTTATGAGGAGGGCCGACTGTGTCGATTTTACAAGGCCCGTTTTTTTTTTGGGATACAACGCCTTTTTTGTATATTGTATCTTTTTTCGTTATTTCTATCTAATATATTAAGCAGAAATAATAACAACAATGTTAGTAGACCACAATCCTGTTGATAGCCCTCTTTTGCCATGTTGTTAAAAAGACACCGTTTCGATGGTATCGTAAGTATAAAAGAAAAATTCCTTTTTAAAACAGTAAAGCCCGTATGAAACTTCATTGTTTTGTCCATGGTGTAATTATTCAGACGAAAGCGGTTTTTTCACCTCTCTCAAAAAAATTTAACACTAGCCTTGTCAAAAACAACTTATGGCAAATTTGAAGCAAAGCGAAATAAAACTAAGTTTGTGAAAGTGTTTTTTTTTTTAATTTTATGTATTTATGGTCATTTGCCAAGAGCTACAACTAGCTTATATTACTCTGTCGACGTGTTTTAAACTAATCGCCTTGATGTAATAGACCAGCCTTCCAGCTCCGAGCAAAGCAAGCGAAGGATTTGCTGCTGCTACTATTAAAACTGCTGCTCGATTTCTTTACACGTCAAATCTTCTTGTGGACACAATTTCTTATCGCATACTCTTTTTCTTTTTGATTAACTTCAGCTTGTTTTGAAAACATACTATTTAACAAAACACAAAAATGTTTAAAGCAGCTCAGCGAGTGACTAAATACTTTTCTAAGAGCTTCTTATTACGAATCACTGACACTACTAATAAGCAACCTCTCTTTTTTTAAGAAAATTTTTTAACAACTATAGCAAAATTTAAGGTGTGGTGAAAAAACCGTTTCCACCTGGATAATTACACCATGGTCGTGTAAAATTTGTATTTATTGACAATGAAGGTAATGAATAGTACTAAAGCTAAAATTCAAGAATTGTGAGCATATACGCATATCCCAGTGAGCATTTTAGCAAGTGCTCCACAAAAGAAGCATGCTAGCACTGCTATTATAGGCGTCAATACACCTTCCATGATCACTGCATTAATGAGTACTTCTGTAAGGATTTGGTAAGGAAGGTTTTGATTCTTTTCATACTATTTTATATTAAAAAAATTTACCAGTGAAATTAAAAAAAAAAATTTTAAATACACAGAACAGTTCGTAAAAAAATGTAGATTTAAAAAAAAACAACCACAAAATTTTTTTGTCCGAGTTGGGTCTAGAACCCAGGCTCTATGAAATAAGGCCCCAGGAAATAAGGCCCCCAAACATTTCTATACAAATTAACAACACAAATAATAAGGAGGTTATTTCCTATTTTGGGGCTTTATTTCATTTTTAAAAAATTCATTTTAAAAAATCATTCGTTATTCATTTGTTATTAATTATTCATTTTTTATTTAGTATTAATTTTTTATATTACTGATTCACTTATGAAAAATTCGTTCATGCAATTTAATGCTATAAATTTTACACTGCCGTCATAACTAAAATGCAGTGCACACGGTTTAAAATTTTTGACTGCCTTTTAATCAAAACTTTGGATTAAAGGAATTTGTAATCTAAAAGGTACTATTTTTTAATCACTACTTTTGTTTAATTCATTTTAATCTTAAAAACTGTAGGCTTTAAACTATTTTTAAAATTTAAAATTTAATTTAAAACGGGCTGACAGCGTTATGATCGGAATATGGTTCAAAAAATTTAATTTTTCATTTTTTTTTTGCGGAAAATCCAATCCGAAAAATTTATTTTATACTTTGTTGGAATAGTTGATTCATAATGGTTTTGATGTAATTGGGATGAGAAAATATGAGCTGAGCAGAGCACAAGTGGCGTAAGTCCAATTTTTTCTTTAATGGAGTTATAAGCATAAAAGTGAACAGCAAAATAAATATATTTTAGGGGTCCGAGTTATCTATCAATAATATGCAATTCTTTGTTATTTATTTGACTTAGTCTCTCATTTTTTTGGAGAACAAAAAACTTAAGTCCACAATTATTTCAGATAGGGCATTTCTCAAGAAAATCGTGAAGGAATAAATTTGTTTACTTTTATAAGCAAAACTAAAAGATTTAAAATAAAAATTAGAAATTTTAAAAAAGGTCGTAGCACAAACAACGTAAGTTGTTTCTACAATTTCTACAGACAGCGCATTTCTTAAGGAAATCGCCAAAGGATGAATTTTTTCTTTTTTTTTTTAAACAAAACAAAAATTAGGAAAATACAAAAATTATGAAAAATGCTTTCCAAAATCTAAAACAAGCTAAAAAGAGAAAATTTTTAAAAAGTTCGGAGCACAAACTATATAAGTCTTTGTACAAGTAAGCTTTTTTGACCATTTTTGGGAATATACTTATTTTGTTTAGATGTACAGTGGTTCACAGCTTATTTTATGCAGTGCATACTTTAAACTTTAAGGCTTTATAAAAACAAAACTAACAGGAATACAAAAGATAATATGGTGTCATTTAAAAGAGCAAAGTATCTAGTTAAATAAAGGTTTTTCATTAATTGTGAATACATATATTTAGTTGTTTAAAAAATAAGAGAACAGAAAATACTGCTGAATTTCATCTCACAGCTTATTTTATGCAGTTACTTCTCTCTGTTACGGTACTCTTATGCTGCGCTATCTAACGGTACTTTCGTTAGCTATTCCTTCGTTCTGTTTCTATAATTGCTTTGTGTTAGCTTTTTAGTCTGATTTTTTTGCTTCAAGTGTCTGCTTCTATGATTATTTAAAATAGGAGCGCGCACAACGCTACAACAACGAGAATTGGTTAAATACTATTTTAAAAGAAGCAGCTCGCAGCGAAAAATGGCTGAAATAGTTAATATCAATTCCTCTACAGTGCAAAAGATCATCGAGCGCTTCGTCCATAAGAATCGATTGCACAATAAGAGCAAAGAAGCACCAAACAAAATTGTTAATGCAACCGACGAGCGGCATATTGTACGGAAGATAAAGGCTAACCCGAGACTCTCAGCTCCGAAAATGGCTTTTGAAGTTCAAACTGACCTGAGCAAACAGTGTAAAGTTGAAAATATTTGACGTGTCTTGCGCAAAAAGAACTTTCATGGCCGAGTAACACGAAACAAGCCGTTTATTAGCCCCAAAAACAGATTATGCAGACTCAACTACGACAAAGAAAATATGTCCAAGGCCCCAGAGTGCTGGAATTCAGTTATTTTTGCAGATAAATCGAAGATCAATTTATTCGGTTCAGATGGTATGTGCTAATTGTGGCGAAAACCAAATACCGATAGGTACAAATAGGTGAACAAAAAAAACTTAAATCAAACCGTGATACATGGCGGAGGCAGCGTCATGGTTTTGGCCTACATGTAAGCTGCTGGTACTGGGAAGTTGGCGTTTATTTAAACAACAATGGACAAATTCAAGTACCTACAAATCCTGAAGAACAATTTGTTGCAGAGTGCAAAGGTTCTGGGTATAAAATTGAATTTCTGATTTTAACAGGATGACGATCAAAAGCACAAAGTGGGTATTGTGCAAACCAGGCTAGTATACAACTGCCCACAATTGATGATGCCGGCAGCACAGTCTCCAGACCTTAATGTTATTGAAAATGTGTGGTCTTTATTGGAAAATTACATCCGGAAATATCAAATTTCAAACAAAAACCACCTGAAAGAGATATTGAAAACGAAGTAGGCGAATATTTCGCCAACTATCACTCAAAAACTGGTCGCATCAATGCCAAATCACCTTAGATCTGTTGTGGACAACAAAGGCCATCATACCAAATAATAAAAATATCAGATATCATTAATTAATACGAAAAATTTATAAATAACAAGTGACTGCATAAAATAAGCTGTGATATGAAATTTAGCAGTATTTTCTGGTTTCTTAATTTAAAGCCAACTTAATATATATTTTTACAATAAATTAGGTTAATTTAGTAAACTAAACATCTTGTTCTTTTAAATGATACTATATTATTTTTTTCTATTCCTGTTAGTTTCGTTATTATAAAGCCCTAAAATTGAAAGTATGCACTGCATAAAATAAGCTGTGAGCCACTGTATTTATAGCTAATTCTTTGCTTATTATCATCTACTTTCTGAACAAAAGTTGGAATTATTTCCTTGAATTCTATATAAGGATTTTGCAAACATCTAAATATCTCAAAATAAATAAAAATGGACTTACGCCTCTTGTGCTCGCGTAGCTCATATATCCGGTCGTATTTGAAAATCGTTTGTGGTACCTATATCTTATTCTCTGAGCAATCGGGATTAATATATACCTATGGAGAAAAAAAAATTTTTTCCTTCCTAGTTTTTTCTTTATCTTAAAATAAAAAAATTTAAAAAAATGTGGCGCACACTAAAGCCACATTGATTTCTAATACTTTAAGCCCAACTTTATGAAAAAATCTCGAAAATTGTGCTCACACGACTAAAAAATGAAAATGTGTTATTTTTTACCCTGTCATCGTCGAAGAGGTAAGGTTTTGTTTGAATAGATTTTTAGAAAATTTTGAAAAAAATCTTTAAATAAACAGAAAAATTTTTACAAAAGTCCTCACTTAAAAAAATAATAAAAAAAATTTGTTTGTCCGTGCTGGATTTCGAACCCACGTTCCCGAAAGCTAACTTGCATTTTTAATCAAGCAAATTAAGTGAAACTTTGCTGTCAACTGCGATAGATGAGTGGGTAAGACATCGGACCGGCAGATGAGAGGACTTGGGTTCAAATTCTGAAATGGTCAAGGACAAATTTGATTTCAAGTTAAAGTGTTTATATCGTTTTGTTTTTTTTTTTTTTTGCTTAAATACATTCCCAAAATGTTTAACTTTTTTCGGACTAAAAAGTAATCCTTTTTTGGATTAGAAAGTAATCTTTATTGCCTAATGTGTAATGCATAAAAGTTAAAAAATTAGTTCAAGATTTTTAGCCGCACGGTTAAAAATGTTGGCCTACTTCTTAATCCAAACTTTGGTTTAAAGGAATTTTTAATCCAGAAGTACTATTTTATTAATCCGTACTTTAGTTTAATTTAGTTGGGTCTCAATCCCACGTTCTTGAAAGGAACTTGCTTGCATTCGTAATGATGCTGATGCAAAATATGCGTAACTTTATTAGCAACTGAATTGGACGAGAGGATATGGTGTTAGACCAGCACATCATAGGACGTGTGCTCAAACCACGAACTGGTCAGAAAATTTTTATTTTAATTTAATTTAGTTGGGTCTCGAACCCACATTTCTGCTTGCTTGCTTACTTACTGCAAACTTACTTGCATTCGTAATGATTCAAAACAAGCGTAACTTCCTTAACAACTGAAATGAACGAGTGATAAGGTGTTGGACCAGCACATCCTCTGATGTTTTTATTTAAAATTTATTTAAAATAAAATTTTTTTATTGTAATTGTTATTTATATTGCTTTTTTAACTTTTTGCATATTAAAACTAATTTTTTTTGGATTAGAACATTTAAAACTCTTCCTTGGATTAAAAAGTAATCTTTTTTTTATGTTATCCTATATTAAAAAGTAATATTTTTTTGATGTTATCCTATATGTTATCCTGATGTTATCCTAAAAAAGTTTTATATTTACCAACTGAAGAAGACTAGCTCTAATTCAAGCACTAATGACATGAAATAAGATAAAATTATTTTTTTCAGAAATATATTATAAGAAATTTATTTTAACTAAAATTGTTTAAAATTCTTATACAAATAAAACTAATCAAACTTAAATAATAAATGGTGAATGATGTGCGATTATTTCAAAAGATTTACTTTTATCTTTTTTTTCAATAAAAAATCAGTAAATTAAAAGCGAATAGAGGATAAAATAATTATTTATAACTGCCATGTACTAATTGGGTAAATTAGCTGGTATATAATATATATAACTTAGGAACAAAAACACAGTAACATTTTTCAAGGGTTTATCAGTTAGTTTAAAAAAATAATAAAGCCCCATAAAAAACTTATTTTAAGTTAGAAAAAATTTGTTTTTAAGTTATGTTTAAGTTTTTGGTTTAAAAGTTAAAAGAAAATAATTGTTTAAATATTACATTATTACCAAGAAATTTTTAAATCAAAACCCTTTTCTAATCCTCTCTCCCCTATGAAAAATCTTGGCTACGGGCCTGCACGTATTCTATTTCTTATTTATTGTAATAATCAATACAATAGAGATCTAGCAGAAAAAATGTCTGTCACAAATTGATGCTCGTATAGTTATAGTATTGTTAAAAATACTCTTAGGCTCTAAAAACAAGAATTCCAGACATGCGACACACAGTGCGCTTTTTTCAATTTTAGGATGACATTTGCACTATCACAAAAACTATAAAAGCTGGGGCCATAAAATTTTGTACAAATTTTTGATTTAAGCCAAAATTAAGCAACAGCATAAAAAATTACAATCCTAGGTCGACTGAATTGCCTACCTCCCATACAAACCATATTTTTTATTAAAAAAAAAACTGCATAAAATCGCTTATTTATGTTTTTAAAGAGTAAATTAAGTTTATTTACCTGCATTTCAACGTCATGCTAAAAATATTTCAAATCGGATAACTTTTAGATATATCTCCTATAAAACAATACATATAACCAAATTAACGAAACTTAAAAAAAAAATTTTAAAAATGGTTGCTTATACAAAATAAGGTCACAACTTGTTTTAAATTATGAATTCTATTTTACTTTTTTTTTTAAATTTAATGGTACCTACAAAATGTCTTGAAAATCAGTGCATTTTAGGGCGATATTTTATTTTTAAGACTTTTTTCAAATTCAGTGATTTTTGTTAATAGCAATTTTTCAAAAATGCAGCAGGTTTTTACAGAAACATAAGGTAGAAGTACAATATTTAAGGATAGCTAAATCCTTCGACTTTAATAATGCTTAGTTAGCTAGATATTTTCTACTAAATTTTACTTAAATTTTCATTCCTAGAAAAATTTACAATCATATTTCAACGATTTTTCTATTTTTATTTATTAACCTTTTTATTATATTTTATATTAAATTCAATGGCAATTAAGACATAAAAAAGTTCAAAAAAACAAAACCTTGAAGTATACTTTGTGCTCGAAGTTGTTATTGTTTAAACTGGACTTTTTTTTTGGTTTTTATTGAGCTTATTTTTGTTAAAAAAGTTTCAACTTTGACGAATTTTATAAAAAAAACATATAATACATCAAGTTTTTAACACCACATTCATAATACATGTTTTATAATCTGACGAATAAAAATATTTTTTAATAAAATTTAACAAAAAAAACCTAAATGTCATCCTAAAATTAAAAAAACGCACTGTGGGGCATCTAGAAATCTTACTTGATTCGCGATATCAAAAGCTTGGGACAATTGTCGATTTTGGGACTCGAATCTTGAACTTTATTTTTCATAGAAGAAAGCTTGTTTTAATGGTGCTTTCAAGATTTTTATTAATAATTTTGTGTAATTTTGGCTCTTGAATTTCAATTGTTTCTTCCCAGTTAAACATATGCACCATTTCATTGGTGTCTTCACTCCTGAGAATATTTTTCTCAGTTTGAGAATGTTTTTTTTCCAATTTGCCGTTGTTTTCTCCTTATTTATAAGCCACATAACAATAATTGTTATTGATCGATGAAAAAAAAAACTCAAGTTCAAATGAAGTAGGTTCTTCACACCAGCATGTAAAAGCTAAAAATATAATGAAAGACAAGAATCTGTCTACGTGTTTAACATTGAATTAATCTATTCAGTGCATTAAGTATTTGAAAAAACCTCCCATATGTGCCTATCAATTGATTTACAAGTAACCTTCTGAGTACACACACATATGTGAGTACAAAATATACACAAATGTTGCAGTAAATTTAAACGCACTTATTTGTGTTTTAATAAAAAATGTGAGCGCACGGTATATTGAAAGGAACAAAAACAAACGTTAAATGCGACACTCAAAAACGCACACATGCCAAAAAGGAACAAAGTAATACAAAACCATGGTGACATTCGATGGAATGGAATGGCTTAAATATAGAGAGTAAGGTCCTTTGAAGTACGCAAACAAAAAAAAATCCAGACAGACAACAAATTATATTTTTTTATTTTAGAGAGACGCTTTTAAAAATATTTACGAAAAATCAAAACAAAAAAGAGTATAACAATAGTAAAATCATTGCAGGAGCCACTTACTTTCGTTGAGTTGTTTTGAGTGCGCAAAATAGGCGCTTTGACTAAGTTCAAAATTAATTCTCATATGTACTTTTTGCTACGTTTAAATTCTTTCAAACATTACATATAATTAATTACAGCATTCAATGCTTGTTATTGCTTTTACTTCTGTATACATACTCGTATTATGCATATATGTTTACACCAGCGGTATTTTCAGTTTTCAAAGCTTTATCTTATTTGACAATGTTAATGTGTTTTTTAAATTTAAAATTCTTGGTTTTTTGTTTGGTTTTTTATCCAAAAGCTTTCATGCCAAATTAAGCCATATACTTATGGATATGTTAACATAGACAGCCAGTTAAAAAATGTGTAAAAAAAACCTTGTTAAATTTTAAATTTAAATGGCTGTCAACAACAACAACAACAACTTATTTTTAAGTGTGGGGACACAGACGAAGGCTGACATGTGTAAGCGTTTTGTACAAACCTTGTTGATATTGCACCGCAAAGTACACAGTAAAATGATAAAAAATTTATTCGTTATAATTTTTTTTTTCGTTTCATGAACATAATCATGAACATTATTGCTGTAAATTTTTTGAGGAAAAACAAAAAGCAATAACAGATTATTTAAATTTCTTTTGAATACAAGCTTACATACGCACAAAAAATAAGCATTCAAATATTTCCAATGATCAATTACCGACTTCTATCAAGCTATTCTGATAGAGTATTAAAAAAACTGCACGTGTATAGCCGTTTGAATCGTTGACATCTGAATTTTATTTAAATTGGGTTTTAACTCAGCATTGATTTCAACACTTCAAAACTTTAGTTATTTTTTGTTATTTTACCTATTCCATATTTTATTTAACACAGTCATTTATATGCATTATTTATTATATTTATTAATTATTCAAATTGAAATTTTTTAAAAACTTGTAATATTTTTGAAATAATCTTTGAATAAATTTAGTTTAAATTTTTGATAGATTTTTTTTAATAAAAAGTTGTACAAATATTTAAATGCAAAGTTAATTTATAATTAAAGCAAAGAATTAATGTTACTACACAAATCTGTTGGCCTTTGTAGTCTAGTGGAGAGTGCGCTGGACTATCAACTCAGAGGTCCCTGGCTCGAATTCGGGTTCAGGCATGGTTCTTTTCACTTTCTTTGTTAAAATGAAAGAGTTAAGAAAAATTCCATTTATTTAGAAAAATTCCGCCTTATCGATAATTCACGTATGGTGTAACATGACGTTATAAATATTATATACTTTTTATACACTAAATAAACTATTAAATAATTTCGATGTATATATAATATATATTCATATTATATTACTTCAATATTCCTACTTATTATTATAAATATAAAGACGCTACAAATATTATATTTTTATACACTACGTAAACTATAATATTAAATATTATCGATATATATATTCATATTGTATTACTTAAATATTTCTACTTATTATTATTAAAGCAGCAATAACACACAACCGCACTACGACACCAGACCATAGAAACAAACACACGCTGCATAAGCCACTACACTGCATAAGTCACTAATTAATACACACACTACCTATCTCTGCATAGCCAGGCAGGCCAAAAACAACACACAACCGCACTACTGCATAAGCCGCTAATTAATACGCACACCATCTATCTATGCTTAGCCAGGCAGGCCAAAGACAAAACTGAACGTATAATTCCCAACTGGTTTTTTGTCCATATCGAATAAAAGGGCGACACAAAACCAACCACAGCAGCATTAAGGCCCATTTCCAATGACGCGTGAGATGCGTTGCGTTCAACGCTGCGGAAGCTGCGGAAAAAAATCAATTTCCAATGGAGCGTGTGCGTGAACATATGATTGCCGATCTTCTGCTTAGCGAAGCATAATTTTAATGTGTAAAAGTTTTACAAGTTTATTCAAAATAAAACGCACTGAGGCTTTGTGTTTTGTCTGACTGCATACTATTGGTCCCGTAAAAGGTTTTGCTGCAGTATGGACAGATAGGTCGAGTTCAAAAATGCATTTTTACAAAGCATCAGTGTATTTTCTTTTGAATTGGTGCTAAGTTTAAACACAAAAACTGCGCAGCTCTGTTGATGTTTTTAAAAATAGTATAATTGCGCAGTTTTGGCTAATAATCTTCTAACTAATTCAAAATAAAACACACTGATGCTTTGTTAAAATGCATTTTGGAACTCACCCATATAGTTAGGCACTCCGGCATGCCGCTGCAGATATATCGTGTGTGGAGCGCGTCTTAAATGCCTGTGACCATTTGCACCACCGACTGTTCTTAAATGCATTTTTGGACTCCTCGCCCATATAGTCAGGCACTCCGGCATGCCGCTGCAGATGTGTTGTGAGTGTGGAGCACGTCTTAAATGCCTGTAATAAATTTTTTAGTTTTTCTCAAATTCTACTAACCTTTTTCAATTTTTCCTTTGTAAAACTGAACAGCTGTTTCGCTGTCAAAGCTTTACGCGCATGAAATATTCAATTATTCGAATATTTTACGCTGCGTGCAAGAGCATGCTGTTCATTGGAACCAGTTAGGTATGTCTTCATGTATTGAATATTTGCGTCAATTTACGAAACGCATCTCACGCGTTATTGGAAATGGGCCTTTACTTCAGGTAAGCTCGAAGTAGTAACTCTATGGCGAGCCAGCTTGCTGGCTCTTCCCTTAGAGTCTCTGCTTGAGATGTCGCACTTGCGGTGAGAACCAATACTTGGTTCATCCAACGCAGTCGGCATACTCTACATTTTTGGTCGCAGTGACTCAATGGCGAGCTAGCTTGCTGGTTCTTCCCTTTGAGTCTCTGTTTGAGATGTCGCACCGGCGGTGAGAACCATCTTTGGTTCATCCAACGCAGTCTGCATACTCTAAGGGGGGTTTGCTTGGGTTTTGGCGCCGGGACTAGATGGCGAGCCAGCTTGCTGGTTCTTCCCTTTTAGTCTCTGTTCGAAACGTCGCATTTGCGGTGAGAACCAGTCTTTGGTTCGTCCAACGCAGGCGGCATACTTTTGTTTGTTGTTTTATTTATTTTATCTCGGCCGCAGTAGCTCAATGGCGAGCCAGCTTGCTGGTTCTTCCCTTTGAGTACCTGTTTTAGACGTCGCACTTGCGGTGAGAACCAGTCTTTGGTTCGTCCAACGCAGTCGGCATACCTTTATTAAATTGTTTATTGATTATGTATATTTGCATGGTGCAAACTTCATAGAGGTTTAGCCACCATGATTGCCTCTAAAAATATTAAATGTGAGCATTACTTCAGATTCTTTTAGGACACGAGCCCCTGGCAACAATCAACCACCGACTACCGCTCTACCGATTACCGAACTACCGATTGCTAATCTACCGATTACCGAATTACCGATTGCTAATCCACCGATTAACCGAATACCGATTTTGCCGTCAGCTGGACCCATAACCTCCGACCATTCGACCGCCTACATTCACATTTACCCAAACTACTGACGTCACGCTGCATTAAGTATTTTTAAGGAGAATATATCAATAAAATACAAAATTATAATATTAAACCAACACCGACTGCGTTCTTATTTGATGAAAGTTTGTGGATCTTTCACTCGATCCTGCCAAGGCTGATCTGACCTCAGCCAGAAGATAAAATCACTGTTACAATGGTTCCAATCAATTCCTTGAAATAATCTATTCCTTTCCTTTCAGGTCAAAGACCAAACCTTGTTTGTGTAAGGCGCGCGCTTTGATCTTTTTTTAAAAAAAAAAAAAAAAGATTGATCATTAAATATGTGTGTATGACATGATTTTATGCCTAACTTGTCAACACAAGAAAATTCGTCAAAAAAACACTACTTTGTAGATCTACGATTTAACACTATACTACTTGATATAAACATATATATAATTGAAATAAATAAATTTTCAAAGGTGGAAGCTTGCCTTCAACTATTTTTTCTAAAAATAAGTTAAAAAATGTGTACTTAAAAGTAGTCGTAGAGATATAAAATATTTGAGAAAAATGTTCTTTTTTTAATTTAGGTTACTTCGAAAGCTAGGCTTCCTCAAGTAGACTCCTCAGTGAAGAGGAAATTATTTGGCCAAATTGTAAGATGTATAACGCCATCACAAATTACGAATCGTTTTGATTCCATTTAAAAACTGTACTTTAATTGTGTCAGTCGCATTCAGTGTGTCAGTCAGTGGTCCATCAGCGGATGGACCACAAACACAATTACCGTTGGCTAGTCGCACTTCACAACCTCGTTGTTGAAACGATGTCAGTCGAATGGAAAAATGTTCTTTATTAAATTTTAATATTTTCATTTTTTGTGAATTACGCTGGGAAAAAGTTACAGGGCATACAGTTAACATTTCTAAATGAATTTTTTTCACAAATTTCCTATTTTTTGCAATATTTTTAACGCATCAACCTATTTCGTCTTTTAAACGGTAAATCTCTGAAATTTTGACAGTTTCAAAAATATTTTGAAAAGCATAAAATTTTTTATGTTGTACAGCTTAGAAAAACACATCATCACAATAATAGAAACATTTAATAAAATAGAAGAATTGAACATTGAATTGATAGAAGAATCAAAAAAACCGAAGGGCTTATTAAGCTAACGTTATAAGCCACATTGTCGAAGCAATCTTTTTTTTTTGGCTCGAAACATAATTGAATTACTAAAAACTACTGAAAAGTTTTCGGCTATATCTTATAAAAATTCGAAATTTTTTGTAAAAGTTTCCTTGTTTAGTACTATTTATTTGTACAAAAACACATTTTCTTATCGATCTTGTCGATTATTTCAAAATATTTTGTGTGTGACATATCATGTTCTTGCAGTAAACCCTCCAAGTGAACTTTAACGAATTTAAATTTTTAGAGTAATTCAGTGGTAAAATTTATTTTATGGAATTGCTCCTAAGTTTCCATCAAATAAGCTCAAGAACTGAATGACTTCACAACAGAATTAATCGTCTATTATTGATAAACTATTCCGGACAATTTATGAACCTATAAAGAAAAATGTAAAAGTTACGAATGGCATATTATTTTCCATCTGAGCTACTTTTTATACGTTACCTACATTATTAGTAACTACCTTTAGAATAAAATAAAATCGCTATAGCAATTCGTTAGTGTTACAAAAATCACCTGTTAATATTGTGTACCTTTTTATTCATAATTTATGGCATACTCATAAGCTGTTTATTTATTGTACACTTTAAGGGTATTACCGTTAACAACTACAATAACGACAGAATGCGGTGCTCTTTTATTGGCAAAAACAAGTGTATCTTTGATTGCTATTTTGAATGACTTTCATTAAATCGACGGCATAAACAAATAAATTTCGAAAGTATGTGTTTTAATTTGTATGTATTTAATAAGTTGATTCAATTATTCAAATAAAATAAAATAAAATGTTAATTAGTTTAATGATCTATTAAATTATAACATGAATTAAATTGCAAGCTTTAGATCAAGTAAGTTTTTAAGACCAAGTAATTTTTTGACTAGCTGATAGTCTGTTTCGGAAACCGCTACATTTTCCTGTTTTTTGCAACATTTTACAACATTTGGTTGTGAAAATAGCCACCCTTCAGTTAGAACACTAGCTTCTGGCGAAGCAAAAAACTCATTTCATTTCTATGGTGCAGTTCGACAAACTGTCGAACACCAATGAATATTGAAATAAATAAAAAGAAGCAACAAGAACAGATGGCAACCTTGGTAGAGTTGATGGCGGTGATCTATAAATAGCCTACTGCTTTAAAATTTCATATGATTAGCAGCCATACAATTCAAAAGAATGAATTCCAAAATCTGCGCACTCATATACTCGTTTAAGCAGTGAGTTGATCGTAGCTTAATCACTCAAAGACTACTGAAGAGGAAAATGTAGCGATTTCCGAAACAGACTGTCTAGTCAGCTAAGTGATTGACTCTATACAGAGTTGTTGTTGTTGCCATCTAAAGCTCGCAATTTTAATTCATGTAATAAAATAAAATTCATGTAATAAAATAAAATAAAATAAAATAAAATAAAATAAAATAAAATAAAATAAAATAAAATAAAATAAAATAAAATAAAATAAAATAAAATAAAATAAAATAAAATAAAATAAAATAAAATAAAATAAAATAAAATAAAATAAAATAAAATAAAATAAAATAAAATAAAATAAAATAAAATAAAATAAAATAAAATAAAATAAAATAAAATAAAATAAAATAAAATAAAATAAAATAAAATAAAATAAAATAAAATAAAATAAAATAAAATAAAATAAAATAAAATAAAATAAAATAAAATAAAATAAAATAAAATAAAATAAAATAAAATAAAATAAAATAAAATAAAATAAAATAAAATAAAATAAAATAAAATAAAATAAAATAAAATAAAATAAAATAAAATAAAATAAAATAAAATAAAATAAAATAAAATAAAATAAAATAAAATAAAATAAAATAAAATAAAATAAAATAAAATAAAATAAAATAAAATAAAATAAAATAAAATAAAATAAAATAAAATAAAATAAAATAAAATAAAATAAAATAAAATAAAATAAAATAAAATAAAATAAAATAAAATAAAATAAAATAAAATAAAATAAAATAAAATAAAATAATTGTCAAACCTTATTGAAATATCAACACAGTTTGACACTCTCAACTGTCAAACCATAGACAACAACCATCGAAGATTCTCATGCAGCTAAAAAACATCCTTATGTACCAGCTTATGTATCACAAAGATGTCAATATTAATAAAATATTCTGTGAAAGCTTTCGAAATTTTGTGCAAGTTTCTACTAAAATCTATTCCCGTACACCAAAAACTAGCAGAAAAGTACAACAATGATAGAGTATACCATTTCGCCTCTTTGTAAAAAGTTGCAATTTTCTGCTGCACAAATTTCGTGTAGTAAGAACTTGCAAGTTCTAAAATTTGGAAAAAAAATGTCAAACTTTATGTAAAACTTTTCATTACAATACAAAAATTTCAAAAGTTGCAAGATTTTATTAAGCAGGTGTTTAAGTACTTTTCGTAATTTTTCTTGCTTATACTTGAGATTTTTTTTTTTTATTTATCTCTCTCTAAAATTTTTTAACTTTCATGTTTTTGCTACCAAAGTACGGGAACTGACTAATTATTTTGAAAAATTATTCATCACCCAAACATTAAGAAAACAGAAAACAATGAGTGTTAAAAGCTTTGTCTTATTTTGAAATATTTCAAACATGTTCAAAAAACAAAAAAATTAATCATTGTCAGTGGCTAAAAGCACAGATAATAAATAGCCAAACCTAAATTTTTGATTTAGAAAAAATTGGAAATCAAGCAATAAAAAAATATATTGAGGTAACCAAAGTTTCCAAACATAAATATTTATTATAATAAATGAGTAAGCAATGAAATCTTTTAGCGGAGAAAATTAAGCCGCGAAACGTAGTTTGTATAAATTAAGAAAATCATAAAGAAAGGGGATCTTTTTATAGTTACGATATTAATGAAATAATGAATGTGTTCGCTCCTTCGTTCCCGTTAATGCTGCAATGGCAGGTATATTTTTGTTTTTTAAATGTCTTTAGCACACTTGGTCTTGGCTTAAGTTTTTATTGGCAAAAAAAAAAACAACTTTGAACAAGTACAAAATGTAAACAGATGCTGGGACATGGAGCGCAACGAAAACAGCAGGGAGTGAAGATACACTTCAGCTTGGGGCTGGCGGAAATGGGAATAAAGGCATATAAAAGTGTCGAAATTGTAGCAAATGTAGGTTTATTTTTAAAGTGTTATTACGAAATGCGAAATATAAAATACTCAGCAAAAACAATATCAAAAAAACGCCTGCGAAAAATAAGATAAAAAGTCATTTTTATCTTGAAACAGTGGTGCAGTTTTTTGTTCTTGTTATCAAAGCTCTTTATAAGTTTGTAAGATTATCTATTTGAAATTAAGTTAGAGTGTGCTCAGAGAAAAATTAGCAAATTACTCACAACAAAGACCTCAGCATTGGCCTTGAATTTAACACAATGACTGCTGAATCTTCAGTGCTATTAAATACAAAAGAAAAGAAAGGAACAGAAACAAACAAAAACATTTCCACACCGTTTTGAGAAGTTTGTTTCAACGCAATGCAATTACTTGCTGTATTTTAGTATTCTTTGTACCTTGAAATGTTTTTGAGGTAAGTGAAAAAGTTCTTTGAACTTCATTTCAGGCAATTAAATATTAAAGTTCAAATGATAGATGGTATTAAAAAGCACAAGGAATAATAAAGTAAAACAACAAAAAAAAAATCAGTTTAAAAATATCAAAAATACATGCGTACGCGAACGCGTAGAAAGCCAAAACCAAATTAAAGTAGTTTTTACAAAATAAAAGACGCAATAGTAAGCATTTTTTATGATAATTTGAATCAGCAAATCAATAACACGTGCAGGAAAATCTATATTTAATAAATTCAACGTTTTCCACATAATTTTAATATGAGAAATCTCGTGGTGACATTCGTTTTGACACTTTACCGACTTTAGTACATATATTGAGTAAACATTTTGTATTTAACTCAAGATATACATATATTATTATTTTGATAACTCGTGAACCATTAGGAATATCATTTTAGTTTTTTCAGCAAAGTTATTCCTGTCATTCTGACCAACAACTTTGCTGAACAAATATATATCAAAAAATCGTTTGAAATTATATTTAAACTTTTGACAAGCCACATATCGCTACGTGAGAGCCAGAGGGATCTATCTGGCTCTCAGTTCGTATTAAAATTATAAGAACTAAAGTTGTTTAGTTTTTTTTTAAAAAAAAGTATGGAGATGCCTATTTTATCCAAAAGCAAAAATAGTATGTTGGGGTAATTTTCAATAAAACGTATATTCGTTGTTTATTATCCAATCCCGAAATTGGAAGCCCTAATCGTAATCTTAGCTTATTAAATGAAGAATTACTTTAATTGTAATCTCGTTTTTTAAGCTTGCTGCAATCGTAATCGTAAAGTAATCGTAATCTTTATTGCCCAGCTCTGGTGTCAACAAAAAAACAGTCCCAGCATCTTGAATGAATTAATGAATTAGTGATTTATTTAAATAAAGGCTTACATTAGTATAAACATTATAATATTAATTTTATTATAATAGTATTTTTTTTTTAAATAAATCAAATTTGACATAACATAATATGTTGTGAGTCAGATTGGCATGAATAATGCTACCAACTCATGTTATTAAAAAATAAGTATATTTGCTACTTAGAACACTGAAAAGTAAGTATTTGTAAGTATAATTTTTAAAAATAAGTATATCACCTTAGAAAAAAATTTTTAATATTTTCTTGATATTATTTACTAATATAAACCAATAGAACCCACAATATTCCGTAAGTCTTGTCACGCCCTCTTTTTGTTCTTTTCGAAAAGTTTTGTGTGGCAATCTAACTAAAACAAAAATTCTTCAGATAAAAAAAAATTAATTTTATATACTTGCAGTTCATATACCCAGTGAACCAAAACTATCTTTTTTTTAATTCATTTATAAAGTTTTTCAGGTAGTAAAATTAAAATTCATATTCGACACTCATAAATTAACCCTTTTGGACTCATTCGTCGGACTAAAATGCCTCTCAAAAGCGAACCTTTTTTTCTTCAGTAGTGAGTTAATAAAATAATCATCAACTGTCAATGTTTTTGTTCGGAAACGAGTTGAAAAAAGCTATTGAAAAGTTCTTTTTCGGCACTCATACATTAACAGTTTTTAACTTTAACTCATTCACCGGACTGAATTGTCTCTCAAAAACGAACCTTTTTTCGAAAATGAGTTAAAAAACGAACTATAGAAATGCACTTTTTAATAATTAACATTTTGTTATGGAATAAATATTCACGAATTTAAACTTCTCTAGCAAGAACATTGATCACACAAATTAAAAAATAAAAACAAAAATTTACAAAAAAAAATGTCTTTCCGAAAACGTACTCAAAACTATCACTTTACGCAAAACATTCACATATGGTCCGGTGGGTATATTTCATATGTATAAAATCGTTTGAAAACAAACAAAAAAAAAGGTAAAAGTAATACGTACTTTCAAAGTAGTGAAATAAAAATAAAATAAAAAAAATCAGATTCAAATGAATAAGGCTGAGTCGATTTGTAAGCCTATGTTGCCTGGGAGATTTTCGGATCGGGCATGAAAATTTATTAAATAAAGGGGGCGATAAGGGTGCACTTTACCCTATCACATCTTCAATTTTGTGAACTTTTTCTTTAGGAATTTTTTTTCAAAAATTTTTGTATAATACTGATGCCAGATTCAACTTAAAACCGGTTTCACATTGATACGTTTTAATACAAAAATTTATCGTTTTTTGTTTTTTAGATCCCCCTAGGTGGCGCTGTGGTCGATTTTTTAAAAAAACTTGTATTTATAAACCTATAAAATTCGACCACAGCGCCACCTTAGGGATCTAAAAAAATAATTTCGGAGGACCACACAAACACATGTGAATATAAGGTGGATAGCTTTTGTGGTTCAGCCGTGATGGTCAAAAACCTTGAATTTATTGTTTTGTTCTATAGTATTGCTCTATCTGTTCCAAATGTTTATATACAAACATTTTTGGAAAAAAATTCCTAAAGAAAAAATTCACAAAATTGAAGATGTGATAGGATAAATTGCACCCTTATGGCCCCTATCGCCCAGGCCCCTATCGACCCAGCCTAAAATGTATACAGAGATCAAAGCAAAGTTATCATTATTCGCAATCACTGTCACTAAATTGAAGTGCTATATTAACTGGTTTGTTTTCTTTTTGCTTCCAATCGTTGTTGTCTTGGCTGGAAATGTTGCTTAATATGTCAAGTCTTGTCTTTAAAAATTTATAAAATTCGATACAGCTGTATTCAATATTATTTTTTGCAAATAAAATTGACTCCAGTGTCTGTATTTTTAACGCTGTTGACTCCAATTTCCAAACTTTTTATAGTTTTGGAAGCAAAAGTTCAACCAGAGCTGAAAAGTAAGCATGAATAAGTATAAATCTTAAAAGTAAGTATACTTATAAGCATGGAATTTTAGTAAGTATATGAAGCTGAAAATAAGTATGATACTTACAAAGTAAGTATAGTTGGTAACATTAGGCATGAATCATGTTAAATTTAAAAATTTATAATAGAACATGTTATAAAAAGGTTTTATTAATTAAATTCAGAAATTATAAGTTGTCTATATTTTAAGCAATTGATTAAATATTTATATAAAAGGTAATAATTTTTGCCATTAAAAATTTCGTAAACTTCGCCTAACGTGAGTGAACTTTTACCAAAGTAATATGATCGAATGTATGCAAATATCGGGCAAATACCTAGAAGGTGATGTGTATTTTCATATTCTTGCAAGTTGCATAATGTGCACTCATCAGTGGCGTAAAAAGCGGGCCCGCAGAGCCCGCGTTGCGGGCGGGCGCAACAAAGTCAGGGGCGCCTTCAAACACTTTGATGATAAATTAAGTGGAAGTTTCCAAAACATTCAAGGCATACGAAAATATTACATTTATAAAATATATTTATGAAAGAAGATATTTTAAAAATATTACTTTTGTAATAAATGATAACTTTTGAACAAAAAATAGTCTCTTCTTGTTCTCTTTTTTGCCAAGAGTTCTCTTGTTTTGTCCTATGCTCAGAGGTAGATTTACAACAGTGAGCGCCCTAGGCTTGAAAAATATGACGTCCTTATAATGTTATCGTACATGTTTATTGTGTCGTATGCGCATAACAGCCTTCAGATCTTTGTTGGTATCTCGACAATGACTCAATTTTGATATTATTTTGTTTTAAATACTAAAATATTTTTAAAAGTTGTAATTTAGGTTTCAAAGTAGGGTAAGCAGTAAGTTGTTCAAAGTAGTTGTAAGTTGGGCTTTAAAAACAATTTATAGAAGAAACTCTTTGTCACGTACGAAAAGTCTCTAAACAAATTTTTCGACTACTTCCGCGGCACAAAATAGAAAACAAATCATAAAAATTCGAAAAAACTTAGAGTTCTCATTTTACAATAATAACTTCAATAAATCTTAATAAAATATTTTAAATTTTTTTCCCATTTATTATGATTTCCTTTTTGTGTTCAATATGCCAGAAAATGCCAATTTAAGGATTTTAATTTTGGCACAAAACATTTCAAGATTACGTCATAACTACCCGTGATGTTGTTTTTTTAATATTTGCATTTATGGAAATATTTTTATTAAAATACTCAGAATCGAAATTTTGTAAACACTTCTAGGAAAAACTTTCATAACGACCAGGTTATTCATCGTAATTGCACCATTTTTCGTTTCAATATTAGCCATAGTTTCACAAAATAATTCTATTGCACTTTATTGAAACACTGTGATACTTAGATTTAAGCGATTTTTTTAAAGAACAAGAAAAAATTAAATTTTTTTCGAGAATTAAAAAATTACAGCTCTGATAGTTTTTGCCTAATTTTTACGTGAAATATATCTTTTTGCAAAACTCTTATTTCCCATAAAAATCAGATTTCCAACTTTAAAGTCATTTACAGCACGTTTAAATATTAACATTTTTATCTGAAAATTACACATTTTACCTCAGTAAAGGAATGAAACCCCGATCTGTAATTCGTAACTTTCAAAAAATAAGATAAGAACAATTCTAATATTTTTATATATATGCATATATAAATTTTCCGCTCCCAAAAATTTACAGCAAAAAAAATATTTCCACCCCAAAAAATGTTCCGAACTAGGCTGCAGTCTACTCAGCCTAATGATAAAATCACCCCTGCCTATGCTTTTGGTAACCTTAGTTATAAGACAGTTTTACTCAAAATGTAAAAAGCAGGGCGTTTTTAGAAATCTGCGGGCGGGCGCAGAAAATGTAGTTACGCCACTGGCTTTCATTAAAAGTACTTTCACCAAATCTGCTTAAATTTATGTTGAGTAAACCACCTCTACATCTGAATATTAAACTAACAATATGAGCCGAATTTGAATCGACAAAGTAGGAGGGCACATCGAATCGAACGTGACGATACAAATCATGAAACCGCGAGTATCTTGCGCTGGGAATGTGTTTCTCATACACTTTTAATCTCAATGCTTGTAGTATACGATCATGGTGTAACGACAAATCAGACCTCCAACTCTCAAAATCAAGACTAAAACCAAAATCACTACATTGAGCGAACCATTGTGGTAACCAAAAAGTGTTTTATAAGATTGTTTCTTCAGCAAGAACTCGCGGAAGCCTGTTTAAAGGATAATTAAGAATTTTTCTCAGGTAAATAAAATGTAATTTAATCGTTTCTTCAAATTGCAAAGCCAGACCTGTTTCTATGTGTAGCATATAATTAGGAGTATTTGCAGGTAAATATAACATTTTTTTCAGGAAATAACGTAATAACTTCTCTACTTGCTCATACTGTTTGAAACCCCAAACTTCTGCGCCATAAAACATAATCGATTTTGCTGCAGTGTTAAAAATTTTAAGCTTGTTCGATAGAGATATTTTAGGGTGATGTGAGACTTAGCAACGATGCGTTAATAGCAGTTTTAGACGATACCAATTTAGCGTCAAGGATGCTTGATGAACGACAAATTGTAAGTGAGATTAACTCCTAAGTATTTGTATTCATTAATTATTTCAATGTCGTCATCATCATAAGACCATTTCAAATTTCGGCTTATTCTAGTACAAGTTCTAGATATCCTGATTTTAGATTTCGTGAGGTTAATTTGTTTTTAGTTCCAGCATCTTAGAACCCACGTTACAGTTGGCAATACCTCCTTCGCGGTTGTGAAGGACTTCGTTTATCTGGCATCCAGCAAACTCAACCAAAGACATAAGCGTTGAGATCAAACGAAGAAAATCTCTTGCCAACAGGCGTTACTTTGGGCTCAGTAGGCAATTGAGAATCAGAGCCTTCTCTCGACGAACGAAAATAGCACTAATCATCAGTGTGACCAGAAGATTTTTGAAAAAATATGCTTTTTGTTAAAAAAAATATGCTAAATATTCCACTTTCAATTTTTATATTTCACAAAAATATTCCACTTTCAGTTTCAAAGATATATATCTACATAAGTCTAAATATGCATATAAAAATAACACAGAAGCAAGTTTAAAAACATTTATTTATTTGATTACTATCGCACTTAAATTTATAAAACATAAGTTAATATTAAATAAATTATATTTACGTATTAATTATTATACGTAAATGAAGCATATATCAGTTGCTTTGTGCTTTACAAAAGTCTTTTCAAGAATTATATTCTCTTAAAAATAGTCAAATACTTTTCTCACAGAGAAAACTTCATTTTTAAATTAGAAACATATAGGTGTATAACATATTGTCACCTACAATATAAAAACTCCAACAACGTTTTTAATTTTTTGTAGGAGAAGCCAAAAACGTTTTAAAATGGGACATATTTTAGACTTAAAAGCCGTTTTTTGGACAAATACCTAAAAATATCTACTTAATAAATGAAATTATGAAGAAATTATGACCTTAAAATCGACTATATGTGCTATTTTAAAAGTTTTTGCCTTCTCCTATAAAAAATTATAAACATTGTTATGGCTTTTTTAATTTTAAATAACGATATACAATATACAAAACTGAAATTCAGGCACATCTTCGAGGTCAATTCTTAAATTGTTGCTTGTATTATTATCATAGAAATTCGCATTTCTAAATTTTTTTTTTATTAATCTATCTGGTGTTTGATAGGTATTACAACATTTTTTTGAACAAGCAGCCATGTTTTTACATTCAACAAATCATTTAAGAGTTTTTCTTGCATTCTATTTCGAATTTTCATTTAAATAAGAAAGATTAATATAACTAAAAATTTTCTCAACCTCAGCATTGCTAAATGGTAAGCTAAGCGAGAAAAGCACAAATTTTGATAAATCTTCAGATTCCGAACTTTGATCAATAACTTTTTTTTTCTGCTTTATTGTTTTGAATCCACATTTTAAAATAGTTAAAAGAAATAGCTTTTGTTAGCAATAATAGTGGTATTCACGATGTGGTGCATTTGTGATAAATTTTTGCAACTTATTGTGAACGAACCTTCAGTAAAGTACATATTTTTTTTAAATCAGCTGATTTTTGTATGTACTTTTGTTTGGAAATATTAATTTAAATCCTCATTTGACTAAAGGAAATCATACAAAAACTGAAATGAAAGAATAAATTATATAAATTTTTATTAAATAAACTCACATCCTAGCCTTTAGCTTGCTCCATGCTGAGTAGAAATGCTTGTACAATCAGCTGATCTAATACACGATACAAAATTTACTATAAATATCAAATTTATCAAAAATACACAATCCAAGGAAAATACAACACATCGTGAATACTCCTAATGTTTTCTTAAGTAAATTACTTACTGCTGTAACATAATTCATAAAAAATCCAACCAAACAAACATATAAGTAAATTTACTTCACTTTTTAAGCTGCGTGAAGTTATTTAATGAATTACAATAAAATTGACAACGAAGAAGTTAACCACAAAATGAATTCCTTATATTGAATTTTACAAGGTGGTTCAGAGATTAAAAAATTTAAAGTGTCGATAGCCAAAAAATAACCATTTTGTAACCAAATAGACATTTTTTATTGCAATTTTTGTGAATTTTGAAAAATATAATCATACGAAAAATATTCCACTTTTTATGCTGCATATTTTTATAAAAAAAAAATATGCTTCCCGAAGTTAAAAAATGCCGAAATGGAATATAATATTCCACTCTGGTCACACTGCTAATCATGGACGTTGAGCAGTTTAGATGAAAAGATAGAAAGATTTTTCGTAAGATGTACGGACCAATCTGCGTCAATGGTGAGTACCAAATACGGTGAAATGATGAACTGTACGAGCTATTTGCCGACATCGACATAGTCAAGCGCTTTCAAATCGAGCGGCTTTGTGGCTAATTCATGTGCAGCGCATGAAAGACGATGTTCCAGCGGTAAGAAGACGACCGCAGCTTCGTTGGAAAGACCAGGTAGAGGACAACCTGACGAAGCTTGGAATTTCCAGCTGGCGCCAGCAACCGAAAGACAGAAATGGCTGGCGCAAATTCTCAGATGAGGCCAAGACCGACACACGATTGTAGCGCCAATTAAGTAAGTAAGTATGCATTTATTAAGTTTTGATTAATAAACTTATCTGCACCGCAATATTTTATTTGTTTCAAGAATTTAAGAGTTGCATTGACTTATTTTGTAACTGTCAAATAAATATTATACGCACTGAATATTTTTATAGTTGAGAATAATCTTGAAGATATATTCCATTTTGTTTTAGCTATACAAAGAGTATTTTTCAGGTTGTGGAAAAATTCGTTCGCAATCGATAAAAATACGATCTTATCGTTCGTTTTTTGCTGTGTGTGAGAATTTTTCAAACGAAAAATTTAAAAGCAGACGAACGTTCGCAATCGAAAAAGGAACGCTCTACTTGATCACTGATAAATTTGTGAGCTTTGTATTTTTTCGAAAGAATTTTTCACACAACAACAGAAAGCAACAAACGTTCGTTTGGAATTGTACATTAAAAATGAGCGTTTGAAGAAAAAATTCACGAACGTTCGTTTGTGCGTGGAGTTATTAGACAAAATATAAATTTGTTGTTGTTTTTTTTTTGTACACTTGCTGCCATGAAAAGATGAAACCAAAATAGAGATGTGAACTGTACATGCATATGAGGAAAATAATGTTTTAATGCTTTTGAATAAGGTAAAGAAACTTGATATGTCCAATCAAATAAAAAGCGATGGTTTGTTATGATTGGTTTTGTATGATTAAATTGCCTGATAGGTCCAATACAATGGGTGATATATGTAATGGATATGGTATAGTGGTATGGTTTGAAGATAAGGTATACTGCAGAATGGTATGATGGTTATTTTGTTAGTGTTAAGTAAAGTAGAATCGCGGAAAAGTTAACTCGCACAAAAGTTAATCAACGCCAAACAATTCAATTAACACATCGTTCCCGTAATTCGTATTTCTACCACGTAATTGTAGTAATTTTAAGGGTTTTGAGTTGTTTTGAGGTATTGTGCTATTTTGTAGTAATTTAAGGTATTTTGTGGTGTTCTGAGGTACTTTTTTAGCCACGCGGGAGATTTTTCTCACAAAATAACATGAGACTAACCACATCCCGCAATCGTTGAAAAATACCATAAAAGCTATTTATCGTGGTTTTCTGATGACGTAGGAGGTGACGGAACATAACCCCAAGGTACATAATTCCAAATTACAAATTTTTTTCGTTTAAAAAGAGAGCATAGTCCAAAAATTATATTTAGTATTATGACCGCTTAATAAGCAGAATGGTCTTTTGTTTTTGTGTCATAACTTTGGCTTTGGTCATGTCAGAAGCTCTAAATTTTGTTTTTATAGTGTTTTATGCGTACAACACATCTACATCAATAATTTAGATATGTCGTAAGTCGAATTACGGCCCTTGTACGGAATGGTGGAATGGTGATAACAACATCTACAAGGTCAAATCAATTTATGATAAAATAATTTTCCCTTGTACGAAAAAATGGTAATTCAACAGCAACACAAACAGCGCTCGATACTACGCATCCGCAACAAGTTTTTTTCGCGAACTTAGGAAACGAACTTTCCTGAATTTTTCTTTGAACGATTAATTTTTATGAAAAATTAAAAACGAACGTTTTTTGCTTGTTATTTTTTTGTGAAAAATTCGATCGAAAAAATTTGATACTGACAAATTTTTCAGAGATAAAAAATACGACGCCAGCAGAGAGTTCCCCATTCGTTCGTGATACTTTGCGAGAACAATTTTTTATGAGGAGAACGATAATTGAGAAATATCGTATTTTAAACGTTCTCCGCACCCTGGTATTTTTATCTATTGAAAGAAATTAAAAATGTGTTACTTTTACTCACATCTGTTCAAGCTTAGTCCCTCACTACCTTCGAAATAGTTATGGAAAAATTTAAAAAGTATCGGTATTTCCAATAAAGAGATTGAATCTAATAAAATTGATCTTAATATTCTGTTCGTTTTCTTGTTTCAAGCTCGGAATCTGATGAATCTGTGAACTCGGTATATTTCAGCATATCAACTTTAGACTTTCCGTCACATTTCAATTTTATCGCGTTTTGTGACCAAATGTAAATCAAATGCTTCCGGTGAAGATTAAATTTCAATTAAGTTTCTTAAACTCATATTTCCCTAAGTGCTCAGCCCTCTTGTTTACATAATTAACTACAGCATCACAACCTCGTGCTACCCTGCAATCTGGAAGGTAGCAACTATTATTCCAATTGCTAAGAAACCCAATGCTCGTGAGCCGGGTGACTTTAGATCAGGGGTGTGCAAAAAGCCGCCCATGGGCGGAAAGCTTTCACACGCATACGACAGCTTTCAATTAAAAAAGCTTTTCAGTCGATGTTCGAACTATTACACTGAATAAAATATTATTCAGTCGCTGTGCGTAGTTCATGCTGTGTGGTTGCGGTTGCTTGCTACTGCGTTGCCTTATTAAACACGACAACTCATCGTTAGTAAGTTTGTTCGTTCATTAGATGCGATCAGTCGTTGTGCGAGCTTCATGCTCTTTAGTTGCGGTCGTAGTTGCTTTTGCGTAACCTTATTGAATACGGCAAGCTACCATTCTTGCACTTCTTTGTTCATTCGATATTTTGACTTTGTGCAAGCAGGTTGTCTTAATCATTACGCTCTGATTTTATTTTTATGTACGTGACAAAATGTTTGATATAAATTAGGAAATTGAATTCTTATTTGCAGAAAAATTTTTTGGTGAGGCCGAATGCATGGTGTGTCACCACAAGGAGACACGTGTAAGAAGATATTATGTTGAAAGACATTATAAATGATGTCATAACGATTATGATTTAATTCAAAAATGAAAAAAGAAATGCATTAATTCTTAAATTGAAACATGTATTTTTTGAAAATTTCATCGGTTTAATCGGTATTAAAAGAAAAGTTTCAGTAACTATAGCTTTATCTTTAGCTAAACGTTGTCGTCCTTTTGATGATGGCCCTTATGTAAAGGAATTGTTTGGAGATATTTTGAAATGTTTTGGAGATAAAGGAAAAGAAATATCAGAAATATTTCAGTCCATTCCATTATCAAGGGACACCATATCTAGACGACAAATGACTTGAGCAAATATATTTATACTAATATGAAGGAAAGAGTAAATAACTGTAAATATTTTTCAATTTGCTTAGACGAGACCACAGATCTCACCGATACCAGCCAACTGTTAATTTTTGTCAAAACAGTTGACCGTCATTTCATTACACATGAAGAAATGCTTACAGTTATTCCTATGGGCAAGGACATGTAAAAGGAAGTACAATTTATGAAGCAGTAAAAGAAAATTTATTCGCATTCGCAGATATAAGTCGACTTACTTCTATATGTACTGATGGCGCCCTTGTAATGAAGGGTAATAAAGAGGGTTTTTTAGGTTTTTTAATAAAAAACGGTATCAATATTCCTAATTTCCACTGCATTATCCACTAATATGCTCTTTTTGCAAAATCCTTAAATATGATGAATGCAATAAACATTGCAGTAAAAATTATAAACAAAATTCGAGGAGGTCACAATTCACTGGGGCATCGAAAATTTCGATTGTTTCTCGAAGAAGTGGAAGCTGAGTATGGTGATTTATTGCTTCACACGGAAATTCGGTGGCTTAGCCGTGGGAAAAGCCTTCAGAGACTTTATGATTTGAAAAATGATGTTTTAGATTTTCTAGAACAGGATTCTGCAGACCAAGCTTAAGATCTCATACAGTTTTTAAAAGATTCGAACTTTTTGTTAGATCTTGCTTTTCTCTGCGATATAACTGAATTATTTAATCAAATTAATTTATGTTTACATGGAAAAAATAAGCATATATTTGATTTAATTATTTCAGTTGATGATTTTGAAAGAAGATTAAAAATTCTCATGCAACAATTTAAAAAAGCTAATCTTTCAAATATGCAACGAACAGCCGAAACAGTTGAAAAATATTCAAATTATGATAAGATACAGGAATATATAAAAATATTAGATGAATTAATTATTAATTTCAATGAAAGATTTCAAGACTTCAATAAAATTAAATCTTTAATTGATCTGTATAATTATCCTTTATCGTGCAGTATTGAAAACCAAAGTTCACATATCCATAATGAACTTAGAAATCTTCAAATGGATCTATCCCTTCCGCTCAAAGTCGGTATAGAATTTTAGAAAGAAGTTGATGGAACTGCATATTTTAATATATAAAAAATGAGATATTTAGACTATACTCAATGTTTGGTTCCACGTATTGTTGTGAGGCTGCCTTTTCAATATTAAAACTTATTAAAAACAAGTTCAGAACGCGAATTACTCAACAAAATCTTCAGAACTCATTAAGAATTAAATGCTGTAAAGATGAACTTGATATTAATAACATTATAAAACAAAATTTTACAAATTAACTAAAACAATTTTTTAAAGTTTAAAATTATTATTCTCTGCTATGGATCCCAGCAGCGAAAAATTATATCTTACTTTTTTTTTAATTAACTATATGCTACAAACCTAACATGTATGTATGATGTATCTACTTAAATTTGTATGTTTTTTCATATCTTTTTGTTTTTTTTTTCGCACAACACCCGATCGTATGCTGTGATCATACGAATGAACAAACTAGTGCTTTTCGCTCAGTGCAATGTTTGAAAACAAAAGCTTTGCAATACAAACACAAAATGTGAATGTATAATTTTGCGCACCTCTGCTTTAGACCCATTAGTTTATTGTCATCAATATCTAAGGTTTGGGAATCTATAATGGCGGAGCAGATCTCCAACCACATATGCACATTCGGTTTTATGTCAGATCATCAGTCTGGTTTTCGTCTATGGTTAAAATAACAGATGCTGTTAGAATACCATTTGATAAGGCACATGTGACTCTGCTCTGCCTACTAGACTTTACAAAAGCTTTTGATACCGTGAACCACAACATACACTCTAAAAAGTTTTTATTGAATTAATTAGTTTTTATGATCTATTGAATAATTACATGAATTAAGATTGTGAGCTTTAGATCAAGTGAGTTTTCAAGAAGGCAACAACAACAACAACAACTCTGTATAGAGTCAATCACTTAGCTGACTAGACAGTCTGTTTCGGAAATCGCTACATATTCCTCATCAGTAGTCTTTGAGTGATTAAGCTGTGATCAACTCACTGTTTAAACTAGCATATGAATGTGTAGATCCTCTAATTCATTCTCATGAATTGTATGGCTACTAATCATATGACACTTCAAAGCAGTAAGCCATTTTAGATCACCGCCTTAACTCTATCAAGGGTTGCCATCTGTTCCAGTTGCTTCTTCATTTATTTCAATATTCATTGGTGTTCGATTATTTGTCGAAATGCACCATAGAAATGAAACGAGTTTTTGCTTCGCCAGAAGCTAGTGTTCTAACTGAAAGGTGGCTATTTTCACAACCAAATGTTCAATCACACATGACTTTGACCGAAAAATCGATCAATTATTAGATTATTTAATTAATTTGACATTAATTAAACTTATTTGGCCGTGCTCTGCCATAGTTAAGTTAATTAGTTTTTATGATCTATTGAATAATTACATGAATTAAGATTGTGAGCTTTAGATCAAGTGAGTTTTCAAGAAGGCAACAACAACAACAACAACTCTGTATAGAGTCAATCACTTAGCTGACTAGACAGTCTGTTTCGGAAATCGCTACATATTCCTCATCAGTAGTCTTTGAGTGATTAAGCTGTGATCAACTCACTGTTTAAACTAGCATATGAATGTGTAGATCCTCTAATTCATTCTCATGAATTGTATGGCTACTAATCATATGACACTTCAAAGCAGTAAGCCATTTTAGATCACCGCCTTAACTCTATCAAGGGTTGCCATCTGTTCCAGTTGCTTCTTCATTTATTTCAATATTCATTGGTGTTCGATTATTTGTCGAAATGCACCATAGAAATGAAACGAGTTTTTGCTTCGCCAGAAGCTAGTGTTCTAACTGAAAGGTGGCTATTTTCACAACCAAATGTTCAATCACACATGACTTTGACCGAAAAATCGATCAATTATTAGATTATTTAATTAATTTGACATTAATTAAACTTATTTGGCCGTGCTCTGCCATAGTTAAGTTAATTAGTTTTTATGATCTATTGAATAATTACATGAATTAAGATTGTGAGCTTTAGATCAAGTGAGTTTTCAAGAAGGCAACAACAACAACAACAACTCTGTATAGAGTCAATCACTTAGCTGACTAGACAGTCTGTTTCGGAAATCGCAACCCTTGATAGAGTTAAGGCGGTGATCTAAAATGGCTTACTGCTTTGAAGTGTCATATGATTAGTAGCCATACAATTCATGAGAATGAATTAGAGGATCTACACATTCATATGCTAGTTTAAACAGTGAGTTGATCACAGCTTAATCACTCAAAGACTACTGATGAGGAATATGTAGCGATTTCCGAAACAGACTGTCTAGTCAGCTAAGTGATTGACTCTATACAGAGTTGTTGTTGTTGTTGTTGCCTTCTTGAAAACTCACTTGATCTAAAGCTCACAATCTTAATTCATGTAATTATTCAATAGATCATAAAAACTAATTAACTTAACTATGGCAGAGCACGGCCAAATAAGTTTAATTAATGTCAAATTAATTAAATAATCTAATAATTGATCGATTTTTCGGTCAAAGTCATGTGTGATTGAACATTTGGTTGTGAAAATAGCCACCTTTCAGTTAGAACACTAGCTTCTGGCGAAGCAAAAACTCGTTTCATTTCTATGGTGCATTTCGACAAATAATCGAACACCAATGAATATTGAAATAAATGAAGAAGCAACTGGAACAGATGGCAACCCTTGATAGAGTTAAGGCGGTGATCTAAAATGGCTTACTGCTTTGAAGTGTCATATGATTAGTAGCCATACAATTCATGAGAATGAATTAGAGGATCTACACATTCATATGCTAGTTTAAACAGTGAGTTGATCACAGCTTAATCACTCAAAGACTACTGATGAGGAATATGTAGCGATTTCCGAAACAGACTGTCTAGTCAGCTAAGTGATTGACTCTATACAGAGTTGTTGTTGTTGTTGTTGCCTTCTTGAAAACTCACTTGATCTAAAGCTCACAATCTTAATTCATGTAATTATTCAATAGATCATAAAAACTAATTAACTTAACTATGGCAGAGCACGGCCAAATAAGTTTAATTAATGTCAAATTAATTAAATAATCTAATAATTGATCGATTTTTCGGTCAAAGTCATGTGTGATTGAACATTTGGTTGTGAAAATAGCCACCTTTCAGTTAGAACACTAGCTTCTGGCGAAGCAAAAACTCGTTTCATTTCTATGGTGCATTTCGACAAATAATCGAACACCAATGAATATTGAAATAAATGAAGAAGCAACTGGAACAGATGGCAACCCTTGATAGAGTTAAGGCGGTGATCTAAAATGGCTTACTGCTTTGAAGTGTCATATGATTAGTAGCCATACAATTCATGAGAATGAATTAGAGGATCTACACATTCATATGCTAGTTTAAACAGTGAGTTGATCACAGCTTAATCACTCAAAGACTACTGATGAGGAATATGTAGCGATTTCCGAAACAGACTGTCTAGTCAGCTAAGTGATTGACTCTATACAGAGTTGTTGTTGTTGTTGTTGCCTTCTTGAAAACTCACTTGATCTAAAGCTCACAATCTTAATTCATGTTTTTATTGAATTTTACTACAACTCTTGTAGGCAACAGTTTTGCGGCTGTTTCTGTAGTAAATTTACACACCCTTATTTAATTAAACATATTGTTTACTATTAACTTGTAGTGAAACTCAACAAAACATGTTTATGTTTGAGTTAAATATGTGGCAATATTAATGAAAAAATATAGATATTGCAGTAATATTAAACATCAATTGCTATCATCTGTGTAGTACCACAACAAAATTACTACTTCCATGTTAGCAAAATTCAACAACTAGAATTTGTTTTTACTACAATTGATGTAATCAATTAATTTTCTATTGATATTCTAGTTAAGGCAACATTCTTAGTTTTGACATTCGATTATTTAGTTTAAAACACAATTTAAAAAATCTTAAAACTTTACACTCTTGACGACACGTGCAGAAATAAATTTGACTTATATTTTCTGCTTATCCTTCATTAAATTAACACTATAAACACCAAAATGAGACAAACACTCTTGCATAAAGAAATTCCTGCCGATGAGTACCCGAAAGAAAAAAACAAATGAAACACAGATATTTTCTATAGATTTTTATTTAATTATTAGCATATTGCTCTTATTGACCCATTTTGTTGTTTTGTACAACATAAGATACTACAACATAATAAAACTTTTACTAAAAATCGAATAATTACTAAACTTTTTTCAATGTAAAACCATATAACTCTTATATAATGATCCATACACGTTGACAACCAAAGTCGACTAAATATCTGTTGAAAATATTGTACATGTTGAATATTCAACATCTGCTTCATTAGTTCAATTTTGGTAGTAATATAAATCATTGTAGTTGATATTGCAGCAAAATTAAAAATTTATTGCTTAATTTTGCTAAGAATAGTGTTTAATTGTAAATACTCAAAGATCAATATAAGATTTATAGTAAAATTACACATCAGTTTGAATTTCAACAAAAAATTACTATAATAATTATAGTAAATTTATATTTATTTTTTAGAGTGTACTATGTAAAAGAACTCAAGTATAACTTAGGATTTTCTGACCATTCAGTTCGACTTTTAAATTGTTATTTATGCGGTAGAACACAGAGAGTGAAAGTGGGCACTAGTTTTTCATCATATTGGCAAACTTCTAATGGAGTTCCTCAAGGCTCGGTACTTGGCCCACTTCTATTTTCTATGTTCATCAATGACATATTCAACAAGTGAAATAACGTAATAATGCATGCATATGCTGACGACCTTCAGCTTTATTTTTCCAGACCTGTCGGGTCAATCAAAGATCTATGTGTCAGAACGAATGTACGAATGTCAGAACGAATTTGTACACTGTAGCAGAATGGGCTAAATTGGGTTCATTGCTAAATTTTTAGCGATTGATGCAATTCTAAACTTTTTTTAAGCGATTTACAAAAACTCTTATTTTATCTTTAGCTATAATTTTGGAGTCCAATATTTTGTTGCCGCTAAGTTTAAAAATTAAAGAGATTTTTCAATTAAAATCGTAATTTTTGATATATTTATTAAGAAAAATTAATGCTTTGTATCTTTTGAGTGTTTTCAAAGAAAAAAACACCAATTAAAAGCACTTTTCCGAAAACTTGCTGTTTGTATTTATCAGTTGTATTGATATTAGGGGTATTCACGATTCAGTGCACTTGCCTGTGCAGTTGAGGACTTGAGCAGTTGTGCAGTTAGGTTTTCGTGAACAAACCACTATTGCCCATATTACGATGTCCGTTTGCTCGGCGTAAACTTGGCCGTACAATATGGATGTTGTATGGATGTTGTTGTACTCTCCAAAATTTTTGACGGTTTCGCATTGGAAGCAGCAACAAAATTATTTGTACGCCAAGCAAACAGACATCGTGTAATATGGGCATATGAAAGAAAGTACTGCTTCTCGTGTCTTTCTTATCATTGGTGTGCGTCTTCGTTACCCAGAATGTCACAGTAAGTTTGCAATTTGGTCATTAATTGACAAAAAATTTTGCACCTAATTTTAATTATGCAAAATGTACTCTGAGTGTAAAATTTTGAAGAGTTGGATAAAACCTAAACCTCCAATAAGCCAATAAACCTCCAATAAGTATTTAAAGTTGAACCAGTAAAAATAAATCCTTACTAGTTTTTACATAGTTTTATTCTATGACAACAAGAGACTATTTAATGGAAAATCTTTAATTACTTGTGTAAATATACTTAAAAAAAATAATTACAAGTTTTTAAGTATATAAACTTAAGTTTATTTAAAATTTTTACAAATAACTGAAAGTTTTTATTTTGCACAGCTATTGGTGCAGTTAAAAAAACCATTTTAAAATAAAGAAACAAGCTTATTTTCATTATTATATTAATTTAATTAGGCTTCGAAAGAAACTTTAAAAAGTTTTCAAAAAACTTTCACTTGGATGATGAATTTTTGACAGTCGGAAAGAGAATTTTTGACATCATTGAGGTAAGTATGATTGTCAAAACTTCATTTAGCCCCAGGGGCTAGAAGAAATTTTGACAACCGGCACAAGAGAAGATTTTTAAAAACTTGGCTAGTTTTAGGAGCTAAATGGTTTGAAATATTGAAATAAGTATTTATGTTGAATTTGGAAGTTTATTACTTCTGACATATGCAATGTATTAAGTTAAAGCAAAACTAATGCATTAATTAAACTTTTTGAATATTTATAAATATGGCCGATAAAGAGTTAATACGTATTCAAGGATGTTTTATGGTTAGCTGATTGATTGTCTGAGTATAAGTCAATATTTTCTTTCGTATTACAATTATTTGAGCTCTAAATTTGGCAGTAAGTGTATTTCGGGTATGGCAACCTTTAGGTATAGTGCGATTTTTATCCGCGCGCATAGTTTAGGTTTAGGATTTTTAGGTCCAGTTGACAAGAAGACTTTAACACTCATACTTATTTTACTTCAGTATATTTTATAAGTGGAGTAAAATCTAAACATATAATTTAAAAACAATTTTTCAATTTATTTCATCTCTAAGCTAATTAGGTAAAATACGTACAATTAAAATAATTATTATTATTATCATTATCATTATTATTATCATTATTATTATTATTATTATTATTATTATTATTATTATTATTATTATTATTATTATTATTATTATTATTATTATTATTATTATTATTATTATTATTATTATTATTATTATTATTATTATTATTATTATTATTATTATTATTATTATTATTATTATTATTATTATTATTATTATTATTATTATTATTATTATTATTATTATTATTATTATTATTATTATCATTATTATTATTATTATTATTATTATTATTATTATTATTATTATTATTATTATTATTATTATTATTATTATTATTATTATTATTATTATTATTATTATTATTATTATTATTATTATTATTATTATTATTATTATTATTATTATTATTATTATTATTATTATTATTATTATTATTATTATTATTATTATTATTATTATTATTATTATTATTATTATTATTATTATTATTATTATTATTATTATTATTATTATTATTATTATTATTATTATTATTATTATTATTATTATTATTATTATTATTATTATTATTATTATTATTATTATTATTATTATTATTATTATTATTATTATTATTATTATTATTATTATTATTATTATTATTATTATTATTATTATTATTATTATTATTATTATTATTATTATTATTATTATTATTATTATTATTATTATTATTATTATTATTATTATTATTATTATTATTATTATTATTATTATTATTATTATTATTATTATTATTATTATTATTATTATTATTATTATTATTATTATTATTATTATTATTATTATTATTATTATTATTATTATTATTATTATTATTATTATTATTATTATTATTATTATTATTATTATTATTATTATTATTATTATTATTATTATTATTATTATTATTATTATTATTATTATTATTATTATTATTATTATTATTATTATTATTATTATTATTATTATTATTATTATTATTATTATTATTATTATTATTATTATTATTATTATTATTATTATTATTATTATTATTATTATTATTATTATTATTATTATTATTATTATTATTATTATTATTATTATTATTATTATTATTATTATTATTATTATTATTATTATTATTATTATTATTATTATTATTATTATTATTATTATTATTATTATTATTATTATTATTATTATTATTATTATTATTATTATTATTATTATTATTATTATTATTATTATTATTATTATTATTATTATTATTATTATTATTATTATTATTATTATTATTATTATTATTATTATTATTATTATTATTATTATTATTATTATTATTATTATTATTATTATTATTATTATTATTATTATTATTATTATTATTATTATTATTATTATTATTATTATTATTATTATTATTATTATTATTATTATTATTATTATTATTATTATTATTATTATTATTATTATTATTATTATTATTATTATTATTATTATTATTATTATTATTATTATTATTATTATTATTATTATTATTATTATTATTATTATTATTATTATTATTATTATTATTATTATTATTATTATTATTATTATCATTATTATCATTATTATTATTATCATTATTATTATTATTATTATTATTATCATTATTATTATTATTATTATTATTATTATTATTATTATTATTATTATTATTATTATTATTATTATTATTATTATTATTATTATTATTATTATTATTATTATTATTATTATTATTATTATTATTATTATTATTATTATTATTATCATTATTATTATTATTATTATTATTATTATTATTATTATTATTATTATTATTATTATTATTATTATTATTATTATTATTATTATTATTATTATTATTATTATTATTATTATTATTATTATTATTATTATTATTATTATTATTATTATTATTATTATTATTATTATTATTATTATTATTATTATTATTATTATTATTATTATTATTATTATTATTATTATTATTATTATTATTATTATTATTATTATTATTATTATTATTATTATTATTATTATTATTATTATTATTATTATTATTATTATTATTATTATTATTATTATTATTATTATTATTATTATTATTATTATTATTATTATTATTATTATTATTATTATTATTATTATTATTATTATTATTATTATTATTATTATTATTATTATTATTATTATTATTATTATTATTATTATTATTATTATTATTATTATTATTATTATTATTATTATTATTATTATTATTATTATTATTATTATTATTATTATTATTATTATTATTATTATTATTATTATTATTATTATTATTATTATTATTATTATTATTATTATTATTATTATTATTATTATTATTATTATTATTATTATTATTATTATTATTATTATTATTATTATTATTATTATTATTATTATTATTATTATTATTATTATTATTATTATTATTATTATTATTATTATTATTATTATTATTATTATTATTATTATTATTATTATTATTATTATTATTATTATTATTATTATTATTATTATTATTATTATTATTATTATTATTATTATTATTATTATTATTATTATTATTATTATTATTATTATTATTATTATTATTATTATTATTATTATTATTATTATTATTATTATTATTATTATTATTATTATTATTATTATTATTATTATTATTATTATTATTATTATTATTATTATTATTATTATTATTATTATTATTATTATTATTATTATTATTATTATTATTATTATTATTATTATTATTATTATTATTATTATTATTATTATTATTATTATTATTATTATTATTATTATTATTATTATTATTATTATTATTATTATTATTATTATTATTATTATTATTATTATTATTATTATTATTATTATTATTATTATTATTATTATTATTATTATTATTATTATTATTATTATTATTATTATTATTATTATTATTATTATTATTATTATTATTATTATTATTATTATTATTATTATTATTATTATTATTATTATTATTATTATGTGCCTTTATTATATTAGTACACTAAGAACTTAGTTCTTTTAAAGTACAAAGCTTAATGACAAATAGTTTTGAATACAATGATTAATTTATAATTTAATTTAAACTAAGATAAGGAACGAAATAGTTATATAAATAACAAATAACATTATATTAATACATAAAATAAAGCAGGAAAAAGATTGGAAAAGAAAGATAAAGAAAAAAAAATGGAGATAGAGCGCAAAGAGAGAACAGACTTTTTGCTAAGAAATAGGCGACGAAAAATGCCTTAGAATAGCATGTTTGAAAATCGTTTTTGACTGTATCAATTTTAGTTGACTTGGTAATGAATTCCATAAATGAACGGCATTAACAAAAAATAGTCTTGTAGAGTTAAGGTAGTTAAAACTTGGTAGAATTAGCGTTTGGCTTCTTTGCGATCGACTAAATTGCAGTTTTTCAAACAGATAAAAAGGTGTTTTAAAATGTATTAGTTTATGTAGAAAAATACAATTTCTGATATTTGAATAACTAACCATGTCATAACCAAGTATACAATTTTTCAAATCAGCTAAATGATCGAATCTACGTAAGCCATAGACATAACGTGTGACATGATTAAAAGCCATTTGTAATTTAAGTTGGGACCGCGAGTCTAGTTTACTATACACAAGTTCAGAATAAGTTATGACAGGAACAATGAGCTGAATTACAAGCTTACGTCTTATAGCAATAGGAGTGTATTCTGCAGACATTCTAAGATTTCGCAAGATGTAATATACTTTGCGGACTACACTGTTGATGTGATCTGTGCACGTAAGGGAGGCATTTACATGAAACCCAAGACTTACAACACTATCGACAATTTTTATTGTATTATCATCCATTAACACATCTGGAATGGAGCTAAAGCTTGTTTTTTGTTTAGAGATAGGCAGCACATAGGACTTAAGAACATTAAGATGGAGACTATTTTTCATAGCCCATAGACTTATACTATGAAGATCTTCATTAAGTTTACAGACTAGATCTTCCATAAGATTTGTTTGACCAGACAAATAAATTTGAACGTCATCAGCATAGGCGTGCATTGATGAATGGGTGCAGCAGTGAAAAATGTCATTTACAAACATAGAGAAGAGCAGAGGACCAAGAACCGATCCCTGGGGCACACCGCAGCAAACAGCTTTGTAATAAGAAAAATGTGTGCCAACCTTTACCCTTTGTTTCCTATTTTTCAAATAGCTACTTAAAAGACGAGTGGCATTGTCACAGAATCCATACATATATTTTAATTTATGACAGAGAAGTTCATGACAAACAGAGTCGAAAGCTTTAGAAAAATCAAGAAGACACAATAAAGTTAATTGGCCATCATCATAAAGGGACCTTATGTCATCCAAAACTTTAATCGTTGCAGTAGAGCAACTATGACCAGCACGAAAACCTGATTGGTATGGAGACAAAAGATTTTTTTGACTTAGAAAAGACGATATTTGGTTTGCCATAAGAGATTCACACACTTTGGATAGTGAAGACAAGATGCTTATAGGCCTGAAATCTTTTGGCTCGCAAGCTCCAGTTTTCTTTGCTACCGGCGTTACAACAGCAGATTTCCACAAACAAGGAAAATATGATGTGGTGAAACTATGATTTATAATATGGGTTAGGGAGCTAAGAACATGGGGTAAAATAATATTTACAAATTTAAGATTTATGCCATCTTCACCAACTGTGTTCGATTTAATTTTTAAAACAGCTTTTGCTACTTCATATTCCGTTACCGTTGAAAACTGAAATGTTTGCGCAACAGGAGAATCTGGAATATTAAAAGAGTTAGGAGTGTTATTTTGATTTTCATTGAAGCTGGATAGAAAATATTCATTGAGAGAGTCAGGATGAATTTGGCAGTTAAGTGTCTGCTTATCAACAATGCAGAAATTTTTTAAATTATTCCATTATACCTTAGGTGGAAGAGATGTATTTAATTTAAAAGAGCAATATTTTATTTTAGATTGCCTTATTATAGCAATGGAAGAATTCCTTGCACACCTATAATTTCCCATTTCTCAGGTGTAGGGTTCTTTCTCCATATCGAGCGCAACTTATTACGTTTTTTTATGGCAATCTGCACACGATTGGTAAACCAGGGACACAAATTATTTCTAACAGTAACAGTTTTTAACGGAACATGATTAACAAAAAGTTCATTTAATGTACTTGTAAATAAAGCTACTTTGTCTTCAATATTAGGACAAAACCACACATCATTCCACGGTATTAAAGACAAGTCACATAAAAGAGACTGTGAATCAATCGACTTAAAATCACGATACGAAAATATATTTGACGTAGCAGAACGAGAAAGATTAATGTCAAGTGTACAAAAAATTAAATCATGGTCCGATAAAAAGTAAAATTGGTCAAACAATAAAACAGTTGAGATGTCAGATACAATAAAATAATCAAGGAGACTAGGACTGTCATTAGACGAAAAACGCGTAGGCACAGTATCATTTAAAACAGAGAGACCAACAGATGCAATATTGTCATATATAGAACGTGTTGAGATGTCATTACATACAAGATTAACATTAAAGTCACCACATATAACAAAATAATTAAAATCTATTGAATGATCTGACAATTCTGAAAAATAGGAGTCCAAGCTATTGCACTTATTCGGATTGTATACACAGGACAAAAATACATTCACACTATTGTCAGCTATACATATACTCAGATACTCGATAGGACTAGCATTATTAGATTTATTTATGACTTTGGCCTTTAAGTTACATCGGCAGTATATTGCAACCCCGCCTCCCCTCCTACCGGGCCTATCGTTTCTAAAGATAGTATAATTTTTAATGTTATAAACAGAATCTAACACATCACAACAAAAGCAAGTTTCAGATACACAAATAACATCAACAGACGAATCCCCGAAAATATACTTAACATAGTCCATTTTTACTGAATTTAAGCTCCTAGCGTTAAAATGAACAACCTTCAAGCCAGGTTGTTTTTGACACAATTCATCCACAAGAATCTTATTATTAACACTGTTAAAATTATTACTCAAACGTGACATAACAATACAGATATAAAAAGTAAATATACATATCAAACACGATTCCAACACATTGACACGCAAAACAATCAACAAAAAGCCAGTAAAAATTAGAGGAAGTAAAAAGATTAAGAAAATAAAGATTAAAATAGAAGAAATTATAGAAGTTAAGAAGAAACAGTAAATTTAAGATAATAATAATTAATATAATAATTATAAATATATTATTTGTATTTTGTGTCTGTTGGCAACCCTTATTAGTCACGAAAGCACTCAATTTCTTCCTCAGGCTCACTCGAACAGATGTTATTGAGCTCATCAACATCTTCTACCATTATGCTTTCGCTACTTTCATACCTTTTAACAACAATCATGCCTCTCCTTACGTAGACAGAGCGTAATTTTCTATCACGCTTCATCTTGACAGCAGTTTGTAGCAATTTACGGCAGCGCTTTGTGATGCTTTCGTTAAGAAAGCAGCTGGAGGTTGACTCAATGCCGACATCGTTGAGCATAATTCATATTCATAATCATGAATAAAAATTGTTATTTTTTTAAAAAAAATTTTAATGTTTACACAAGTTTTGTTTTATAAGTTATTTTCCTTAAAACAGTTACATTCTTTACAGCTCATAATATAATCTTGTAAATCTAATCATAATAAAAAATAAGTAATAGAAAACTTGGCAGTCAAATGCGTCTTAAAAAACTCGTTCATTCGATGAGAAGTTGTCAAAATTTCTAGCAATTAAAAATGACAATTGAATTACAACAGATAGAAATTTTCTTCAACTCAACATTTTCTTCCTATTTTCATTCAACACTTTTTTCCTGAAAGTTAAAAGTTTCCAAATGGCACACAGCCATAACTAAATAAATTTTTTTGACATTAGAATCGCTAAAACAACGCTTCCTGTGGCGAGTAGTAGAAGCAGCATTTATAACTAGGCGATTTGAAACTCAGAATCGCATTTTAGCGAAATCGCTAAGGAACTGATCGAAGCCTTTTTTAAGCATTTTAAACTGTTAAACGGCCTCTGAACTGTTTAATTTTGAATTGTTAAATATATTATATAATACATATTTAATCATAGCTTTTATATCAATAGTCTTTCTCACATTAAGTAATTATTTTGTTTGCATTTTTAATGTTGCTTAAACTTGCTGCATATTATTTTCTTACTCGTAATTAATTAATTTAGTTTCTAGTTTTTAATCAAGGTTAACTTAAGTAAGCCCAAGTGTAATCTATTTTTTTTGTGGCATTCAAAAGACTTGTTCTTATATGCCAACATATTTTCTCAATAAATGAAAAATTAAATGAAAAATTAAATAATCGATATAAGAAAAAATAGTTATATTTTTAACAGCAAATATTACTTTTGTTTACAAAAACAAAACACGTGCCTGTGTTATTTAAAATAGTTTTAATACAGAGAAATACTGCAATAGACTGGGGTATTGTGGACCGCATTTTTATTTTGGCTAAAAACTCGCAACAAAGTTTGAATTTCTAGTGCTAGAAATAACCTAGCTTGGGTCGCATTACATCAGCCAAATTGTAGTAAATTATAAGTACAAGTTATTGGCGTTGGCGTTTTCTTGCTGAATAACGGACCACTTGTAATTGATTCAAAATGACAAATTCTTTATTATTAAAGATAAACTAAGTAGAACGCAGTAAAAAATGGCAATGTAAATCACTCCAAAACATAATGTTCATTATGTTCAATTTTGGTGGTGGCGTTTTAAAAAAATATGCGGTAAATTTTCATTATATATTTATTAAAAAAGAAAAAACTATAAGATACTGAAGAAAAACTGATGTTGAGTTGAAATTTTACATGAAAAAATACTTATATGCATCAAATACACGAAGTTAGCTTGTCAAAAGGTCGATTATTCCTCAAACTCTCTTTGTTGGCTCAATATGGCAGCACAATGAGTAACAATATGCAAACTTCATGCAAAATTTTTATCTCTGTCGAAGGCTTACGGTTCCCTGATCATTATGTACATATTCACCTGAGTTGTTTTCGAAAAATGTCGTAAAATTAAACGAAGCACAAAGTAAAAAAATAATTTTCGAAGTATCACATTTTTGTAATCGAAGCGAGGTAACAGTGCGTGTACCTAAGTCGAGAACTAAAAGGGAAAACTACCTTAACATGAGGCGAACTGATGGCAGTTTTTTGCAGCTGTCAACCACTACTAAGGAAAAAATATTCCTCTCTACATTATTTACACTTCTTTTTATTTTTACTTTTGAATCCAGAAAGCATTTTTTAAAATAAACAATTTATTTCGAATATGTAAAATTAATGTGCATTTTGCTAATAAATTATTAACAAGCTTGTTATTACTACGATCAACGCTGTGAAGAGAGGCATGATAGTAGCGTTATTCAAATGACAGGGAAAAAGGAAAATTAAAGTGGTTCAATTTAAACGCACGTTGACTTAAAGGCGTTTCATTTATGACATACGTTTCGTTTGAGATTTCGTTTAAAGATTTTTTTTAAGCGTAGCAACTTTTTGCCGAAGCATTAAATAACAAGAAAAATAAATAACCGAAGAAAAAGACTTGTATTTGAATATCTAGTACGGTTTTTTTTTTTATTTATAGTGAATCTTCTTGTTACCTATTTCTTAACTTATTTTTAATATGTTCTCCACGGCGTATGATGAACATCGGCTCGGCTTTTAAAACCATCACTCATACGCCCCGATAACTAAGATTTCCTAGCAAAAAACTATCATTTATCAAAATGTATAGTTTTTGGTATTTTTTATCGCCTTTTGCAACATATAAAAACTACAAAATTGGTATTTTTTCGAAAAATATATACATTTTTATATATGCAATTTCTCTGAGATGAAAACCTGATGATTACACATTTAGATTTGGGGTGAAACTACCACAAACCAATCGATCAAGGAAGAATGTGTGCAAAACCTTTTTCTCTTCTAATACTATTCCCCACGGCGTATGATGAACATTTATTTGACTGTTAATTAAATGTCACTCATACGCCCATTACTTCAGTAACATTAACTGAAGTTATTTGTTGCTTTTACTATTACATACACTCAAAATACAAGAAAAGAAATAAATTGTAAGCAACAACAATACATACCTTTTTATCAATAACTTTTACACAAAGTATTCAATAGCGGGCAGCAAAAAAAAACAAAAATTCTTCTATTACAATGCCTTGGCAACACTTTAAGACTTGACTCTAAGAAACAGGCAAAAAGTGACCATATGACGAAGCAGCTGAAAGGCAGGTAATTGAATTCAATTGTTGTTGTTTTTTTGTAGTTGTTTTTTCTCTTTTGTTTATTTATGCTTGCTCAAACGAATACGATTCCAATTGTTTCTTAAAATTGCACAAAAGAAAAATTTTTTGAAATTTTTTGCTATGTGGACGTTCGATAAGTTCGAAAAGTAATTGAATTGTTTCCGATTATTTACAGATTTGGCATATAACAGGCTGGCTCAAATAAGAGCACTTTGCCAAACAATGACTTCTTAAAATAAATGCTCTTGTTTTTGTCTTTGCATAAATGTTAAATTACACATTAAATTTATATATTGATAAATTATTTGGTTAAATTTTTGAAATATTTTTTCTTCTTTAATTGACATGCACATTGAAGAAAATTAAAATAAAAGCACTTTCATTTGCCACAAAATAAGAACTATATGGCATTACACACATACACACGCTGCCTAAATTTTCAAACAATAATAATGCGAATGACTAGTATGGCGAGAAGGGCACGTATAACTAGAATTTTGTTAATATTGAATAATATTAATATTGAATTGAAAGACATTCAAATTGAACAAACGAAAAAATGGACCTATGTGAATGATACAAAATTAAACAAGTTTCTACTAACGACAAATGCGCTCGAATGCTCGAAATCAACTGAGCCAAGAATGCACGATTGACACACATTTTGTACTCCAAGTGGGTGGGGAAATTTGTTGGGCAAAAAAATAAATTTCCCATAATATTAATGTGAAAATAGAACAATAAGAAGTTGGCCGGAAATTTCCCAAAACAAACCTTACTGACAACGTGCACAGCCGTGTTTTATTTGTTTTGTAAACAAACTAGCTACTATATAAATATGGCACATGCGCAGTCTAGAACATAGTTAAATAGAGTTGCCAGACAGCAAAAAAAATTCCAAAAACCTTGCATTTATTATGCCATTTCACAATTCTAATTCTTTAACTAAAAAAAGTCAGTGGGTGACATTTTCCTAATCTGAAGAGCTCTACAGAAACATAGCTAGTATTCATCATTTATCATGTGTAACTGGAACTAATCGGTTTTTTTTTTTGTGATTCTTGGCTGTCTCGATAGCTCAAGTGGTAGCGCTCGTGTCTACAGGCCAGTGGTCCCAGGATCGAATTTCAGTCAATCCATAAACGTACGCTTTTATCTTTCTCTTTTCTTTACACTATTCTATTCAATTGAAATGAATATTTATAAATTTTTACGAAACTTCAAAAGTTTTATTTTTGTTATAGATTTTTAGATTAGTAGTCTTTTTCTAAGGATCGATTGCTTAGAATTTATATTAGCTGTGCGGTTAAGGCATAACACTTGCTTCCAATGCAATTTCACCATTTCTACACCTTTCCGTCATGCAAGAAAAAACATCAGAAAACCGCACAGTGATTCGTCCTATAAAAAGCAATCAAAAATGTTTAATAGCTATCGTTTTGAAGGTTAACATGTTCTAAAAAAGATAAGAAAAGCAAGAAAAAACATCAGAAAACCGCACAGTGATTCGTCCTATAAAAAACAATCAAAAATGTTTAATAGCTATCGTTTTGAAGGTTAACATGTTCTAAAAAAGATCATCTTAACATTTTGTTTTAAACGTAAATTGAATGTTTGTCTTTAGGACAAATCCACTGCGTTGCAAATCAGTAATTAAAATGAGCTTGTGGAAGCTTTACGCAGAAACAACGCAGTGATTTGAAAAAATTGTCCTAAAACGATTCGCTCTAATGTTTGATTTGCCTTAAAACTAAAACCAAAAAATTGCATGCATAAACTTTTAAATTATTAAAATAGATTTTCTTTAGCGTTAGGTACCCAGGACTTTAGTCAAAAAATATAGTTTTTAGTAAATTGAAATTTAAGATTATTTTATTAATTGCAAATCCGGGTGAAGTATTTTATAAAAAGCAATGATGCAATATTTTCATATAAATAAAGATGAATAGATATATTAAAAAAATTTGATGTATTTAGTTACTATTCACTGAGTTTTGGAGTACTAAAGACAATTTGAAAAACACATTTTTTTAAAATTTTAATATGCAAAAAGTCTTAAGTCAAAAAATTTAACAAATCGCACGTAAAAAAACATTAAAAATTATTTTTTTTTATTGTTTGTAACAACTTCGAACAATGGAACATTAGGTTAGGTTAGGTTAGGTTAAGGTGGCGGCAGGTCTTAAGACCAGCCTACTTAGACCATTATTGGTCCGTTGTGATACCACAGAATGGAAGAAGGGAGTAATCAAGTGAAACTTTTGTGTAGGATGTTCTTAATGTGCCGGAAGCTGTAGAAACATGTGATATTAAATCTTAAGCAAGTGTTATGCCTTGCCCTCAGTCATATCAAGTTACTAAACGTTCCTCTCCACAAACTTTTCCTACCACCACCAATTACAACTATTCGTCGTAAATTGACGCGTTTTAAATTACTTTGATTAGAAATAAGAAAATTTCTTTATCTATATCTTCTTTGCAGTTAGTAATCAAATTAAGATCAAAATCATGGAATATAGGTGGTATCAAACATAAAATTGAGCAAAATTTCTTTTTTTCTCCACAGATATTCATTGTATTTTGCCCTTAGTTCAATATTTTTGAAATTAAAATTTTTTCCTTTTCTCAAAAACTTACAATTTTGAACTCCTCGCATTGATTTAATGAATTTTTATACCTAACTAATCCTTTTTATTTATATTGCAGTCACTGTACTGATTGCCAAGAGAACTTCTTGTTGCTGTTTTTTTTTTTTCTAGACACCAAAATATTTTTTAACAATGCAGAAAAATAGAAAAATTCATGCTATTGCATTTCATGAACTTAGAACTTCATTTTGCTCGGTTTTCTTACTAATTCATACCAGTTCTTAGGGTGATAAATAGGTGTTCTCATTTTTTTTTTCTTTGCTATCATCGAATGATCAACATCGCATTCCATATGCGTACGCCCGGCCACTAGGAATTTATGGTTTATTTTTAAATTATGGAATTTTATTTTAGTTAATAAAAATATTGCCGCAATGTGGCTATTCTTGTTTTGCCCTCCACATGTATCCGAGTAAAATGTCACTTCAGACACGTCTTCCGGTAGGTTTTTGACGTAGAATTACTTCTTACAGCGCGGTTTGTATGGGGGTCACTTTCACGAATTTTTTCAAAGTGATATTTGACACTTTGGGGTATACCTACAGCCTTTAATGTTCATTGTACAAAGAAAAAAAAAATGCCAAAATATCAGTTTTAGTGGAAATAAAATGAATATCTAATAAAATAGCAAAATCTAAGAAGATGAAAAATTCATATATTCGTATTAGAAATGCACAAGCTGCTTCAGTAGCTGCTTATGTTGTTTTTATGGTTGTTGTTGTTGTTGTGTGTGTTCGTTTGGTTCATAATCATGTCGTTCCTTGTTGTGCTGCTTTTGTTCTTGTTGTTGTTGTTTTTATTAATATGTATGTAAAATATACATTTATAAATCCACATCAGTTGCTAAAATTTTATTTCGTTTCCCAGATAACCAATCGGTTCGGTTGAAAACGGTGTGCACTTCTAAAAGCACTGAAGCGGACAGTTTCGTTGTCAGCAAACTATGCATTGTATGTTTCATATAAGCGTACCATTTATTAAGTTTTATATTAATGTTTATTTTATATGATTTAAATACAAATTCTAAATGTTTGATAGTTTAAATCATACTTGATTTTAAATACAAATTCTAGTTGTTTGATACTTTAAAATCGTTTATTGAGCTCAAGGTCAGGTTAGAAGAATAAATTGCTCTAACGAATTTTTTTCAAAGAAACAACAACAACAAAAATTTCAATATCAAAAGGAAAACATCACTAGCTGATTAATTAGTTAGCTGATTAGTTAACTAGTTAGAGCAATTAATTGTTCTAACCTGACCTAAAGCTCAATATACGATTTTAAACTATCAAATAATTAGAATTTGTATTTAAGTCATAGAAAATAAACATAATAAATAACAAGGTCATATAAAAAACTTTAAGTTATATATTAATTTTATTTGTTGTTAAACAATTGTAACCTTTTTTGAAATGGTTTTTATTAAGTTGCAACAATAAACTAAACAATAAACGGCAACTCAACTGCACTACCTTGATTTCAATACAAGATTCAATGTATATTTCAGAGTTTTTTGGCGAACAGGTGAAAAAGAGAGGGGAAAAAAGCATAGAACAAACGACGCATCAAGCGAATATGACATAAATTTCAATTCGATTCTTGATAAATATAAAAAAGGACTTTACAATTATATAGATAACTGTTTAAAGGTACAAACGCATGGCGTTTTCATACCAGCAAATCAGACGCTGCCGTTTTAAGTATCGTTTAGCTGAAACAGTGACATTCATGGGTTGTTGGGTTGTAATACAATAGAGAATACAGATGCATGTAGCTAGAGAGTATGTGGCTACAAAAAAATGTACTACTACTAGCCAAGGTTGCCAGTTAAAATTTAAAACAATTCCCACAAAAATTTCCCTTTTTGCCAGTAACATAAATTAAATACAACAAAAATTACCATGGTAAAGATAAAACAAAAAGTTTAAACCGCAATAAAACAGTATCAAAAAATATTCCACGATCATTAAAAATTAACACAAAAATACCACGCGTTTTAAAAATACCACCACAAATTCCATATGCATTTAAAATTGCCACAAAAATATCATTCGCATTAAAATATTCCACAATAAGTCCCATATGCACAAATAATTTTAAAAACATTTAGAAATAACACAAAGAAATTTTGCTTACTAAAAAAAAAAAATTTAGAAGGATATTACCAAACTCCCACGGAAATTCAAAAAATACCCTACTGAATTCCCACGCCAATTAAAATACACCACGCTGAATCAAAAAATTTAATACGAATTCCCAAAAACAAAAATTCCTAAGGGCATTTAAAAATTACCACGAATGGGATTTTTCCAACATTACTGGCAACGTTGCTACTAGCTGCTGATATTGTTGTTTTGGTTCTGCATGCGCTGCAAAGGGCTGTTCTTCACTCGGCAATTCTATGAGCAATAATTGCTTTCACCACAAGTAGTTTGTTGACTACTCGGGCTTAAAGGGAACTTTCGTAAACCTCCTCATGCGGGCGAATATTCGACAAACTGCTTGCGGCAAAGGCAATTATTACCGAGTGAAAAGCGGGACAAAGAGATCTTGCTACCAGAGCAAGAGAATTATTGCTCTCGGAGCAATAATTGCTTTCGCCGCAAGCTCGAGAATTTTCGTGTGTAACGAGTGAAAAGCGGAACATAGTAAGCAAAGTTCTGTTTATTTTCTGTGGACGATTCGGTTCATCCCCTCTAACGCTGCTCAACCGCTGTGATCTTGCTCTTCTCTGTGCGTCGTTGTTTAAGATTTGTTTGGTAATTGTTGTCGGTTCAGTTAACTGAAATTTTTTATGATGTTCTTAATGTTTACTTCATTCCTCTCCGAGTCGTCCCTACCTGGTTATTCTGCCATGAGTTGGAGTACGAATAAAACGAACGTTTATTTTCAGCAAGATAAATACAATAGAGAATGCAGATGCTTGTAGCTACAGAGGCAGTATGTATGTATGTATACAACGCAGGTTAGCGCATGCGTTAGTAAGCATTTAAAAACTCCATTTATTTTTTAAATACCATAATAAATTCGAATTATTTATATTATGCATTATATATTTACCATACTAAAAATGTATTTTGTTTACTAAAATTTTAGTTTTAAATTACTTTTAAAATATACATATATGTTTATGCTCTTTACTGCAGGAAAAATAAATAATTAAAATTTACCCATATTTATTTCCATTAAATAAACATAACTTTGAATTAGCTTTAATTTTAAATAACAAAACAAATGAACATGAACAACCAATTCATCACCAAAAATATCTTTGGTGAAAACTTTTTATCAAACAAAACAAATTTTTACATGAATTGAATTGTGAGCTTTTTAGATCAGGTAAGTTTGAAGAAGGACAACAACAACAACAACAAGTTTGTTTTTGAATAATTTTTATTTTGAAGATGAAACGCTTTAAAATAGTTTTGAAAAATATAAATAAAAAAAAACCAGAATTTTTCTCTATTACTGTATAAAAAGGAATTCTACTAGACGTAGACTTACGATACTATCGAAACTGTGTCTTTTTTTTAAATGTGCGTAGAGGCAAGAAGCTATTTCATTCCCACCTCTAGCAGCTTTAGCCTCATGCCACATGTAATGAGTTGCTTTCCTGTAGCATTATCGTGTATAGTCAAGTTGAATGTCCAAAGTTTTCGAATGCAACTGACAATTGAATAGAAGGTGTTGACAGACATTGTTACAAGTCTAAGCTGAAGCTCTTCCTTTGGGAGCTAGCTTGGGCTGCTAGCATGTCTGATTTTTTGGCTTCGTATGCTGCATCAGCCTGTTCCTGGTGTATTTGGAGATCGGTGTCTGCCTCTTGTTTGTTCTGATCATTTGTCCTGATCATCAGCAACTTGAATGCACATGTGAAGAGCATCACACTTAAAACATGTATCAACTTTTGGTTTCTTGAAGGCGAGATTTAAATTTCGTTCATCCAATTTTGTACAATCTGTACATCATACGCAAGTTCAAATAGGAAGGTAAATATTTGCTGTCATTTGAGCGTCTGGTGTATTGACTTTCGTAACTTGGAAACGATGATATGTGACCTCGGATTTCATTAAGTCCCTCTTTGGACTTTTTAACTCTTTTATTATCCGTCGTATTACCTGAGGTGTGGATAATTTTATCTTTAATAGCGTTTGATATGAATTTTTCATTTTCATCAAAGGTACTACAAAAACAACCCCAACAAACAGTAATTCTTTTCTCATTTTTTTCTTAGGATTACTCGTATGAAGCCACTCTATTTTTAAGACTACCACCTTCTCTTTTGTGTACAACTTGTTTATCCAAGGAATGAACATGACTTGCAATGAAAGAAACTCTTTTAGCATATGTGCCGATCGCCCTGTACTCATCAAAGTTTTCGAATCTCGTCATTAAGAAACAACCTGCATTTCTTCCCACACTCTTTCAAAACTTGCTGTTTCCTTGCTCTAACCATCTTACCGCTCGAGTTGATGTAGCTTTGTCAACTATGCATTTTCAATGTCGTTTCTTTTTGACATTCGGTTATTTTAATTGATGAAGATGATTCTTCACTCCTTTTGCTCACGCTTTTACTATGGCTGTTACTGCCTTCGGGAATAAAATCCATATCCATTATAAGAGCTCCCCAAACAAATTCTGCTTCCAATAATTTATTGTTTAGCACTAATTGAGAGCATATTGTAGTCTGCAAAAAACTCTCACGCTCACTCTCTTTTTGCAGATACATATTTTATGCAAACTCTCTCTTCATAAACCTCAATTTGCAAGCATTTAATGCTTGGGAATAAACAATTAATATTTGCATGAAGTTCTTTTTCCAAGTATTGCTTTATTTGCAACCAAATATGATATTCTTGGAACTAAACAAATTTCTTTCGCAACGAACTGTTTTCTAAACATTTCATTATTCAGGCCTATGGCTTTTTTTATTCACATGTGAACAAAAGTGTACGTGCAAACTAATTTTTGTATTTGTATTTGTATTTGTATTTGTATTTTCATCAAACAGAGACAACTCTTACAGACTACTTATGAACAAGATATATACATTAAAAATTCACTAAATTACACTAACAAAATTTATTTAATAAATATAATGACAAGAGAAAAAGAAATAAGTAAAATGTTACTTAACTTTAATGAAATAAAGATTTATCACAAGATTGAATACAAAACTTAACAAAGAATTAAATGACATTAAAATAAATAAAGCACAATTAAATATAAAGTGATGAATAGAGTAAATAATGCCAAAAAGAATATGATTAACTAGAATAAAATGTTGGTAGAAGCATGAGATGAGATTTAAAACACATTCTTGTGGTAGAGTTAAAAATGTCAATGAATGGCAAGATTTGATTCGTCTCAATAATGCAACGAGTAATCGGTTCGTTCCGAGCATAAACACATCTATGGAAAGGAACACGGAAATTAAACTGACTACGAAGATGCCGAGATGGTGAAATAAAGTCCAGCATTGCAAGTAGCGTAGGGTCTTGAATATGATAGTGGACCAAGTCATGAACAAAAATAATAGATTGAATTCGGCGCCTAGACTTCAATGAAGTAATATTAATCAGGGCACACCTTGTACTATAGGAAAGAGGCTCAGGAAGATTCCAGTTTAATTGGAAAACCATAAATCTCGTAAATTTCTTTTGAACCCTTTCGATTCTTAGAGCTTGGGTAGACGAGTAAGGATTCCAGACAACTGAGCAATAATCCAGATGAGGTCTAACCAGAGAAGTATAGAGAAGTTTGAGGGTGTAGGGATCTTTAAATTCTTTTGCGTTTCTGATTAAAAAGGCTAACATAGAATTAGACTTGTTAATGACGAGATTAATATGTTCTTTAAAATTTAAACGAGTATCAAACAAAATTCCGAGGTCTTTCTTACAGGAAACTCTTTCTAGTTCACAAGAGTTTATAAAATAACTATTAATTAAAGGCAATGAAGCTCTATAAAATGAAAGACATTGGCATTTAGAGATATTAAGGGGCAGTTTATTCAACTCGCACCATGCAAAGATAGACTCAATGTCCTTTTGAAGAAAAATGGCGTCAGCAAAAGAATTTATAGAGCGGAAAAGTTTGAGGTCGTCAGCGAATAAAAGACAATGAGAATATTTAACTACTAATGGTAGGTCATTAATAAACAGCAGAAACAGGAGAGGCCCAAGGTGGCTGCCTTGCGGAACCCCAGATGTAGCGACAAAGGGGCAAGATAGGCAGTCGTTAACTTTTACTAGTTGAATGCGATTTGACAGGTAGGATTTGAACCAATTGAGGAGATTTGAGTGAACACCAAGAGATGAAAGTTTGAGAATAAGTTGATTATGGTCAACTTTGTCGAACGCTTTAGCAAAGTCAGTATAAATAACATCAGTTTGTAAGCCGGCTTCAAAATTACGCATCACAGAGTTACAAAAAAGGGTTAAATTGGATACAGTAGACTTTCCAGTTATGAAACCATGCTGAACCGGTGACATTATGTTTTTGACATGAAAAGATAATTTATCATACACAATTTTATCAAAGACTTTGGGGATGCACGATAATTTAGAAATAGGCCTATAATTTTTAACTTCTTGTTTTGCACCAGACTTAAAGATAGGAATAATGTGAGATATTTTCCAACTGTTAATAAAATATCCCTCAGAAATTGATTTTTTAAAAATCATAAAAAGAGGATTAGCTAATGAAGATGCGCAATTCTTTAAAACAATTTGAGCCACACCGTCAGGACCCGCCGATGAACTACTTTTGAGGTTTTCTAGACCGGATTTTATGTCCGAAAGGGAAAATGATAGGTCGCCTAGATCCAAAATAGAATCAAAAGGTGTATCAGGATTCACAGAATTAGATATAGTTACAGGAGAGTAAACGGATTTAAAGTAATCGGCAAAAAAATTACAGATAGATGGAGTACTATCAGAGGAGGACCTAAGATAGCACATAGAATTGGGTAGACCATTAGTTTTAATTTTATTGTTAATGAAAATCCAAAAATGTTTGCTATTTTGTTTGATGGTCAGTTCAGTAGAACTGATGTAAGAGTTATAAAGAAATTTGTTAAGAGTGTCAAATTGAAGCTGGAGAGATAGGTAAACGGACTTCAGATCACTATTAGAATTACTGCATCTATAATGTTTGAAAGCTTTGTTTTTTTTGTTCTTGAAGTTGGTAAGTCTTTTATTAAACCAAGGAGGGTTGTTATTTTTCGATATCTGAGAACGGAGAACAAATCTATTCACCGAATCCTTTAAAATTGATAAAAAATTTTCATAAGCCACAGACAGGTCCGAGTTATCAAGGACCGAATTCCACGAAATTGAAGACAACAATGCATTCATCGCATTAAAATCCGCATTTTTAAAATTTAACGAAAAGTTCACACTAGTGACCGCTTTTTTGTATTGATAAGATGTAAATTCAATTAAAATTGGCTTATGATGGATGGTACCATGGAACAAAGGTGAGATAGGAGATTCTAAGGAAAAATCAAATTCTTTATCAACAAAAACAAGATCAAGAATTCGATTAAGAATATTGGAAATATCATTTATTTGGGCCAAGTCATGACGAGTGAAAAAGTCAACTAAAAGGTTTTCAACTGTACCGTGTGCGTTGAATGGGAGAAGGTAAGATTCATCCCAGTCAGGCTTCCAAATAATATTCCCCAGATTGAAGTCCCCAACAAATACTACATGTTGAGAGTTAGAGAGATTATCAAGAACAGAACGGCAGTTATCGAAATGAGCATTATAGAGCTCCTGGGAGCTTCTAGGTGGAATATAACTTGCAATAATAAAAAGTTCAAATAAACGATCCACAAAGAGTTTAATGATAATCTGATCAATGTCAAAAACAGCCGGCAGAACAACTTTGTTATAAGGAAGCTCAATCTGGGTACAGGAGAATGAGTGTTTAATCGCAATAAGAACCCCTCCTCCACGAGAAAGCCCAGAAGTTAAAGAGCAGCGATCTTTACGAAACACATTGTACGAAGAGCCATTGAATATTTCAGAAGTTAGATGACTGCTAGACAGCCATGTTTCTGTAAAAATTATAATATCAAAATCTAAACCACAAGAGGATACAAAAAAGTTATTAATTTTAGATCTCATGCCACCAATATTCTGATAATATAAAGAATACCTATGACTAGATCCATGCTGGTTTTTAGAGTAGGAACTTGAAAGATTATAATTTGAAGGCGATGAAACTGATGCAGAGTTTTCACATCCAGGTGTTAATAATAGTTTTTTGCACGGACAGAAATAGCCTGAGTCTTATTTCGATGATTTAGACTACTTCGTGGTACGAATTCATGAACGATGGCTCCCGTAGGCCAAACATCCTTGCTTAGTAACGATTCAAAATCACTGGCTACAACCGATAATTTGAACGATGAAAAATTCCTAGATTCAGGTAAAACAAACTTGTGACACCACAGCGACTCAAGGGCTAGAGGTGAAAATCCAACTTTGTTCTTAATGTAATTTAACACATTTTCCTCAGTAGTGGATGAAGCTAAGCGAGAAATGAATAAAGATTTCCGTGGAGCACGATGAACAACAACCAGTTCACAATTCGGATCATTATTCGGCTGTAGATCGACTATAGATGACGTAGAAGCGATGTCAGCCGCTTGTGAACCATTCATTAGGAGTGCCGTGGCATAACTAGGAGCAATATTTAATAATGTAGAACAAATAGGCCGAGATACCATTTCAGTTGTAATTGTAGAGTATCCAATCGATTGAGAATTCGCAACAGTAGGATGAGATTGAGGTTGCGGTTGAACCGAAACAATAAATTGAGCATCAGAAAGAGATTTCACAGCAGCAGATTGCGATTCAGGTTCCGATTGAACAGCAGAGAGTTGCTCTGCATTGACAATATGACCACCATCTGCAGATCTCACAGCAGCAATAGATTGAGCAGCAGCATTATGATTTACAGTGATTTGCGCATCAACATCAATTTGCAAAGCAGCAGCAGCAGTAGGGAGTTTTTGCATAACAACAGTAGCAGCACACGGAAGAGCATTAACCATGATTTGATCAGCAGCTACAAATTGAGTCACGGCCGCAGTTTCCGAAATGGGAGCCAGCGTAGTAGCAGATGATTGAGTATCAGTAGGAGTTTTTTCGATAACCGAATTAGAAATAATAGCATCACTTTGCAATGATCGGTTAACTAAGGATGGCGCAGCAAAGACACTGGCAACAACAACACTGGAATCCGTATCAGATGTAATGCAATTTGCCTTTCTAGACTTCTGATTAGCTCTAGTAACCCTCCTGCCTGATTGAACATTATTCTTAGAACCAGTATCAGAGATGGAATTATCAAATGGTTTGTTGCAGTATTCTGCATGAAGAGACACCATGCTCTGGAGGCGCGCCACGTCATCCGCAATTCCCGCCGTCGACTTCTTCAAAACTGATAATAAGCCGAGCAGATCACTAGCCGGCACACTGCGACAGCTGAAGCATTTCCACACTAAACCATTATTCTTAGAGTCAGACAAGGCATCCCCAATTTTAACAGGCAGCCCAGCACAATTAGCGTGATACTTTTCAGAGCAACCCTTACAGGAAATAAAAGCACCATAAGTGTTCCACTCCGACTTGCAAATACAGCAGCAATCGACCATACTGGCAAATGAAAGTGAGGTTATGTAGCACACAAAGCAGTAACCATCAAGTTGATAGCAAAAAAAAACAGCAAAAACAGGAAATTTTATCTTGAGACTGATAACAAGCCGTAGTTATATAGTTAACACTAATAATTACTTTAATTAGTACAATTTAAGATTAAATAAAAGAATTTAACTAACAGACAAAGTTAGCAAGACGTCTTAGCAAGAGAACAGAGTTGCCAGAGTTCGACATTCATCATGTTAATTTTATTTGTTTCCAAGTGTTCTCTGAAAATGTTTTTATTTGCACCTTAACAAAGATTACTTACGTTTAAACAAATGCATTTTTGACTCCATTATGATTTGTTTGAGAGGGAACATATTTTACTTTACAGTATATACATACCTTTAAAAAAAGTTACTTACATTCAAATGAAATTTATTTACATCCAAAACAATATATTTTCGGGTGCAAAAAAATATTAATATTTCATTATTCAGGCCTAAAGCATTTTTTATTCACATGTAAACAAATGTGTATTACGTGCTTATTAATTACACCCTCAATAGTTAATGCGGTCCTCTTGTTATTGTACACACTCCACAACTTTCCGCGCGCTGGAGTGCACTTAATTGATGGAATGAAGTACGCCGACTCTACTTCGTGTTTAAAGATCTCAACAATAATTTTTGATAATGTCTGGAAATCCTCTATGCGAAGCCTAAAAAAGAATTAAAATGTTTATTTAGATAATCTATTGTTTCGGATTACTTAAAATCTATTGGGGTAAACTGCAAGACACTCATCTATAACGGCTTTTACAATTGTGATCAGTGTGACCAGAGTGGAATATTATATTCCACTTTGGCATATTTTAGCTTCGGGAAGCATATTTTTTTTTATAAAAATATGCAGCATAAAAAGTGGAATATTTTTTGTATGATTATATTTTTCAAAATTCACAAAAATTGCAATAAAAAAATGTCTATTTGGTTACTAAATGGGTTTTTTTTTGACTATCGACATTTTTTTTTTTTATCTCTGAACAACCTTGTAAAACGCAATATAAGGAATTCATTTTGTGGTTAACTTCTTCGTTGTCAATTTTATTGCAGTTCATGTAATAACTTCACGCAGCTTAAAAAGTGAAGTAAATTTGCTTATATGTTTGTTTGGTTAGATTTTTTTATGGATTATGTTACAGCAGTAAGTAATTTACTTAAGAAAACATTAGGGGTATTCACGATGAGTTGTATTTTTCCTTGTATTGTGTATTTTTGATAAATTTGATTTTTGTAGTAAATTGTTTAATATAACAAAAACAAAATTCAGTTTTCAATATACAACCCTATGGAAAATATACAAGTTGTGTATGAGATCAGCTGATTGTACAAGCATTTCTACTCAGCATGGAGCAAGCTAAAGGCTACGCTGTGAGTTTGTTTAATAAAAATTAATATAATTGATTTTAAAAATACAATATGTACTTTACCGAAGGTTCGATCGCAATAAGTTGTAAGTATTGTAAATTTTGCAAAAATTTATCACAAATGCACCACATCGTGAATACCACTATTATTGCTAACAATCGCTATTTCTTTTAACTATTTTAAAATGTGGATTCAAAACAATAAAGCAGAAAAAAGTTATTGATCAAAGTTCGGAATCTGAAGATTTATCAAAGTTTGTGCTTTTCTCGCTTAGCTTACCATTTAGCAATGCTGAGGTTGAGAACATTTTTAGTTATATGAATCTTTCTTATTTAAACGAAAATTCGAAATAGAATGCAAGAAAACTCTTAAATAATTTGTTGAATGTAAAAACATGGCTGCATGCTCAAAAAAAGTGTTGTAATGCCTATCAAATACCAGATAGCTTAAAAAAAAATTTAGAATTGCGAATTTCTATGATAATAATACAAGCAACAATTTAAGAATTGACCTCGAAGATGTGCCTGAATTTTAGTTTTGTATATTGTATATCGTTACTTAAAATTCAAAAAACCATAAGAATGTTTATAATTTTTTATAGAAGAAGAAAATAAATTTAAGTGCGATAGTAATCAAATAAATAAGGGTTTTCATGCAAAGTGGCAGGCTTCTAATTTGGGCAATTAGTTATTTTTATCAGACAGGTTGTATGAACACCCCTTAAAGTCGATTGTGCATTTGCAGCATATAAGTCAGCTGTGCGATCTGCCAGCAATGCGTTCCATTTAAACAGGGACGCTTTGCGGATTGTTTGCTTGTTTTCTGAAATTTTTAGAATTAAATCTTTATTAGTTTTGCTCAAATTATAACTTTTCCTTCAAAAAAGAAAAAAGCTGATTGATCATATAAGTTTGCCACCTCGTTTGCTCACCTAAATCGAAGAGCAAATTTATCTGGTTTGTGCAAAAGCTTTTTCATACGAATTTTGACAGTTCATTTATAAGGCTGATAAACTTATAAGGTTTATACCATTTATAAGGGTATTGCCCATTTGCATGAAAACCCTTAATAAATGTTTTTAAACTTGCTTCTGTGTTTTTTTTATATGCATATTTAGACTTATTTAGATATACTATATCTTTGAAATTGAAAGTGATTCCTTGTTAAAAATATTCATTTTTGTGGAATATAAAAATTGAAAGTGGAATATTTAGCATTTTTTTTTAACAAAAAGCATATTTTTTCAAAAATCTTCTGGTCACACTGATTGTAATGCGCCCTTATTTTGTAGTGGCTTTCCTAATTTTATAATTTTTTTAACTGACGGAAGATTATGAATTGAGTTAGCGTCAGGTAATGGGTAGAGTATTTGGACTGCAACATTGAAAGATTAGGTTGTATTAGTTAAATTTAACTAAGTATCGAAGCTTTGCAATCCTGTATCAGGAAACTCCAATGACTGTATAGAGCCTGTTACTGTTGACGCCGATGCCGAAGATCGCAAAGAACCTAAAAAGAAACCGTTGTTAAAGTTTTGAATTAAAAGTTTCTACTTATTTCACCTTTTAAAATGATTTCAATCGCAAATGACTGGACAGTATAAAACTGGCGTAAAATTTTACTGAATTGTGTATTCGTAATCATACATCCATTCATAAAAAGGAGAACGTCGTCGCAGTTTTGGATATTAAATTCGCTGGAAGGTGGGGAAAAATTTGAATAGTTGTGGAATTATTCAGAAAGTTATACTTTAAGAACCAACTAAGCAATAACGCTTAAATAAACTAAATATATTTTTAATATTTCAAATATAAATAAAATACATTTTTTACTTACCACAGAAAGTTGTTTGCTGCTGAAAGCTTCTGCAATACTGCTTAGAATATAAAAGAAGTCACTCTTTCTCTCTTTTCACTCGTCTGTTTAAAACAATTTAAGCAATAAGTGCTTAGATGCAAATAAATATTCTTTGCAATTTAATTTTTTCGCGAGTTGCTTTCTATTCTCTCTTTTGTTTCCAAACTAAATATATTGGGGTCTAAGTAAAAGTTATTCGTAACAACATGTGCAAAGATTTTGTTCTTATATATAAATAAATTATACTTACCCATAAATAAACCATATTAAAAAAATGTATTTATCCCTAAACATTTTATACTATTCATAAACTTTTGCTCTCAGTTCTCTCTCAATGTGAGTGTCACAAATATACTTTATTTGAGCCCAAGCAAATTCTTTCTAATTTTAAACAAAATTTTTCTTGCAACGCAATCTACAATTATAATATGTTTACCGCCAAACAAACTAAAAGTCGAGATTTTCCTCCGTGCAGTCACCTGGAGAAGCGTTTCCTGTAGCAGACTCAGTATTTGCTGAAAAATTTAATAGAACTCTTTTTAATTGACAAAAAATTGTATTAAAATGAGTTGGGCACTAAGACTTTAGTGGACTTACGTGTTATTGCTTAAAGCATTTGGAAACAATTTTGTTAATCAAAAGACTTAAGTGTAGTTATGTATTTTATACCAAACAAAAAATTATTTTTTTTTACTTAATGCCTTTGGACCAACCAATTAAAATGGGATGCAGTTATACTACACTAATGATGATGACAGAACTCCTCTATGTGCTTAACGTAGACCCCTGCCGTGAAGGCTTAATTTTTCGGTGCTCCAAAGCTTGGAACCAATATTTAGCGTCGGCCAACGCCCCTTCGGAATTCAAAAGATCCACCAGAAAGGTTCTCCTAATTTCATAGTACAGACTAACATTTAACCATTTACTAGACTATACATGGCCGTGACACATTCGGCCACTAAAATTGTACATGACTTGCACCCAAAAAAAGCTTCGTACTATGTACAAAACAATTATTATATTCTACAAAGCTGTTTGTTCTTTTCAGCCTACGAACGACTTTGTGAATATTACAAATGACCGTTTGTACATTGTACAAAGAAATTTTATTATATTTTACAAACGCATTCGTTTCTTCTACAAAGATACGAACAAATATACGAACGCTGCTGCCAACACTACAAACGTTTGTACTATGTACAAAACATTTGTACATTCTACGAATAGTCTCTGTTTGTATTTCTACAAAGATTTTATTCGTAATTTTATCCTAAATATTTTTTGGGTGTGGTTATTAAATAACCATGGGTCATTATCGGTATACATACCGATAATTTAACCCATTTTTTTGCACGCTACTTCGCTCACACGATCAAAGAAGGTAATGTTTGTCTTTAAAACTAGGAAGCGATACCTACATAAAGACTATGGCACTGTTGCTATGTCATCAGGTTCCCCAATCGTTTGTGAACACAACTCAGACTGTTTAGGTTTCCCCGTCGCTTGTTCCCAAATTCCAAAAGTAACAATATGTTGATCTGGTAGTTAGCTACTTTCCCAACATTCACTGTTTGAAATAAACGAGAGTTTATCTACCATCTTTCTCTCAGTAATTTAAGGGAATTACCAACCCAAGTTCAACTTAAGTGTAACTCACACCAGCCTTCCTGGTCTATTCACAACCAGAGCGAATGAGCCCCGAAGGACCAGCCCACGAAAGTCAATACCCGGGCTCAAGGTTCCACCAGACAAGGCTCTTCAACATCCCGTCTATAGACCAAAAGTTCTTAGAACAATTATATTTGACTGTGACACCTTCAGTCACTAGAATTGTACATGACTAGGTTAAAAATAACCATTGGTTTCCCGGTAATTTAATACCGAGAGAACCACAATCCTACATACGCACTTTCGTTAGCTTAATTAAGGCTTCTTTAAAGCCGCTTTCGGAAAACTTGGAAGCGTGAGCCGTAGTATACCAATTGGCTTATACTCGGTCAAAGGATTCTATGCTTCTTACATAGAACCCTCATTCTAAAACAAGGTCTGCAAAACAACGACAGATCAGGTCTCCTCTTCATTGATGGATGACTGCCCCCGCTCTTCAAGTTATATTGGTTTGATCGTCCATCGAAAGCATATTACAATAACAATGTTATGATATTTTAATACCAAAACTATGCTTTCTCCAAGATTTGGCACCAACAACCAAGGCTCAAGGTAAACCCTTTTATTTTACGGAAATCAGATGAACATTCAAGAGCCGTGCCTCAAGAATGAAGTCAGTTTTGAGATCAATTCATGGGCCGTGCCCCATAAATTATCGACCCAATAACCAACCATCACCCTTCTATTCCTGGCTTTGGACAGGCAGATTCTCCGAAGGTCCTCTGGTGGGTTTGCTAAAGTTGTTGACAGCAATCGAAAGAGGAAAAGTAACTGATTAGAAACCAATCAAAACCAGGAATTCCCATTTTTTGACATAAGTTCTTTGTACCTAAAGCCAAAGTTTTATAGCAAGTTTGCCAAGTTTATTCTATGGGGAAAATGGCGAACTCTTTTACCACTCAGTTACTTTCCCTGGAAGACCTACAAGAAAACATCACCTTTATCATTTACAATTGTTATTCAGAATAAATTAATTAAAATTAAAAATTGATCAATTGAAATGCAATTTGAACCTCAGAAAAGTTCAACTTAAATTTAAAAAATATCACTTTAGAAATTTAGAAAATATTCATTGAAAATCTGAAATTTCATTCGAAATTTAAAAACAATCAATTGAAGTTACCCAGCATTTTTAATATTTCTGAAAACTTCTGAATGCATAGAAAAATCAATTGATGCCGGGACATAGCCCCAAGGGACATAATTCCAAAAATTGGATTTGGGATTATGGCCGCTTAATAAGCGGTAAAAAAGAGGACATATTCCAAATTTGGAATAATATATGTTTTATTTTGTATATTTACCCCCGCATTCATAAACCTGTTTTAGCGATAGTTGTACAGTGAAAAACTTTTTGTTATTCATAAACGTATATTAGCATCATCGTTCTATGAGTATTTTAACGATCGTTAAAATCATTCTGGACGTCGTTTCTACTCACACAGCTATTTGCAGAGAGAACTTCCAACTCCGGTGGTCTCTTTCCACCCCTTTTGCCTCCATTGACATCTTCTGCAAGCATATTTATTATTTATCGCATACAGGCTTTGCTGAATCTATATTTTTTCCGGAACTCCTCGTCGTTGTTTTGTTCAAAGGGGTTGATCCTGGGCTCTTTACATTTTTCGGCACTTTGGAAAAGGATCCTTTTCTTCCACTAAAGCGCAGATAATCAAAATATTGAACATGTCCATTGTTTTTATATTTGTGTTTACTTTTCACTTCACTTTTTTTGCTTTTTTAATACCTAACATTACTTGTCAAATCAGCTGTCCGGCGTAAAAAAATCTGTTTTTCATCAAGTTCTTTCGTCAAGCTGTCAGCTGATGAAGTGTTGCTTACTGTTTTTAAAAAATTCCCATATTGCTTAAAATGCTCTTAAAATACGTTTATGCATAAACAGCATTTTAAGGGAGTCTGTGTTCTAATTAAAACAGTTTTTAACGAGTGCATAACAAATGTAATGAATACGGCCGTTAATTTGTATACTTACTTAAGTATTTAAGTAAGGTAAATATGCCTGAATTAACAACTTTCCGTACAAAGGCAAATTATTTCATCATAAACAAATTTATTTGCCCTTGTACGGAATGGTAATAACAACTTGAATTTTTCAAATAACTAATTCAATGTTCGCGCTATGAAAAATGACCAAAAAACATGAAAAATCGCCCGTTGGACCTATTGGGACTTGGATAGCTTCTTTTGTTAGTAAAAGATACTATATTAGTTTTCACTGGATTGATATTTAATCCCACTATTTTCACCATTCCTTTGTTACTGACAGTTCTCTCTGCATCAGGTTACAGAGTATATCCTCGAACTTCCCTCTCGCTATTAAGGCGATGACGTCTGCGTAACCCTGACATTTAATGCCATTCTCGGTTAGCTTCGATAATAGTTCGTCCACAACAAAACTGCACAACAGTGGAGAAATGACTCTGCCTTGTAGACAGCCTTTTTTTGCTTTAATTTTTATCGTGGTGATACCCACTTTTGTTTCTGCAGTTCTAGTGCTAAGCATTTGGTATATCCATTGGAACCATACTTGAATTATCGATAAGGCGGAACAAACGTGAAAGACAATTTGAATTGCTTATAACCGAGGCTAGTGTTATGCCTTAACCTCGGCAAGCATTTCCAGCCCTCAGTTGTTCCTGTCCTTTAAGTCAACATTTTCGTAAATTTAGTTGTGGATTTTTTGCTTCAATATTTTTTAAATGTAGTAACAAAGAAAGCGAAAAGAACCTTGTCCAAACTCGGATTCGAACCGGGAACCTCTGAGTTGATAGTCTAGCGCAACATAGCCCAAGCACATTATGGCACAATTTTTTTAATTTCTAATAAAAAATTAATGGCAATATTTACTGGAAATTAAAAGAGCACCAACTCCAAAGTCAAAAATTACAAAACTGACTGAATGCACATTGATGTTTGGTTAAATTAAAACAATTTAAAGCACACTTTCATATATATTAAAAAATGTTTTATTTTATATTTGTGGCATTTCCGTGGTATTTTAGTGATATTTTTGAGTGTATATATAATTCATACAAATGCTGTATAGAAACTATATTTGAATTAAGATAACTAAAAATTAATTTATCAGCTATATAAATACTTGCAGCTGAAAAGCATATGAAACTTTTTAGTACATCAACTTTAAGAGCGAATAATAAATAAACAAGCTTTTAAAGCAGACAAAATTAAATGAAATAAAATCTTAAAGCATATGAAAACTTATGCGTTGTTGCGGTTTTTATGCAATTTATGAAATTTTTTTAACAAATTTCTTAACTCGAATTCATATCATCAAATATATATAAACTATTATAGTGCGAATTATTCTCCAAAAGCATTTCCATAGCCGTCTGTTCGGTATCGTTGCCCACAGTTAAGCCCAACAACTCATTTCCAGCATCATTTTCACTTATATCTACATCTTCCCCATCATCTTCTTCATTTTCTTCATCATCTTCACCCTCAAGCACTTCGACATCACGTGCGTGCGCTTGAGCAGCGTGACGCTTGAGTTGCGATATCTTTGCAAATTGTTGGCCACACTCGCTCTCAGCACATGCGTAGGGACGCTCACCGGTGTGAATGCGCATGTGCACCTTAAGATTGCTTTTTTTGGTGAAAGCAATGTTGCAGACGTTGCAAACAAACGCCGTGACACCGTCATGTATCAGCTTGTGTTCCTTTAAATGCGAAGGTTGACGAAAGGAGAGCAAACAACGATCACATTGGTAAGGACGCACATCGTTGTGTATGCGCTCGTGGGTTATTTTTGCCGCCAAGGTACGGAATTTCTTGACACAAAATTCACAGCCGTACGGACGCTCTTGAGTATGAATACGCAGATGGTTCTTGTGAGCAAAATTATGTTTGGAGATTTTGCCACAGTAGGCACAGGTGTAGACACGTTGTGTTGTGGTGGCATTATGTTGGGGTGAACTGGAACTATCTGTGGATGTGTAGGTCGGTGTATTGTTTATGGAATTATTAGGGCGCCGGATATCGTTCGTTTTCGTCAGATGTACTCTCTTGTGTGCCATCAAATAGAACATCGATTTAAAGCTGTCCGTGGATATAAGAGGCAAAAAGAATAAGATATTATTTACGGCTTCAATAAATCAATTTTGTTGTACTTACGTCTTGTCGCACAGCTCACATGCAAAGTTACGCTCCTCAATATGTTTGACCATGTGATTTTTGAGCACATCTGGCCGCGTGAACACCTCATGACATAAACCGCATTGGTTAGGAGTGTATTGCTCTGAACTGTGGGCGCTGCGCATGTGTCGTTTCAAATTTTGCGGATGTCTGTAGTGATTGGCGCATAGGCTGCAAATGTACGGATCTATGTCGTCGGCGTGGGTGCGTTCGTGCTGTCGCAAGCGATAACGTGATGGAAACCATTTATTGCATTGTATGCAACTGTAACGTTCACGTCCATGCTGCTTTATATGCAGGTGATATTCCGATTGACGATAAAAGCTCTCCGAGCAAGTATCACACTTGTAAACTACGCTCACCTGATGCAAATAAATGGTTGAGATTAGAAAATGACTATTTAATTGACTAATTAGCTTAAACAAAAAAGTTGGTATTATTATATGAGATCTATGTATATCTGACTGACTCTTGGTTGTGTTTTTATTTTTAAAATTAAGAATAAGAGAGATTTTTGTGAAAGAGACGGAGAGAAAGATAGAGACAATCTTAAAGGAAATCCAATACAAAATTTGCATAAAAAATATTCTGTTTATTTAATACTGGCAAATACCCGCTGCTTCGCCTGCGATAAAAATATTGAATACCATTTAAAAATTTTAAATATTAAAATTAAAGTATTTAGTTGCATCTTTAAATGCAAAATATAAGATATTGTAAAAAAATGGTATAAATATTAAACAAATACTTTATTTAATTTTAATTAAATAAAGGGTTAAAAAAAATTTTAATTCAAAAATGTAATTTTTAATATAGATTTTGAAAATGAATATATTTTTCTTAAATTCTGTTTTAAATCCCTTTATTATGACAATAAACTTTTGGCGATATCTCGAAAACTATAGATTTTCTCAGAACAACACATTTTTTAATGAAAACTCGTGAATTATTAATAATAACGTTAAGTGAAAGCTTTTTTGAAAATATTTTGTACGGGTGGTATGTTGAAAATTAATTATTGCAATATCTCAAAAAAATATAGATTTTAACAGTATAACGCATTTTTTTAAGGCGAGGTCACCGCCTCAGATTGAGAAAAAAACCAAAGAACAATCAAGTTTTGACTTCACAAGTAAATATCTCCGCCATTTTAAAATCGATTTTCATCAAATTTTCTTCGTCTGAAAGTTAAATTATATGACTTTGGAGAATTACGAAGCGATTTAGCGTTATCTCATCAATTCTATGTTTTATATTATTTTAAAAAAAACTCTAAAATATTCAATTTGTGCTCAAAAAATAGGCTAAAAGTGCGAGTATCGAGCAGACTAGCATGCGAGTACTCTGTGTGTGTGAGTGCGTGCGAATATTGAGATTCGAGCAGACTAATGGTCTAATTAGCCATACTTAACGTAACGTTGCTTAAGGTGGCGCAACGTATTATGAATTTTTTTTTTTATTATGCTTACAAAGCAAACTCACCAATTTTCAAATAAATCAGCTGTATAATTTGTGCTTAAATTATCAAAAAGCTATGGAAGAAGATTTTTCGTTAATAAACTTAACCTATTTTGATCTTTCGTATTAAGAAAAAAAGAACAATTTTAATTATTATACTTACATTTTGCCTCGATATAAACCCAAAATATTAACTAAAATAAAAAAAATTGGAATGAAAACAAACCAATTAATTAAGAGTCAAGAGCTAGCGACTTTACAAACAGCAGCTTTTTTCGTTGAAATAGCAAATGAGTAACGTAAAAACCAAAATTCAACATACTTCTACGTCACGTTTCGTTTTGGCTAATCAGATAGACACAAATCTCATTCAGTAGATTTTTATGTGACAATTGAAGCAGCTGCGTTGCGTTGCGTTGCGTTAAGTATGACTTATGGGACCATAGCAAACGAGTAGCCGAGTGCGCAACTCTCTCTTTCTCTCATTCTGTATGTGGCTCTGTTTTTGACACGTAGAAATTTCATTAAAACGCATTTGTTATTTTTATCTGTGTGTTTGTGTTGAATCATACGAGAAAGTTTTTATTGTAATTAAGTTTTAAGAAATGGCAACTGCAGCAAATGTGTGTAATACAGTGTAATCTGAAGTTAGAACTTAAAAAAAACATTTTGACACTAGGGTTGACCCTTAAAATGTGGTTTTTTTAGAGGGGTCGCTGATGTCGATTCTGATATTAGAATGAACATCCTAGGGTGGACCCTAAAAATGTGTTTTTATATAGTCTTTGTATATGTGCGGCAGTCTTAATGGGTCGCTGATTTCAAACCTGATGTTAAAATTTAAAAAAGTTTTTTGACACCTGAGTGGACCTTGAAAATGCGTGCTTTTGTTTTATACTCTTTGTGTATGTGCTGGCAGTATTTAAGGGTCGCTGATTTCAATTCTTATGCTAGAATTTACAAAATTGTTTGACACTAGGGTGGACCCTAGCGAAAAATGTGTTTTCGTTTCATACTCTTTGTAAATGCATTGGTCGCTGATTTTGAATCTGACGTAGGAATTTCAAAAAGATTTTTGACACTAGGGTGGGCCCTAAAAATGTGTTTTTTATATTCTTTTCGAATGTTTTTTCAATCGATTTAAGCCCCATACAAGGAACATGATGACTGCTCAACGCCTTGTTGCGTCATGAAACATACATCGCTGGCAACGGTAACTGCCTATTTTCATCTCTCATAAGAATTTTACATTTTAATTTCCAATAAATAAATAATTTTTTCTAAAATATCAATTTAGACTTTGATTTGATTGTTCGTTTACATTATTTACCTTAAAAAATATATCAAATACAAAATACTAAAAATATACAGATTTTCTTTCAAATTGCATTCGGAGTTGAAGAAAAGGCGCAAGGAACTTCCCACTTTTTCTTAAATTTCTATTTTCCTCACTTTTTCATATGACATATCATTTATCTGCAAAAATTGCTTCATTTTGACACATAATTCAATAAACAGTGTCTATCATTAAATATCATGGGTTTTCTTATGAAAAATAATTATTTTAAAATGTGGCATTTTTATATTTTTTACAATGTTTTCACAATTGAGGCTACGGGCGTGCGACGTGTAAGTTCCACTGGCTTGTAGAATTATTGCTGACATGTGGAATACAATCTTTGGCCATGTTCAGACGACAATCAAATGATTAAGGTAATCCTTTCTTTTGTTCTTTTTTACTCTATTTGACTAATTGATTCAGGTCTTGAGCGTTATCAAAATTTTGATTATGATCGAAGTTAATTTTCGCTCTCGCATAGTTCATATTATTAGCTGGAAAAAAATCACAAATTTGGATTAATTCAGTCATTTGATTCTCGTCTGAACGCAGCCTTTTTTATTTGTTTTTCAATACACGCCTGTCAAATTAGAAAATAAAAATTGTCCGGCTACTGCGTGTTCTGAAGCCACACGACAAGCTCGGCGTGTGATGTGGATTGTGTTTATAACATAAGAAATACATTGATCTATATTGACAGGCTACATGCTACCCACCTGCAGCCCCAATTGTCTTTATAACATAAAAAATTATTTCTGTGAAAAATATTCAAATATTTCAAACCATTTCAAAGTTATATATGTACATAAACCTATGTTTTAAGCCATTTCGTTATCTTTATATTTTTAGTGGACTCGACAGACGTTGGTTGTCCTGACTTAATTTAATAAATTTGTTTATGATCGTTTTGTGAATTTGCGAAAGTGGGTTAATTGCCCTTCGAACAACACATGCCAGACGTGTCCTTTTGAAACAGCAATGCATGACGATCAAAACCTTCTAATATATATAGTATTTTTATTGATTTATAGTATTCCACGGCAGACTTTGTCCGTCCACAGACCGACTTAATGCCATATACGAATTTCCACGCTATTCGGAAAAAACATGTGTGTGTCTTTAAACATTAACCCAAAAAAGTAGAGATTTTTAAGTGGTTAATTGATTTACTCTTAAATAGAGTCTTACTAAAAAAGTCGTATTTTATATAATGGCAAGAGCAGATTAAATCTGTTTTAATACAATTTCGAAAAGTTTAATGTTAATGTATCTGTAACTTGCAATGTGCTGGAACGTGTTTCCGTACTTTTTCTAGCTCAAAACTAGCTAGAAGATCAAGCAGGAAATCGCTCTCTCTAGCTCAAAAGTTGCTCGAAGTGTGCTCGAAAAATTTCTTTCAGCATTATAGGAACAAGCAGTAATAAGACTAAGCATCAAGAAGAACAAGTATCAGCAAGGGTGAAAAATAAATTTACAAGACTCTAAATTTCTTTTTGATAACAAATTCCAAAGAAATAATGTCAGAAAAGCTCACACTAAATTTAGAGTAGGCATTAAATCGACTATTGGTAAGGCCCATAGCTTTTAATATAATGCGCCCACTATTTATTAGAGGACTTGTCACCCAGTTTGGCAAAGCAGTTTTTACTTTTTTTGCATATTTACAAAAGACAAATTGTTTTGCACTGAAATTTTTAGAGGTCAAAATGTAAATAGTCATGTAGAGTATGTATTAAGTTTAATCTATGGTTATTGGTTTTTTTAAGAAACTGTGTTACTAACAGTTTTGCCAATTTTTTCGTATTCAATAGTAAAAATTTTACTAGAAGAAATTTGTAGCTACTTTGTTGTTTTCTCTTACATTTTTACGCTCTCGTTGTCCTCGGATTGCATTACATCGGTTTTATTGCCCGTTCAATTCGCTGTATTGCTGTATACGCGGCTTCAAAAGTTTCATTTCAAAAATTTTTATTTTTTCACCGATAACCATACTCGAAACAAATCGACTGCAAAAATTTCAGCTTAATTTAGTTTATACCTGGCGCTCTTTGCTTCGCTCCACGCATATCCCCGAAAAAGAGGCGAGAGCATAGTGCGACCACTCTCATTTTTAGTACAATTTTCGAATGAAACCGTCTTTCTTCGGTCTTTCTTCGAAAGAAATAAAAACCGTCTGAAATTTAGCATTTTCATTTATTTGTGGGCGGTAAAAGGGAGGCGAGGAAACCCAATTTTTAGTACAGTTGCCGTCAGTAACCACACAAATTCCATTCAAAAAACGTTTGAAATATAGAATATTTGGCATAAAGTGGGCATGAAAAGAGTGGCAAATCTTACATAGCTTAAAACGATTAGGTTGAAATAACAATTCATTTGGTATTTATATCGCGTAAATCGGATCAGTAGTTCTCGCGTGATTGTCAAACATCATTATTTTTCCCTTTAAACATTTCTTCTGAACATACCTACACTCTATCTGACACTCTTCTAGGGGTGCCTATACAATCAATAGAAAAAAAGTCTATTATAGTTCATATCAAAAAAATCTATGACCTCTAGGGGGTTAAATGTATGAGCTGGTCCTATTTATTTTTCCCCTTCAACATTTTTTTTGAGCACACCGACCCTTTATCTGCCAACCTTACAGGTCCTCGTACAAAAAATAGAAAATATCATTGCTCCTGTACACAAAAACGTGACGAGACTCGAAACAATTATCGTGACAAGAATAGAAACATTTTTCGTGACGAGACTCTAAAAGTTTTACATTCAATTTCAAATCGCTGCTTCACAAATCAATATAAAGTTGTTGCCGACAAGACCCGTTTTTTAATTATATTCCTTAAAAACTAAATTTTTTTTGTTTTTTTTTTTTATATTTAATCTCAATACAATTTTATGAATATCTCAAATCGAAAACTGCTTTTAATTTGATCGCCTCGCTGCAGAGCAACTTTATAACTGCTTGGCTGTCGTCAACAAAAACGTAATATTCAATAGATAATGATGACTTGAATAATAGATTTAAAAGAATTGCCTAAGCTGCTTTCTAATCTGGCAGTCAGTATGACCGCGATATTTGTGAAGTCTTGCAGTATTATTCGGCTCTTGAGCCATTTTCTCTTATCGAAGGAGACGGAATTTTGCGAATATTAAAAGAGTCGTATTCAAAAGAAGTTAATTTAAAAAAAAAATAATTACCTTTAGTTCGCCATGATTTTGCAATTTTAGTAGCTTCGATTGCATATTATTTGGTGGCACATAATCTTCATCATCCACATCTTCCACATTTTCATCATCTTGAACATTTTCTTCAGGGTCTTTACCATTTTCGCACTCATCTTCGGAAACCACCTCCACTTTATCGACCAGATCAATGCTATACTTTTCGAGAGTCTGATAGCTAATATTTTGCTCAAATACGATATCGCTTTGAAAGCTTTTGTTAACATTTTCAGGTACTACTTGAAAATCTGATTCAATGATATCGTTCAATAGATTATCTTGTGCAATTATGGCTGCATCAATGGGCTGAGTTGTATTGTTAAAATCTTCAATTATCTCCACAACATCCTGTTCATTTTCACATTCAGCTTCTCGAATGTATTCAACATTCACGATTTGGTTCTGATCCGTATATGCAGCAGTGTCTGTTTGGTTCTGTGGTGTAGCCAAATATGTCGAGTTAAATGCACCGTCTGTATACTCTAGTACGTTTAATTGCTGCACAGCCTCATCGGGCTGGTAGAGCTCCAAGTGTGTGATTGTTTGGGGTGTGTTTTCAATCCAAGGCTGATAATCATCAATGATTTGAACGTCATCGTCTACTAATATAACTTCATTATTGTTGGGGTTAGCTTCTACACAGTCTTGATATACTTGAATAAGTTGCTCTTGGTTTTGTGGCAATACACCAGCAACCGCTGTCAGTAGCTGATCAGTTTCGTTTGTCATATTCATTGGAGTAAACTTTTCAACCACATCCGCTGGATCCACAATTGGCTGTCCGGTGTCCAGATTAAAATTTCCAACGACTGTAGTCAAATTTTCATTCTCAGTTGTCACATCTTCTATTATTTCGATAGCTGGCTCTTTGCTGGCTACTGTGGCTGTTATCTCTTTTTTATAATCGCGCCAATTTGGCTTTTCTGTGAGGCTATTCATTTGTTTCTTTATGTTACATGTTTTTAACTGATTGGATTTTTTCTTGCTATCCAAACATTCAATAATTTCAACATCAGCGTTTTTATCTGTATTCTTATTCGTAGTAGTAGCATTTTGTACTCTGAACTCTTGCAATTCATCTTCAATATCGTCAACTTCAGCACTTAGATCAATGGAGTTTCCATTTTTTTGCTCTTGCCTCAATTTCAGCTCCATGGCTTCACCTTGTTTACGCAGACGATAGGAGAAACTCAAGCCTTGCTCACACTTTAGGCATATGTGTTGAGGTAGATCGGCCTCAAAATCAATCTAATTAAATGGGAAGACAAAGTCTTGTGCATAATATTTACAATTAGCTTAGGGTTTTACCTTTATGTTGGCACATATGCGTAGCTTTTCCAACAACTCTTCGCCTCCCTGTAACACGTGCATAAGATTAAAGGGCGTTCCACAAATGCGACAAATGGGAGACGGCATTTTAAAGGTACTTTATTTATTTACACTTGCTTACTTTAACACTTTTTCCAAGATAATGCAAACAAACAAATATTACAAATAGCTAGATAAAAAAAAACTTCTTGATAGTTACAAATTTTAACAGCTGATTGTCAACCAAGCGCACACAAAACACAAGAGATGTGTTTAATAAACAAGCCAAGGAGAGGATGCACAAGTACATACTTTCGTTTCATTTTGGACACATTTTAATTATTCACTACGAAGTACCACATTTTTCGTACTAGTACAACTTTATTATTAAAGCTTTTCTTGGATTGGCTATTTATAGCAGCACTTCTAGCATTTGGATGTTTTTTACGTATGAAGTTCAAAGAAGCAAAAAGTGCGAAGATTGCTTAGGTACCAAAGGTTCTCATACCTGACAGCCTGTATTGCCCATATTACACGATGTCCGTTTGCTCGGCGTACACATGGCCGTGCAATATTGTTGTTTTAATCTCAAAACTTTTTGACAATTTCGCATTGCAAGCAACAACAAAATTATTTGTATGCCGAACAAACGGACATCATGTAATAATATGGGCATATGGGTGAGTTAAGACTATGATTGTTTGATCGGCGTTCAATGAACTATTTCTACTTTCTCAGACGACAGTGAAGTGATACTGTTCTCAGACAAGTATTTTTATCTAATAAAAGCCAGCACATTCGTGATTTCGCCACCTAGAAAATTTTTTTCTGAACGATGACTGCTTTCATGTACAGCAATCGCTACATACTTTGATGCAAACAAAAACCACTCTTATTTTCTGTTACGTAACGCATTGTTTTTTGTTTTCTGATATATTTAGACCATTCATTCGATCGTTTCCATCTTTCACGCCCAAAATAGTGCTATTACAAAGCTATCGAAAAATCAAAACAGGATAAAAAGTTTAAATTTTTAATTTGATTTTTTATGAAATACCCATATCTTTTATATATTACGCAAACGCAACTTTTGTACGGCGTAAGGCTTTTTAAGTACAAGTCCAGTCTTAATAAATTTAGTACGGTTTGGTAGGTTTAGACCTGTAGATGTGCACACTGGACTTTTTATTTCTTAAAATTTATATTTTTAAGTTATAGCAAGTTGAAGTTTTCATATAATTGTTTTTGTTATGTTGCTTTTTCTCTTCTTAATTCCAGCATATGCCTAAAAATATGTGAGCTTTTTAGCGCAACCGCTATGAAACTGTTATACTGTTATAAAAAAATTCGTGTAAATCAGTGTTAGCAAATTTATATAATTTTTTTCAATTTAAATTTAACAGCTAATAAAATTGCTCAATTGAAGTCATTAATAGTTTTTTTACAAATTTTTTGTATATTTGATTTTTTTTTATAAATTTGCATTAAACTTATACAATTTACAAACAACGTAAAACATAGCTAAAAGTAAAAACAGTTAACAACTATTACTTTTAGTTAAGTTGCTATAACTTAAAAACATTACATAAAACGTAATTTTATTCATTTTAAAGGAACATTCGATTTTTTTAAATCTGTAATAATTATAAATGCAATGACATTGAATTACATTTTACAGTCACTTTAAGTTTGATTTTACCCATTAATGACAACATACGATATGTCATACGCGATGAAAGCATTTTCAAAAATTCGCAGCCACTGTAAAGCTTTTGCTACCAACAGTGTGAGAAAGCCAAAAATATGCTTTTTCCATAAAAATTCTAAAATTTACCTTTAAAGCCTTTCTGTTTATTTTTCCAGCCAGTTTTAACAGCAGTATTTCAAAGAAAAGTGAAAAATTCCACTCAGGTTATTTTTTTTATAAACATCAAGAAGAAAGAAAATATAATTTAAAAAAATTAAAGTTAAAGTTGAACGGCTGCGTTGCGAAATTAAAATTTTCTAATATCTAATTTTTTATAATTTTTTAAATTTTTTGTTTTATTTCTTAACTAGCAGACCCCTTATACGTTTATGATCTTATACGTTTACACACTTCGCCACACCCAAATCCTTTGAATTTTTTCTTAAACTTCAGAGTTTTCCTTCTAACATTAATACAAATTAATGCCGAAAATTTCTAAAAATAAACTCAACGAGTTCTGGTGGTGAGCAATACTGGGTTCAGCTGTATACACTCGCCTCAAATGAGGCTGCCCACTTCGAAATTAGATTCCTTAAAACAGTTTTTTTATTTGCAAGTGTTGATAAGCGCAAAGCTGTAACAAATTATTTAAATAAATTTTTTAGTGATAAGTACATTTTTTTACCACTCCAAAGTTTTTGACATAAATTTTGGTGAAAAGACCCGAAATCTACGAAAATTCTATGTGATATTCCTAAAAATCCGTAGATTTACCTTATTTTGCCACCCCTAGTAGCACAAGGAGAAGTTATATGTACAAAACCCAGCTTACAAAACAGCGATGTATTTATAATAGCTCTGTAATATAATTAAAAAGATACTATGCTTTATGCAAATTTTTGCTTTTCTAATATATTAATAAAACGTTTACAATACCATTAAAAAGATATACGTAAAAAATGTCTTTAATATGCATTTTTAGAGCTCATATTGAAGTTATTATAGAGACATTGCGGCATGTCACATTAGTGTCATGCTCATGATTATAAAGACATGCGAGGCAGTTAAAGTTATTTAGCAACCCTGTGTATGCCTCGTGTTTGTTGAATAGCAAAATTAGAAAAACTTAAAAAGTTGAATAGAAAAATTAAAAGGTAAAATATATATGTGTGCTTTAAGTAAATAAACTAATTGTAGATGGCTGCTTCATTTAAAATTATAAGCACGAAGGACAGAAAAAAGCGATCGCTAGTACTCGTTCCAGCTAGTTGGGCAAACCGTGGAGTGCTCTCATGGCCAAAACTAAAGAGCGATCACAAGGTTACTCAATTCATTTTGAATAATATTGCCCCTGGAACTCCGCCCGAGTTAGAGTGGACCAAGTGTCCAGAAAAAGAGGTGAAAAAGGAAATTCTTTCTTAAGCTGCTGGCAACAAAAAATTGTCTATTCTTAATTCAACCTACTGTTTTTAAAATCTTTGTAAGGTGCCTTTCAAAGACCTCTAAAAGATACCTTACCGAGTCTCTTCAAAGATAGTAACCTTAATAAAGAATTTACAAATACAAGTCCCGTCTTTGTACTTATCTTTAAAAGGTATGTAAAAGAAGCTAAAAATGCTGTTTGTGCTACTAGGGACTGTTGTCCGTTTATCAGTGCAAAGCTTTAATATCTGTAGAAATCCGGTAATTGGCACCACTGGTTAAAACTATGAATTGAAATATTCAATATCAATGTGATACTGGAATGATTTCTTACAATTGAAAAAAGTCTTCTTAACTGTTGATCGGAAATTTTTTTATTTTTAAAAATGTATGCAAAAATTTAATAAGAAATACCGCGTATATTGCAAAAAGGCCAAAATTAATTTCATTTCAGTTTTGATCAGTTGAAAATCTATTTAAGAGCTTAAAATATAATCTAGGTATGTTTGATTTTGGCGTTTTTATGCCACTCGGGTTTACTAGTATGTAATATAGTAAACCCGATATATTTTTAATGTCTGTCACAACTCCTTATTGATAGACAAGATGACCTGGAAAACGTTGTTCTGCGCCATGGAGGAACTAGAGAAGGTAGATGCATTTTAGACTGCGTTCTTTTTCTCCTGTTCAAAATTTTCAAAGTCAGCTTTTTGCGAATGAGAGCAAAAAGAAACCAATTCAGCGCAGTCAAAAGTTCGTAACTGACTGTTATGTTAAAATTCCTTGAGAAACCTTTGCAATTGAATTATTTACATAATTAAACAATTATTAAAATTTAATTAAATGGTTTTCAACTTTTTTAACGTTCAGATAACTACACATTCAGAGAACAACATAGCTCACTAAGGTAACGGCAGGGCACGGACTCTACCACTTTTGTGGTAGATCTACCACATTTTTTCAAAATTTTCATATTTGTCACTTTTACCACTGAATGCTTAAAATCTACCACTATTTCCACCAACATAAAATTTTTTTATGAATTTGTTTTCTATGAAATACTAGAAAGCTTAATTGTAAATATCATTAGACTTTGATATATGGGTAAATCCTAGCGTTCGGACGTTACATTCAAATACATTTTTTCATAAATTTTGCATATTTTATTAACAGTTTCTAATTGAAGATGTATGTGGTTAAATAGCTCTTTATGAGTTTCATTTATATTAAATATAACATCCTACACTTACCGCAGCTAACCTAAAATTTGTTATTTTTTTCGTGCATTCGGACGTTACTAAAAAACGAAGTTCTTGTGAGACTAACACTCGAACTTAGAATATTTCTGCGAAATGGTCGATCGCACCTCGAAAGTCTAAATTAACAAAATATTGCAAATTAAATTAGTTCCAGTTAAAGGCCAACATCATCTCAAATATCGTATTTTTAAAGTCACAGTTAACAATTTTATTTGTAGTTTAATGGAGTAATCAAGTAATTAGGTAGTTAAGTAACTATGAAAGAAAGTAATTAAAAATAAATTTAATATATTGTCCTTACCTTGTCTTAACCATTTTTTCAGCATCTTTAGCCAATGTCTTCCATTTCTAATAAGTTAAAAAAGTTAACGAAATATTTACTAAACATTTACGAAAAAAACTGCGTTTGTGAAACAGCGTATACGATTTGATCATCATGGTAAATGAATTTATGTATAAATTGCTTAAATTATTAAAATTAAAATGTTTCTCTTAGATAATATCATAAAATTTTTAATTTTTTGGTCACGGTTGACTTTTCTGCAGATTTGCCCATATGCTTGTTATTGTGAATGACATTGATATTTTGACGTTGACTGTCAGCTGTTAACAAAACGTTTGCGTGGGAGGCTTAAACGCTGCACGAATCGATAAAAAATACCGTCCCGGTAAACTCACAGCCATGGTAAAATTATCTGACAAGGTAGCCGTGACAGTTTTTTGGCGATTGGTGGTTGTCAAAAACAGCTCAAGAAGGTGTAGTTTGCTGCTGTTAAATAAATTGTCATTAAATTTGTTCGCGAAGTTTATTGGAATGTTTTTAGTTTGCTGGAATTGACTAGCTATGTTTAAGACGTTGAATATTTTTTCACATTTCTTTGATTAATTGCATGAACAGCTTATTTTGACAGCTACCCATCGCCGATTGAGCTCAAGTTTTGGCAATGGATTTGTTTCGAGAATGAGATGATTTCAGATAAAATTGCCACACCCTCTTTTTCTGCTCCCAATTATATAAAAAATTTGCAATTTCATATATCTTTGGGGTTATGGGTCGCACTGCCTCGAAATTCGACCACAATTTACACGTGCCGATTCACTGATGACATTTAATAAGAGTTGGACAAGGGGGAGTGGCACCTCTCTTAAGGGCCGCTCTCAAGTCGTTCAGAAATTATATGGGTCCAAAGTTAGAAAAAGTGGCCTCAAAAACATGTAATTTTTTAAATTTTCCAACAAAAGTAATCAACAAAAGTAAAAGAGAATCAAAAGGAAGGCAAGTATCTATTCAACGAAGTATAAATCTTGAAAATCCATGCATCTCTCTTAGAAATATAGCTCTTTTTGGACTAAGAAAATTTTACGTTTGAAGAATTTTTTGTGATATAAAATTGTTGTCCTTGAAATGATCCCAAATTGATGTAAAATCGAAGTTTTTACAAAAAAAAAAAATCCCTTGTTATTTTTGTTTCGGTGTACATCACTTGTTTTTGACATCTTATGCCCACAGCTTGGCAGCGCAGTCCATAGAAATAAAAGATAAGGAAGTGGTGTTATACTCACACACACTATACGTGTGTAGAAGGAATTTTCGTCGCTGAGGAAGAGAGATAGAGCGTCGTTATTTGACATAAACCCTTCCCGAGCAGAAAAAAAATCTATTTTTGAGGAAGAGCATCTGTCAAAACACAAGTTCTGCTTCATGACCGCATTCATTATTTAGGGTGGCAAGGGCCTTAATTTTTTTTCATATTGGGATAAGCTTAAATAGTTATTTATTTGTTTACAATTTCTTTGAAAACTTGACATGAAATAAAAGTGGATTAGCAACCTAAGGTTACAAGCTATAACTAGGTATTTTTATATAAAAAAAAACTAATTAAAAGCCCACAGTTCGGAAAAAACTACACAAAACTATTTATTTTAAAAGAGTTTAATTTGGTATGTATTTTAGTTGTTAAGTTTTTGTGTTATTTTAATATCAATTAAATAGTTTATAAAAAATAGTTTTTTGAAATGAATTTTAAAAAATCGTTAAAAGTAACTTTTGTCGTTTCAGTCTACTCTGAGTTCATGTCTTTTACATTATTTTAGCAATGCTTTTCTCTGTAAAAAAATTGGTAACGCAACATATTATATAACGGTGGTATATAAAAATTGCATAGTAAGCATACATCTAAAAAAGAAAAATAATTTACGCCTTTATTTACTACATAATTGAATGCGGCCCTGTTTGAATGTTTTTGTATTTGTGTCAACTTCACTGTATTTGTAAAATACTTCATTCCTCTTCAACTACACCGCTTCCTTATATTTTACTTCTATGAGCCTGTTCTCACGCGCCTTACGTTAGGCGGAACATCGGATTAATTTTGACGTCTACAGGTAAGGTGGGAAGTGGGAAGGTGACAAGTTACGTGAGGCAGCATTTTCAAAAATTTTAAAAATTTTGCGATTCATTTTGACGTCTGTTACTTTGAAGTTTCATTGTGCCTCATTTTCCTCGTGGTTCTCTTATGTTTTAGCGCAAATAAATTTTGTTTTGCATTGGTTGGGTTTTCTGTTTGCGTTGCTGTTTAATTTAAGACTTACAAAGTAATGAATTCTCCGAAATTTAACACCACATTTATGGACTGTTCTCGGAATGCAAAATAAGGCGGGATTAAAAAAGTCGGTAGTAAGAACACCTGACAGATGCATAGTGTCAAAATAACGCCATTACTCTGCCTTTTTTAAGGCGAGTGAGAACAGGGTCTATGGCGCAGTCGCTATTAATAATACCTGGTCATTGTATCATGATCATGGCCGTCTTACTTTATGCAGTCTTACCAACTCCAAAAAATATTTACCCCTAAAGCTTTAAGGCTTGATTACCCAAGCGTAACGTGAGGTGGCGCAGCGGGATGTAGCGTAGTGCGACGTTGCCTCGAGGATAAGCAATTACCGAAATCGCAATCCAACGTAGTGCAGACGGCGTAGTGCAGGGCACTCATTTTATTCTAGTAGGCTTATTTACTTCTCCTCGTCAATAAAAAATTGCATTCTTTCTTATATAGTATTAAAATTTACAATAATGTGAAGTTAAACAAATTTTTTCGCTTGTAACACAGCTGTCGAACTGTCAAAAATCGTAACGTTGCGTAGAAATCTATTTTCTACAGGCTTCTACGCTGCGTCGCGCAACGTTACGATTTCGGTAACGACTTGTACAAATTCATCATTAAACAGATTTAGCGTGATTGATTGGAAGAGTAATGCACTTTCTTCATATGCACGGAAGTTCGGCACCCTATTGCGTTTTTAAGTTATTTATTAATTAATCCTTGTTAGATATTTACAACTTTCACATCAAAAATAAAATAACAAACAAGCGTAAACAGCTGATATGCAGTTTAGCGTTTTCACAATTGAAAAAATTCACAATTAATGACTTCACCGACAGTTACTTAACCGACACATGGTGAAAACGTAACTGTTTTTTTAGTTATCGTACGGTTAGCTAACTCCCGGTTAAGAGCTTTGCTAACCGGACATTGAGAAAACGGCCCTTAAGCTTGACAATTGGCAACGTCGCGCTACGTTACCTTACGCTTGGGTAATCCAGCCTTTAGTCAGAAATCCCTAAAATCGCTATAATTACTTGGAAAAACAAAAATCACTTTACTTATAAATTATTTAAAAATTTAAAAAAAACTTGCTTCTTCGGTTGTTATTAAAAACGAGGTGAACACGATTTTGAAGTTTTGTTGTAAAAATCAAACACTCAAGTGTTGAGTTGTCAAACCATACAAAATCTTCAAAATTTTCTATCTTTTTTCGTTTTCACCAAGTGTTGGTTAAGTAACTGTCGGTTAAGTCATTAATTGTGAATAATTTCAATTGTGAATACGCTAAACTGCATATCAACTGTTTACGCATGTTTGTTATTTTATTTTTGGAGTGAAAGTTGTAAATATCTAACAAAGGTTTATTAATAAATAATTTAAAAACGCACAGAGTGCCGAACTTCATTGCATATGAAGAAAGTTCACTACTCTTCCACGTAATCACTCCTATGCGCATATGTCCTTTTTCTATTTTGGATCGAATTCAAGTTAGAAAAAAGCTCAATCATCGAAATTCTATCCATTTTTGATTATAAAATATATAATAATTTTTTACACTACACAGCTGTTCTTCCGATTAGCAACTAACCGGAACCTCAACTTGCCGTTAACTTAACCGGCACTTAAGACCTAACCGAACATTGAGATAGTGCTTTTTTGCTAACCGCCAGTTAAAGTTTCGATTAGTGCTTAACCGGACATTGAGAAAACAGCCCTAAATCGTACGATTATCAAAAAGTCTCTAAAAAAACCCTTAAAAATTTAAAACCCCTTAAAAATCCCATTCCTTTTTTGTTCCCCCTAAATTAAGGGAAAATCCCATAAGTTGGGAAAACTGACTTAATGCATCACAAACCTGGACGCTGAGGATTTTAGATGAAAAGACTTAAGGAGTCTTCGAGAAAAAGATCCTTCGTAAGATCTACGAACCAACCTGCGTCAATGGCGATCACTGAATACGGTGAAGTGATGAACTGTACGAGCTGTACGCTGACATCGGCATAGTCATAGGCGAATGAATAATCATGCTCCAGTGAAGAAAATATTCGATTCGATACCCAGCGACGGTCAACGGAGAAGAGGACTACCACATCTTTGTTGGAAAGACCAAGTAAAGGACAACCTGACAAAGCTTGGAATTTCCAACTGGCGCCAGCAAGCAAGGGACAGAAATGGCTGGCGCATTCTTAGATGGGTGTCGCCTTGTGTTTGCGATTTAATATTGAGAGTTTAATTTTTTAAGTTTCGTCACGTTTTTGTTTACACGAGCAATGATATTTGATGGAATGCATAAAAAGTGCGCATTGGCTCCGACTCGATTTTTCAAGTAAAATCAAGAAAGTTTATAAATTTTTTACATAAAAAATCGAGACGCAGAAAATGCTCACATTGTATGCATTGCACCCATTTTCTATTTTTTTTTTTATGGGGACCTTCAGAAGGGAGACAGATAAAGTGTAGGTGTGTCCTGAAGAAATATTGAGGAGGAAAATTAATAGAAGCACTTCATTAATTTGACCTCCCTTACCCCCATAAGGCTTGTGATTTTGTATATATGTAGATAGATCCTATAACATCGAAAATAGCAAATTACTGGTTATATCTCATATTTTAGTTATCACAAACCAATAAAATTAGTATTACAAATTGAAGCACCAACCAATGACAGTATAAATATATATAATCAACAGAATATTATAAGACATGAGTGGATGAAGGTGATATGTCGCATTTTCGAATTTTCGCTGTTCTAGGCATGAATGTACATACAAACAATTTTAAACCTTAAAGCAATCATGTTTGTGGCTATTTTAGAAAATAAGTTCTTCACAAAGTTTGATTTAGTACATTACATTTCAGTACAAATGCAAAACTTTGAACTCAATTTTTATCCACTCATGTCTTCATTTGTTATGCATATTTTTTATTTCTCTTAAGGTGCTCTTTCTTCTTCTCTTTCACAAAAATCTCTCTTATTCTTAATTTTAAGAAGTTTCACTTTTGTACTGTATACACACTATACTGTATTCTTTTTTAATTTATCGACGATTTATGAATAAAGTTTGAGTTAAAATAATATCGATAGATATTTTAAACAAAAAGTAACGATAAAATTATGTTATCATCGGCCAGGTAAAAAAGGAAACAAAATGTAAAATTTTGAAAACAAATTCCACGGCTATATCAAAATAGACCATATCAATAATATTACTAATATACGCAAAATGTAAAGGACATTTTCAACTATAAAGTCCTTAACAGGAAACTTTGAGAGCCCTATAAAAGAAGTATTTTTTATAACCATTCGAAATTTTAGGGAGGTTTTACTAAACATAATTTCTAAATAAGACATTAAATTTATCTTAATATTATTATGAAATGTCTGCAAAAATTTACTCGTCATCCACTTCATTTGACAAACTTTCATGCTCCATTAAGTGTTCTAGTAGCTGCTTCTGCGTTTTAAAATGCAAGTCTGGACATTCGTGACACTTCTGATCTGTTCCATCGTGCACGGAACTGTTATGTTCACTTAATTCATTAGCATTGGTGAAAGTAATGTTACAGTGTTCACACTCGTTCAGATTTATGCCTGTTTCTTTATGCTCACGCACGCGGTGCACCCTCAGCGCATAGTTTGTGTCGAAAGCAACTTGGCAGGTCTGGCATTGGAACAGCTCCGAAGCACTTACATCATGCGTGGTCAAATGACGAAGAAGATTTTTTCTAAAATTGTAAATACAGTAATCATTAGTTCCGATTTTTTTTTCTGAATTTCAGAGAAAGTTTACTTAATGGCAAAGCATTTAAAACATTTGCGGCATTGGAATTTCTTTGCACGGCTAGCCTTTGCCGTATTTGCTGTCATGGTATCTAGGATTTGCGTCGATGAAGTCACATCGTCAATATTCAAAGCCAATTCATTGTGAATAAAAGCCTTGTCGTTAAGTAGATCGTCCTCACTAAGCAGATCTATAAAAGTAGTCTCTGCTACGGTCAAAGAGTTGATGGATGGGTTCAAGCTTTTATGATTGTTGATATGCTTTTTCATATGCACTTGAAGCGCATATTTAGTAGCAAGCAATTTATTGCAGATATCACAAGTATGTGTCTCCGTATCGCCATCGGTCTGGCGAATCATGTGATGCTTGAGAATGTGGGTCTGAAAAAAAAACATCACAATAGTCTGAAGAGAATGAGACAACTTTAAAATGCAGATGTACTCACCTTAAGACCGTCCTTTTGGCGAAAGAAGGTGCCGCAATGTTCGCAGGGAAACGGCTTTTCGCCCGTATGACGACGCGAATGAAAGACAAGACTCTTACACTGAGTAAAACCACGATTACACACTTCACAAATGAAGGGCTTTTCGCCAGTGTGCGTGTACATGTGTTGCTTTAGGGATCCGTTCTGTGAGAAGCTCTTGTCGCACTCCGGACATTTATAGGGTTTGATACCTTCGTGCGTGGCCATGTGACGAGTGAGATTTGTTTTTGTACTAAAGTCGCGATTGCAGCGGACACAAAAGAAGCGAGCATTAATTGAAAAATTGCTAGTGTTAATGCCTAACTTTCTAGACTTAGCTGCAGTTGATTGCTTCTGCTGAGTTGAAGATTTGATTTGCTTTACACTAGTTACAAGAGAGTTTGTAGGTTTTAATTCAATTGGATATGTAACAATGGTCTGCGCTATTATACTCTCATCAACGTTTCCCAGCTCTTCATTAAGATATTCCCTGCCTTCCAATTGCTCACAGGTGGTATCAGCTGATAACATATTTTCATCTGATATCAAATCTTCACCATCGTCATACATATTAAGTACTTCCTCTGCGGCAGCTGCATTTGTGATATCCTCTTGGTCTTCTAACATCTCCTCCTCCTGCTCGTCTTCCGTTGAGTTGACGTAATTGAACTTTTCTTTAAAGGCTTCATTGCAAGTCGAAGCATCCTGCTCAGCTAACATAGCATTATATTCTTCCAGGTAGCCATTTATTTGTTGATGTTCAACACCAGCAGTTTTTTGGATAGGTTCTACATCGTTCAAATAGTTTTCATTCCTAGCTTTGTCCTCTAAAAGCAGCTGTTTGTGCTCCATTTCTTCAGTTTCGCTGTCATCTAGAAAATTAGCCTCCTCATAGTAAACGACTTCCTCCTCTTCTGCGTTCATTTCTCCATCTAGATTGACGATGAATTTTGTTGATTCATGTTTGAATGTTTGTTTATCCTGCACAACGGTCTCCAGCTTAAGTAGACTGGAAACCTCAACCGGTGCCAACTTCTTTGCGATGATTTTAATTTTTGTCTCTGGTTCAGATGCTTCTTTAGTTGGTTCTATGGGCTCATGTAAGGTTGAGGTTGTATCTTCGGCGGTTTCATCAAACATCATTAAAACGTCATCTTTATTTTCATCATGATCTAAAAGTAATGATGATGTTGAGGAACAAGTGGTTTTGGTGACCTCCTCAAAGTCGCTGCTAATTTTTGTAAGAAAAGCCTTCAAATTCTTTTCGGATGAATGCGCTAGTTGTATAAAATCGAAGGATACTTTAAGGCGCATAACGCATTTCGGACAAATGATGGCAGGCATGCTGTCGCCAGGTTTTAGCTGTAGATTCGAATACCGAATATTAGAATATAATTAATTAGAAAATACATAGTATAATAGAAATTGTTCTACAATAAAATCGAAAAAATTAAGCTATCGTAATAAAAACTTTAGGGGTATTCACGATTTAGTGCACTTGCCTGTGCAGTTAAGGACTTTGAGATTTGTGCACTGTGCAAAACCAAAATGTACGTAAGTCAAAAATCTGCACAAGTGCTTTTCTACTATTGCCTTAAACTTGAGAACTTGAGGACTTGAGCAATTGTGCACTTGTGTGCATTGAAAAATGTTGACAGCTTTGAAATAGTGATGGTGGTGTGTTCACAAGTCCTCAACTGCATAGGCAAGTGCACTGAATCGTGAATACCCCTTTTGAGTTGTGTTGATTTAGCAGAACCGTCATATAAACGTTGTGATTTCCAAGTTGAAATTGCAAATTGCTTATAATTATGCTACGCGTTATGTATATGTTCTGCTTAAGTTCGCCCACCTATGCACTTGCAGGAATGCTATTCTCGGGTGTGTCTTGTCTTCTTATCTTAATGCTAGGAACTTTATATTTGACAAGGTTTGGTCTTTGACCTGAAAGGAAAGGGATAGATTATTTAGAAGAATTGATTGGAAATACGTGAATTATTGATTAGGCGAAATAACCGTGAAAGACAATTTGAATTGCTTTTAACCGAGGCTAGTGTTATGCCTTAACCTTGGCAAGTATTTCCAGCCTTCAGTTTTTCCTTGCCTTTAATTTCACATTTTCCACAATTTAGTTGTGGATATTTAGTTTTCCATAATTCTTAAATGTAGCAAAGAACAAAGAAAATTAAAAGAACCATGCCCGAACCCGGATTCGAACCAGGGACCTCTGGGTTGATAGCCTAGCGCACTCTCCACTAGACTATAAAAGCCGACTTTATATTTTATAGGCAAATTTTATATTTTATATAAAGTTCGTCACAGAAACAAATTTTGAAAATTTTTCAGATTTTTTGAAAAAGGTTTAGAGGTTGCTCAAGGTCGTTTTTCCAAAAAAGTAGTTCTTCAAATTAATACTTTGTCGGCCTAGTGCACACTTGTTTTTCAAAATTGTTCTGGAGAGCGAAAATAAGTTTTCAAACATCGGTAACACGAAAACGAAACAACATGCCACATTTTTTTACGAATTGTTCCTTGAAGATTTCTTAAACAAATTTTGGAAAAATCAATGAATTATCTATTCTATTTTGCTGTTTACATTTATTTTAAATATTACATATTTGAGAAAATGAGTTTGTAAAGAAGATATCTACTCCATTTCTTAACCGATTATGATGGTTGATATTTCAAACTTTTTCTTTTTTGAAATCAATGTTCAATTATAAGTTGCATTATTCATAATTACATCATATTGCAATCGCCGGATTACAATATTGACGCAATGAGGAGGCTTTGTAGGTGCAATAATCGGAAGAGCTATGCCACTGGTAGCGTTGCTACTGGTAGGGCTTCCCTTGCCGGTAAGGTCTTCAAGGAGTACTGAAGCTAAAAGTAATCTACAACACTGTTGCGTCTGTTCTTCTACGAGTAGTTCTAACCGGTAGGTGTCCCATCGAACCCGAGCTTTATTTTTTATCAACTTTATCTCTGAAACGCCAACTGCGTATCCCGCAATGCTTAATGGATGAAAATCACAACGAATGATTATAAGTCCCCAAGTGGTACCCACACACTGGAAAATCCTCCCATAGCTGGATCGGCTGTAGTAAACAGCACATCGGATTTAGGGGTGTGGCATAAGCGAATCCATGCCCAATGCCCACATACCACAACTTTCATTAACCTGGTCAATCATAATTTTAGTTATTTATTTGAACGCTAATAGACATCTATACTAAAACTTGCTTATCGCCCAAGAAACTGAAAACATTTTATATGAAAGCTGAAAAAATTCTTTTTTCTTATACAAAAAATGGAGAAACAACATTTGTGTACAAGTAAATTTTTCATCACTGGATATACAACGATTACGTTTTAAGCATTGGTTTAAGATTTTTTTATTTCTAGAAGAAAAAATGTATGGTGTTAAAGAGAGATTGAATTACCCTTTGCAATGGCATCAAAAAGTCAATTTCAAAAAGTATGGAGATACAACAAGTGTGCACTAGGCCGACGACTTGATCTTTCTACCCAGAATGAGTTCTTAATTAAAAAATATAATGTTTCAACGATCTTATTTAGAAAGAAAAATGTTCAAATTTTATTTTCGTGGGCCTAAAAGAGGGGTTCCAACTGTTTTTTGACAGGAGGGTCAAAAAAGAGTTTTTTAAAAAATTTTGCTGTTTTTTGTTTTGTTTAAATTTCTCCAAATTTTCGCTCTAAATATAAAATATTAGTTTACAGTTTTAAACAACATTTAATCTTAAGTAAAAGGAAAAACGTTAGTTTATCTTTTTTTCAACGAAGTTATGCGCATTTAAAGTTTTAAAAACATGTCTTTTTTCGGTAAATTTATTAGTGTGAGCAACGATTTTATAAATGGTATAAAGTCATTGGTATGAGTGTAGCCATGTATTACGAGGAGAAAAATTTCAATTTAAGCCAAAAACAATTGCAATATGCTAATATTTTCATTAATTTTTATTATTTTTTAACCTTTTTTTGCAGCCGTACTCAACCAATTAACTAAAGTAGTAGATTAATTTTTCATTATTTAAAATTCTGATAAATTTAAATAAGCATCTTGTGACAAAATAAGCTTGCTTCTTTGAGTTAATTGTTAGTAAATTTATGCAAATAAAAAAGAAATATAAAGATTTTTAAAGCAGGAATATGACTTCAGTAAAAAATAAAGATATGTGGCAGTAAGGTGCAAGAAAAAATTAAAAAAAAAAGAAAAATTATTAAAAATATTAACATTTTGCAATTGTTTTTAGCTTAAATTGACCTTTTTCTACTCGTGATACATGGCTGCACTCATACCAAAGACTTTGTAACTACTACTTTTTGTAAAATCGGTGCTCACACTAATAAATTTACCGAAAAAGTCATGTTTTCAAAACTTTAACTGCGCATAACTTCGATAAAAAAAACTAACTTTTTTTTACTTTCTAATGATTAAATGTAGTTTAAAACTGCATACTAAGATTTTATAAGAGCGAAAATGTGGAGAAATTAAAGTTTAAAACCAAAAAAACAGCAAAATTTAAAAAAAAAAACTTTCTTTTTTTACCTTCCTGTCCAAAAAAAAACAGTTGGAACTCCTCTTTCAAGCCCACGGAAATAAAATTTTAATATTTTTCGTTGGAACATTATGTTTTTCAGTTATGCACGCATTCTGGGTAGAAAGCACAAGTATTAGTTTGAAGAAAAAGTACCTTGAGCGACCTCTAAACTTTTTTCAAAAAATCTGAAAAAATTCTCAACATTTTTGTTTGTGACAAACTTTTGAATTCCGCTACAGCCTACTACTGATTATATCTCCATAAACTAATTCACACTAAGACACCCTCTTACTTATATGGCAAATTACAATTTAGTTTATCTCAAATAAGTCATATTCTGATCGTACCTAGACATTTTGCTTTAAACTTTTCGCACTTATTTTTCATAAACGCTGCCAGACTGTGGAATGCTCTTCCACGCAGACTGAGACAAATCTCCAGAACAACGATTTTTAGGCAATTTGCCTTTATTCAGTTTTCTTCTTCCTAAATTAAAAAAGTATATTAAACAATTCAAATACAATACATGCTAATTTAAGTTAAGTAACTTTCAAACCGTTTCTATAGTTTAAATAATTTTTTAATGGTTTATTTTAATGTTTTTATGTTGTATTTAAAATAACTTAGTTTTTATTGTACTTATGTCCTCTAATTTCAACAAATAATAATAACGTTAACATCTCATAATAAATTCAAATTTGCACACCCAAGAAATCTATATTCTGAAAAAAGCAACGTAAATATTAAGCAGATTAGATTCGAAACGATTCCAAAGTCTGTCTCGTTGTAATTTCTTCTTTAAAATAACTCTAAATTTAATCGATTTCATAGCTGTCGGACAAAAAATACAACATTCCATGTGATTTAAAATAAATTGATATTTAGTTTTAACAAATTTATGTATATTTACAAAAGTTCAGCATATGTCTTTTATTTAAATCTCTTAATTCTTATCTTGCACTGTCTGTGCAATCCAACTCAAATAGGGAATGTTACCCTTTTCTATGGGCAATGTGATAACCTCTGCCACACTATAGGGATGATGTTCTCGCACATATTTAGTTAGGTCATCCAAGCGACTGGTGCGCGTCTTAATCATCATTAGGTATTCACTGTCTTCGTTTACCTGCCCCTCCCACATATATATAGACTGAATATTCGGAATGATATTAACACATGCAGCCAATTTCTCTTCTATTAAGCCGCGTGCCAACTTTTTGGCCGCATTCTCATCCGGTGTTGTTACAAAAGCCACGGAACTGCTGCCGGCGGTATATGTCTCGTCACAGTCACTCATTTTGCTATTGGAAAAAGAACGCACAGCGGCCGGACAACTCGTTGATTTAACAGCGGCTTTAGAAGCTCCGTTAACACTACGTACAACTATAAACCAGGAGGAAGTACACAGTAATGTTTTGATTATTTGCATTGAGTGTGAAATGATAGCACAAATATTTAAATTTGGTTTAATTTGACAGGCAGCAAAATGCATTAGATTGTAGTGATGATTATTTTTATAATTCGTTACAGACATTGGTTATCAAATCTAAGAAACCGGATTTAGAACAATACATGCTATACAGTTTCGCAGCTGGCAAGAACCTTTTGCCACACAATGCATCATTTCTGACAATTAAGTAGCAATTAAGTGACAATTAATTAGCTGATATATCGAGCCATAACCGCAAAAAAGTTTAACCAACACGAAATCCGAAATTCACTTTTTAGTGACAAACGATAGTAGTATAACAAACTCATCTACTCCCAAAATTTCAGATCTCTTAAGGCGAATTTACACGATTCACTATCATCGTTCACTTTGGAAGAATCATCTGATTTGTAAAATGTTAATTGAGTTTCATCTTTAAAATCCACATTGAACAGTGAAATAAGTAGAAGGTCTTCCTACTTTTGATGAAAGAGAAAGCAAACCGTACTGATGTGCCATTCGTACTAAAACACAATTGAAAGGTGTTAACATAATTTCAAGCAGAAAGTTTATATATTTTTTAATTGCTGAATAGCTTTTATTTAATTTTTTTAAACGTCAATAAAATTAATCAGCCAACGAATATATTTCGACATGCAACACCGAATCATCCATCAAATTTCAAATTTACACTTTGAATAATGTAAATTAAAAATTGATTCACTGTCATCGTTCAACGTTCACTATCATCGTTTTGAGTGAAATGTGTAAATTCGCCTTAAGTTATGCCCATCACAAAAAACGAGTTGACATATACTGCTAATGCAGACAAGACTAGAAAATTGCTTCACCTAAAGAAGTGCTAGTTCTGGAATACCTTGGACAGGCACAATTAGGGTGCTCACAGTTTCGTTTTATCTGGTGTGGTATCTTTGCCGACTGATAACTTTAAAATATTTTTCCATCTGGTAACTATTTTTGTTTTTGTTTTGCATACAAAATAAAGATAACACAAAATATTACAATTGCCATGCTTTGAAGCGTGTTTGTCTTTTGTGGTAATGTGGCAATGCTGAAAGTTAATTTATTTTATTGTTAAAAAATGGAAGAAGAAGAAATGGAAAGGAAAGTGAAATAAATTTGAATAAATTAATGTTGAACTCTGAATTGATTGAACTTTTATTGCCAGGTGAAGCAGAAGCGATTGCAAAATGTTAATTTTAGAATTAATATGTAAAGGAGGCTCATACTTTTAATGAGTTATCTTTCTAAAGTTACCACATATTAACTTTAAAAGGACACTGTGAATACCCTAAATGTACGAACGAAGACCGAATCGGGATATAGTCACTCGTTTTTTTAACACTTTATTGACATAATACAGACTTAAGGCTTGATTACACAAGCGTAACGTGAGGTGGCGCAGCGGGATGTAGCGCAGTGCGACGTTGGCTCGAGGATAAGCGATTACCGAAATCGTAATCCAACGTAGTGCAGGCGCCGTAGTGCAGAGCACTCATTTTATTCTAGTAGGCTTATGTACTTCTCCTCGTCAACAAAAGATTGCATCCTTTCTTATATAATATTAAAATTTACAATAATGTGAAGTTAAACATATTTTTTCGCTTGTAACACAGTTGTCGAACTGTCAAAAATCGTAACGTTGCGTAGAAATCTATTTTCTACAGACTTCTACGCTACGTCACGCCAAGTTACGATTTCGGTAACGACTTGTACACATTTATCATTAAACAGATTTTAGCTTGACAATTGGCAACGTCGCGCTACGTTACCTTACGCTTGGGTAATCAAGCCTTTACTACGGTATTACTTCAGGTGACTTTCGAGGTTCTTGTTGGGTATGTTTCGGGTACATTATAGTTAAGACTGAGGACAGTTTCAATACATATCAGCTACTTTATTGACACAATATATGAATTTTTTTGCATTCGGCTTAACATCAATGTGCGATTAAATTTTTTTCATAAACTTGGCAGTTTTTCGTTACTACACGCAGCTTTTAAAAACAAAATTGAGTCTGATACTTGGGATTTTTGTGCCTGATTAGTTTGGTAGGGGCACAAATTGTTTGTCGGGAATGATACTTTCAATTGCCGGAATAGTTTAACTTTAGGTCCCGGAGCACTTTTTTCAAAACTTGTATTTGGAGTCCCTCAATTCAATGACACTTTCAAAAAAGGTCGCCCAAATGGTTTAGGAAATAAAATTCGTGGAAGTAGTTGCAAGAAAAAGGTTTGCTTATTATAAGAATGAAACATGATAATTTAAATGATGGCTCCAAATACAAAAAATTGCAATACTCATATGATATTTCTGAATATATTTACGTGATTCTTAAATAAAATGGTTAAGTGTATTATTTAGGATAGTTGTTCTTATGTATTAATTATTTGTAGTCAAAATGGAGTGCCTTTTAATAAAAAGTTTCGTTGGTATTTTCGAAGTTCTTAAATTCATGTATTATGTGATGCAGTGGCGCAGCTACGAAGGGATTAATAGGAAATATCCTCTTGGCCTATGAAATTAAGGATTAAATTATTTTGAAAAAATTAAATTAAATTTTTTACATAAATTGTTCGAATAAAAAACATTTTGCTTGCACTGCGCATTTACAAATTTTACCTAAATGTAAAGCATCACTGCTACCAAGTAAAACATGTAATGTAGTATCATCGTTTTGAGATTGTATTTAAGTCTGATTGAATATAAGTTAGAAGCTCTTCTAGTCCCTAGAATACATAAATTTCCCATCATCAGCATAAAACTTTGGGAGCGCCCTTGATTTAAACTAATAATTTCATTTATATATAACGAAAAAAATAAGTTCAGATCTCTGGGTATTCCTACTTTAATTGTTTTTAAGGAGCTTTTTATTTTATTTATTTCTACGTATTACATCCTATTTAACAAGTACTTTCAAAGAGTTTAATTTCATTTCGTGTTAAACTGAGTTCTACTAGTTTTGACGTAGAATTACGTCTTACAGCGCAGTTTGTATGGGGGTAATTTTCACAAAATTTTTCCAGCACATTTAAGGATTATATTTGATACTTTAGGGTATAGGTACAGCCTTTAATATTCACCGTACAAAGATAAAGTATATACCAAAATATCAGTTAGAGTACGAATGAAACGAATATATAACTTTGGGATTTGTAACTTCTGAGAAAAGATACACACAAGCTGCTTCAGTAGCTGCTTATGCTGTTGTTATGGTTGTTGGTTTGGTTGTTCGTTTGCTTCGCAAACGTGTCGTATGTTGTTGTGCTACTTTTGTTGTTTTTGTTTTTATTAATATGTATTTAAAATGTATATATTTAAATACACATCAGTTGCTTTCATGTTTGTCGTTTGTTATTGGTTTTGTTTATTTTCAGCAAGATAATTACAATAGAGAATACATATGCATGTAGCTACAGAGTCAGTATGTATTACTACTACGCAGGTTAACACATGTGTCACCAAGCATGCGTTACACTTTGAAAACTCTATTTATTTTTTAAATATAATAAATCCGAATTGTTTATATTATGCATTATATTTTTTCCATATTAAAAATCTATTTTTATTTATTTGTTTATTTATAGAAAATATTTGAGTACAAATAAGAAACTAAGTTATTTTACAGTATAAATTCATTGCAATTTAGACAAGCAGACAGTTTTTGAATTTTCTGTAAACCCGAATTTGTTTACAATAATTATGTTATTATTGGTCATAAATTTATTAAGCGTGCTCAACAAGATGGTCTCAAGTATTTTATCGATAAGCTGAGCTTAGTAGTACTGACCAGATTTTTAATTCTTCAGGATAATTTGCAGATCTTAAGCTATCATTTATAAAATTATTATTATTTATTTAAATTGAAGAATTCACAAAGATATACCCATTATTAACAATAAGGTACTTAAGAGCTATCTAAAAAGTCAAGGTAGCTTGACTTAGGGCCAGTTTCACGACCATTAGTTAACCACTGACCAGAGGTTAAAACAGATTTGAGTTTCACAATCACAGATGTTAAGCTACCAGTTGTATTGGTTAAAACCATTAGTGAACTAACAGCTGATTTCTGTAATTAACTAATTGGTTAAATAATGTTCGTGAGCCAATTTTTCAGTAAGAGTTTAAACCTAGCTACCAAAATAGGACGTTTTAACTAGATATTTTATCATTCGTTGAAGTTAAATTGACTTAAATTATCATATGATGTGTTTCTTTTTGTCTAAATCGAGTTTTAACGTCCAATTTTGGTAAGTTAAGCTCGGGTTAATTTTACTAGACTTTAAACTCGTACTGAAAAACTGGTCCTTAGTGGTTTAAAGCTATATCAATTAATTTGATATATAAATATTTACTTTATTACTGTTCGCCAGGATCGCACAATCATAAAAAGTGCTTGAATAATATATATTCTATTTTTAAAAATAATTTCAAATTTTGTTTATTCCTACCTTTGGCAAACCCTAGCTATGCCACTGATGTCATGAATGAAGTAAGCGCCTTATTTTGTAATAAATGTAGCAATTTTGTTAATTGTTTAAATTAAATTTTTTTTTTATTTTTCAGTGTTTTTGCTGAAAATTTCAAAATATTAAAATTTCTATTTCTGGACACAAAATTGACTACTTTTTCATAATAGGTGTACTCACGATATGGTGTATTTGTGATAAATTTGTAAAAAAATTACATGGGGTGTTCTCTCTTTTGACCTAGAAAAAGTACGGAAACACATTACAGCACATTGCAAGCTACTACAATCGAGTAAGGAAACAGATCTAATACTTAATCTAAAATACAATAGGGTTCCGCGTTGTATTTTCGCCACAGGGTTTTATATCCATTTTGTTACTGTAATTGTACAAAATTTACTACAAATGGGGCATTCCATATTAAATCAACTAACTTTTAAATTGCATCTCTCAGATTAATTGATTTCTTTTTGTATGTGGTGCTTGTAATTCTGCATCAAACTGTATACTTATTTTTGCGAAAGTTGGATTTTTTATGGATTTAAAAAAAAATATAAGCTAATTTATATACATAAAATTTATATTTATAAAAATATAAGCACAAAAGTAGTTCTATACAAATATTTTAGAAATAAATACAAAAAAAAAATAAACATTGTTTTGTCTATCACATAAAAGCTGTTTATTTTACCTTCAAGATGGGCTATTAAACATCTTTAAAGCATTTTTGGATTAGGATCTATGACTATTTTTGTGTTTTAAAAACGAGTTACTAATTTTTTGTCCAATTTTTTTGTTATAAAAACATATTTTATGAACCCATCGCCATCCTAGCATGAAATTGTGCATACTGATAGCCAAAATATATACAAACCACATACACAAAAAAAAAATTAAAGATGGAGTATTGCTTTTATTAAAAAAATAAAAATTTGGTAACGGTTAAAAAAAAATTATATTGAGTTGTATATAAAATTAAAGCTGTTTTTGCCTTTAAAATATGATATTAAACATCTACATAGCTTGTTTGCTTTAAGATTTATAACTATTTTGTGCTAAAAAAAAATTAATTCTTACACTTTTTTCTCATTTTTTTTTTTTTTTTTTGTAAAAAAATCATTTTTTCATGAACCCATCGCCATCCCACTTTGAAATTTTGCATACTTGCAACCAAAATATAAACAAACCACTTATATTAAAACAAAAATTATTAAAAATAGAGTAATTTTTTTTATTCAAAAAATAAAGTTTCAGTAACTGTTAAAAAATAAAAGTTATATCGTGTTGTATATCACATTGAAGCTCTTTGTTTCAGCTTTAAAATTTGCTATTAAACGTTCACATAGCTGCTATTGTTTTAAATCTCAAACAATTTTTTTGTTTTGAAAAAACAAAATTTTAGCTTATATTTTTTTTTAAGAATACATAAAAAATTAAACTTTTGCAAAAAAATAGCACTGTATAAAAAAATCATACAAATCTGAGAGATTAAATTTAAAAGTTCTTTGATTTAATATGGAAAACCCCAAATATCAAAAACACACAATACAAGGACAAATACACCACATCGTGAATACCTCTAACATAAAACTGCACTGCATTTATATATTTAACAAGATCACATTTAAGGTAGGTATCATAATAAGGTTATTTTGTTAAGCCCTGCTAACTTGCAAAACTTAACAAATTTGTTAAGTCCTGTCAAAATGGGAAAAGACTTAGCAGCTCGTTAGCAAGTTAACAAGCTCAGCAGGGTGGTTTTTGTTTAGCAGAATTTGTTAAAGCTTAGTATGCCTTAGGAACGAAAAAAAATTCCATAAGAACTACATTGGCCCATTATCATAGTCAAAATAAAGTAACTTTAAATTTAGTATAAGCATTTTTGACAGTTTTTCAATATATGTTGTCAAAAAGCTTGCACTAAATTTAAAGTCGACTTTATTTTGACTATGATAATGAGCCATTGAGATTTTTGACAACGAACAGGCAGCGGCATTTTTTTTTCGCCAGCTAGTACGCTGTAGAAGCGAAAATTATTGCTATGCTGCCAAATTCGTGAGTGGAGAGTTGAAATTTCAAAATTTCGCTGTCGATTATATGCCCGTACATTTAATTGGCGCGGAAATTTGCCATTCAACAATAAAAATTAAGCAGTAAGTATTTTTAAGTGTTGAATTTGTTATTTAACAAATTTATTGTTGCATTTATATAGTTTATTAACGTGTAGTTTTGCTTTTTATAGGATATAAAATTGCAGCAATAAAAATATGAATCTATCAACCAGAACAGCAAGTGATTTTTCTCCACACAAAAATGTTTACTCTACACCAAAATTTCGCGTGCAGTTATATGCCCAAAAATTATCGTTCCTACAGCTTACTAAGCTTAAGCAGATTATATGTAGTCCAACAGCCTGCTGGAATTCTGCACTAACAAAGCGTGTTTACTGAAGTTGTTTTTAGAATTTTTGCTGATTTTGTTTTCAGCTGTTTCCGTTTGGTCGAGCTCTACCATTTGATTAAAGTTTTTTCTAAATGACCTCTATATTAATTATGTTGACTTTATATGATTTAAATACAAATTCTAAATGTTTGATAGTTTAAATCATACTTTATTTTAAATACAAATTCTAGTTGTTTGATAGTTTAAAATCGTTTATTGAGCTTAAGGTCAAAGTTAGAACAAGTTAGTGCAGACTTCCAGCAGGCTGTTGGACTACATATAATAACATAAGCATAGAAACTAAAGTAAAACAGAAATAAAACAACAAATGTGACATGATGACATGGAGGAAAAACTGAGAAATTGACGCTTCAAATCTCATCGCCCCGATGGTGCAGTGCGTTAGCGCGCGCTTGCACGGGTATCACAAAGATTTCTGATGACGCTTTTAGCAGAGTAAAAATTGCAATCAGATCAGCTAGTGATTTTTTCCTTTTCATATTGAAAAAACTTTGTTGTTGTTGTTGTTGTTGTTGTTGTTGTTGTTTCTTTGGAAAAATTCGTTAGAACAATTAATTGTTCTAACTTTGACCTTAATCTCAATAAACGATTTTAAACTATCAAACAACTAGAATTTGTATTTAAAATCAAGTATGATTTAAACTATCAAACATTTAGAATTTGTATTTAAATCATATAAAGTCAACATAATTAATATAGAGGTCATTTAGAAAAAACTTTAATTTTAAATTTTAGTTTCAATCTGTTTTTAATTGTTTCCACACCTAATATCCCAAACTGCATCACTTCATTAGTTAGCAACTCTTATAACCGCTTCAAAAACCGGTTCTTGCCTAACTTAACTACAACACTATCCGAGGAAGGTAACAGAATACCCAGAACTGCTACACTACTGCAGCTGCTCCGCAGCCATTTTACTACAAAACGAATCCCTCAAGTACAGGAATAAAACCTAATCTAGTATAATAGAATAGAATAAAATTCAAAATTTACAAATAATAAACATACCGTAAGCCGTGTTGTAAACACAAACTTCGATAGCAATTCTTGATCACGGAGCAATGAGTGGCCTTCCTCAGATTTCATGCAGACACGGCAAACTTTAATATTAACTTTAAAATTCATTTTATATTAATATTTTACACAGAAAATACGATTTCCGCAGTCAGACGCACCAATGAAATATATCTACATAAAAAACGATTGTCAAATAAGACAACAACAATGCTTGATGCGTTCGGTTTGCTGATGAAATTTGTTAGCTTACGTCGAGAAAACTGAAGCTGAAGAGTCACTGTAGTAGAAAGCGCACAGCTGATTGAAGTAAGTTTTTTGCATTGCAAATTTGTTTAAAATTATTATTGCAATTATTTATATGCATCCTGATATAAATTAGTAATAATGAACTCGGCGGACTTTTGTAGGGTATGTTATGTGAGTAATTATCTTTTCTATATATTAGCGAAGGCATAAAAACAATCATTTTAGCATGAAAAAACAGTCAATGCAATCAAATGCCAAAGCTGTAAACAGGAAGTGCTTCCAACTGAAAACTTCCAGAATGCACGTGTCATCAAGCAAGAGCCAACTACGGAAGACGCGAATGATAAAACTGACTTCGAATCGGTAGCGGAGCGATGGCAGACAAACAGCAATCAAACAGTGACTGGCCAGCTGAAGTCGAAAGTAGAGAAAGAAATAAGTTACAAAGATCTTCAAAAAAGCTGCCATGAAAAAACCCGGGTATAACAATATTTAATATAAAAAAATATTTTTTATTTCCTTCGATTTCAGCAGCCATCAACACTGTCTGAAGAACCAAGCGTTATAAAACTCTATGAATGTGATGAATGTGATAAAACGTAAACTTTTGTCCTATCTTCTTCCCTTATCTAATAAGATCATTCATACATACATACCTCTTTCCCACTAGCTTCAAACGTTTTTCTTTGCTTAAAGCTCATCAATTGCGCTCACACACCCCGGAAAGTGATGAAGATGAAACGATTCTCGAACCTCCAGACAACACAAAATGTAAAACAAAAACAGGAAGACCACAAAAATATCAAATTGCGCTTCAATTAAGCTCCGACAGTGAAGAAAATAATGCAGCATCGTCTGCACAGGATTCCGACACGTCACTTATTGATGTGGAATCAATACCAAATGATTTGAATACCCTTTATGATTCTCTGACCAAAATAAAACAGACTCCTATAGGTAAGAATGTTTACAAGTGCCGTCTGTGCCAAAAAATTACACTCGAATTGCAAGAGCATTTGAAGCACATCATTGCACATGCCGGACAAAAATGGAACACTTGTGTGCTATGTGAAGATGTGTTTCTTGGTGCAGCCAGTTTAGATGAGCACTTGGCGAAAGCCCATGGCAAACAAAACAACGTTTACGTCGATGAGTACCTGCCATCCGGCATAATAAAGTGCAAAGAATGCGGTGAATGTTTTCTGAGTGTCTCGGAATTTGAACGACACAAGCGTTGGCACGCTGGGCAACAAACGGAGCATAATTGTAATATATGCCAGACAAGTTTCACAACGCAAACCATGCTGCAAAAACATAAACGTATTATACACACCAACAGCAAAAATATGCCAAAGCGCTTTAAGTGCTTCCTCTGCAAAGAAGGGTGAGTTGCAATAACGCTCTTATTGACCATTTAAGTATTTTATTTTCTTAATGTGAAGTAAGAATGGCTCCTCGCTTTAATGTTTGCGAGAATTTCGAAAACTGTTCTGTAATGTACTCAACACCATTTTCATTTGTAATTTAAAAAATATCACTCAAGTCCGAAAAGATGAATTGAAATTCAAAAATTGTATTTATAATTCCGAAAATATCAATTGAAATTCAGAAACGATGAATTGAAATTCAGAGAAGACCAATCGAAATTAGGAACAAATCAATTGAAATTCGGAATAAATTAATTATCACTTAAAATTCAGAAATTCCATTTAAAAGATTAATTAAGACCCCCTATTATGTATTACAACTCAACTTAAGTTACCTAGATTCAACTAATTTTTTTTTTATATAACTTATTACATACATTTTAGTTGAACTGTGGTATGTCGTTTGAAAATTCTTAACATAAATAAAACTACATGGTTAAACTAAAATATATGTAATACGTTATATGAAAAAAATTTAGTTGAATCGAGTCAACTTTAGTTCCAACTTTAATTCCGAATATGTCAATTGAAATTCAGAAAAGATAATTTGAGATTCGATCAATTAATTAAGAGATCAATCGAAATTACGAATAGATGAATTTAAATTCAGAAAATATAATTTAAAATTTAGAAAAGATCAATCAAAATTCAAAAAGGATCGATATATATTTACAGAGTGGGTCCTATTAACTGTTGCACCTAAATTTTTAAATAAAAATTAATCGAGTTTGCATTTTGAGTCAAAAAGATATATTCTTATTTTTTGCAATGTTGGCTAACATTAGTTGCCTATAATTTCAAATCTTTCTCCTTTCATTTTCTTCACAAGCTTCAAACGTTTTTTGAAAACTTGCACATGAGGCACGGATGACTTCTTTTGATATTTAGTCCTAAATTCTCTGCAAACGGCGTTTGAATTGTTACATTTTTATATTCTTCAAGTTTGTCAGTTTTTCCAACATGTATCCTCATATGCAAAAATCCAATGTATTTAGACCCGGAGAATATGGAGGACATTCATCCATCGGAATAAAAAGGTAATATTTTCTTTGCACCGGTTCTGAATAGTTTTTACTTTGTGAACCGGTGAAGAGTTTTGCTGGAAGCAATATGGCTCATTATCAAAAAGCTCGGATGCAAATAAAAAAAAATGAGAGGAAGCTTACCGTTTGCCGACATGGCTCCCTAAACCATGGCAGATGTTACGTTTTGGTATCTTTCAATGCCTTTTTTATCTGCTGGAATATCGCACATACTCTACTCGTAGCATACACGCGGTCATTCTGTGGGTTGTGATTTTTTTGCAGAAGGAACAACTTCTCATATCTTGCGTGCCGCTAAAGGAGTAGGGAGCTGCTTTCTTTTCGCATTTTTGGTGCTCCGTAAGGCAATGCATTTTTTAATGGCTTCATCTTTAATTTTTTTTTTGAGGATGTTTCGAATGGTTCGAATTCTTCACCAGATTAGTAGTTCTTACGCTGGATTTTGACAATATTTTTTGCCAATTTATAATGAAAATTAGTTTAGGCTTGCTTAGGACACAGGGGCACTTCAAAAATAAGCCACAGCTATTAGGGCCCACACTGTAGAATAGATCAATTAAAATTCAGAAAAGGTCAATTAAAATTCCGAATAGATCAAATAAATTCAGAATAGATCAATTAAAATTCAGAAAATATCAATTAAAATTCAGAAATTAATATATTTATTGAGATTTAGAATAGACCAATTTAATTTCTATTAAAAAAAAATTTATTGAAATTTGCAATATACCAGATAAAGTTCAGAAAATATAATTTTAAATTCACAAAAGATCAATCGTAATTCTGAAATAACTATTTTAAGTTCAGAATAGATCAATTGAAATTTAAAAAAAAAATAAAAGTAGATCATTTAAAATTCAGAAAACATCGATTGAAATTGCGAATAGACTAATTGAAGTTCAGAATAAATCAATTGAAATTCAGAATAGATCAATTGATATTCAGAATAGAGCAATTGAAATTTAGAAAAGATTTATTGAGATTTAGAATAGATCAGATAAAGTTCAAAAAGTATCAATTGAAATTCATTAAAAATCAAACGAAATTCAGAAAAGATAAATTAAAATTCTCATTTATTTTCAATTGAAATTCTGAAGTTTTTGAGCAAAGCGCCATAAAAAGATTTACAAAATACACTCTAATTAAATTCGAAACAGTCCATTCAGTATCAGTAGCGTTCTTTTTTTCATCTTCGTTAAAAAGCATACTTTAAGTTTTTGTTCAAATGTAAATAGAAAAGTAGAGCACAACTCGGGCACATAACAGCACAATTTCCTAGAATGTATCATTATGCACATTGAATTTTATACATAATCTATGCACATTATCTAATTGAATCAATATACCCATGGTTATTCCACACTCACAGCTTCCCCTTTCAAATTTTGCTGACCAATCATAAGCGTTCACATCCAGAATTTTTCGAACTCATCGAACGCACTACCATCCTACATCGCTCTAAAGACAGCAACAAGATTCTTTATGCTTGTCGCACATGTGGTAAATCCACGCATACGCAAACCACGCACTTGGAACATTTGCGTATTCATAGCTCAGATCGCCCCATGTACAAATGTACACTGTGTTCGAAGGAGTTTACCGCCAATTCAACCTTGAAGGCGCACATTCGTCTACACAGCGATGATCGTCAGTATAAATGTGAGATCTGTGCAATTAGCTATCGTCATCGGCGGTCATTACGCCTGCATTTAATCAAGCATACCGGTGAACGTCCAATTAAGTGCAAGTATTGTGACCAATGCTTTATGGATCAGAATATGTGTACGGAGCATGTGCGACGTGTGCATACAGGAGAGACTCCGTATCAGTGCGAAATTTGTGGTGAATGGTTTACCACGGCTAGCCATGTGCCAATGCATAAAATGCAAAAACACAACGTTGACACACGAGTAAAACGCACAGTGGATATTATGGTGAAGAAGCCGTTGGACAAAAGCAAAATTTAGGACTAACGTTCAGACGATCTCAAGCGAAGTGCCTCGGTTTAAGCAAATATGTGTTTATTTTTAATATATGTATTACAGCGAAAGCTTAAAAGTGAATACGAACTACACATTATTGAATTTTACAATACATGAATCTATTAATCTATTAATTATAAATCTTTGAATATAAAAAAATAGATAAACTAATTTTTACTTAATTTTTTTATTTTCCATCAAAATTCAAATGTTAAAAATTTTACATATCATTCTTCTAAGTTTTGCCTTTAGTATATAAATTTGCCTCTGCATTAACTACTTATTCTTCTATCTTCTGCTGATAGCAATGAACTTTCTTAATGACCCTGCATAAATACCATTCGCTAGCTTTATCAATAATTTTTGTCACAGCATGCAATTTATTGAATATAAAAAAGACATCTGTAAGAATATGTCTGGTGCGCTTTCGATTTGGTTGGAAATTTCAAAGTATTTTTTCAATCGTAAATAACAATGACTTCGTTAACTGCACAAAATGTCCAGGAGCACTGTCGTACCTGTTTAATACATTTGAATATTAGCTCGGAAACTGATAAAATGCCGGCCTACGTAAATGTGACAAAATGCGAAAATGTTTTAAAATTAATGCGTATTTTAATTGAAAGCAATGCGAATGATATTGAAAACTATCCTCAAAATATTTGTTTGATTTGCTTCAGAGTGTTTGAAGAAATTTATGAATTTCGAAGAAATGTTTTAGAATGTACCGCTACACTAAACTCGGTATTAGATGCAAAAAAACTGTCAGGTGATGATACATCTACAAAGTCTTTGGCTCAAGAAGAACAAGCAGTGGAGGAATTAATCGAGAACGTTGTAAGAAAACACAATAATTAGGGCTTTCACGTCGGCTAGCAAGTGTAAGAGCAAATTTTCCGATTTTCTATTCTTGTCGTGAACATACATACAAAGAGTACAACACAGAGCAAATACAAAGAAACAGCTTGATTGAGATTGATTCAAATTAAAATAGACGTATTTAAATTGTTTTATGTTTTCTATCAAAATATCGGTAAAATGTGGAAGAGCGAAAAAGGTTTGATTCAGATAAATCTTATTTCCGTTCTAGAAAACAAAAATTTGATAGCAAAAATTTATTTTCAAAACCAAGTACTTTTTACGCTTACTTTTTACAATAGGATTTAGATCTAGCTTTTGTAGCAAACTAAAATTACACGTATTTTGTTGTTTTATCTCTAAAAATTGAGTTTACTCTTACACTTTCCACTTGTGAGATGACGTGACAACCCCTAATGTATCCGTTACAAAATGTATTAAATTTATATTGATACAAGTAAGGAGTATTTTTGGATCTGGCTGATTGCTTGAATTTGAAAATATTGAAACAACCAAAATCTTGAAAAAAAAAAAATTTGGAAACAAAAAAATCTAGAAAACAAAAATATGCAAAAATTTTGAAAAAATCTTGAAATTTAAAATTATTTAAGGAAAATTTTTTTAAATATAACTTGTTTTTAAAACGAACTAAATAGTATAAAATAATTTCTCCTAGAGTGGGGCTTTTAGTTATCCTAAAAACGTGGGTCGCATGCTATAGAGAATAGTAAGGAGTGTTATTAACAATTGTAGTACATTAGTGAACAAATGATTTCTTAACCCAGGTGCCTTGACTGTCAGGATAGAAGTCCTTGCATGGATGGTAGATTCAAGTTTGCTAAGGTTAGTGGTACAGGGTTAATATTCTCTATAGCATGTGCCCCACGTTTTTAGGAGAACTAAAAGCCTAAACTCCAGGAGAAATTATTTTATACTATTTAGTTCATTTTAAAAACGTGTTATATTAAAAAGTTTTTTTACTTAAATAATTATTTTCTGATTTTTAGTCTTTGTCAAAAACTTCAAAAATTCGGATTTTAAAAAACTCACCACTGAAGGTATAAAAAAATTTGTTCAAGAAATCGAAATAGTTCTTTAAATATTAAAAATTAAACGAAAAAAAAAACCCAAAAAAATCCGTTGACATTGGTAAGGCTCGAACTCACAACCTTACGATTATTAAGCAAGTGCCCTGTGCTCTGAGCTACAGAACTCACAAAGAAAAATATGTCGTCGTTGCGCGTACAATACCGCGTATCCACTGTGTGTTTACATATACGTATTCGCGGTATTGCACTCCCAACGACGATATTCTAAATAGCCATAACTTCTTTCCTATAAAATAAATAAAAAATTTTTATTTAAACTACTTTTTATAATTTTTTTTCACCCCAGTGGTTAATTTTTCAAAATTTGGATTCATAAAAAAACAAAAAATCCGTCTACATTGTTGAGGCTCGAACTCACTACCTTGTGGTTTTAAATCAATCGCCTCATGCTTTGAGCTACAGAACTCACACCGAAACTTTTTCTAAATGAGGTAATAAATTCACTTCAGTTGCGAATTTTTCAAGTTTAAAAATTTCAATGAGCTTTTCAGTATTTTTATCTGATTTTTAATATGTATCAAATAATGCATGCATATGTATCAAATAATTTCGCATTTTAGCCAAACAAATAAACGTACAGACAAAAATATAAGTGATCATTGTGTTGTTATCCAGTTCTGAGCTACATTTTGAGTTTCAAAATTCTAGCTCATCGGGAAGTTGGTTATAAGGAATTCCAAGATTTGTACGAGACAGACATGAAGTGAAGCTTATAAATACGTGTTAAAAAATGGTCTTATTTCGAAAAAAGGGTAAAATTTCAAGAAAAAAACGGAAAAGTATTGAATTCGACAACAAAAATGTGGAATATTTGTGTGGAATAAAACAATGGGATCAGGCCGACTGCTTGAATGTAAAAATCTTGAAACAACCAAAATCTTAAAAAAAAGAATCTTGAAAAATAATTTTTGCAAATAAATTATCTTGAAAAAAAATCTTCAAAACAAAAAAATCTAGAAAACAAAAAATATGCATAAATCTAGAAAAAATCTTGTAATTTATATGGGCCTTATTTCGAAAAAGTGTCCAATTTCGAGAAAAAAACGAAAAAGTATCAAACTTCGACAACAAAAATGTCAAACTTGATAATTTAAAAAACCCAAAATAAAAAAATTTATATGAAATCCTATCAGATATAAAGATAATTATATCCAGAACTTAAGGGAGAATTATTTACAGATTAAGTTATTTACCCCTGTACGGGACTGCTAAAAACAAGCTATCAAGTGAAAATTTGTCAAGGTGAAGTTGTAAATATTTCACATTTTCAATAAATTTTTCACATCTGAAACTCGGAGTCCTTATTATTTATTAAAGCTCTGTGCACAATATCTGGCTTAAACATTAATTTTTTGGAATTTACAAAGGTTTTACTATTATGATTATTTCACTTTGTATAGGAGGTGGGCAGAATTTTTAGTTTTTTTACCAATTTCCTATCATACAATACATAGTTAAGATTCAAACTAATTTGCAAATATTCAAGCAACTAAATCTAAATCGACTCAGGAGGTGAGGCTGATCAATAATAAGTATACTTTTCTATACCTGACACGCCTCCTTATCGGCGTTACAAACGGAGTGACAAAGTTGATTTACCCCCTTACGCATTTTTATATGCGTGGGAGTATAAAAACGATTACAGAATAACGTGCAAAATGGATAAAAAAAATCTACAATAGTCAAAAATTATAACAAAAGTGACTGAAAAAGGACAACAAAAAATAGTCATGTAATAGTCGAAATCACTACAAAATGGAGTGAAAAATTAATAGAAAAAAGATAAAAAACACCTTCAAAAAACATGTCAAAAAAAATTAATCATATAATAGTCACAAATCACTTCAAAAATTACTGAAAACTGTTTGAAAATAATGGTCATAAAACATGGCTGAATTGTCCAGGTAGCATTGACAACTGCTTAATATCCCTTCAAAAGGAAAACATAGCCTGTCAAAAACAGCTGTTAGTGAAAAAAATCGAAAATTAAAGTGTCGAAAACAACCATAAAAATCAAATAAGAATTTGTGTGCGTTTAAATAAACAAACATTAACATGTTTTCCATAACAATTGTCAATGCTACCTGGGTAATTCCTCCATGGTCATAAAATACTATTAATGTGGAGTTATATCTATGGTACCGTTTTCTCGGGACAACAGTCATATTTGATCTAAAAATTTAGCTCAAATTTGACTGGTTTCAATCATACTGCAGTCATATGTAAATGACTCAATTTGAGAAATGAAATTAAATTTTTACAAAATGCTAGCTGGGTAGTTATGCTTGCTTATGCTAGGCCACACGCCAGATAGATTAGCGTGATTTTTAAAATTGTTTTAGCCCAAAAAGCTCCCAATCGACAACTCTTAATATTTTGTAGCCCAAAAAAGCGAGTGTTGTGCTAAACTATCCACTGTGCGACATCGCTTGGAAATAGAAGCTCTTTTACTGCTTTATTTTGTGTATCGAAAACACAAAGGGGCATGTCACACGGTGTCTGCTTGTCCGTCAAACATTGAAATTTTCGCCATTTTTTTCCTCTCTCTCTCATTGTTTTGTCCACGGCATGCTACACGTAGTTTTCTGTTCGATAATGGCGGAAGCTAAATTTACTACGTTTCTGCTACCATTTCGTGCTGGTAATGCTCCTTTATGCAATCGATTCAATAAAACGGCTACCCTCTATAGGTTGTTTATAAGTAGTTTTATTTGCATTTAAAATTGATGGGTTAAATTCTGATCTCCGGGGTTTCAAATTAATTACATTGGCCAATATGTATGCAGGAAGTGTATCCACATATATAGATGACAACGATATGGTCACAATAAAAACAATTGTTGAGTTGATGAAACTCTGGATGGAGTTAAAAAAGTGAAAAAAGATCCTGCTGGATTAGGCCATGGAGAATTGGCAGACATAAGAAAGGGATGATAAATTTATCAAAGGAGCTAAGATTCACTAATGATAAAGTAGTTACAATTTTTTTAAGAATATCTCACAAAGCCGGTTGGCTTTGAAATTCATTTATGAACATTTCAGTAATATTTCTACTCCAATTAATAGCCATAACCTTATCTCTTAGAATATTGTAAATTTTAACGATTTAATCGGTATTACAAGATATATGTATATATAAACAGTTTATTTGTTATCTACGCGGCTGTAATGTATGACTACCTTGATCAGTTACACCATGAGTAAATCTACTGCTCACATTTTCTCTTGACGATTGTCCTAAAATACAAGGGTGAAAGAGACAACTGCAGCTGTATATACAAGCACTAAAAATACTATATACAATGACGTGTTACTTTCATATATGCAATGGAATAGTTTATAAATGGAAAATATAGTTAAAAAATGTATACATTTTTATAAATAACATCATATACACATTTTACGTTCATATTTTTAATTTTAAAAAATACGCAATCACTAAAAAAACAATATATTAAATCATTAATATTACATTCACAACAATCACTAATAATATTCAGCTGTTCAGTTGAATCCATTTGCTGTAGCTAGCCGAGCTGCATTTTGCATGTTCGTCAAGTATTCTTCTTCTTTTTATAAATAAATACCATTCAAACCATGTATAGCACTGGCAGCGTACAATTCAATACTTAACAACAAACATCGCATTACTGATGAATGCAAATAGTACATTTCCTACTGCAGTGCAGTTTTATTACTACTAAACGTAAAACATCAAGAAAATGCAACCGTTGTCCAAATTGTTTTCAGCTTTGGGCCGTGAACATTTTTGTCGGTTGCCTGGAAATTTTTTGATGAGTGATAAGCTCTCTCAATTTCCAGTTTTTTCTTTTACCCGCGAAAACAACAACAAATTTGTCCGTATCCGATGTGTGTGGCATGCACCAAACCAGCGACAAGTAAGACAAGAGAAGCAATACTTTTTTCTATGCAAAATTCTTTTGCTTCTCGTGTCTTGCTTGTCGTTAGTTTACATATCCGATGTACAAAATAAGGCGGTTTATGTATTTCTTAGTGCTGAGCGTTTAGCTTACAACGGCAAACAGTGCTGCCAGTTAAGCTATTTTGTAGCTAAATTAAGCTAATGTAGGGTGATGGTAGAAGATCATGAAAGATCAACTTTTTTAACTTTTGCTATAAAAGTCTATCACTTGCTATAAATACGGCAGCCATTTAAGTTTTTTGTTGTTAGACTATTGTCACCACTGACAACTACTTTTATAGCATTCCAAAGATGCGTAAGCATGTCAAAATTATCAATTAATGTGCAATTTAAATTTTTTTTAATTGAAGCGTTCTCGCGAATAACGTTGTTAATGACAAAATTGTAATTGTTCACTTTTATTCATTTTATAAGCTCTTATTCATTTTTATTAATTTTTTGGGTATGCGATAAAAATACCCCAAAGTGCTCTACTGAGTACTCAGTTCTGTTTGTATATAATATAAGAGAGTGATTCTAATGCCGTGGTTATGCTAGCCAAACATGATTGCCGAACATTTTGTGTTGTTATTGTTTCACGTATAAAATGAAGAAATGAACTTTTTCTCATATTCATTTTCTCGCTCTCTGACCGAACATTTTGATTGCTGATTGAAACGCCAAACATGCCGAACTTTCCAGTGTTGGCTGTAGTCATTTTGTATAATAGCATCAAAAAAGTAGGTAAAAGTATTAAAAAGTGAAGTTGATTGTGTCTTCAAGTAACCCTTAACATAAACAGCTAGCTAGCATGTCAGATATATGCAAACCATTTTGTTTAAAATATTATAATAATAAAAATTCAGAGCAAGTAATATCAGTTCGTATATTTTAATTCGTTAATTTTAAGTACAAAAATGCAAATTAGATTTGTGCTTTTTTGTGTTTTGAAATACTATCACATGTAATGCAACTGTGCCACCAATCATAGCATAACCACCAAACAAACATTTCAGCGAAGAGAACAAATTAACAAAAATGAACACCGAACATGTTTGGCTAGCATAACCACGGCATAACAGCCTGTTAGTAATAGGCTAAAAAAAATTTCGTTTACAACATTATTCGCGATTATGCTTCAATTATTAAATAAAAATTTGCAAATTAGAGTAAAAAAATGTCGTGCACTTTGAACAGCGTTTGTTAACGAGTAGAGACGCTAAAAGTTCGGTTGTTATGGGAATAATATGTTTTGTCAAACTGTTTTGTTCAGTTGCGATGAGCTGACGTGTGCTTATTTTGGACAGCAAAATTGAAATGCTCCCGTAGGCCAGAATCCCTTGATAAATAATCGTCTGTGAATCCGAAAGGAATTTTCACAGCTTATAATAGGTCTGTTCGCGTACTTTTCTGGTAAAAAAATTAAAAACGTCAAAAGTAATAAAATTGAGAGAGAATTAACTTTAACTTTGAAAAGTAAACGAACGCTTTTCTGGCAAAATAATGAAAAATGTCAAATACATCTAAGAAAATCTAAAAAAACTCAGCTGCTACACACACACATCTACCATTTGACAGTTTTGTTTTTTTTACAACATGAAATGCTTCTTGTAAAAACTTTAAAAAACTTGAATGGAGAGAAAATGTGATATCCTCTCTATTACAAAATTCTCTCAATAAACGAACGCTTTTATAATATATTTCGTTTGCTTTCGACTACGCGAACAGACCTAATGATTTACTAACGAACTTTCTTACAATTTTCTCCTACCGGCATGTAGACTCACGGTTTGCAGCGCACCAATCTGGCAACACCGATTCATTATCAAACAAATGTTCAAAAGCGGTGCAAAAATATAATTGAATAAAATTTATAATAATAAGGTGGTAAATAAAAGGTTTATAATTAAAATTTATAATGAAGGTAAAACAAAAGAAAATTATTCTTACTTTCGTAGAGAATATTTTTTTCATCTTTTCGTTGCAGAAATTTCTTTCACATATCTGATTTTATTTCGTTGCCGAAATTTCCGTTGAATTTACGTTTTATTTTCTTGGTGATATTTACAACATATTTCACTCTTACTTTCGTTGACGAAATTTCTTGCATTTTTCTTTCAAAGTTTCGTCGGCGAAAATTTAGTCACTTGTATTAAATTTTCCTGCACGATTTGTATGGGCGACTCCTCAAGTTTCGTTGGCGATTGGGAATTTTCGTACATGAATCCTTAAGAAAACAGCCAACTGGGACTTTTAAGCGAACATTTTCATTTTCACTCGTTACGTAGCGGCTCGTCTATTTTGGTTGCGGCTTGACCCGTTTGATTAATTGCGAACAGAGTGCTTTTTTAGTTATTAATTGATGTGCAGTTATAATTTTGTTAATCATTAAACAAAAATTTGTGAACTATAAGTGAAAAAAATGTCGCACACCCAAAAAAATCCTGTAGTAAAAATAAATAAAAATGTATTTAAAACGAATGTAAATTAGTAACTCACCGTCCAAATAAAAATGTAATTATTTTTACTAATTTCAATTATTTACTTTAACTACATATTTTTTAACCACAGAAAATAAATACATTTACATTAAAATTAAATACATATAAAATAAAAATACATTTCAAGAAGTATACTTACCACAGTTCTTCATCAAGAACCTTTTATAATTATTTTAGTTGAATTAAATACAATTGCTATCAAATACATATTATACAGTTTATTTTAATGGAGATATTCTTTATTTAAATAAATGTATGTAAACAACTACTTACTACATGCAACTACTTCGTGTAGTATTAATTATTTAAATGTAAATTCAGTAAAAATATATTGAATAACTGCATATGTATTTAAAAATAAATAAAACTACATATATATGAAGTAAATACACATTGTATAGTAAATTTTACAACAGTATTTTATTAAGTGCACACTTTGAACAGCTGTGGACGAGTTCAGAAGCTAAAAATTCGGTTCTTACAGAACAAAACGTAATGAACAGCAATATTGAATTGCATTTGTGCGAACATTTTTGTCTTCACTCGTTACGTAGCGACTCGTCTTTTTTGAAAAAAAAAGTTAGGCCTTTGAAAGTTAGTTTCACTTAAAAAAAATGTCAAAATTGTATACCTTTAAAAATCGGTTTGGTACCGTCATTTCCAACCGATTTCAATGATATTCGTAAAAGTATAAGGAAAATTTTGTTCAAACGAAATTAGGAAAGCTTTTGTAATAATAATTTTACGATTGATTCATTAACTAAAAAATCTACTACCTAACAATAATGATAATTAAACTTCCTCATTTAATATTTTTACATAGAAAAATTAACTCAGTTTAGAATGTTAAAAAACAGGATTGTTCTTTGTAAGCTACATTTACAGCCCTATTCTGGCAAGTTAACAAATTGTTAATCAGTATTTTGAATATTTCTATGTGTTTGTTGTAATTTTTTTATTTCAAAACAAAATTTGAAGCTCAAAAATAAAAAATTTTGATAAAAATTGTCAACTGCAAGTTATTGACAATTTCATCAAAAAAAAAAATTTGTTTTCTGAGCTTTAAATTTTGTATTGAGAACAACAAACACATAGAAATATTCAAAATACTGGTTAACAATTTGTTAATTTACCAGAATAGGGCTGTTAATCTACTGTAAAAATTTTAACGTGGCGTTTCGACAAGCAATAATTATTGCTTTCCATCTGTCAAATTCTATTGCAAACAATAGCAATATTGAAAGGTTGGGTTTTCTCATGTTATGAAATCAACATATAATTTGATCATTTATTATATAAATTAATTATTTTATGCATTTTTTTCTGCACGCTACTTCATTTTTAAGATATACACATTAAAAATGTTGAAGAAAAATGAAAAATGGCTGTCAAACAAGAAAAATACTTGCCAACTCCATCTTGGTAATCTATGGCTTGCAATCTTGCATGCCATGTATTGCCAACTTCGGCAATTGAGTGGTCTCCATTGGCAGTATTTGTTGTTTGGCAGATGGCATGCACTGAATTATTGCTAGTCGAGACGCCCTGTAAAGTCCTTGCATCACATAACATTTTAATAAAATTTTTACATTTAAGGAAACCGAAGACATGGAAACCGAAAAGGTACTCAAAATTAAACCATCTCTCACAACTGAAATCAATCAAACTGATTTCATTGCCATTCAAAACACTGCAGAAGAAAATTCATCGAATGAACATGACCCAAAAGATGCGGCGAACACTAAGCAAGCGTTTCATTTATTTGATGAAAATCCGATACTGGAACATTCTTATCAGAATGACACTGCTACAGGCTCTTCCATTACATCTGTTCAAGTAGATAAAAAAAATTTATCCAAAGAACAAAAGGATAATAAATCCGCAACGTTTAGATGTGATCAATGTGAAAGCAGCTTTGTTCAGTTATCTAAATACGTATCGCATGTGCACGAAGAGCATCCCACATGCAAACGTCGCTATGGCTGCGATAATTGCGACAAGACATATAAACATATTGCCTCGCTGCGTAATCATCTACATATCGCCCATAACAGCAAAGTACAGCCTATTAAATGCATTGATTGCGGCAAACTTTACAAAACTCCAGCCACCTTAAAACAACATCGCTTAAATTATCACTTTAGTGAAGAAAAAATTAAAAAAAGCAAAGATTTTGATTGTGAGCAATGCGATGCATCATTTGTTAGAGCAAAAAGTTTGGCGAGTCATTATATAGCCAAGCATAGCACAGATACAGTCAAAGCACCACTAGAATTTAAGTGTACCAAGTGTACCAAACATTTTCAAAATAAATTCAATCTTGAGAATCACACTTTACGCTATCACTTGGATGTGAAGAATTTCATTTGTAACATCTGTGGGACGCGTTATGCCAAAAAGTTTATGTTGACCACACATATGCGTATTCATTGTACTGACACCGAAAAATTCATGTGCGATCAATGTGGTCGTCGATTTGCACAGAAATGTGATGTCAATGAACATATTCGAGCTATACATTTTAAAACTAAACCATTTAAATGTCTTCTATGCGATCAATCCTTTGCGACGGCAAAAACATTGCGACATCATGTATATCGGCATACGGGCGAAAAACCATATGCGTGCGACATATGCTTTAAAAGTTTTCGGCAACCTACGACGATGAAGTTGCATAGAAATAGACATAATTTAAGTTCAGATGATAAGTATTGAAAAGTGAAAAGTTAAAATTGAATTATTTAACATATTGCGCTTTAACCACAAAAGAAACAACTCGAAATTTCCGAATTTTGACTTTTTCATGTAAAACTATTTGTAGTGTATATTTTCATGTGCTGCTAAATTTGTGTACTCATCTACTTTCTCTTAAACCAAAAAAACTTATTGTCTCTTAGTTTGTAAGGAGTTCCTTTAAAAACGAAATTGTTTTTCACTTCTCCTGAAGATTTCAAAATTTTGAGTTTTTCCCTTTTGTAGTTAGGGTGAGTGATGCAAATCATGTAAATCAACAAATTTTTAAAAATAGTGGAAAAATTGTTTTGTATGAATTATTTCTTATAAAGATTAGTTGAAATAAGAAATTAAATTTGTTTTAGCAGAAAAATACATAAATACACCTAGAATATAGTATAAGTTATTAGCCTTATAAATAAAATGTCATATAAGATTTTGTACAAACCATTAGGAGTGTTTATTTTTTTAAAAAATTTCATTATTGACTATCGGAAACAACATTAGTCCCGCAAATTTAATGTTTTGTAAATCAATAAAAACTGTATCATTGACAGATAAACTAATTTTCAAGGTTTTTACTTAAAATATTGTCATGTTTCCTCACCATTCAATTCTTTGAGGTTGGTGCTGCCTGTGGCTAGGTAGCCCTTGCATTGCACCACTGTCGTCCCTCTGGCAGCGCTGGTACGCTGGCATATAGCGCGGCTAAGGCTCGCCGGATGGGGTGGTGTTCTTGCCAGTCCGGTCCGACAGCAGGAAACTACACAAGAATACATATCGTACCAGCTGAAAAGAAAATTACCGTCTGGTAAAAAAAAAACCCGGAAAAACCATAACCATAACTAACAAAAAAATCTCATAAAACGATAAAAAAAAAAAAACCCGATTATATGGTGCGAACGTGCTGAAAATAAAGAACGAATAGAAACCGGTTGCTTGCTGTAGCCACGTTGGCACGTCTCGTGGGTCGGTCTCAGGTGTTCTCTGACCGACCTAGGCTAACCCTCCCCTTCTGGCCCCAAAAGACCAGCCATGGTGACCCTTTGGCCTATATTTAGGTCACCCCAAAAACTCTATACTTACGCCTCCCTGTCTCGTCTACGCCACCTGTTCCCTTCTACATTAACAACTCATCTTGTTACCGGTATACAAATTACCTTTTATTATAGTTATCAAAATTTACTCAACCACTTATTTTTTTTTTCCCCTTTTTTTTTTTTATATAACTAAACTTATACTAAAACAGTGATATATTAAATCTAAGAGTAGAGTGTTACAGCCGAATATTGAAAAGTATGAAAAGAGATAACATTTCTAAGGATATGAAAAGAATACTTAAGATTTTTTTCTTAATTACTAAAAAAGTTTAATCATTAATGCTATTACAATATGCGATTTTTTTTTTTTTCTTTTATCAAATATTCCGGAAACTTTCAGGTTTTTCATTATAACTGCATTTAAAGCTGTGTTTCTTTTTTTTCTTTTAATAAAATTCCCTTGTAAGGGCAGCTATTTCTACATATTAAGCATCTTAAACTAGGAAACTTTTATAAATACCATATAATGAAGCTTAACTTTAAATGCTAAAAGGTAGTTGAGAGCAAAAAAATCTTTTTTTGTTGTATATATTAATGGATCCCGTTACAGTTTAGTTTGTATTTTATCTTTAATTCGCGTTATTTTAAGCTACCTTTATTTTTATATTGATTTGACTATCCTTTAGTTCTATTTTAAATTCGCGTTATTTTAAGCTAATTTTATTTTTATATTGGTTTTACAATTTGTTAGTTTAATTCTTACATTCGCGTTATGTTAAGTTAATTTTATTTTTATATTGTTTTTACTATTCGTTAGTTTAATTCTTACATTCGCGTTATGTTAAGTTAATTTTATTTTTATATTGTTTTTACTATTCGTTAGTTTAATTCTTACATTCGCGTTATGTTAAGTTAATTTTATTTTTATATTGTTTTTACTATTCGTTAGTTTCCTTCTTAAATTCGCGTTATGTTAAGTTAATTTTATTTTTATATTGTTTTTACTATTCGTTAGTTTCCTTCTTAAATTCGCGTTATGTTAAGTTAATTTTATTTTTATGTATTTTTAAATTTTATCGCATCTACTGCAATACCTGGTAATCTTTAGAATAGTGGAGATAGTGGGTGTGTATATGTTAGAGATATAGAAACAAACAAATCAGATAAAAATAGCAATACTAAATATTTCAATCTTTTCAACTTTGCATTAATTGCCTTAAAGTTTTGGGCGTATAGAAAAACTAAAATACTATCCAAACTTTGATACATTTTATTCGAATAAAAACAAAAAAAATCAGGAATTCATGTGCATTTTCATGATCAAAGATTTGGGTTTTTTTTTTTTTTTTTTTTTTTTTTTAAACTGCTTATTCGAAGAGGTATTACTTCTATAGATCATACAAAATAAACGAGTTTAACAACAATTAGTTAAAGTAAAAAAAAATAACTATATACTTAAGATGAAATGTCCTTTTTATGTCAGGTCGGTAAAATAGTGGCAAGTTCATATTAAATATAATCTTACCTATGTATATAAAAAAATTACAAAAACTTTTAATATTAAAAAAAATATTTGGTAACCTTTTTTTTTAAATTTTGTATTATGTGAGTTAATAAGGATGTGCCAGAAAGAAGCTAAATTTTTAAATTACATTAAAAAAGTGTTGCAATATTTTGCTGCTGTTGAAAAAAACTTGAATGTTACATGGTCGGAAATTGTAAGTCATTTAATTGTAGCAATTATTTTTATATGCTTAGGACATCCGGCTTAAAAGTACATCGTAGATAATTATTGCATTTAATTCAAGTGTTTCTTAAGTAATTATTCAAATATAGGGTGCTTATTTGTGGTTGGAGGAAAAAAAGTTATCATTAATATTATAATTAAACTGATGGTATTTCATTGTATTATGTAAGATGAATTGCAGTAATTTATTTATAAGTTTTTTCTCTTCTTGTTTCTATAATTTATAAGTGGCGGTAGAAATTTCGCATATAAAGTTGTACCTATGTATGTAAGTACATTGTTTTTTTTTTTTTTATAAAAACTCTTACCAATCCCAGGCCACAGTTTAGCAAACCTGGGGTGGGTGCCGTAATGGTGGATGTAGTTGGTGTTGCATCTGGTGTTTTGTTGCTGTGTTTGTTGTCGGCGCCAGATCGGATGGTATAGTTGCTGTTGGTGTTGATGAAGCTGGATCGTCGTTTTTGTTGGTGCTGGTGAATATGTTTTTTTTTCTTTAGCTTCTAGCTTTCTATTCTTGGCATTTTCTTTCACCCTTTTTTTTTCTTTGTCACTTTAACCTTTAAAATTCTTTCAGTGTTTTTTTTATTTTTTTTTTTCTTTACTATCTTTATTATTGTTTATATTATTTTCCTTTTGGTTTGTTTCACTTTTCTTATTGTTTTTTTTTTCTTTGATTTTTGACTATTTTTAATTTCTATATTTTTGCTTTCTATTTTAGTTTGTTTCACTTTTCTTTTAGTTTCTATCTTTCACTTTTATTTTTTTTTTTTGACTATTTTTAATTTCTATATTTTTTGCTTTCTATTTTAGTTTGTTTCACTTTTCTTTTAGTTTCTATCTTTCACTTTTATTTTTTTTTTTGACTATTTTTAATTTCTATATTTTTGCTTTCTATTTTAGTTTGTTTCACTTTTCTTTTAGTTTCTATCTTTCACTTTGATTTTTGTTATTTTTAATTTCTATATTTCTGCTTTCTATTTTAGTTTGTTTCAATTTTCTCAATTTACACTTTTCTTATATTGTTTCTTTCACTTTGATTTTTGGGGTAACTTTAATTTTTATATTTTTGCTTTCTATTTTAGTTTTCTTTCACTTATCTTATATTGTTTCTTTTACTTTGATTTTTGGGTAATTTTAATTTTTATATTTTTGCTTTCTATTTTAGTTTTCTTTCACTTATCTTATATTGTTTCTTTTACTTTGATTTTTGGGTAATTTTAATTTTTATATTTTTGCTTTCTATTTTGGTTTTCTTTCACTTATCTTATATTGTTTCTTTCACTTTGACTTATTTCCTTATTTTTCTTCAGTTTGTTTTTATTTTCTTTTAGAATGTCTATGTTTTCACTTCTTTTATTTAGGTTTTATTTTTTTTTTCAATTTTCGTTGGGGGTGGTGATGACGTCGTTGTTGTTGATGGTGGTGGTGGTGATGTCGTTGGTAGTGTGGGCTGCAGCTGTTGCTGTCGAGCGCTGTCGTTCGGTGGGTTGACGATGGTGCTGCTGCTGATAATGATGACGATGGTGTTGTTGGATTTGTTGTTGTTGGACTCTTCTGGTGTGGTTGGAACTGGCTGGCTTCTGTTGTCCTTGTTGTCTCTGTTGACGCAGCTGTTGGTGGCAAACATTGATGGTCGCAGGTTTGGGGTGGTGAAGCTGGTGTTCCAGTGGCTGTGGTGTCGTTGCTGTCGTTGAGGTTGACGATAGCAGCTTTGGTTTTGCCGCTTTAGCTGATTGAATAACCATTTTACCCAATATAATGGCCACATGTGAAAATCGTTCGTAGGTCTCATAGGAAACACGGATAGAGGAACAATGGTATCTGTGCTTGAAGAAACACGGTCGTGTTTCTGGATGTGAGGCCACGCATTGCAGCAGCGCCAAAGCGTTGCACCCACGATTGATGCGCGATTAATGTGGCAGTATTAATTGCTGGATAAATATTGATAATCTCTGGCAGTAGAGCGGTAGTGGTACCAAAGCTGTTCCCTAGCACTGGTGCTAAATCTGTGACTGCGTCGCGTTTTTTTTTTCCAATTCTAGAAGAGCTGTTTCGCGAGTCTCCAGGTGGGCAAGTTTATTTATCCATTGGAATACCTTCTACTGTTCTACTTGTAAATTTATACCGGCTGGGCTAGGCTGCGCACTCATTAACCGCGATTCCGTGTTGACTTGAATTTATGTTTGCTTAAACCTTATATGGAAAATAAAATGATTTTAATATGGAATTTTGCAATTTTCAGACTATTTTGCACTGTGTTTGAATCACAATAAATGTTTTGTTTTCTCAAAAAGGTTTCTCCAATCCACGTCCAACACTACCTACCGTTGCTTGCATGGTATTCTGAGCCAAGGCGCCAATATCGATCTTAGCCTCCTTGTATTCAATATCGGGCCCTTCAGTATGATGCCGTAAGCCTGTCCATTGGCACAAGTAGTTATAGAATTTGTAGTAGTCTCGAGACCACCATTCGCCACGGTATTTTATCACCGAACTTCCAGTTGCTCAATCGCTGACTTTTTCTTAATGTCGAAACTCTGCTACAGCAACGTTTACCCAGGGGTGTATTTTTCTTTGCTCGCTAGTATTTTCGTACTTTGGCTGTGTTGCCACATGTACTTGGAAAGGGTGCGTTCGCATGCATCTTGAGGGCATTTATATGTGCAAACTAGCGATGTTTGTCCAACTTTACTACCTTTTCGGTGGAATCGCCCATAACCGAAGGGAGTAGGTAATGGTTGGGTTGGACTTGCGTATGACACGTCGGCAAGATCCCGTTAACCGACGCTTGTTTCGGAATTCCGATTGGCTACCGATTCAAGCGCGTGTCGGATCACGCCATTTTACCGAATGGTTTATGCCCGCTGAAACTAGTGGTACCATTTTTGTTGGTATTTTTCCCTTTCAAGCCCGTGTATGGCCATTTTGTTTGCCCGAACGTTCTCGAACGTCACCGAGGTGCCACATCTAAATGAAAAAAATTGTGTGCACTGGCACACTAGAGGGCGCTCGACTCGATCTCGTGGGTATTCATGAACCTGAGTATTTCTGCCATTCAGGTGCCCATGACAATATGTGTGTTTGAACATCAGAGTATGAAATATCAAAAAATGTTGTGTTTAAAAACTTGAATAAAAGTGAATTACATACTTATTTTTTTGGAATTAAATTTAAGTGCATGTTGTGCCAAAAACATTTGGGCAAGGAAAATGTGCCGAGTTTTCGTGGATAACGATGAAACATGTTCTAAAAATTTTAAAAAAGATGCTCGTGATTGCTATAGACACTTCCACGAAAACATAGTTTGCTATCCACGACCATCCAAATTTAATAACAATCACATAAACTATTTCAGCAGCTGCACAAAATCCTTTTTTAATTGATTGATCAATAAAAAATTAAAAAAGCAAAATAGTTTCAGCCATGACAGATTCTTTTTAATTTTTCCTTTCTCATCGCATTCTCATTAGTTGCAGATTTTGTATGAGCTGTCAGTTGCCTTTTGACAGTTATGGTAGTTCGCTCTCAGCCGTACTACCTCTATTCTTCTACCATGGGAAAAACAAATTTGATGCTGTTTAAATGTTTTTCCCTGGCTTGCTTATTTTTGGATCATGTTTAACAGCTCACGTTTTGCAACAATTTTACTATCAATTTTAGAGCACGTTCAAGTAGCAACAAATTTTCTGAAAGGAACGGCAAGAAAAACGACTCGTAGTGGCCGCTACCGTTGCAGTCAAAATTCAAACTAACAATCATGATATAATCACTATTAGATAGCCTTGGCAGCTACCTATTTTCTCACGAGCTGTGAAAATCGAATGTCAAACAAAAGAAAAGAAAAAGAGAGCATGTGTTGACTACCTCGTCAAACTAGATTTAGATTTTGTTTTAATTTTTTAAAAATCTCCAATAATTAAAAAAATGGTAAGTTCAAATAAATCTACGACATATAAAGGCTATTCACAGTTTGAATACGCTGGTCTGCTATTTGTACGTTTTGCTATTTGTACGCCAATTTACGAAAGCGTATTTTGCTTTGTTGTTGTTTTGCATATAAACGCAAATACGCAGGCACGCGTAAATAAAAGTAGCCCTTGGACGTGTTTTTATACCTCGTATTTTAATGCTCTGTCTACAGCCGCATAATCACATACATCACAGGGTTGCATAATTTTTTAATACGACAGTCACATGGCGAGGTGCTCACAGTTTGAACAATAACAAATGCTATAAATACGATTTGTTAAAAGTACGCTTAAACTGTGAATAGCCTTATAGTGAAAGCTGCACACATACAAAGAATATTCGCAAGTTGCAGTGAGAAGTTTGTTGGGTTTTAGGTTTTTATAAATATATTTTACCCTAAAACCAGGGTTTGATATGTTGGCAGCACTGGAATTCCAAAATCTTTTCTTACTTAAACTATTTTTTTTTTCAAATTATGTAAGTAATTTTAAATGAGAAATGTAGTTTTTTATGATTTTTTAATGTTTTTTTTCGAAATTATAGAAACAGGCATTTTAAGGATTTTTTAATAAAGTTAAGTTTCAACAGCCAAAACTTTTTATTCAAACTTTGGCTTTTCAATTTTCTTATCAAAATAGCTTACAACTATGCAATAGCTAATGGAGATTTTTTCATAAAAATAACCAAACTTCAAATTTACAAAATATTACACTTTTAGTACAAAATTTCATAACGACCAAATTATTCAACGTAATCTTAAAGTTGTTTTGTATTTGTATAAAGTGTTGTTTCAGAAAATATTTAAGCAACATTTGATTGCAATTTTTTAAAATTTTAAATTTTTTATTAATTTTTTTTTTTTGCAACAAGAAAGAAAATTAATTTTTTCGGGAAGTAAAATATCACAACTCTGGTACTGTTCATCCAATTTCTATGTTTTATATATCATTGTAAAGAACAGTTAAATTGGCAATGAAGTGCATGCTAGATTACTAGTATAACAGATTATGGTTGATTATTTTTCTTAGCATCGTTTAAACGTATTTAAGGAATTTAATTAAATAAATTTTTAATCAATAATTCAAAATTAATTTAACAGATAAAAATTTGTTTATATACAATAAAAGCATATATTTTTCTTTAGTAAAATTTAGCCGAATCACAATATAACACATAAATAAAACAAGAAAACAAAATTGATGGTATTTTCTTCAAAAAATGTTGGGTTATTGTTTTAAATCTGATTAAAATAGTTAAAAGATAATTGAATTAATTTTTGTTAAAAATAGTGTTGAAAACATTTGAAAAATTGTAAAATTTTCTAAATTTTTGTGTTTCGGAGCATTTGAATCCGATCAGCGATTTATCTAAAACGCCTTTGGTTGAGATAGAAAAAATCGCAAAGATATGATTTATTTCAACGATCAATGAAATGCTGGCAAAAAAAATCTACTTCAGCAACAACAAATCCACCAAAAAAAATGTAGGCATAATCAAGCGATTACTCGCTCAGTTTGCTGCTCGCAGGGTCTCTTGTCTGGCTACTACAAATTTATCATTTTGTTTCTGACGCCGCTGATGCAAGGCCTTTAGATGGGTTTCTGATGAAAATAGCTTCTGATTTGGTTTCCTTTATTTTGATACCCCAGTTTTTGTACAATGAGTCAATTTCTTCCAAATGTGCTTGAACTATATTTAAAGCCTCATCAGGAGTGCTGCCATGAGTATAGACAAGAGAATCATTTGCATATAGTTTGCTTGTCGAGTTGTTATACATATGAGGGAAATCATAAAGAAAGATGTATATAGCTGGGGAGCCAAGATAACTTCTTAAGGGATACCGGAATAATTTAGGTGCGGCACCTGTCTATCAAATTGTTTAAAGGCTATATCACAATTTTATATGGATAGCAAAAAAAAAATCTTATTTGTTATAGGGTTATTTTTTTTTTTTTTGCATGTAGAGCTGATATCAGTTAAAAAATAGTTAAATCAGAGGGTTGGGTACGATAAATCGAAAAATAATATGTTGAAACCAAGAATATCGAAAAAATGTCGGAAAAAAACGTTGAAAACAAAAAATTAAAAAAAAAAATTTTAAATAATAAATAAATAAATTATCTTATTAATATATAAATGATTATCATTATTTGCATTTGATTCGAGTGTATTAATTTAAAATATGTAATTTTTCGAAGTATCGTACCAGCCCCACGAATTGAATTTTTAGAAACAACATTTTGTACAAAGCCAAACCATTTTAGGCGAAATTATTTAATTTTTTTCGTATGATTATTAATAAAAAACTGCTTCGAGATAATTGCTTGATTACAATTTACTTATTGAAAAAATATCCTAACTCAGTCTTAATGAAAATAAAATAACTCCAAATCCAAAAGTTAAGTAACTCCTAAGAAAAAAAATAAATAACTCCTAATATTTCGACAAATGTGAGTTATTTCGCTGTAACTCCTAATCAAAAATTAAATTATCTCTAATATTTTGTGTAAAAATTTTTGAAAAGGTATGTTAATATGGTAACCATGAATATGATGCTATAGTAGCTCTGTATGCTTTAATTGCTAGCATACACACATGATATAGTACTTAGAATATAAATGATATGATGTCAAAACTATATGTGAATCTCCGGTATTAATTGGTAAGTTTTTATAATTGATATTAAAGTACCATTTTTCATAGTATTGTGATGTTAATGTGACGAATCAAATACAAAAACATATTGATTTTTAATAAAAATCGTAAAAATTTAACTGGTATTCATTTGTTCTTTAAATGTTAGTTTTAAAAAACAAATTTCAAAAATCATATAAGACATTCATTCAGTTCAGTTTGAAATTATGTTATCTCATTATTTTATGAAGACTTTTTTATTTTATTTATATTTGCTTATAAGGTTCAAATGACATATACAAAATTTCGAGCTCATCTTATAAATATTACGTAAACGCGTAACTGATATTCATTTGTTCTTTAAATGTTAGTTTTTAAAAAAAAATTTTAAAAATCATATCATATATCTCACTTGAAGTTTAGACATTCATTCAGTTCAGTTTGAAATTATGTTATCTCATCATTTTATGTACGCTTTTTTTTATTTTATTTACATAAGGTTGAAATTACATATACAAAATTTCGAGCTAATCTTATATATATTACGCAAATGCAAATTTTGTCCGAAGTAAGGCTTTTTAAGTACAAGTCCAATCTTAATAAATTTAGTATGATTTGGTAGGTTTAGACCTGTAGATGTGCAAACTGATTTTTTTATTTCTTAAAAATTTATATTTTTTTAATTATAGCGATTTAAAGTTTGCATATAATTGTCGTTATGTTGCTTTTTCTCTTCTTAATTTCAGCATATGCCTAAAAATATGTGAGGTATTTAGCGCCACCTATCGGCTAATAGCTATGAAACTGTTACACAGACATATAATCTTTTATAATTTCACAGCTATGAATTGATATATTTAATATCAAAGTGATACTAGAATGATTTCTTACAGCTAAAAAAGATTTCTAAGCTGTTGGTTAGAAAATTTTTTAATTTTTAAAAATTTACACAAAAATTTAATAATAAATCGGAAACTGGTAATGAAACATTTTTGAATTGAGTTCCATGTTGTGAATATGGTTTTGGATTTCAGCATACTACATATTTGGTTCGTTATAAATATATTTGCATTTTTCGATGAGAGCTAGCTGGTTAATGTCTAATTGTTTTATACAGTTCTCTAGTAGAGATTGAATAATATTGGTTTTTATTTAATAATATTTGTATGGCTTTATTCATAAATCTTCCAATTTATCTAATCAAAATTTGCTGCATTACCTCCCGCTGCATAAGTCGTATCGTATTATGGAGAACCTCATAGTTGAGGTTCTCATCTATTATCATCCCTAAGATATTTTGTATGATGTACTCTATTAGGGTATTCACAAGGTGTGCTATCATGTCATATTGTCCTAAAATTTCAAATTTCACACATCAATAAACAAAGCTTTCATAGTTGTAATATATTAGTACTTTTTTGTATGGAAGGCAACAATATTGGTCCAGTTAGCCTCGCATGGCATAGCAGTGCATGGCTTAACAAGCGTCACATCGAAATCTGCTTAGTGGGATTTGTGTGTATCTGATTAAGCACAACATGGCAACGCATGGCAATGCTCAGATAAAAACAGAAATGCATCTCTGACTACATAGATAAACATGGAATATCTATTTCATTTTAATATCTGTGTATTCTTCTATGTATTTGACGTTTTGGCAAAACAGATGTGAAGTTGTAAAATTGTTTGATCAAGTGCGGTTAATTTATTAAAATAAAATCGTTGTATTCTTCTTTTTTATTGTTTTATTTTGACCATGTGACTATGCTTTGCATAATCACCATTTATTTAGCTGTGTGCTAGCTGCTTATCTGCGTTGCATGCGCTGCTGTGCCATGCGAGGCTAACTGGACCATATAATGCTTAAACTAGTGTAAAATCTTAGGACAATAAGACATTATGACATGATAGCACACCTAGTGAATACCCTATATGTATTTCTGTGTTGATTTTGATTATTAAATTCATATTAATGTTTTTGGTTGAACGTAAAATTATGTATGTAGTTGGTAGACATCCCAACTGGACAGCTCTAACAAGAGTAAAAACACAATAAAACACAAAATAGTTTTAGCAAATACATTCATATGTTCCGATGTTATGTTAAAAAAGGTAGGTTGTATATGCTTGTATATCTTGCTCTTTGTCATGGGCACCTGCACATAGGGAATAATACATCTTATGAATACCCATGGTATTTCCACCAGCGCCCTCTAGTGTGTTAGTGCACACAACTTTTTCATTTAAATGTGGCACCTCAATGATGTTCGAGTATGTTCGGGCAAACAAAATGGCCATACAGGGGATTGAAAGGAAAAAATACCAACAAAAATGGTACCATTCGTTTCAGCAGGCAGAAACCATTCGGCAAAATGGCGTGATCCGACACGCGCTTGAATCGGTAGCCAATCGGAATTCCGAAACAAGCGTCGGTTAACGGAATCTTGCCGACGTGTCATCCGCAAGTCCAACCCAACCATTACCTACTCCCTTCGGTTATGGGCGATTCCACCGAAAAGGTAGTAAAGTTGGACAAACATCGCTAGTTTGCACATCTAAATGCCGTCAAGATGCATGCGAACGCACCCTTTCCAAGTACAGGTGGCAACACTGCCAAAGTACCTAAAATCATTGAACTGAAAAAAAATACAACCCTGGGTAGACGTTTCTGCCACAGAGGTCGCCATTGCCAAAGAAAAAGTGAACAAGTGTCATTGATACTGCAAGAAAAAATAAAATTTAATCCTGCATTGCACCCATGAAGGTGCAGCATATCTTGCCAACGTATTAAGTAAAGTACCAACATCTAATATATCGGATCGCACCCTAATCGAATACGACGCGCTAGATTTGCGTCGATTAGCAGATATACTATTGGCTGATCGCAAGCCTACACCGGGCAGGAGCATTTTTTCAGGAAACAAGTGGTCACTTGCCGAGGAAGTCAAAGGCCTCTGTTCTGGCCTCGTTTGGATCGGCGGTTTGCTCAAAAGCAGCGTTAGCGTCGGTAACAACACCCTCGCCATAGCCGCATGGAATTTACTTCGGTGGTCTCAAGGCCAGGCAGGCATGTGCCGTAGAGCCCGCGGCACTACATAGTCCCAAGTTCGACGTTTTTGTGCTCTGTGCCAGCGCCAGCTATTGGGATAACCCTACAACAACAACCTCGCATCAGCCACGGTAGCACCACCACGCAGTAGCCGTAACCACCGTCATCATCACCAGCAGCAGCACTCGCAGTGGGTAGCAGTAAACGCAGGTAAGCAGGTGTCCACATGACTTTGTGTATGTTAAAGGCCACGCTAACCTTTATACCTCCGACAGACGCATCGTCATCGCTAACGCTACAGCATTGTCACAATCATCGTCGCAGCCACGCTACAGACCGCCAACACCATCGTCAACACCCAGCCTTTGCATCCGGATCACCCTGCAGACCACAACCCCAACAACATCAACAACACCATCACCAGCTAGCACTGCGCAGAGACATTCGAGCAGCAGCGACCATACAGGCGAGCAACGACTATCGGCTCTACCAGTCACTGATATGTACAGGTACCATATTTTGTTTGGTTTTGACACCGCTTAGGTTTGCAATGAGAACGGCATTATGCAGCAAGTATAGGTCAAAGTTTCAAGTAAATTCAACTGGTTTTACGGGACTTCTGAGCGTTAAGTTTTAATTATTGAAATTTTACTTCTACCCTAATTTTACGAGCAAAAATGAAATAAAAATCCATATAAATTTGATGTTAATATAACCTTATAGGTCTTCATATAATAGGCCTGTTTCCGTACGTAACACTGTGTAAGATTTGTATAACTTCTGGTAAGCTCAAACTGAGAGAGTAAAAATGAAATTTGAGAATATTAGCACAAGTACGGAAACAGCTCCTAGCAAGTTTCGAGCACAAAACTGCTGGTTCTGACAGCAGATGAGTCAAACGGAAATAGCGCCAAATGAAATTGTTTGTGAAGTAAAATTTTTTTTTAGCTATACAATCTTTTAAGCTAGGTTTTAAGTTATAAAATTACTTTAAATAATCTATATATAGCTAAAAATTGGAATATCGAAAGAAACTGCACTTCGTAAATTAAGCTTTAGCAGTACGATTTGTGAAAAACCTAAACAAACATTTGACATTTGCTTGTTCTTCTTGATGCTTCTACTTGTTGATGCTTGTTCGAAATTTGCTCGAAGTCTGGAGTTCTAGCACTCTCGGTGCACACTCAGGGCTCGAGAGAGCGATGTTATGTTTGTTCTTCTTCTCCCATTTCTTATCCAGTGTGAGTACGGAAACAGACCTAATGTCGAATAAATGTAGGTTAAAATCTAGTTCAAGTAGTCTTTATTGATATTATTATATTATTATTATATGATTTATGATATTACTATTGGTAATATTAAACTAAAAATATATCGACTTAAAAAAAAAAAAAAAAATGAAATAAAAGGTCGTATAAATCTAAGGGCAAATAAATGTAGGCTAAAAATCTAATTCCAATATAACTAATGTTAAACTAAACTTAAATGAAGTCAAGGTAAAATGAAAGTAAACGGAAACAAAATAGATTTAACGTAAAACTAGCCCTAAATAAAATCAATTTGAGATGAAACGATACTAAAATAAAACTAATACAAATTAAAAATAATTTAAATTAACCCAAAATTGTCGAAAACGGAATTTAATAACGACAGAAACTAAAACCAAACGAATATAAAATCAAAATAAACTTAATAAAATCATCTTAAAATACTACTGCGATTAAAGCATATTGAATCTTTTTAATTTAAAATAAAACGAAACGAAGATAAGTTAGAAGAAAGATAGATTCAAATTCATTAAGTACAAACTTAAAACAAAACCAATCTAATATAAACTTAAAATAATATAAATTTGAATTTATAGAATTTTAACTTAAAATAAAACAAAACTAATATAAACTTGAAATAATATAAATTTAAATTTATGGAATTTTAACTTAAAATAAAACAAAACTAATATAAACTTAAAATAATGTAAATTTGAATTTATAGAATTTTAACTTAAAATAAAACAAAACTAATATAAACTTAAAATAATGTAAATTTGAATTTATAGAATTTTAACTTAAAATAAAACAAAACTAATATAAACTTGAAATAATATAAATTTAAATTTATGGAATTCTAACTTAAAATCAAACAAAACTAATATTAACTTAAAATAATACAAAATTAATCTAAACTAAAAGTAATGCAAATTTAAATTTATATAATTTTAATTTAAAACAAAACGAATATAAGTTAAAAATGATATAGATTTAAATTTATAAAGTATTTACTTGCAATGAAACAAAACTAATCTAAACTTAAAATAATATAAATTTAAATTTATAGAATTTCAACTTAAAATAAAAACAACTTAATTAGAAACTAAACTAAAATAAAACAACTTAATTAAAACTTAAACTAAAGTAAAAACAACTTAATCAAAACTTAAACTAAAGTAAAAACAACTTAATCAAAAACTAAACTAAAACAAACGCGATATAATAAAAAAATACATAATTACGAACTAAACTAAGAACCAAAACGAAATAATTAAAAACCATGTTGTCAACTTCAATATACCATATCTTTTTACTTTTTTTCTACTACTAAACATTAAACGAGCTAGTTGTATAGAATCTTATAATTATTGAAGTATAGTGCAGTTTTAAAAAAAAAAAAAAAAAAAAAAAAAAAAAAAAAATAATAATAATAAATTATGAATCTAACACAAAAAGAAAAACTATCTTGGCAATTTACGTAACAATACATTCAAATAACGATAAGACCATATTATAAAAATAATTATATGGATATATGCATATGTGTATGCTAAATAAATTTAGGTTAAGTTGCGTTAAAATCCTTATTTTTTTTTTAATTATGTCTTAGTATCAAGCTTAATAATAATAATAAACCTAGAATGAATTTGTGAACTGAAACATAAAAGCAATATGAGTTATTAGTGGTTTAAAGGAACAGGTGGCGTAGACGAGACAGGGCGGCGTAAGTAAAGAAGTTTTGGGGTGACCTAGACCTTGGCGCAGGGTCACCATGGCTGGTCTTTTGGGGCCAGAAGGGGCGGGTTAGCCTAGGGCGATCGACTTACACCAAAGATCGACCCAAGAGACGGGCCAACGTGGCAACATAAAACAACCTATTTCAATTTCCTTCTTAATTTTCAGCACGGGCGCGCAAAATAATCGGTTTTTTTATCTGCCCTCGAGATTTAAATCTTTTTGTTCGATTGTTTTTTTGGGTTTTTTTGTTTTGACGGTGATTTTTAAAATACAGCTGGTACGATTTTTTTATTCCGTGTAGTTTCCTGCTGTCGGACCAGGCTGGCAAGAACACCACCCCATCCGGCGAGCCTTAGCCGCGCAATACGCCAGCGTACCAGTGCTGCCAGAGGGACGACAGAGATGCGTATCAAGGGCTACCTTGCCACATGACGCATCGACCGCAAACAAGGTAGGTCGGGGGAAACATGACAGAATTGGCGCCCAACGTGGGGCCCGACAAAGGTTAGGATTTTGTTTTTAGTTTGGTCTCCTGGCGTCTAGCCACGTAAGTCCTGCAGCGTTTGGGTCTTTGAACCTTGACTGCAGTTGCGACGTGGGTTAAGGCAAAAGGAGCCGAACTAGGAAACAATGAAGTATCTCGTTTCGGGCATTAGCGTAAGTTTTTTTGGTATAATGCTAGTTAGACCCAAAGCAGGTCCTGGTAGGTTAAGAACTCGTAAGTCCTGCAGCGTTTAGGCCACAGCGCCTCGACTGCAGTTGCGACGTGGTTCTTAACAGTAGGATTTTTACTGCTAGGGCTAATAGGTTTAGAAATAAGTTGAGGGTTTTTTTTTCTTCGCACCAAGTTTTCGGTTTTCCGTAAGTCCTGCAGCGTTTAGGCCACAGAGCCTCGACTGCAGTTGCGACGGATACTGGAGGCCGATGCGTATTAATTAAATTTTTTTTTGTTAGTTTTATAATCTTTTGTTTTGATATTCACACCCGCAGGGGCATCCTGCGTGGAATATGTAGGATGACGGGAGTAGCGCACCCGCGTACCCCAGCGAGCCCAACACGCGTCTGTACCCAGATTGGGCGGCGTGTTGGCCAGCGTCTGTTCCCAGATTGGGCGGCTGTTTTTTTTACACCGTAAGGTGAACAACCCGAACATGCCGGGGTTTGTCGGCATGTAAACCAATTGAAAATCATATAAATCTCGTTTTGTAAAATACTCCAGACCGAGAAGAGCAGCCTGACCAGAGGGGTCATAAACAGGACAGGCTAGCTGAGAGCAAAAATACCTCGACTCGGAGGGTGCACCTAGTGTACAAAAAGGGGGGTAGCGGCACTCTTAGGCAGCGCACACAGTGAAGCATATGGGCTGGACTGTGAGCAAAGCGTTTTGCTTATGAGTGCAATCGCGAACATCGAGTGCATCTCGTTTCTTCGCAAGCGTTTATTTTGCAGTTTGGTTTTTGCGCACAGTGCGGCTCATATGCTTCACTGGGTGCGGGCTTAGAGGAAGGTTAAATTAAAATTAAATAGTTTTTGTTTTTTGAAAATCGCTCCTTATCGGGAAGAGCAGCCAGGGGCCTTGCTCTGTAGTACGATTCGGGATGCGGGTGCGGTTCGAGAGCAGGATCGTGACATGGATTTACATGTTTTTTGACAAATTTTGATGAGTTCAAATTCAATGCCGACAAAAACGGAATTTTAGGGCAGAGGTAGAATTTACTGCCGTTTAGAAATCTTAGGCCATGTAGTTACATGGTGTGATTTTGTTTTCGAATCGCATTTGCTTTTCGAGTCGTGTTGCTGAGTAGGACCTCAGGTCAGTGGGGTCATCAATGTGACAGGCTAGCTAAGTTAAAAAATACCTCGATTTGGAGTTAGGCGCTGCTGAATTAAGGGGGGTATAGAGTTGCCAAGCACTCTTGAGTAGGGATAAATATAAATAAAAAATTTTCGTTTTGAATAAATACTCCAACTCGGGATGAACTACCACAACACCATTAGGTGAAGCGAATATGCCTGAGCGACCTCAGCATAGGAAATTATTGTGGGAAGTTTCGGTTAAGAACCTCGATTTGGAGGGTGCAATTATTGCACAAAGAAGAAGGTTGTTTTCGCTGGTCTCGTCGAAGTTAATTTTTTACGCCACTCTTGTTTGTTTTACGCCACCATCCAAACTTAATGCCTATATATTTTTAAATTTTTTTGAGTTATTATTATCAGCTATTTTAGTATTTTGCTTATTTGATTTCGGAATTATAATTTTCTTTTTTTGTTGAGACTGTTAACTTCTCCGAAGTTAGTCTCCTTTTTTTATTTTTTTTACGTATACATTTTTTTGAAGCGATAGTCAAGTTCTTCTGATTATCCAAATTATTTCCTCTTTATGTATATATTATCTTTATAAACTAAATACCTTAGAAAAAAATATATCTATATATATATTTTTATCTTCGGGTAGAAAAAAATATTTAAGTTTACTTTCAGCTACGCGCTTTAATAAGCCCATTTACCTATATATATATATTCAGTCTTTATCTATCGATATATACATATTCAAATAAAAATAATCTTACACTTTTAAATTTTTTTTGATAAGTTGCGAAATTTTAGACAGCTAAGATTGTAACTCTAAAATAGTTACAAAAATTCTTTCTTTTAATATCACGTTCCTACATTTCTATATTTCTAAAAATCTCTTTGACCTCTATGGAGTTCAGTTATTACTATGCTTAACCTTTATTAATATACTTACATCTTATCAACTTTTCGGATATTTTTCGAAAATTATATTTATTTCCTTCACCTATTATTGCTATAATTATTATTAACATTTCTTATACTACTATTATTATTTAAGAATTTTTTTTGCTAAGTTTTGCAACCACCATCCTTAAAGGACATTTATTTTGATCTTAATTTTTTTTACAATTTTTCCTTTCGTTTTGGCATTTGGCGTACAACAGTTAAGTAAACTGTGGCGCATTAAAACCATCGGTTCGAACAAAATAATTAAAGTTTCTCGTTTTTGAATAAATTGGTTCTCCGGTCCTAACGGACGCTACGTTTGATTTAGCGAATTCTCGTTTGTCGATTTGAACAACCTAGGTGTTTGAAGCATTTTCAATTTTCCTGATATTTTTTGATTCTTTTGAATAACGATTCCTTGGGGCATGGTTCACACTAGGCAGCAAAGCAGAATGGATAATAGTGAAACCAACCCGAATGCAACCGGCAGTGGAAGCCTAGTGCCGCCCACATCAACTAGTACTGGGGCAATTCCAAAAACAGGCCCGATGAGTACCAACATACCGATTTTTACCACAGCTACGACGACGATTACAACACCTATGGCGATGCAGAGTGTACTACCACCAGCACCTAGACGTACCTCAGAAGAGCTTAACTTCTCGAATAGCAGCATCACGTCTCCAGAGTTTAGCAGCCTAACCGCTTTAAACGTGCGCAAGCAATTTCAACAACATTCGCAGATGGGGGGCGTAAGAGACAGGTCGTCAGGAAGAGCACCAGCGTCCCAAGGTGTGGTCAACTCGAGCATCAATATAAGGGATTACGTCAAGTCAGCGGTGGGTTTAGCCCAAGTGGATCTGATGTCGGGAATGGAGGAACGTTTGCGGGTATTAGTCCCACAATTAATAGCCGAAAGCTTAGGGTCGATGACGCCTCAGTATTCAGAGAGCCGACCAGCGGTTACGAAGTTAGTGACTTTACAACCACCACCTCCACCACCCCCGTCTAGCATTTCACAGGCATGGCCAGATCGAAATATGGAGCAGCAACAACAAATTGGATCTCAGGATACCAGGAGCATCTCGCAATCTTTCCCAGATTTTTCACAACCACCACCGCATAGGCCGCAACCGACGATTGTACCGCAGCCGCAAGTTTTTTCTCAGCCGCAGACGTATCATGTAGAGACCAGAAATCGACACCAAGAGCAACGAGCTGGACCCTCGATACGTCAGCCGAGTGCCTTTGCATATACAGGGCCTGTACAAGCGCCGGTTACACATTACCATCAGCCTGAACAACCGCGACGTGTAGAAATGGACAAATGGGGATTTAAGTTCGACGGTACAAATAAATCAATCAGCGTGGACGAATTTGTTTTTCGAGTAGAGACCTTGTGTAATGATTACCGATATCCATGGCCTGAAGTAATTAGAAATTTTCATAGTTTGCTAACTGGAAACGCAGCTCAATGGTTCTGGGGATTTCGACGGTTAAACCGAATACCTAGTTGGTTCGCACTTCGAGAAGCGCTTGTAGCACAATTTAAGCGACACGAAAGCGATTTCGAGATCCAAAGACAAATTATGGATCGAAGACAACAACGGGATGAAACTTTCGACGACTTTTATCAAGCTGTTTTGACCCTGAGGAACCAACAGCGTAATCCACTGGCTGAACAAGATTTAGTGGAGATAATGAGGAGCAACCTGAGGAAAGAGATGTCACAGCTACTATTTGCCATGCGCATAGAGGGTTTGACTGAGTTCTGCAAGGCCTGCAAAAAGGCTGAAACTCATATAAACTACCAACGCCAGGCCTATCAACCGCCACAGCGTCAATACATACCTCGCAATGCGCAAGTGCATGAACTAAATATAGAGCCAGACCTTTCCGCTCAAGCTTTCGATTTAGACGCCATAAATTCCTCTCGAGTATTTCCATGTTGGAACTGCAAACAGCCAGGGCACAACTTTGTTGAGTGTACGGCAGCCGTAAGGCGAATTTTTTGCTATAGGTGCGGAACGGAGGGCGTAGTTACCCCAAAGTGCCCGAAATGTCAGGGAACCGTTAGGCCAAATAGAAATGTTCAGGTGGAGTCTAGATCAGCTCAAACTCAGACTCAAGAAACGACAGAATGACTAACGTCAGCCACACAGACCGAAGTAGAAAATAAACTTGTTGTTTTAACATCTAAGAATAAGAGTAATCAAAGTAGTTGCGATCAAGCCGTAAATACCGTTGAAGTAAAGTTAAAAGAAATTAAGCCATTTCATGTGAGACTCAAAAACTATGAGGAAGTTCGAAAAAGAATATTTGCAGAGCAGCCAACGAAAATCGAAAATACAAGAACTAGATATCGTTTGAGGAAAAATAATTATAAAGAAATTTCAGCATCAGAACTTTATGAGGGCGAAGACAGTAGATTTTATACGAACATCGAAATCAATGGACAGCGAATTGAGGGATTATTAGACAGTGGAGCAACAGTGTCGTGTTTAGGGAATAACTGCTTAAGTTTTGTGGAAAAATGCAAGTTGCCAATTTTTAAGTTTAAATCTTTCGTCAAAACTGCCGATGGGCGAATGCATTCAATCATAGGTCGCGTTAAAGCTAAAATTAAATTCGACAACCAAGAGCAGGAGATTGTTTTTTATTTAACACCTTCTCTAAAACGAGAATTATTTCTTGGTGTAGATTTCATTAAAAAATTCAATCTCATGCAGCTCAAAGTTGATAGCATAACGACCAACAACATTGCTTTGGAGGAAGAAGTCCAAGGCCAGGCAACACCGAAAATGAAAGTTTTGACAGCCCAGCAACAACACAGGCTTAACGCAGTTATAGAAAAATTTCCCTGCTTCACGAAGAAAGGTCTCGGCAAGACGTCTTTAGAAGAGCACTACATTGATACCGGCGACGCAGTGCCCGTGAAAGATAAGCACTACCCAGTCTCACCGGCTGTTCAGGATCTCATGTTTGCGGAGCTGGATAGGATGCTTTCACTGGGAGTCATTGAGCCGAGCGAGAGTCCATGGAACAATCGAGTGGCCTTCGTGCGAAAAGGCGAAAAATGTCGACTGTGCCTCGACGCTCGCAAGCTCAATGCCCTCACGGTGAAGGACGCCTACCCACTTCCACACATAGAGGGGTTGCTCAGTCGTCTTGGCGACACACACTTTATCTCAAGTGTGGATCTTAAGGATGCCTTCTGGCAAATTCCGCTTGCCGTCAGTAGTAGGGAGAAGACCGCGTTTACAGTGCCCGGTCGTCCGCTTTGTCAATTTACCGTCATGCCGTTTGGGCTATGTAATGCAGCCCAAAGGTTATGTCGGTTGATGGACAAAGTCGTGCCAGCCAATCTTCGTGAAAGCGTTTTCATTTATTTGGATGATCTCCTTGTTGTGTCTTCCGATTTCGATAGTCATCTCCAAAAATTAGAGCAGGTAGCACAGTTGTTAAGTTCGGCCAACCTAACCATTAACGTGGCCAAATCGAAGTTTTGTTGTAGCGAGCTAAGGTACCTAGGTTATATCGTAGGCGAAGGTAAATTAAGACCAGACCCAGACAAGGTCCATGCCATTGACCGATATACGTACCCAAAAACTCCAAAACAAGTTCGAAGTTTCATGGGAGCCACGGGATGGTACCGTCGCTTTATTCGCGATTATGCTACTATAGCAGCACCTATTTTTGATACGCTGAAAAAAGCGAAAACTTTTGAGTTCGGCGATGAGGCTAAGAGCGCCTTCGATAAATTAAAGACAGCTCTTATTTCTAGTCCAGTCCTGGTACATCCAGATTTTTCGAAACATTTTTATGTGCAAACAGATGCTTCTAACATCGGAATTGGCGGCGTGTTGTTTCAAAAAGATGATGAGGGTGGCGAACATCCTATCGCCTACTATTCAAAGAAGCTCACGCCTGCGCAGAAGAATTATTCAGTAACTGAGCGCGAATGTCTAGCGGTGGTAATGGGGATAACGAAGTTTAGAGCCTACATCGAGCTAATGCCTTTTACAGTGATAACGGATCACTCCAGCCTAAAATGGCTAATGTCGCATAAAGACTTAACCAGTCGATTGGCGAGGTGGAGTTTGTATCTGCAAAGCTTTAGCTTCGAGATAGATCACCGTAAAGGGGCTCAGAACATCGTTCCCGACACGTTATCACGCTACGACATGGACGAAATAAGTTGTGAGGTAAAGGCACTGATCGACCTCGAGTCAACAGAGTTTCAAAGCGAAGAGTATATGGAATTGTTAAATACCATAACTGAAAATCACTCCCAGTTGCCTGACCTCAAGTTAATAGATGGTTTCGCCTACAAGCGTACGGTTCCATATGATGGTACACCCGATGGTGAAGATTTCGCATGGAAACTATGGGTTCCAGCGCCTTTGACTCAGTCAATTATTGCCAACGCACACCAACCTCCTCAAGTCGCTCATGGTGGTTTCACCAAAACTCTTAAGCGCATAAAAGAATATTTCTACTGGCCAAATATGAACCAGCAGGTCCTCAATTTCGTTAATGATTGTCAAGTCTGCAAAGAATGCAAACCAGCTCAAATGGTTCTAAGACCACCTATGGGGCAAGAGTCGCAAATAATACGGCCGTTTCAAAAAATTTACGTGGATTTTCTCGGTCCATATGTGCGTTCTAAAAAGAAAAATACCTATATCTTCATAGTCTTAGACTATTTTACAAAATTCACCCTGTTGAAAGCCATGACGAAAGCGACTGCGCGAAATGTAATCCAGTTTCTAATTGCAGAAGTTTTTCATAAATTCGGTACCCCAGAAATACTTATGTCTGACAATGGCGTGCAATTTTTAAGTAAAGAATTTGCCGAAATGATCGATAATTTTGGAATAAGACATGTACGCACTGCTAACTACGCTCCTCAAGCCAACGCTTCCGAGAGGGTAAATCAGTCGATTCTAGCCGCTATTCGCTCCTATCTTGACCAGGATCAAACCAACTGGGACCAGCATTTGTCAGACATTGAATGTGCTTTGCGCTCTTCGGTACACTCATCGATAGGAATGACTCCTTATTTTGCTCTGTTCGGTCACAACATGATCACGCATGCAAGCGCCTATAAGCTAGCAAAGAAACTAGATGTGCTTAGCGATCCTGAGACGTTGGTGATACCGAAGCCGGTTCGGCAAGACTTGATTCGCAACAAAATCCGCGAACAGCTACATAAGAGTCACGAACAGAATGTTAAAAGGTATGACTTGAAAAGTCGAAAAGTTAAATTTCAACCTGGACAGGAAGTCTACCGAAGGAACTTTCAGCTTAGTGATTTCTCCAAGCAAATCAGCGCGAAACTGTCAAAGCGTTTTCTAAAGTGTCGAATAGTGAGGGCAGTAGGGAACAGTCTGTATGAGTTGGAAGATTTAAGTGGCAAGACGATAGGAATTTTTCACGCGAAAGACTTAAAACAATAATCAAGTTCGAAGGTAGGTTGAGAGAGCCAATGATGCCATCTTTTCCCATGTATCTCTTAAGCCGAGAAGCTTGTCGAGAGTCCCTGGGTTTGTCATGGGCACCTGCACATAGGGAATAATACATCTTATGAATACCCATGGTATTTCCACCAGCGCCCTCTAGTGTGTTAGTGCACACAACTTTTTCATTTAAATGTGGCACCTCAATGATGTTCGAGTATGTTCGGGCAAACAAAATGGCCATACAGGGGATTGAAAGGAAAAAATACCAACAAAAATGGTACCATTCGTTTCAGCAGGCAGAAACCATTCGGCAAAATGGCGTGATCCGACACGCGCTTGAATCGGTAGCCAATCGGAATTCCGAAACAAGCGTCGGTTAACGGAATCTTGCCGACGTGTCATCCGCAAGTCCAACCCAACCATTACCTACTCCCTTCGGTTATGGGCGATTCCACCGAAAAGGTAGTAAAGTTGGACAAACATCGCTAGTTTGCACATCTAAATGCCGTCAAGATGCATGCGAACGCACCCTTTCCAAGTACAGGTGGCAACACTGCCAAAGTACCTAAAATCATTGAACTGAAAAAAAATACAACCCTGGGTAGACGTTTCTGCCACAGAGGTCGCCATTGCCAAAGAAAAAGTGAACAAGTGTCATTGATACTGCAAGAAAAAATAAAATTTAATCCTGAATTGCACCCATGAAGGTGCAGCATATCTTGCCAACGTATTAAGTAAAGTACCAACATCTAATATATCGGATCGCACCCTAATCGAATACGACGCGCTAGATTTGCGTCGATTAGCAGATATACTATTGGCTGATCGCAAGCCTACACCGGGCAGGAGCATTTTTTCAGGAAACAAGTGGTCACTTGCCGAGGAAGTCAAAGGCCTCTGTTCTGGCCTCGTTTGGATCGGCGGTTTGCTCAAAAGCAGCGTTAGCGTCGGTAACAACACCCTCGCCATAGCCGCATGGAATTTACTTCGGTGGTCTCAAGGCCAGGCAGGCATGTGCCGTAGAGCCCGCGGCACTACATAGTCCCAAGTTCGACGTTTTTGTGCTCTGTGCCAGCGCCAGCTATTGGGATAACCCTACAACAACAACCTCGCATCAGCCACGGTAGCACCACCACGCAGTAGCCGTAACCACCGTCATCATCACCAGCAGCAGCACTCGCAGTGGGTAGCAGTAAACGCAGGTAAGCAGGTGTCCACATGACTTTGTGTATGTTAAAGGCCACGCTAACCTTTATACCTCCGACAGACGCATCGTCATCGCTAACGCTACAGCATTGTCACAATCATCGTCGCAGCCACGCTACAGACCGCCAACACCATCGTCAACACCCAGCCTTTGCATCCGGATCACCCTGCAGACCACAACCCCAACAACATCAACAACACCATCACCAGCTAGCACTGCGCAGAGACATTCGAGCAGCAGCGACCATACAGGCGAGCAACGACTATCGGCTCTACCAGTCACTGATATGTACAGGTACCATATTTTGTTTGGTTTTGACACCGCTTAGGTTTGCAATGAGAACGGCATTATGCAGCAAGTATAGGTCAAAGTTTCAAGTAAATTCAACTGGTTTTACGGGACTTCTGAGCGTTAAGTTTTAATTATTGAAATTTTACTTCTACCCTAATTTTACGAGCAAAAATGAAATAAAAATCCATATAAATTTGATGTTAATATAACCTTATAGGTCTTCATATAATAGGCCTGTTTCCGTACGTAACACTGTGTAAGATTTGTATAACTTCTGGTAAGCTCAAACTGAGAGAGTAAAAATGAAATTTGAGAATATTAGCACAAGTACGGAAACAGCTCCTAGCAAGTTTCGAGCACAAAACTGCTGGTTCTGACAGCAGATGAGTCAAACGGAAATAGCGCCAAATGAAATTGTTTGTGAAGTAAAATTTTTTTTTAGCTATACAATCTTTTAAGCTAGGTTTTAAGTTATAAAATTACTTTAAATAATCTATATATAGCTAAAAATTGGAATATCGAAAGAAACTGCACTTCGTAAATTAAGCTTTAGCAGTACGATTTGTGAAAAACCTAAACAAACATTTGACATTTGCTTGTTCTTCTTGATGCTTCTACTTGTTGATGCTTGTTCGTAATTTGCTCGAAGTCTGGAGTTCTAGCACTCTCGGTGCACACTCAGGGCTCGAGAGAGCGATGTTATGTTTGTTCTTCTTCTCCCATTTCTTATCCAGTGTGAGTACGGAAACAGACCTAATGTCGAATAAATGTAGGTTAAAATCTAGTTCAAGTAGTCTTTATTGATATTATTATATTATTATTATATGATTTATGATATTACTATTGGTAATATTAAACTAAAAATATATCGACTTAAAAAAAAAAAAAAAAATGAAATAAAAGGTCGTATAAATCTAAGGGCAAATAAATGTAGGCTAAAAATCTAATTCCAATATAACTAATGTTAAACTAAACTTAAATGAAGTCAAGGTAAAATGAAAGTAAACGGAAACAAAATAGATTTAACGTAAAACTAGCCCTAAATAAAATCAATTTGAGATGAAACGATACTAAAATAAAACTAATACAAATTAAAAATAATTTAAATTAACCCAAAATTGTCGAAAACGGAATTTAATAACGACAGAAACTAAAACCAAACGAATATAAAATCAAAATAAACTTAATAAAATCATCTTAAAATACTACTGCGATTAAAGCATATTGAATCTTTTTAATTTAAAATAAAACGAAACGAAGATAAGTTAGAAGAAAGATAGATTCAAATTCATTAAGTACAAACTTAAAACAAAACCAATCTAATATAAACTTAAAATAATATAAATTTGAATTTATAGAATTTTAACTTAAAATAAAACAAAACTAATATAAACTTGAAATAATATAAATTTAAATTTATGGAATTTTAACTTAAAATAAAACAAAACTAATATAAACTTAAAATAATGTAAATTTGAATTTATAGAATTTTAACTTAAAATAAAACAAAACTAATATAAACTTAAAATAATGTAAATTTGAATTTATAGAATTTTAACTTAAAATAAAACAAAACTAATATAAACTTGAAATAATATAAATTTAAATTTATGGAATTCTAACTTAAAATCAAACAAAACTAATATTAACTTAAAATAATACAAAATTAATCTAAACTAAAAGTAATGCCAATTTAAATTTATATAATTTTAATTTAAAACAAAACGAATATAAGTTAAAAATGATATAGATTTAAATTTATAAAGTATTTACTTGCAATGAAACAAAACTAATCTAAACTTAAAATAATATAAATTTAAATTTATAGAATTTCAACTTAAAATAAAAACAACTTAATTAGAAACTAAACTAAAATAAAACAACTTAATTAAAACTTAAACTAAAGTAAAAACAACTTAATCAAAACTTAAACTAAAGTAAAAACAACTTAATCAAAAACTAAACTAAAACAAACGCGATATAATAAAAAAATACATAATTACGAACTAAACTAAGAACCAAAACGAAATAATTAAAAACCATGTTGTCAACTTCAATATACCATATCTTTTTACTTTTTTTCTACTACTAAACATTAAACGAGCTAGTTGTATAGAATCTTATAATTATTGAAGTATAGTGCAGTTTTAAAAAAAAAAAAAAAAAAAAAAAAAAAAAAAAAATAATAATAATAAATTATGAATCTAACACAAAAAGAAAAACTATCTTGGCAATTTACGTAACAATACATTCAAATAACGATAAGACCATATTATAAAAATAATTATATGGATATATGCATATGTGTATGCTAAATAAATTTAGGTTAAGTTGCGTTAAAATCCTTATTTTTTTTTTAATTATGTCTTAGTATCAAGCTTAATAATAATAATAAACCTAGAATGAATTTGTGAACTGAAACATAAAAGCAATATGAGTTATTAGTGGTTTAAAGGAACAGGTGGCGTAGACGAGACAGGGCGGCGTAAGTAAAGAAGTTTTGGGGTGACCTAGACCTTGGCGCAGGGTCACCATGGCTGGTCTTTTGGGGCCAGAAGGGGCGGGTTAGCCTAGGGCGATCGACTTACACCAAAGATCGACCCAAGAGACGGGCCAACGTGGCAACATAAAACAACCTATTTCAATTTCCTTCTTAATTTTCAGCACGGGCGCGCAAAATAATCGGTTTTTTTATCTGCCCTCGAGATTTAAATCTTTTTGTTCGATTGTTTTTTTGGGTTTTTTTGTTTTGACGGTGATTTTTAAAATACAGCTGGTACGATTTTTTTATTCCGTGTAGTTTCCTGCTGTCGGACCAGGCTGGCAAGAACACCACCCCATCCGGCGAGCCTTAGCCGCGCAATACGCCAGCGTACCAGTGCTGCCAGAGGGACGACAGAGATGCGTATCAAGGGCTACCTTGCCACATGACGCATCGACCGCAAACAAGGTAGGTCGGGGGAAACATGACATCTTTTACTGTCAAAAATGTATTCTGAACAAGCAAAATTAAATAAAAAAACCAAAAAGTGAGCAGTGCAATCGAAAGGAAGTTTACAAATTATATTAATCAAACTAAAAATTTTACAATTTATTTTTCGTTTCAGAAAACTAAATAAATTCCTGGGAAACTCTGGATTACCAACGATATCAATTAAAAACATTTACTAATACTAACTGCTACTGCCGCTGCTGCCATTGCTGGTTTTCATAAAAATCCGTGCACTGTTATTATCGTGTGTGTTTTTGTTTTAATTCTTATAGCAGCAGTTTATATGTCGTCGTAGTTTGAAGGTAATTTTTTTTATTAAAGAAATTGATTCAAAAATTGCGTTTTAAAATTTAAAAACTCCAGGCTAGAGTTCTAAGGGTTAGTCATGATACAACTTATTGGGGAAGGGAAGAAGTGAGTAAAGCTAAATTAAAACACCAATAGCTCAGGTATACGTTTTTCCTATGGATAAAACATGAGTTGCAGACAAATATGCCAGATCACACGGATAAGATTCAGAGATGCAAACCTTGTTATAATTTTATTGTTTTTATTTATTAAACGTATTTAATAGCGCATTCTGAAAAAAATTCTGACCTCACAGAATGTAGAATTTTTTAGATTCTGACCTGAATTTACAGAATGTTGACTTCTTTCGAGCTGAGAAAAGAACGAATAAAATGCAACCTTTTTTTCATTTGATATTGGCGGCACTGTTGTTTTGAATTCCGATGTATTTACGATTGAGGTTATGTATAGTGCCGACTGCATGAAATTTTTAACAAATAATCATCGAGCTGTTAAGATTTATTAAAAGTAACCACTTTAATCAAAATTGTTTTGGATTAAATTTAAAAAAATTTTAAAAATTGGTACATTTTGCTTCTAACAATTCGCACAGCATATAATATTACTGTCAAAATTATTTGGTTTTTGTTTTTATGTTGGCATTACTATAGAGCAAAATGCAGAACCGCCGAATTTTACAAGTCAGAAAATTCTGTATTTGTTATACTTTTGCGGTCAGAATTTTCGAGAAAAGAACACGATTTATTTTTAAGTCAACATTTTTTTTAGAAAAGAACGGAAAAAACGCAGAACTCCTGAAGAGGTAAGAAAAAGCGCAGAATTTTTTTCCAGAAAATAATGCGCTATAAAAGTCTCCTTAGTCCAAAAGCGCAAAAAAAAATGTTTTTTTCGAATGGCTGTAAAGATAAAATTCGCGAAAGTTTAAAAATTCAGTGAAAATTATGAAGTGTGTGGAACAAAGCCCAAAATGAAGAATGAAATATCGCAAAAAATTAAAAAAAAAATTATATGATATATTGAATCATTATTAACCGATGGCCGTATATTAAAAAGAGAAAAATTAATACAGTTATTTTTTTCATTAAATTTTGGAATTTAACTGATAAAATTATTTTCCCTTGTACGGAATGTTTAAAACAAGCTTGAAATTGTAATTTTTCAAGTTTTCAGAAATTTTATCTCTTAAACCATTCGAGACCCAAATACGTTTAATAAAAATAAGAAAAAATTATTTACGAGTGGGCCAATTATTTCAAAAGCTTAAACATTAATAAAATGTTTACGATAATGTTTAATATTTTCCTAACATGTCACTTTTATGTTTATTCAGTTGGTTGCATTTAAGGGCAGAATTTTAAAACCGTCGATGTTCAGAGTCCAAAAATTCGTCATTTTTTCTAATTTTGAGGTCAGGCTTCTTGAGGAAAGAACACGATTCCATATAAGAGGTCAGAATTTTATTCAAGAAACGAACAAAAAAATGCAGAATTCTCAAAATGGGCAAAAAAAATGCAGAATTTGTTCAAGAAAAAAAACGCCATAACAATTACGTGTCTAGCTGGGATCACAACCTTGTCTTGAAATTTCTCAAGACAAGGTTGTGATCCCAGCTAGACACGTAATTGTTATGGCGTTTTTTTTCTTGAACAAATTCTGCATTTTTTTTGCCCATTTTGAGAATTCTGCATTTTTTTGTTCGTTTCTTGAATAAAATTCTGAAACAATTTCGTGCTTTCAAAACACCCTGTTCTCTTTTCGGTATGTTTACGAATTAATTAAATTGAGTGTGTTTTCTGCTCACTTGACAGCAGTTGCATTACTTGCAGGCGTTAAATATCGACATTCACAACAGCGAAAAATAGTTTTTCAACAGTTTGTGAATAATAAACAAAACGCCTAACTAATGAGATGCCCACATTAACAAGACAAACAGCACGGCAACATTGCAGAACTTGTTTTGGCAAATTAAATGACCATACGTCGCTGAGCCAAGAAGATGAACAAATTATGTCGGTAGGCGAGGAACGCGACATCAAATCAATTGCCATTAATGTGGTAACAAATGAGAATCTCAAGCAATTGATGGAGCATTACATAGAAAAGAACAATGAACTGGACTGGATGTGTGCTATGGAATTCCCACAGCATGTCTGCCTGGGCTGCTACAACAAACTGCAAGGATTCGACAAGTTTCGCAAGCAGGCATTGGATTGCAGTGCTACTTTACGCAGGCTATTCGATGAAAGTGGTGTAACTAAAGTTGAAGTGGACGAATTTGTAGATGAGAAAGAAATTATTAACGAGAACATTTACAGCATGATGGTAGGTTGAATGGGTTATATGAATGGATATATTTTACAAATGCACACATTTATTTAGTTAAAGGATTCCTTGATGGAGACCGAGACTGTCGTTTTGATGGAGAATGCCGATATCTCTACGCTGGTAAACTGCGAACTACAAACACCGGATCCGTTTAGCAACGAAAACGTAACCAGTAAGAATGAGAAAAAAGAAAAGAAATCATGCAAGAAAGTTTCGGCTTCCAGCGACGACGATGATGATGTGAACCGTGACAATGGCAATGGCAACTCCGTAAACCCAAGCTCTAGCGAAGGAGAGGAAGACGACGAGGAAGATAAACCCTTGTCGCGTCTTAGAAGCTCCGGCACTCAAAAGACACAGCCACACCCTCAGCCTCCTAAAGAAACACCACGACGTCCCAAGTACAGACGCCGCACAAAAAAAGAAATGGAGCAGGTGCGAAAGGAGCAAGCCGAACGTGATGCTCAACGCGACAAACCTCGCAAGAAGGGCACCAAGAATAGTTATCGCTGCGAACAGTGCAACCATAGTTTTGCGCACAAACTGACGCGTGATGCGCATGTGCGCAAAGTACACGAGGGCAGCAAACGGCCCTACCAATGCGATCGCTGTGATAAAACTTACACCTTCTTCGGTGGACTCTGGACGCACATACGTGAAATACACGAGACCGAGGAGCGCTCCTACCCTTGCGCCTATTCCGGCTGCGATAAAATATACACCAGTCTAATTGCAATGCAGAAACATAGGCGCGAGAAGCATTTGGGTCTCGTCAGTAGCAAGACATATGTTTGCGAGCTGTGCGGCACCACATTTAATCAAATTGCAAATCTCAAGTATCACCGGCGTAGAAAACATCCCATGGAAACCGGTGTGGATAGCACGATGAAAGAAGAGTCAAAGGAGCATCATATCTGCAGCATATGCAACAAACAATTCCATTCGCGCTATACGCTCAAATATCATGTCCTCCAGCTGCACTCGAGTGACATGAAGTTTGAATGCAACGTCTGTGGCCGACGCATGGCTAAGAAATTCATGTTGGTGCAGCATATGCGCATACATACACTAGACCGATTGCCGTGCAATCAGTGCGAAAAGCAATTTATACGCAAGCATGAGCTGGAGGCCCACGTGCGTGCGGTGCATCTAAAATTAAAGCCTTACGGCTGTCAGTATTGCCCAGAGACATTCGCCTGTCGCAAAACGTTGCGACATCATGAATACATACACACCGGCGAAAAACCGTATGTCTGTGATATATGCGGGCAGGCATATCGGCAGCAGACCTCGTTGAAGACACATCGGAAATCACACTTTGCAACAGGCGAGCTCATCCAGCCAAAACCGCCACAACAACATCAACAACAATAGGTTTTTTCGTTTTTAAGATAAATTTTTAATTAAGTTACATATTTAGGAATAATGCGCTTGAGATGGCATCACTTTTTATACGATAAAATAACATTTTTATTTACAATAAATTATATCAAACATTTGCAACTTCATTTTTAAGCTATTAACAACTTAGTGAGTTTTGCCTGCATACCTAGTGTTCGTAATCTTCCGGCTGTGTTAAATTTGTTTAGCTTTTGTGGTTTGTTGGTGTTGATTGTTGGTGTCTACGAAAGGATTAGCGGAATTCCCAGTCAATCCCACAAAGTTTTCTTGTTTTAATTCTTGCTCTATATAATCGTCTAGATCTTTAAGAGGTTTGTAATAAGCGTGCACCACTTGCGAGCCCGCTAACATCGAGAGCATGGCGCAAGATACAAATTTTAAATACTGTCCCATAGACACGCCGGCAGGCATGATTAGTTTGTATTTTTTTTATGTGCAACTGTTGCTTAACTAAACGGCTTCTTTTGTCGGCTGCACGTGCGCTGCAGCATGCAACTTTTCTTCCACGAAATTCTTTGCTTGTCTCTTCTTATATACGCGATCTACAAAGAAAACAAATATTAGTGGTCGACTAAGCATCACTTAAATTTTCGTTATTTACAAAAATTTGTCTCGCCCACTGTCCAATTGATCATTGCAAACTCTAACGCTGCGCCTAACACAAAGAATACGGGGAGGAAACGATATACTCCAAAACGTTTTTTTCCAGGCCAACTATCGAGAATCTTTCTAAATGTTTCACTATAGAAAATCATTGCTATCTGTGCAAGTGGTTGAAATACATTAGATAGAGGTTATGTAATACATCAATATGGGTAATTTATAGGTATTTTAAAAAGTTGAGCTGTTGGTTCAAAATTTGTATTATTATAGGATACCTTTAACTCCTTGGTATTAGAAAACCTCCATTTCAGCCTGAGTGAAAACCAAATAGAAAATAAGGTCTAGTTTTCAATAGCAAAAGAAACACGGATTTGACTTTGATGCAATGGTAAACAGCTGATTTGTAATGTCATAAAGGCTATTTCACACGGAAAGGTATTAGATGTGCTTAAAAGTCGAGGGATGCATTTATAAACAAAATAAAAAATTAACTGTATACCAAAAATAAAAACTAAAAATCAAAGGCCCATTATCATAGTCAAAATAAATTCGACTTTAAATTTAGTGCAAGCTTTTTGACAACATATTATATTGAAAAACGGTAAAAAATGCTTATTTAAAGTCGACTTTATTTTGACTATGATAATGGGCCAAAAATTCCAACTTTAATTCAAAAATAAGTAATTAGGCAATTCACAGTTCATGCTAATTAAGGTTTAATGTACAAATTCTGAAATGTGCTACTTTGCCTGTTAATTTTTTGTTTTTGTTTTGCATGTAAGCACAAATTAAACTGGGGCCGAATTACAGCATCCGTGATCGAGCAAAATTACGAAGAGCACGACAAGACAAGTGCCTACCAATCTTGTACAATTTTGCTCGATAACGGATGCTGTAATTGGGCCCCTGGTGTGTTAAATTTTGCTACTTTTGTACATGCCCTAAGACATGCTTTTGTAGAGTGTTAATGTAGTATTTCGATTATAAATTTCAATTTAAAGTACATAATTTTGATCTGAAAATGTAAATTTTTTATATTTTTGTTTTGAAAATGTTTTATTTTTATTTCAAAAACGCAAAATTTTGATTTAAAATTGTTATTTTTTGCCTCTTTATAGCTTTCCCACAATACACATACATTGAAATAAAAAAAGTTAATTTAATTTATAAGGGCTTTGTTTATTAATTATTCAATTATTATATATAAAATAAAAAACACAGTTTCGATAGTATCGTAAGTATAGACGTAGAATTCCTTTTTATATAGTAAGAGAGAAAAATTATGGTTTTTTCCATTTATATTTTTTAAAACTATTTGAAAGCATTTCATCTTCAAAATAAAAATTATTTAAAAAAATTTCTTTTGTATAATAATTTTTCGTTTGATATTTTTAGTTATGAATTTTTCGTTCTTGTTTCTTTTTATGTTGATTAAAGTTAAATGAAATTTATACAACAGCATAAGCAGCTACTGAAGCAGCTTGTGTATTTCTCATACGAATATATGAATTTGTTATTTTTAGATTTTACGATTATGTGACTTTGTTAAAGAAGTGACAAAACCCAAAATTAGATATTCGTTTCATTCGTACCCTAAATGATATTTTGGCATATATTTTTTCATTGTACGATGAATATTAAAGGCTGGTAGATATATCCCAGAGTGTCAACTAACATCCTTAAGCGTGCTTGAAAAAATTTGTGAAAATGACCCCCATACAAACTGCGATGTAAGGCGTAATTCTTCGTCAAACTAGTTTATCCTCTAAATCCAATTATGTGCAAATCGCTTACCCTTCAATTACTTCATTACGCACTCCATATTAAATTCCTTTAGGAGTTCCACGAGTTTTTCTTCATCCATATCTTGAAGATAAGCAAATGGATACGGAAAAAACAAAATACCTTTGTTATTTTTTCTTTATCTGTTTCGACTTAATATTAAAAATAAATTTTTGTTTTAAAAATGAACAATTTTAAAATGAAAACGATATATCAAAATTAAAATTGTTAAGTTGAAAACGATCAGACTTGATTTTAAAATGCAATATTTCACTTCGTGTGGACGTTTTTACATTTACTTTCACCGACACGATGTTAGCACAGCGCACGTTTAGAGAAATATAGCTCGCATCGCCTGTTTTTTACTCTAGAATATACATTATTGAGGCTAGATACTTGAATTTTGGATATCACTTACAAAGTTCTTCATGAAAGAGACTGATATATTCTATATTGTTTTTTTATTCACCAGTGCCTGATTCCGTACAGCTGGAAGTTAGGACTTTATAGAACTCCGCTGTGTGAAGTCAAAGAAGAATATCAAAGTTGTGTTAACGGATTTGGAAAGCAGGGGCCGAATTACAGCATCCGTGATCGACCAAAATTGTACAACATTGATAGGCACTTGTCTCGTCGTGCCCTTTGTAATTTTGCTCGATCACGGATGCTGTAATTGTAAAGAAACAAAAATACTCGTTTTTCAGTGTTTTCAAAACTGTCTATATGAATTTTAAAGTCGACATTTGTAAAATTTATGAAATGGCATATTTGTATGTACATTTTTTTCATGTAAATACTTTTTTTATATGAAAAATAGTTTACCTTTTTTGTTGTATTGTTCATAAAGTTTATTAAACGACTATTATATTTTGTAAGAGATTATCGTTTTTCAATATCAGCCATTTCTAGTAGTATTTGAAGCAATTTTTTAAAATATGATGTTACTTACAATCTTCAGCCATTATAAAACAAAGGAAATTTTACTTTTTAACTGGTTTTTTATTTATTTTTATATATTCACTTTATATCCAGCACAATATCAAATACTTATAACTCTCACCCTGTTGTGCTCTTAAATTCGAGCCTACTCTAATGGAGTAAAAATCCCAGTAAATTTGCCGATAGTAAAAGTTAGCGTTTGGTTTGTTTCACTATTACTAATCTTGTAAAGAGTTTGTTATTACGGCGTACATTTTATAAGTAATATCACTACTATAACAGCTTGTGTTTTTATTTTCTGAGAGAAAATTTAATAATTAGTTTTGAAAAACTAATTTTCTTCGGTCACCTGTCTACTTCTTCAGTCAGATGTATGTCAAATACGACATACAACAAAATATACCCTTCACATTTGTTGCCTTTTTTTCTGAACACTCAGTAAGACATACGACGATACGTGAGCTTGTGAAAACCCTAAATATTTGCACATTAAACGGCACAGCACATGCAGTTATCGTGTGTCGTTTAAGGAAAATTAACAAAACCTGTTTGCTTTAGGTCTGTTCCCGTACTTTTGTAGCAGAAATTAGAAAGTTGTAAAATTTGAGAGAGTAAGCCAAAAACTGCTCTCTCTGCGTGAAAAATTGCAAAAAGTTCGGGAACAGGGTTTTCACAAAAAGTTGCAACTTTTGAAGAAATGTCAAAAAAATATATTTGGTTGATAGTTAATTCTCATCTATTCTTTGAATTTTTACATGATTTTGCCATTGTTATTGCTTTCTTCAAACTTATTTTATCTTAATAGCTTACAATTAAAATTAAATATGATCTCATATTAAATCAATTTTAACAAATATACCTGTATTGCCACATAACTTCTTTTTAAAACTGAATTATTTTGTACAAAATATAAAAAAAATATATTGAAAGAATAAATTTCGCCAAAAAAATCCTACGACCAAAAACTACGGCCACGCATGCTTTTTTATTTAATTTTCAATTCAGTTTGACATGAAGCAATCTGAAATTAGTTTAGTATCAATAAAAACACCACAAAGAACCATTTTTTACAAGTTTTAATTCAAACAACAAGGAATTGTTGCAGTTTAACTTTGTTTGCATTCTGCCTATTCTAGCTTTCTCATAGCTTTCCGATTTTATATGAGCTGTCAACTACGTTTTTAGATTCACGGCAGTATGCTCTCTTCTCGTGCATCTACCTGGTAACTATTGTATCATGAAGTTTAATAAATATAGCTAAAATCCCTCTGCAAAAATAAAATTTCAGGCACAACTTTCATGTTCTTTTATCATCCTCTTAAAGTGCCTCTACACTATATGTTTCATACATATGACATCCCAAGTAATTGAAGCAACTAGGTGCGAGTTAGCTCTAAAAGTATTCTATAGGTGTATAATATGAAGTTAAAGTTTACGGCAGCTTTGTTTGCTGCTAGTTGCTTTTAATTTTAAAGGAAATTCTCGATATCTGATTTTTTTACCATTTTGAGCTCAAATACTTTATACAGCTCTGTAAAGGATTTTATAAAATCTGCAAAAGAACAGAACTCGAAAATTTATCACTTTCTCTGTAAAGGCTCTTTTAAAGTAATAAACATAACTATAGAGCTGTTTTGAAACTCGTAGATTCAGTATAATTTTTGCTTTAAAATTTATTTTTGTATTGAATTTTTAAAGCAAATAGATGCAAAATACTGTAAATTAATGCAGTAAATTTTTTGATTATAACAAGTTATTTAAAAATCTGATAAAGAGCATCTTTAAAAAAATGGCGATCTTATTAAAAATAGAAAATCTAGGGAGTTGAAGAAAGCTAAATATTATAGCTTACAATATTATTTTCAACAAAATTTATGATTTCTATAATAATTATATTTAAGAATAAAGTATTTAAATAATTTTTAGTTGATTTTAAGAATGTTGAAAATTTCCAAACTATTCTGAAATAATAAAAACTTTTTAATTTCAATTATTTTCTAAGCCCGATGTAGTTTTTCTAAGTACTACATTCACATTTCCGATAAATTTAAAAGGGCACCGAAATTCGCAGCATGTACTTTTAAACTCAAGAAAGTAGAATTACATATTCTCTGCAAGAGCTTTAGTAGCGCGACTAAAGGTATAGTTGAAGCTTGCTGCTTTATAAGATGGCACTATAAGCTCTGCAAGAATTAAAATATGGCTAAAATTGCTACTTGGGACGTTAAAAATTACAAATGGTTTTTAGCTACAGATAGTGTGGAACATATGAAACTGTGGTTTTGAAATGTCGTTTGTACTTGCGTCTGTAAATTTATGAATTAGAACCTTTTCTAATTTCGTATGTTTTTCCATTTGTACAAAATATCAATATGATAATATTTTTTTGTGCAAATGGAAGAAAAGGTAAATTTTAAAAAATTTATTCAATAAATTAATTTATAATCAATTTATCCTTAGTTTGAATGGCCAAAGGAGGACACTTTAGAGCTTTACGTTTTACAAAAATTTAAGAAGCTGTTTTTTATTTTCAAATGACGTGTCAGATAGTGTGGAGACAAAAGAAAAAAAGCTGTGTGACAAAAATTTAATTTTGACACACAGATGAAATTCGGTATGTCATTTTTTTAACATGTCATTTGTATGAAACATGTAGTGCAGAGGCACTTTTAATTTGTACGGATTAAAGTTGCCTTAAAGTTGTGTTACAGTGTAAATTCAGACGGAAAACTGCTTTTTCAAGTTCAGTTTTATTAGGTTAGTGCCCTGTTACGGTGGCGGTCATTGAATCATCATGGTCATGCATTGTTGTTGTTTCAATGTAAATTAAAAATTTGAGAGCAAGTGCAAGAGAGTAAATTTTCACCACCACGGTCACGAAATGATTCAACAAAAATATGAAATCATGGGATCATTAAATGTTAAATGGGATCAAAACAGTGTTGCATTGTGGAATTATTCACAGCATTTGTGTTTAGGCACGAAAATAGTACACTTTTAGTACGAAATGTATGAAAGCAGTAATGAAACCTGGGGCCGAATTACAGCATCCGTGATCGAGCAAAATTACGAAGGGCACGACCATGGCGAATAATAAGGTAGGGTAAGTAGCTTTGACAAGACCTATCGTTAATGTCAAAGTGTGTTTTAGAGTTGCCAGTTTTCTTTATTAATGTTACTTCTGGGATAAACACTTGGAAAAGGAATTTTACGAAGGGTGAATAATATTAAATGAGGGTATATTATAATTATATATATATATTATATATCAGCAGAATAAGTCCGCTTCAAGCTTGCCTAAAACAAAAAACTGTACTTCCTCGTTTTGAAGTATTTTTTGTACAGAAACGCTTAGGCAAAGTATGGATTTTTCATTGGATTTTAATTTTTGATATGGCAGCACTATATTTTATGATTTTGACATTAACAATAAGTTTTGTCAAAGCTACTTACCCTCCCTCATTATTCTGCCATGGGCACGACGAGACATGTGCCTATCAATATTGTACAATTTTGCTAGATCACGGATGCTGTAATTCGGCCCCTGCTTAATAGCAACACTCATCGGTTGAAAAAATACTAAAAGTAGCAAAAAGTGTACTGGTGCTTAGGCATCATATGACCACCAGCATAACATACTTTCGTCACACAGCTCATCAAACGAAAAAAGAGAGTAAAGTGTCATGACCAGGGATCATATGACGACCACCGTAACAACACCCTTAGAAAGCTTTACAAAAATATTAACCAAAATTGCGCCAAAGTAACTTTTGGCCGAATGTTAAAGGGTTTACTAGCAAGGTATTTCCTCGTTCATCCTTGCCAGTCTTTTGTAAATAAAGTTAAACCAAATAAAACAAGTGCAACAAAAATGCCAGTCACAACGCTGGTAGAAGAGCGTAATATTGAAATAAAGGCGCGTATTGGAAGCGACGATGAATATGAACGACGTGTTGAGATTGCACGTAAACTTACAAGTTCCGATGGTGAACTGATTGTGCAGCGTGATGTCTTCTTTAATTCAAAAAGTGGACGCCTAAAGTTGCGTTACCTTCAGCCACCAGCGCGGTCGCAACTTGTCTACTACGATCGACCAGATGTGGCTGGACCAAAACTGTCAAAATTTAACAAAACCGAAGTGGACGAACCGGAAGTGCTGGAGAAGATACTAACACAAAGTAATGGAGCTAAAGGTGTGCTGACGAAAAAACGAACACTCTTCATGTTTGAGAGCACTCGTATACATCTAGATAAAGTTGAGAATTTAGGGAATTTCATGGAATTCGAGGTATGCCTGAAGCCGGAGCAAACCATTGAGGAGGGACAGGCTGTTGCCGAGGATCTGATGAAGAGGTTTGGCATTAAAGAGGATGATTTGATGACAGGCGCCTATTTTGATGTTCTAAAGCAGTGATGATGGAAATGTTACTCCTAAGAAATGATTAAAACTTTTTGAATTTTCTTCGTTTATTTGCTTATATAATAAATAAATCTTTAGATATCTATTAAGCTTAAATTCTTACTGCGTTGTCTTGCATTCATTTTTGTATTAACATTCCAGCTTAAGTATAATGCGTACAAACTGATGATAGATTTAAGCAAATAAAATTACAATATAACAAATTAATAGCAGCGCTGTTTTTAAAATGCGTTAAATGTTAAATTCTTAAGTTGGTGTTTTGGAGTTAAAGCTTTGAATATTTTTAAATTTCACTGAAAACAAAAAAGACCACTAATAATGTTTGCATGTACAAGTTTTGTTTATTTACAATTTTGAAAACGTTTAAATTTATTTACAAACAATTTTTCGTTTTGATGTATATGTATACATATTTCTCATGGTATAACTAGAGATTCAATACTCTTTCAAAAGTTTCCATTTGAAAATTGAATTGAAGAAATTTCACAATAATCGAAAATTTATATAAAAAGCTTAATATATGGTAATCTATTAAATGCAAAGGTATTCATTTAAGTGAATATAAAAAGTTATATTTTATGGGTTGAATTATTTGACAATGATATTAAAAAGTTAACATATAACACAAACATTCAAACACATTCAGCAGTCGTGCAAATTTTTAACTAAGACGATTTAGTGAATTGACAATTTCGTTGAATTTTAAAAAAATCACACACATGCACACTCAGACATCAGCTAAATTTAAAAATGCGAGTTATTTTAAGGATTCATAGTTTTAAAATAAAAAAACTGGTAGAAATTAATTTAAAATTCCTAATTTGTATAATAAGCTGTGGCACATAAACGAGGAAAATAAAAAACATACCAGGGAACGGTCTAGCTTGTAAAGGAGCTAATTAGAGCTCGCATAATGCCAACATCATGCTCACTGACTCCCGTTAGTTAGCGAAAATTTTTGGAACACACAGAAGAGGCTTAATTGACTAGGAATAGTTTTTGTGTTTAGTTAATTATTTGATTAAGCATGCATGTAACTGATTGCATTTTGCACATGCACACATATAAATGTTTTTATATCATAATAAAGTATGTTGTTGATTAAGTTTAGAGTGGGGTATAAAATCGTTTTGGGTTTCGGTGCTGTAAAAGTGTGAAATTTTCAAAACAAACAGCTCACTTTCACAGCTGATTTTGTGGTGTAGATTAAAAATATAAATACTTTTAGTTTTACATAACAAATTGGTAAATTTTTCTTTCATCATACGAATGCATACTAGCAATATGACCCGATCAAACTTATAGAAAGTGTGTCGGCCATCGGATCTGGCGCTGAGATCGGTTTCCAGTACCACCAATTGTAGCTGACTATAAGAAAAATAAACAAAAAAACACATTTTAACCAACCATATGAGTTGAACACAGGTTCAGCGTAAACTTACGCACAAAAGACTGCGGCAGACGCACTGATAATGTGCGACATCGATGCCGACACTCGGTTGTTGGACGGAGTATAATGAAACGTGCGCCTAATGCTTGCTGCACGTACACGTTGGCACACTCGGTGTCGGGAAGTTTGTAGGAGGGTGCATGTGCCGTATCGATAGTTATAAACCGTTCTAGTGCCACACCGGTGCTAGGAAGACGGTCGGGACGCGCAAACAAACGACGTAGCAAACGTGCTGGTAACATGCGATTACAACGCCACATGTTGTGGGTTTGCTGCAGAGGACGATGTTTGTGATGTGATGCTGGGCCGGACACAGGACCAGCTCTGGTCAGAGTACTGGCAGGATATTGCTGTTGCATACGTGTGTGTGTGTTGTTAAAATTATTGAAAAGTTCCGCCAAGTTGGTAATATCAGCGCTGGTTGATTGTACGCGGTGAGCATCGCGTTGGAAGATTTCAAAATTGGCCGCATAGATCTTGTAGAAATCGTCGATTTGGACTGCATCTTGCTTAATCTATAAAGAAGATATATATATATGTATTTAGAGTTTAAATAAGTGGCCATTTGTTATGATTCATTATTAAAGAATTCTTAAATACAATTCGATGATTCAGCGTTTAAAAATTGCCCTTTCTCTTTGTCGAATACAGCTTGTAGAAGAACTTTGTTTAAATTTTTAAACTTAAAACAGTTGCTAGTAATTTCTTAAGTTAGTCAATAAAGATAAGAAATACATATTAAATAATTTAAAACATTTTTCCAAATGGCTCGCAGTTGGCGATGAATTGTTTACATTTAGCTTTCATTGCACTTGTATACAAACACCTATATTCAGTATTGTGCAAAACCAAAGCAACTTGTCCTTTCTATCTAAATAATTTTTAAAGCCTAAACAGTTATAATAACAATAATAAAAAAGTACGTTTTATATATTACTAGTTGATATGCCTATTGCCTGGCCTGAGCCTGTGTTGCTCGGAAATTTAGTTTTCACAAATTTTGTTTCGAGGATTTTGTTTTAATTTTCTTAAAAAATACGGGAGATTTGTTAGAATTGGTGATAAAATAGGTAAAAATCCTTTTAAGAAAAAATTATTTTACGATTTTAGTTTTAATTTTGAGCAGTTTTTTTCTGATTCAGGCCAATCATGAAACATTTTTTCCCAGTTTACAAAAAGGTAATTTCCGGTTTTAAGATAGCAGATAAAGTCATCTCATATTTTTTATTTTACACTTATGAATATTGGCTGTTTATAAACAAAATTGCATTAAAAATTTCCATAAAATTTTTAAACTTTATCTTAAAAACGGAAACTCTCTTTTATAACTCCCGGGAGAAAATGTTTCATGATTAGGCTGCATATATTTTCTGCTTACACCGTACAACAGTACTTTTTACACACGAAGTAAACCATTTACACGTGAAACTAGAGACAACGGATAGTAAAAATGCGTTCTCACTGTTTTTCTAGAACGTAAGGATTTTTAAAAGTTAAAGTTGCAAACACTGTTTTACAGTTTTTTAAAATTACAAAAAATTATATGTTTAAACCTGACGATATGGGAATCAAATGAAAGAGGAAAATCTCTTTTATCAAAAAACAAAAAATTGTAAAAGCTTTTTGGTTTGGTATTAAAATTAATGGAAGTTTTCTTACTTCAAACAAATTGAAAATTATTTTCATAAATTTTTTAATAAAACATAAGTCAATTAAATTAATCTGCATATTTGATGTGGAGCATAGAAATAATAGATAAGGAAGTGGTGTTATACTCACACACACTATACGTGTGTAGAAGGAATTTTCGTCGCTGAGGAAGAGAGATAGAGCGTCGTTATTTGACATAAGCCCTTCCCGAGCAAAAAAAAATCTATTTTTGAGGAAGAGCATCTGTCAAAACACAAGTTCTGCTTCATGAGCGCATTCATTATTTAGGGCGGCAAGGGCCTTAATTTTTTTTCATATTGGGATAAGCTTTAATAGTTATTTATTTGTTTACAATTTCTTAGAAAACTTGACATGAAATTAAAGTGGACTAGCAACCTAAGGTTACAAGCTATAACTAGGTATTTTTATATAAAAAAAAAACTAATTAAAAGCTGACAGTTCGGAAAAAACTACACAAAACAATTTATTTTAAAAGAGTTTAATTTGGTATGCATTTTAGTTGTTTAGTTTTTGTGTTAATTTAATATCAGTTAAATAGTTTATAAAAAATAGTTTTTTGAAATGAATTTCTAAAAAATCATTAAAAGTAACTTTTGTCGTTTCAGTCTTATTCTGAGTTCATGTCTTTTACATTATTTTAGCAATGCTTTTCTCTGTAAAAAAATTGGTAACATATTATATAACGGTGGTATACATCTAAAGCATATATGTTGGCATACATCTAAAGTAAGCATACATCTAAAAAATAAAAAATCATTTACGCCTTTATTTACTACATAATTGAATGCGGCCCTGTTTGAATGTTTTTGTGTTGGTGTCAACTTCACTGTGTTTGTAAAATACTTCATTCCACTTCAACTACACCGCTTCCTTATATTTTAATTCTATGATGTGGAGCATGATTCAATTACTATAGGTTGTCCATTCATTTGACGTTTACACACAAGAATCAAGATATACACTCGTAAAATTGAAGAGGAGAGCAAAAGAGTTAATGCCATCAAAGTAATCAGTTGCAGGAATATCATACTTTTTCGCAGTACTAAACACCTAAGGATACATTTCACTGCTGCTTTTTCTACTACGGCCTGCACTGCTTGTTTGTTTTGATAGAAAATTTAAGTGAGTTTTTAAAAAACTAATTTCAATATTTTATTGTGCAAATCTATTCACAGCGCTGACGGCTTATTGGATCCACGGGCACATTATATTTTCAAATTTTATCACCAAAATACACTGTTTTGCAAATACCGCACGTTATTTTAACAATTAAAACTTAATAGTAGCAATTTATATTTCAATTGAAAAAAAAAACGATTCGCAATAAAATTTAAAAACAATTTTCAATAAGAATTATCAGAGCAATAATTATTATAAACGCAATGCACACTATGTTTTTCCTGCTAACAGCAAAATATAGAATAATTATTTTTTAAAAAAAAATTCACAGCAAAACACTGAAACGTAACTTTTTTCATAGAAGGGTTTACAAAACCCTGGTTGTCATTTATATTTGAGAGAGAATATATTTTTTTACAAATTTACGGGTGTTGTCAAACGAATGGACAACCTATAATAATTGAATCATGATGTGGAGGTATTGTCACTTCCTATTTTTTGTTCTAATAAAAGAGATTGTTCTCTTTCATACCCATGTTATCATGTCAACATCAGTTGAAGGTTTTAAGTAGTTAAATAAATTCTTTTTAAACAAGTATTTTTTGCAACTTAAAAGTAATTTTAAAAAAACCTGACGGTTTAGAGAACGCAGTTTTACCATTTTTTGCCTCTAATTGCACGTTTATATTATTTACTTCGTGTGTGTCATTCAATTCTTAAATATCGTTTACCAAAATGCAAAGGTTGTAGTTTTCCAGATAAATACGTCCATTTTCTTGTCCATTTCTTATTTTAAGCAACAAATCTGCAAAAAATTAGTTTTAATTTGTAGGAAGCGATACTCTCTCATACATTTAAGATTTTTTTCAAAGAAGCATTGATTTCATCAGCACATGTCTCTCTCGTCATGACACGTAAGATTGAACGAAAGTCTCCTGAGAACAAAATTGTACATGCAAGTTTGAATTTCGAAAATCTCGCATTGTTCTATCTAATGTTTCGACAAAAGTCTTGTTTGACCTAGTAGCCTCGTCCCAAAGCCTTAATGAGCAATTACGCATCAATTTTCCTATATTGCTTTATTTGGAAATGCTGCAAACGCACTGTCATTCGAAGAAATTTTAGCGGACGTTTAAATGTTGCGATACCGGGTAATGCTACAACTAATGCATTTTCGCCAGTAGATCTAACTTTCGATAAGAGAAAATTTATTAAAAAGGGTTTGCCTGTACCTCCTGGGGCATCGAGGAAAAATATTTTCCCTTCGTTGCTCTTTACCGATGATATAAGCGCATCGTAAACTTTTTTGGTCGGTGTCCATGCGATGTTTATCTTGAGCCACAACTTGTAACAATCTTGATTGATTATAAGACGTCTCTCTTGTGTATTCAGTGTTGATTATATAAAAATTTGTTGCAAGAGTTGGCATCGGCAGTCCAAAAAGGTATTAAAAGTCACTCCTTGTAAAGTTTTAACGTGTGCAAAAGATGTCGGACCTTTTACTACATGAAGTAACATTCACAAATAAAAACATTCGCTGTTGTTCTGTGAACCAAATAGAATCTTCCAAAAGCATCAGTTTTTTAACTCCATGAAATCTTTCAACTGGAGTGCCTTGCTTTCTTAGTTAAAAATTTTAGGCAGTGTAATTCCACGTATAATAACTTGAAACTTTGCCCTATGTCAGGGTTTTTGCGAAATCATCTTGAACACATAACTTAAAAAATACAGCAAGTGTTGTATCCCGAGGATTATTAAAAACGTCATGAATGTTGTTTTCATTAAAATAAGCCCGGTCATGCACGTTAAATTACAAAATCCTCTACACTGCTTCTGAACTACAGATGAAGCGTCCAGAATGATATGTCTCAACTTCTTTTAATGACTGTATGCCCAATGTTTCATCGCTTCCTTTATTAATATATATTTAGGAATATATTGGAATGATTTTACTGAACTACATAGCTCAACGTTGATGTGAGTTTCTGAATCTTTAAATGGAATATTATATTCACGATATCGTACCTATATTGTGCTTTTGAATTGAATTGAGCTCTTTAATTACTGTCCAGTTCGGACTACATGTTACAGTTATAAACAGATCAGGTTTACCTTGATGTCTATAAGTCATTGTGTCCTGCGATTTTTTGATGTAAATATCTTAGTCTACCAGTGAACGATAAAAGTAGTTATTACTAAGCGACATTTTTGATGGTTTTTATAAAACCTAATACTTTAATTAAAGGTACTTATTAGTTTTTTTTTTATTTATGCAAAATAATTTATTAATAATTTATGTTACATGGCTCCTCAGACGGAAATAAGTTCCGTGTATAAGAGAAAAATTTAATTAAAAATATATAAATAAATAGCAATATTGATTAATTTAATAAGATATCACATATATGAGATCAAATGTTTTGATAAACTTTTCTTAAATTCATTAGGTACATTTTCAAGTTAGTTTTAAATAGTTGAATATTTCTTGAGTTTTTAATTTTATCTGGTAATGAATTGAATTGTTTGATTGCGCTGTGTTTAAGGCTATTTAGTTGTCTGGATATTCTGGCTCTTGGTATTTCGAAGTTGTGTTTTTGGCGAGTGTTATGTTGGTGTATATTGTTTCTTTTTGTGAGAACTAGTTTTGATTTCTGCATGCTATTTTTGATTTTATAGATATATTTACATTTTTCGGCAAATATAAGCTGGTTTACGTCTAATTGTTTTGTTGTTTTGTATAGCTGTCTTGTAGATTTTGTTAGCTGTTTATTAAAAAAGACTTTAATAGCCTGTCTTCCTATTTGCTCGACTTGAAATTTACTGCATTGGCTCCAACTGCATATATTATAACGAATTCTGGCGAGAATATGTCCCGAGTAAATTAGTTTAGCTGCTGTCCCCTTAATGCCTCCAATTCGTTTTATCGCCATTATTAATCGTAGAATTGAGTTTTTTAATTCTTTTATATGTTTTTCATAATTGAGTTTTTCATCAATTGTCATGCCAAGATACTTCGTTTGTTGCACCCTTTGTAAGTCTGTGTTGTTAGTTTTGACGTTTATAGATATATCCATATTGTAGTGAGATCGAAATATAATATAATTTGTTTTCTGCAGATTAATGCTGAGACCATTTCCGCAAGCCCATTTATAATAAATTTCCATGTCATGATTGATGTTTTCCTCTAACTCTGTTACTGTACTTGCTGTTGTGATAAAATTTGTATCGTCTGCGTAGATGTTGTATGCTGATCGAAATATGCAGTTTTGTATGTTATTAATATATAACAGGTAAAGTCTTGGCCCAAATATTGATCCTTGCGGTGCACCTATTTTACTTAAGAGTTCATCACTATATACATCATTATATCTAACAACATATGGTCTCTTTTTAAGGTAACTTTCGACTAATTTGTTAGGCAAACCTCTTATAACTATATCCTTTAAGCTATTTATCCGTTTTCCATGATTTACAAGATCAAACGCTTTCGATAAGTCAATGAAGGTAGTTGCGACTACCTGTTTTCTGTTTTTTGTTTTTCATCTAATCCATCATATATCTTCTCCATCGTTGCTGTTATTGTAGATTCTGTACCGCTTTTTTCCAGAAACCCAAATTGATTGTTGTCTAATCCAATGGTTGAATTAATAAAGTTTTCAATTCTACTGTCTATTGCCTTTTCGAAAACTTTACTGAGAGCACTTAATATTGAAATTGGTCTGTAGTTTTCGCATACATCTTTTTTTCCTTTTTTATATATTGGGGTGATCATCGCTTTTTTCAGGTAATCTGGAAAAATCCCTGTTGTAAAACATTTGTTTACTAGTATAACTAAGTGTTCTACAATAGTTGGTAAGAGTATTTTTAAATCCTTCACGGTTATGCCATCAAACCCCTGAGCTGCATCGCTGTTCAGGTTTGTTACAATTTTATGTATTTCTTGTTCTGTTACTGGTATAAAAAATATTGATTTTGGGTTGAAGGTGTTTGAAATTACTGTATTTGTTGTTGTGACGTTTTTTGCTATGTTTAAACCAGCTTCGTTGAAATATTTATTAAAATTGTTCTGGATTGTTTGCAGATTTTCTGTTGCCTGTTCGTGGGTTCTATTTAAGGTGCTTGTTTTTTCATCCTTATTTCTTAGTGTTGTGTTTATTATAGTTCATAATTTTCTAGGATTATTTCCTGCTTTTTCTATTTGTTCATTGATATGTTTCAGTTTGTTGTTTTTTATTATAATGTCGACTTCTTTTTTCACTTTTTTATATGCATCTATCTTATTTTGATTATTTGGATCGGACTTAAATTTTTTATTTAGCTCTTGTCTAAGTTTCAGTTTTCTTTTTAACTCCATTGTAATCCAGTTATTTTCTCTACACCTGATTTAAATAAATTTTGTGGATTTTTGTCTTGCATCTTGTATAACATCAGCCAATTCTTTTATTTCTGATATTGTTCTTTTCTGTACCTTATTTTTTACTATTTGCTCCATTTTAAAATAATTAATTTTTCTAATATTTTTAAAAATTATAGATTGCAATTTCCCAATGTATTATTCAAAGGATTTGGAAGAAATTACCCACAGAATGGCAAAAATCGCATCAAAATCCATTGCTTAATTTAGAAGAGGTAAGTGAACAAACAAAGTAAAGACACCAAAAGCGACTTTGTTTTATACTATTTATAGATATAGAAACACCTTAACTTTAAAGGTTTTATCTCTCAGAAGTCAAATAACGACTTCAAGTATTTCTTTTCACACTTGCCTTTAGGTACGATTTCATTTATAAAATGATATTTTTTTGATATTAAGTGATAAGTTTGGGTCTGTTCGGAAATGCACCATGATGCGCAAACTGCTTTTGCAACACAAGCAAACTGTTCGAAAAAGGATTTTTTACCTAACGTTAATGAAGGAAACAATTTTCTTCTTTTTTTATAATTTGTTAAGATATCTATTTAAAATGTTAACAAAGAGGGTATTCTTATTTAACTTAATGGTAATTAATTTAGAATCTAGACCTTATGTAAATTGTGTCATAACTATAAGTTTAGTAATGAATTTTGACTTGCTTAAATAAACTAATCATAACAAAAACAGTTGCATTCTTTTGCACGATACTGTGTGTAGTATATATTGTGCGATAAAGCACAAAAACATAAACAAATCGAAAAGCAAGTACAACTTTCGACAACTTAAGCTAAAAATAGATTCAAGTAAACAAAACAACACTTTAATAAAAATCAGCACAAGGTTCATGACTACGGCAAATACCTGCTGTTTAAGTTGACACTTTGAAGGCTAAAACAAAAGCCGCATGCACAACCCTCGCCCCTTCCCAACAAAACAACCCAAGTTGTTTGGTTGCTATTCTTACAGAAATCCACCCTCTTACATACCTTAAATACAAAAGGCACAAACTCGGGCGGTGTCTTTTCTTCATTTGCGCATTCCTCCTGTTCTACTCCACCTCCACCAACAGCGTCGTCTTCTCCACTACTGATACTACTTCTTGGGGGATTCGCCAAGCTCGTATCCGTTAAGTCAAAGACACTCTGTACATTTGCACACGGCTCACAATTCAAATCTTCCACTTGAAAGAATGGATTCATCATCAGGCAAGACTCGTCATATAATTCTGTTAGACCGGGAAAGCGTTTGATAACTGGCAAAGTCATCTTACGCCATATTTTCATGCCAGGATAGATGAAAGTTTGTATGTTGCGAACGACCACAGTGGAGGCCTCGTTTTTGTAAGAAACACATATGAACACAAGCATCAGATAGAAGAGCCAATAAAGAATTTTACGCCTACGATCAATTAATTGCTTAAGGAATTCTGTTTTAATGAAAGCAATTTGCTGACTGTAGCTACCAGCAGCTGCAGTCATTGCTGATGGCTCTGAATTGCTGACGCTGAAATCTTCCGCTGCACTGCGACGTTGTTGAAAGTATTGGAATAGTATGTAGTTGTCAAAGTGGAGCGCCCGTATGTTGCAAGTCTGGTCTGCAAGATCCCTCAGCTGTCGCAGACATTCTATGTATTTGTTCAGAACCTGATGACGATTTAGATTACGGAAGTTTAGATCAATGTCTTCCATGGTTGCTTTGGCAACGACTGCTAATGTTACAGTGAATTGGTGGGTTGGGTTGTTGGATCGTTGATGCTAATTTATTCTGGGTGAGGTCGTTGACGATTGCTAAGTTTTTCTTTTTTCCATTTGCATGGAGATTATGAAATCATGTTTTTATTTTTAATATACTAAAAAATACACATTATTTATTATTCCAACTAATCTGGCAGTGCTTGACCGTTTAAGCATTGGCAATAAAATTTACTTTGATGCAAATAATGACGCAAAATGCATCAACGAAGTTTCATCACTGGATTTTTGTTGCATGTATATGTTTTAATTGCACAAATTTCTGTTACTATTTATTTTCGCTTAATAATTTCATACACTGTTAAACATTTACTTTATTTATACATTTAATATATTTATAATTTAATTTCAACACGAAATTCGCAATTAACAAAACAGTGAGTGTCTTTTTCGACGTCTATAGCCCCGTTCACACTTCAAATCTTCTGTCAAATCGTTTGACCACAAAAGTGTCTCATCAAATTTTTCGTCACATTTTATTATGTTTTGAACACCAAAGTTAGCACATCACGATGACGGAAAATTTTTAGTCGCACTTGTTATTAAAATCGTATTGGAAGAAGAAGGAATTATTTTATAAATTATTTGCAGCAGTTTTTTATCATTATGCCCAGAACACATGCCTAATTACATGACATAATGACTTGAAATGAAGAAAGAGTAAATAATCTGGAAAAATCATACAATTGTTTCATTCATGCATAGACAAACCCTTATATTTGCGCAATTGTCGCTCGTCAAATTAGAAATAATTCTATACCGGCGACAGTAACATTGTCATGTCGCTGCCACATTTTCAGCAAAGCATGTACAAATAAATTGATAGTTGTCGCCAAGTCACTGCCGTCATGAATGTGTTCAGTGCATTATTGGCTGCATTCAGCGCAGGCAACAGTTGGCAACTGTTGTGTAAAAATTCGCTGAATGGTACAAATTTGGTAGCGCTAACTAAAACTGATAAAGTAGCGAATGCCTTTTAATCGAGCGAACAAATTCTATGCTACATGACTACGAACAATGACTGCGAACAAACTACGCAAACACAACTGTTTGCTTAACTGTCAGATGCTGTTCTTGACGCTGTTAAATTAATAAGCGCAGAAAGAACGGAGCAAATTTAAGTGAGAAACCTTTGCAATTGAATTAAATTTACATAAAAATTAAATTGAATCTAACTTCTGACGTGTAGAGTAGCAACGCATTCAGAGAAAAACATCGTGAACTAAGGTAGCGCTACCATTACAGTTCACAACAGTTGTCTGCGCTGAATGCGTTCCTTCTTTTGTCACGATATGCTCAGGTATGGTATAAGAATAGAGGTAGTCGCATGGCTGATAGTGAGCTACCATAACTGTCAAAAGGCAACTGACAGCTCATACAAAATCTGCAACCGATGAGAAAGGAAAAAGTTAAAAAGAATCTTTCATGACTGAAGCTATTTTACGTTTTTAATTTTTTATTGATCAATCAATTAAAATAGGATTTTGTGCAGCTCTTGAAGTAATTGATATGAGGTTCCAAAAAATCATTTTAATGGAAGTGTCTATAGCAAACACGAACATATTTTTCTCTATAACAAATACGAGCATTGTCTTCTAGGCACGTCAGCTGGAACACAATAACTCGGCCCATTTTCCTTGCCCAAATCTTTTTGGCACAACACGCACTTCATTTTAATTTAAAAAATTAATAATTAATCCTATAACAAATAGGATTATTTTTGCTATCCATATAAAATTGTGATATAGCCTTTAAAAAATTTGAAACACAGGTGCCGCACCTGTATATTTTTATGATTTGTCATTTCATTTTTTGAATTATTTGTTTATTTGATACAATGACTATTAGGCAGCCATGACAGCTACCTATTTTCTCACGAGCTGCGACCATCGAATGTTAAACAGAAGAAAACAAAACAAACCGCGTGTGTCACACACATTGGACGCATTCAGCGGAGCCAACAATTGTACTTAAATTATTTATATAATTGCATTATATTAATAATAAATTGAAATAATTTAAAATTTTTCTGACGTTTAGAGTAAAAAACATTCAGAGAAAAACATCATTCACTAAGGTATCGCTACCATAACAGTTCACAACAGTTTTGAACGAAACACGTTCTCATGACACCTAATAGTTATTTTATCATGATTGCTTGTATGAATTTTATTTTGACTACAACGACAGTGCCCTCTACGATTCGTTTTCCTTGCCGTTCCTTTGAGAAAATTTGTTATCGCGATTATATGAAGGCGAAAGGAACGCAGCTATTCACTTTTATTCAAGTTTTTAAGCACAACCCAAAAATATCCAATTGGAGTAATTTAATTTTTCTCTATTATCTTTGTTTTCTTTAAAAAAAGCTGATTCTGACAATTCTGGTAGAATTGTCAACTACCTGTATTATTCTACCTTGTGCTCAGGTTGAAAACTTTTTCAACTGACAAAATCGATCTACACAATTAAACGAGTGTTCACATTGATCAAATCGTTCGTCAAATCAAAATATTTTGATTTTCATCAAATGATTTGACAAGCGATTTGATAAGTGTTCAGACTCATCAAATCACCATCAAATATTTTTGCAGGTCAATTCGTTTGTAAAATCATTTGATGAGCGATTTGATCAATATGTGCATCCCTTATCGGTTTATTTTAGTATATTTTTGACATTTTTCTTTTCTATTTTAATTTTGTAGATTTTTTCTGGTTTTCATTGAATTGAATTGAATTTAATTTTTCTAGTTTTTGTTTTTGTTTTGTGAATAAAATATAGCCGCGCTCTAGATCACCGACCGCGGGAATGCAGCTATTAGTTGTCACGAAATCACGATGTATGCAAAATGACAAGTAAAGTCCATAATTAAAACAAACCACACTTAATTTTATTACAATTTGTGAAATTTTTCTGTAATAATCCTTTACAAAGATGAAAAAAAGGAGAAAAAGTAAGTATTCAGGAAACATTTTGTTTGTTTTTGTTGATTATTTTATTTTTCATTGAAAATGCTTCTTTTGCAGAATGAATAGGCATAAGTGTTGCATTTTGAAGATTTCAAATAGCAATAAACAAGTTTTAATAACTGTAAAAAAAGCAGCAGTAAGTGCCAGAAAAATGTTGAATCCTGCTAATTATATGATCAACTAAAAAAAATGTTTAATAAACATACCCGCACCAAAATTAACAAAAATATGTAAGTTGCGAAAACTTTTGTGAAACTAGGAACAATGCAATAATTGTAAAGCTCTCCATAAGAATATTTCGCAAATGCAACCCTGCAATTGGCAAACTATCCGGGGACAGTGTGCGCATCTACCACCAACTAAATAGTTGGTTTTTCGGCTGCGACCATTAAACCATCAACCTATCCGACTAAAAGTCTGTAGTGTGCGGTGTCTCTTAAATGGCAATGGCCCATTATCATAGTCAAAATAAAGTCGACTTTAAATTTAATGCAAGCTTTTTGACAACATATTATATCGAAAAACTGTCAAAAATGCTTATACTAAACTTAAACTCGACTTTATTTTGAAATTTAAGCCACCCATCACAAGAGATCATATCTTCAAACATGTACTCGTACTGTATTTTGCTTTTACTATACACTGCTTTATCATGTTTCTGAACGTATTAGCATACAGCAATGAATTATTTTTTATTTCTTGTAGTATTCAGAGTTGCGACAAAGTTAATTGATAAGAATATGCTACTTATGAAATTCACGAATTATTTTCTAATAAACATTGATCGATAGAGAGGTACTAAGCTGGCACACTACCAACTGCTCAACATGTTTGCCAACCTGAATGTTTGTATCCATAAAATCAAAAATTTTTGATCAGACCAACTCACAAACATTTACATTTGCCCGCCAACAAAGCTATGCCGATGTCCGTTTGCTCGGCGTACAAATTATTTTGTTGTTGCTTCCAATGCGAAACTGTCAACAATTTTTGAGATTAAAACCACAACCATATTGACCCTGTTCTCACTCGCCTTAAAAAAGGCAGAGTAATGGCGTTATTTTGACACTATGCATCTGTCAGGTGTTCTTACTACCGACTTTTTTAAGCCCGCCTTATTTTGCATTCCGAGAACAGTCCATAAATGTGGTGTTAAATTTCGGAGAATTCATTACTTTGTAAGTCTTAAATTAAACAGCAACGCAAACAGAAAACCCAACCAATGCAAAACAAAATTTATTTGCGCTAAAACATAAGAGAACCACGAGGAAAATGAGGCACAATGAAACTTCAAAGTAACAGACGTCAAAATGAATCGCAAAATTTTTAAAATTTTTGAAAATGCTGCCTCACGTAACTTGTCACCTTCCCACTTCCCACCTTACCTGTAGACGTCAAAATTAATCCGATGATCCGCCTAACGTAAGGCGCGTGAGAACAGGCTCATTGTATGCTCATCGTGTAAACGAGCGTTTTCACTGCCCGAACAGTTTGGTGTGAATCAAGGTTCGGAATACTGGATTTTTTTCAGAACGCTTGCACCGCTATTCGTGCAGTGGAAACACTTTTTCAGCACGAACGATCGAAGATTTCATCTTTCGCTCTTATCGGCCGGCGCTCGAACATTTTGGACGAATCCGGTGTTTTTTTGTGAGTAGAGTAGTAGATTTGTTGAAATAGAAGTTAAAAACGAAGGAATAAACAAAACAGAAACAATATATATTAAAAACTTAAGAAAATAGAGCACTGTTCTATTTGTGTCAAGTTTTCTTGCTAGTTAAGTTTTCAATATCGCAAACATTGAATTCACACTGTTTCTACTTACAATATTTGATTGTACGCAAACCGTCAAATTGAATTTTATGATATCCAGATTTCATGCTATTCATTTGAAAAGTTCTTAAAAATGCACACACTTACATATTTTACTGAAAAGTGACAGCTCATCTCATGAAATATATCTCAAGAGATAAAAGTGGTCTACACTTGAGATATATATCCTGATATTCAATTTGACAGTTCGCATGCAATCAAATATTGTAACTGGAGGCACTGTGTTAAGTGCTTCCACTGGTATTTGTGCAGTGGAAACGGTTGGAGCAAACGAAGAATTATTCATCGCTACCAGGGCACAATTACTGACAAGGTAATAGCGTAGACTGGCTTTTTTCTCACGATCGGCGATGGGTAGTTGTCAAAATTAGCTGTTTTTTTTTATTTATTTATTTATTTGAAGGAACAATGTCGACATGTAAGACAGAGTCTTATAAATGCACTAAGTATGACATGATAACAACAGTTTTTAATACCATGAATGAAAATTAAAGCTAACTTAACAATGTATTACAAATGAATAAAATGTAGACTTAGCTGCTAATTATATTTTATTTAGATTAAAAGTGATAGACAAGAGATTTAAGAAAAGAATTTGAGAATTTCATGCTTAAAGATATGTTTATTTCGAATTATTTTGATTCCATAAGGCAACGTATTCCACAATCTGATGGCGTTCACAAAAAATAATCTATTGGAATTCAAATAATTATAAACTGGTATTTTAAGGTTGAAATTTCTATTAGATCTGCAGAATTGGAGTTTCACAAATAAGTAATTAGGTGTTTGTGAATATATTAAATTGTGTAAAAAAATACAATTTCTAGCATTTAAATAACTCAAAATATTACAGCCCAGAATTTTATTGCTCAAGTGACTGATGTGATCAAATTTTCTAAGGCCATAAACGTACCTCACAGCATTATTAAATGCCAGCTCTAGCTTCATCCTGGACCTGGAATCAAGTTTACTGTACACGACATTTGAGTAGGAAGGAGATGATTGGCACTATGAGCTGTTGGACTAACTTCTTTCTAGTTTCAAGAGGAACAAATGACGCAGTCCACCTCAAGTTCCGCAACACATAGTAAACCTTACATACAACAGTATTGATATGGTTTTCGCAAGAGAGTGAAGAGTCAATGTGGTAACCAAGATTTTTTATCTTGTCAACAAAATTTAGTTGAACACTATTTAGATAAATGTTCATGCAATTAATCAAAGAAATGTGAAAAAATAAGCAACGACTTAAACATAGCTAGTCAATCGCAGCAAACTAAATGTATTCCAATAAACTTCGCGAACAAATTTAATGAATTAAGTTAATAATTAATTTTAAAAATAAGCACATAGCTAGTCAACAGCAGCAAACTACAACTCCTTTAGCTGTTATTGACAACTACCAATCGTCTAAAAACTGTCACGGTTACCTTGTCAAATAATTATACCATGATCGCTACGTTTTGTTCACGATGAGTTCTTCGTTCTTTTGTGCAGTGGAAACGCTCGGTAATATGGGCATTATGCACAGGGATACATTGCATGCAACCGGACATGTCTTAGAACATGTTTGCCGGTGTATGAACACAATTAACCATGGCTTTTATACAGTAGCTAGCTATCCTGCTCTTTTTCATTGGCTGACATAAGGATCAACAAGCGCGGGAAAAAATATGAACGAAAACTTAGATACAGAAATATCGTTGATAAACGTCTTACCAAAACGAAAAGTCAAAAACTCTACACAAACGAACAGCACATACTCACATAAACACTCGAGAGCACATGAATTTAGAGAATTTCGTGCAAAGTTGTAGAGACCGTGGTAAAAAGTTTCGTTTTGCTGGTCGTAAATGTCGTGTTCATTCTTTGTGTACGTACAACATGTAGCGATAAAAGTGAAAAACTACAATAAATCGAAAAAGTTATTAAAAATTTCCCGAAAATTGATAAAAGAAATATATCAAGATCAAAAACAGTAAATTCAAAAGCATTTATAGGTAAAAATGTCGGAAAGTGAAGAATTAACGTGCAATGGGCAAGCATAATATCTTTCGGGATGATATTTTCTCTGCTGCAAAATTTCACTTGCGTCAATGTGCGTATGAGTGAAAATTTATGTGAAATAAAAGAAATTGCGTAGAAATTAACGTGATAGTAGAGATATATGGTGTAAAAGTATTAAAAAATGAATGCAAAATGACAAGTAAAGTCCATAATTAAAACAAAGTCACACTATTTTATTACAATTTGTGAAATTTTTGTGTAAAACAGTAAGATGGAAAAAAATGGAAAAAAGTACATATTTAGAAAACAAAGCGGCGACAGACAAAAGAAAAAAAAAAGATCGTAAAACGTAAATGAAAAACGACGTAGTGTACTAGAAGAAGGAAGTTAGAGTAGTGAAGACGATGCGAAGCAGTAGCACTAGTAGCGATAGCCAGACGAAGCGGGGATGAAGCAAGTGTACTGTTAAAAATAGCAAAAAAACAAAAAAAAAGTCAAGCAAGTAGATAAAAATACAAAAATACGGAAAAACGTCGAACGCAACCGCTGCTTCTGTCGCGGCCGTGGTCGTTGTTTTTGCCGCTAGTGCCTTCGTTAGGGATGTCATTGGCAAAAATACATCGATTTTTTTGATACTTCGATGCACCAATGCAGCGATTTGAATAGGATTTTTCAGATCAACAAAATATGTTATTAGCCAAACTCTTCAAAATTTAAAATTAATTACTATAACTGCAGAGATTGCGATAACTGGAGCACCGCGATTTGACAATGGATTCGTGAAGTACTTTAAATAAAAATAAAAATTGAAGGAAAAATCGATTTAGGTACGATAACTGTTTCCGTGGTGCCAAGATCTGAAAATGCAGTTTCGTTGTACATAATAGCGGAGTTCACATGATCCTGGCCTAATGGCCTTGAATTTGAAACATTTCAAATTCAAGATAACATGTCAGTCGGCTGCATCGAGAGTTCGAACGGTCATATACGAGGCTTGTCCTACAATTCATGACAACATGTAGGACCATGTGAACCCCGCTATTGAGAAAATAAGATTCACCGAAAGAATTATCGAAACATCGATTAGTTATCAAATTGTCGATTTCAATATCTTTTCAATTATCAAATATATTTTACTTTACGAAGTCTATATAAGAATTTGGCTATATATTTCCTAATGTTTGACCGATCCGATTAATTCAAATATCATTAAAAAGAATTGATATCTTCAATATAAAAAAATAATTTCTTTCCAACCCGGTCACGCATAATATTTTTGTTTGCATAAATTCGTTATTTCCTCTAAAAATTTCGTTATTAAGGGGGAACAAAGATATCATATATTAGAAGCTGCAACAATGTCCTTTCGTTTGATGTATATCTTAATTTTTTTTTAATTGTTGCTGTATTTTTCATTTCATTTCATAATCCAATTTCATTTAATTTAATTTCAATATTCGTTCATTTTGAGAATGTAGTTTTGGTGTACTCAAGGCCAAAATAAGATTCATTGAAGGAATTATCGATAAAGTATCGATGTTTTTCTTGCTAAAAGTTCTGTTTAATTAAACATTTATATTTTCTTTTGCAATAATATTTTGTTTTTACAAGTAATTTTATATCATATTTAAATTTTTTATATTTGATTTCTGTGGCGACATGTTGTAACTTCACTGTCGAAGCGAACATCGAAGCGAAGTTTTTGATCTGGCAGTATGATGTAATATTTTCGTTCGACAGTCGATTTGGTTTGTTTCATACGTTTTAACGTTATATGATATAAATCTTTTGCAAGAATATTTTGTTTTTTACAAGTAATTTTATATCATATATAAATTTTTTTATTTGATTTTTGTGGCGACATGTTGTAACTTCACTGTCGAAACGAAGTTTTTGATATGGCAGTATGATGTAATATTTTCGTTCGACAGTCGATTTGGTTTGTTTCGAAGTTATGTTCGAACATTTGACAGCTGCACGCAAGTTTTTTTCTAATACTTGGCATGCTAAATAACGTGAATCAATATTTTAAAAAATTGTTTTATTAATAAAAAATTTCATTTCAACTAAAAATGATAAATTGGTTATTTTCAACAAATAACATTGTTTGGAAAAAATAAAGTAAACTTAATTTTAACAAACAGTTCTAAGATAACCATATATATATACTTTTATTAAAGCCAATACTTTTATTATTTCACTAACTTAAAACATGTTGCCACTAGACGCTGCTTGGCAAGGGTTGCACATAATACCATAAATTGGATTTGGATTTATGGCCAGTTTAAAAAATATCATAAGAAAAAAAAAGAGAACATAATCCCCCAACCAATTTGGTTATATCAACATTCCGACAAGGAAAAATCACTTTATAGTAAAAAACACCATAAAAAATTGATTGCCCCTGTACGGAACAGTAATAAAAATATTCCGTACATGGATAAATAATTTTCTCAAGGAATGGACTTAATTTTATAATAAAATTAAGGTTTGGACAAAAAAAAAAAGCCGATCACTTGATAAATAATCGATATATCGACAATACCTTCAATTAATGTTATTTTGACCATGAGTTCATCAAAACTGCAATTCTCAAAATTAATGATTAGTTAAAAGAAAAAACATATTGTAATGTTCAACCTAGTGTATAAACAAAAATGAAAAATACTGCAACAATGGAGAAAAAAAGTTGTATACAAACGAAAGGTCATTGTTTCAGCTTTTAATATATGATGGTGTTGTTCCCATCCCATGGTTTTATGCAAACAAAAAGTATAATATACTGAAAAACCAACTGTAGCGTGACCGGGTTGAAAAAAAAAAGATTTGTTTATCTTGTATCTTAAAGACATCAATTTTCTTTCGAATGGTATAGTCGAATTTTTATATAAGCTTCATAAAGTGGAAATTTGTTTAAAAATTGATTGCTCGATAACTAAAAGATATATCGATAATTCCTTCGGTGAATCTTATTTTCTTAATGAGTATTAAACAATTTGCATTTTCAGGTCTTGGAACCAAGGAAACCGTCATCTTCCCTCGATTTATCAAAAGTTATCAATTTTTTAAAATAATGTTTTTATTAGATCTTAGAAAACTATCTATAGTTTTGTTTTTTACTATATAACCGATATTGATGATCGGCAATTAATTTTAAAGATTATGAAATGAGCTTTTTGAAAACTAAAAAAAAATCACATCCATTAAATAATACGCATTTAATAGCTATCTGTATGTAAAAGTAAAGTGGTTTCTTTCATAAAACCGCTATTTTCTTTAAAAATACCGTTATTACTATGGTTATGTTATTACGGTTTTATTATGGTTTTATTATGGTTACCGTTATTACGAAAAGTAAATTCCTATGGCTTACAAATTTATCTTTCATTTGGTACATAATATATGTGGTTTATTTTGTTTTTTTAGTGTTTTTTTTATAATAAAATGGTTTCGCCTTGTAAGGAATGTTGTTATTTCAAACAGCAAATTTTCCGGAATTGCTGAAATATTTATTTGATATAATAGGATTTTGCAGCAAGTGAAAAAAGTTTGAAACTTTTTAATTATCAGTTTTGGTCAACAGCTTTCATTTTATTAAATCAAATAGTTGATCTTCGCTTAAGCCATGAACAAATGCAAATGTAGTTACTGTCAATTGCGATTTATATGACCATAACAAAAACTTGTTGCATCACTTTTATTTAACAATATCCTTCTAGCTCGTTTTTTGTTACACTCTAAACGTTTTTGAATGCTGTTATTAAAATCGCTTATTTTTAAAAAACTGTTTTACAATTTTTTTTAAAGTTTGCTCTTTATTCATTTGGTGGAAAATACGGATTTCTTTTTACGAATATATGTAAAATCACTTGACCGCGTAGCTGGTTTTGGGTTCGTAATGATAAATATCACTAATAATCTGATAATAAAATCACAAATAAAAAAAATCCGTGCGAAATACAGCATTTTTGTTGATTTGTGGGCGGTAAAAGGGGCTGCAGCAACATTTTTTGATTTCAACCATTTCATACTCCAAACAGATCGACTGCCAAAATCTCAGCTCAATTTAGCTTAAACCTAGCGCACTTTGCTTCACTCCACGCTTATCACCCGAAAAGTGGGCGTATATAAAGTTGGACACGCCCATTTTTAGTGCACTTTCCAAGAGTAACCATATAAACTAAATTACAAAATTTTCTTCTAATACGACCCAAACCTTCTGAAATAAAGCATTTTCATTGGTTTGTGGGCGGTAAAAGGGGGAGTGGAAACCAATTTTAAGTACAGTTTCTGACAGTAACCAAGCAAACTAAATACCAAATTTTAGTGTTATACGACCTAAGCCGTCTGAAATAAAGCATTTTTATTGATTTGGGGGCAGAAAAATTAAGTATAGCAACATTTTTTTTCCTAAACCACCTCTTAAAAAAATCGACTGCCAAAATCTCAGGTCAATCGGTCCAGTAGTTTTAAAGTCTAGACACACAGACAGACAGTGTTTTGCCTTTTATATAAATAAATCACAAACAACTATATTAAATAAAGTCTTAATTCCAAAAACAAATATAAACTTTTATATATCAAATGAAAGTTGAAACTTTAGCCTTTAAATTTATAGTATATATTTACAACCTTAATACTAATGTAGCGATTTCCGAAACATTTATAGTCAGCTAAGTGATTGACTGTATACAGAGTTGTTGTTGCCTTCTTCAAACTTACTTTATCTAAAAAGCTCACAAGTAAAAATTCAAAGAATAGATCGAAATTAATTAATTAAATTCGTAATAATGCAAATTTTTAGAAAATAACGGATTTATCAGTAATTAAAAGCAGAAAATATGAAATTGCTCACTAAATTAAATTTATTGCTAAAATATATTTGATTTGTATTTTTTCTTATAGATAATTTAATTGCCTTTCAAACGACATGTCAATAATTTAGATCCATTAAATAATGATACAGATATATATGTTTTTTAACAAACTTTGTACGGAGAAAAAATTAAAAAATCGATAACTCGATAACTAGTTGAGGTATCAATTTTTTGTTCGACCAAACATATTTTTTTTTGTTCTGAACAAAACACACTTTCAAATCGTGGCCCCCCAGTTATCGTAATCGTGCCCTATAACTGAGCTAATAATGTTTCTAACGGGCTATTGAATCAGGTCAAAAACTTATTCGTAAAACCATAGAAATCATAAAAATTTAAATTTTTAAATCATCCAAAACTCTCTTAATTTTTAGGTTTTTTAGAAAAATCTTGATTGCTATCGTCCATTTCATTCGTTTTAATGTTTTCTCGAAATAACTTCAAACGTAATTTAATTTTATATGGAGAAAATGTGGGGATGATAAAAAAAAAGACCTTAACAAATCTAAAACTTAAGGAAATTGCTTCATTTGTGAAACTTAATCTGATTGAATGAGATTATATACTGTAAAATAAGTTGTTTTGTGGACATTTATAATGTATCCAATTAAGTTTGACGTACTTCCGGCACACTTTTTATTCTTTTTGCACAAATTACAATTCGCCTTGGTTTTGCTGTATTTCTCAAAAAACCTCCAAACCACACTTTTAAGAGCCATATCAATTTTTTGGTCAAACTCACTTCTCTTTTCTTTTTTTCGCAATTAAAAAATTTATATGCCGGTTCAATGTACTAGAGATGTCAGTTTTCAAAAAACATCGATGCATCGACTAATTATAAATCGAGTGGATAATTTTCGATTCATCAAAGCAAAACATCGATATTTTCGGTGCGTCGATGTTTTTCCGAATTCCCTAGCCTGCGTTGACTTCGCTGTAGCGTGTGAAAAACGCTGTAGTTGTTGTCTGCCGCGCCGTCGCTATATACTTGGCAGTTGCTTGGTAGTTACGACACAGCCTATTCGCACATTTGGGCAGGGACTTCAAGATCTTATTTGGAGCTTCTGGACAGAATTCAACGTTGTGCGATATATTTGATAGGGGATGAAAGTATTTCATTCTCTCTCAACTCTCTTGGGCATCGACGTAATGTAGGTTGCCTAAGCCTTCTGTATAGGTATTACCATGGGAAGTGTTCAAGGGAGATACATGGCCTGACGCCACCAGCTCGTGTGTTTCCCAGGTCCACTCCCACCCCTTTACCATTGCATCGATGACTAATAGAACCTCGCATTACCGTGATAATTCGTTCTTTGGTCGCACGGTTAAGTTGTGGAATAGTCTCCCTGCGAGTGTGTTTCCCGGCAGTTTTGAGCTGTGCAAATTTAAAACAAATCTTCACCGACACTACTCCATCTATCCACCTTCCAACTAACTATCACCCATCTTCGGAATCAACACAATGCTTACACGTTTGTAGGGGGCATCCCCTGAGCATTGGTTCAGTCTAAAAAAAAAAAAACCGACAAATATCTAGACAAACTTCGGCCAATGTGCAATAAATTAAATCGGCATAATTTTACTTTAGGTCTCGGACCCGATTATTTGTTATCTTATTTTTATTAAATGTATTTGGGCCTCCCAAACCTAAATATCTAAACAAAAATTGTGACTCTCTATTGGTTTAGGAGATAAACTTCGAGAAAACTTAAAATTTTAGTGCAAATTTTTAAGTGCGTGGAAGCTAATTTTGCCTTATCTCAGAATGACATGAATTCGAACAATTCGAGGATTCGGCATTAGTTTGTTATGCCAAGTTAGCTCTTACTGGAAATTTATAATATATAAAAAAGTTTAGGAATAATTCACGAATTATTTTTTTATTTTTTTGGTGGATTATATGGATTTTGGCCTCTTTAATTCAAATCTGAAAAATTTTATGCCGCTCTCAATTGGTTTAGAAGTTATAGGCCTCCAAATTTGGAAAAAATGATACAAATCTTACTATTTTTTTTAGTTTTCCAAAAAAAACAACGAAGCTTTATGATGGGTATCGAAACAAAGGTAACGATGTGTTTCACAGATTTGTAATTAGAAAGCCAAAATCCATATAAACTGCAATAAAAAAATTAAAAATTAGAGTTGTCGCTATTCTTAAAGTGTTCCGTATGTGCATTGCAATTTTTCGCATTTGGAGTCACGACTTGATATCTTATTAAAAAAATTACATTTCAGCCCTATATGAAATAAACATTTTTCAAAGCACGAAAACGAACGAACACGCACGAAAAAGCACGATTTAGAACTTTGCAAAGTAGCTATTACCCGCTTTAGAGCCAGAACAGAACCAAAGCGGTCCTCACTCGGCGAAATTCGCTGAGAACACGTCCACAATTGGAGCGGTGTCGGTTATTGGATCAGGGTTGCTTTTCATTGTGGGAATGGTTCAAATTATATCGCTCATTTCGTGCAAGACCGTCACAACTCAAAATTTGGGTTTTTTGAGTTAAATATACAGAAATATGCATTGTTATCATATCTTCAATTTGAGTGAATTCCAGACCGATTTGCTGTTAATTGACGGTTTTACAGACACTTGTGTCGTTTTGTCTTTTAGCGATTTCTTCACTTTTTTGTATCAATAACGTTTCATTTCTATTTATACCAAAATTTATTTTAAATTTCTGCACAATTTTTCAACAAGAACGTCTTATTACACCATAAAACGATTTTTAAATAAAAATCGAAGCAAGTAACCTAATATTTTTTGTAGTAATAAAGTACCAACTCAAAACGTGACATCTCTCTAGCTCAAAAGTATGTCATCATATTGTAGCAAAATCGTCACAACTCAAAATTAAACACTTTTTAAAATGAGTTTTTGTAGTAATAATGTCAAATCTCAAACAGACACTTGCAAAAATATTGCTCTAAAATTCACTATTGACGCAAAATGAAAAATGTATAATATTTTTGGTAGAAAATATAATGGGTAACAAATATTCTTAACAATTTTCAGTCTACCTTTACAATTAATACTCGTGATATCATTTCAAAATTTCATAAGGCTCTCCTGAAAAATACTAAATTTTGAGTTGTGCCAGTCTTGCACGAAATGAGCGATATTATGGGTATTTAGTATGTGGTGTATTTGTAATTAAGTTTTACTAAAAATACAATACTTTCAACTTATTGTGAACGAACCTTCACTTAGTTGTTGCATTTTTACAATATAATCAGCCGATTTTTGTATGTACTTTTGTTTGGAAATATTAATTGAAATAAAACGAAATACTTAATTATATTAATTATTATTAAATAAACTTCAAGCTTAGCTGGTAGCTTCCTCCATGCTGAGAAGTAATGCTTTTGCGATCAGCTGATCTAATATCCAACGAAATTTACAAAGAATACAATAGGGTTTCATCGTTGTATTTTTGCCACAGGGTTTTATTTTGAACACTGTGCATTTTGTTTTTGTAATTTTACAAAATTTACTACAAATATCAAATTTATCAAAAACACACAATACAAGGATAAATACACTACATCGTGAATACCCCTATTGTGAACGAACTTTCAATATAAGTTATTGTATTTTTAAAATCGGCTCATTTTTGTTTGTAATTTTGTTTGGAAATATTAATTTAAATTATAATTTAACTAAAGGTAATCATACAAAAATTGAAACGAAACACTAAGTTATATTAATTTTTATTAAATAAACGGACAGCGTAGCCGGTAGCTTCCTCCATGCTGAGTAGAAATGCTTTTGCGATCAGCTGATCTAATACACAACAAAATTTACAAAAAATACAATAAGGTTCCATCGTTGTGTTATTGCCACAGGGTTGTATTTTGATATTGCCACAGTGCAATTTTTAGTAATTTAAAAAAATTTACTACAAATATAAAATTTATCAAAAATACACAATACAAGGGCAAATACACCACATCGTGAATATTCCTATTATATTTTGCTTTGAATTCACATGTCAGATCATAGTAAAACCTAAGAAAATATCAGTGAACGTACCCAATCTATATTAAAAATATGGCAACATTTATGTCACTCACAGTGAAAGCCGCTAGCCGTCAGAGAAACTAGAATAGATTCTATTCTGACTTTTTCCGCCACAGAATCGCCCGGCAAATTAATTTTTGGCGACTGCATATATTTTCATGTATTCTGCTTCATGCCGAATCCGCCAGCCGCGACGGAAATTGGTTCTGTTAGGGCTCTTACCCACGGCATTTCACGAGCAATAATTACCTTTGCCGCGAGCAGTTTGTCGATAATTCTCCGCGTCAGGGGGTTGACGAAAGTCCCATTTCATCCTGCCCCATTTTAAATAGTTGCTAAATTGAAAGTAGTTACATTTTAGTGCACGAACACGGAAAAGCACGCACAACTTTGTTTTTCTTAAGCACGAACATGCACGATCTATTTTTTTAGATACGTGCACGGCGTAACGGAAAAAACACGACACGCACCCATCTCTACCCCAAATACACGTGAAAAATGGCTCTGGTCCCTAAAGTGAAATTGTTCCATTTAATTAAATGAAAAAATAATCTTGTAAAACTATCAATAAATATACGAATAATAGCCTAAAAAGAATTTTAGGGCGCGTTTATAGTGGCGACTTATTGCTCCGAACCGAAAGGAAAAGCTGAAAAACGCTGCACATACAATCATATGAAATAAGCTTAAAGTGCGTATAGTGCCAGCCGAACAAGCTGCTTTAAGCGACATGTGCGCTGGTATTCAGAGTGCCGATAGTTGATTTCTCGCTCGCTCGCACGATTTGCATGTGTTAAGTTTTATTTTACACGATGCTTTCTTATTATTTTCATTAAATAACGTAAAAAAGGTAGAGCAATAAGGAAAACACCAATAAAATACATACATATATTTTGTTTTGTTGGTTTTGCTGCTGCACCTTTTTTTGTTTTTTCTTATGATCAAGAGCAAATGGGTGAAAAAATTAAAATTAACGATTAGTAGCTTTTGTTTTCTTTTAAAATTTTTTAATTTTTTGTGTAAAAATCAATCATTTGACATCAATCTGTTATATGTGTAAAAAAAAATTTCAAAAAAATTAGATGTTGGTCAATGAAGCTATCAACGAGTCTGTGTCATGCATACAAACAAATATTTACTAACACATGTTAATGACTGATGTTCAATGATTAACCATGTAACTCTGCACTTAGGCAAATGTTTAGGAAGCCTTTCGACGAGGCGTTTATTCAGCTGATAGACTTTTCCCAATATTTTTGTTTTTATTTTTCCTGTTCTGACTAAAAAAACAATTCCAAATAAAAACGTAACAAGGCAACAAAAAACAGCACAAAACAATTGCAAAAAAGTCAAAGTAATCTGGAACAACAAGTGACTATAAGTACGTTTCAGCATAGTTTTTCGCATTTTCGTCTCTTGACTTGTTGTCCGCTGATTTAAGTAAAGCAAGAAGCATCACGTGACTTGTTTGATGCTTCGATTGCAAAAATAAACAAAAAAATGTAATATATACAAACAAAATCAAAATACTCAAAAACCAGCTGCAACAAGTCAGCGACTAAAGGCTTGATTACCCAAGCGTAACGTGAGGTGGCGCAGCGGGATGTAGCGTAGTGCGACGTTGCCTCGAGGATAAGCGATTACTGAAATCGTAATCCAACGTAGTGCAGGCGCCGTAGTGCAGGGCACTCATTTTATTATAGTTGGCTTATTTACTTCTCCTCGTCAACAAAAGATTGCATCCTTTCTTATATAGTATTAAAATTTACAAAAATGTAAAGTTAAACATATTTTTTCACTTGTCGAACTGTCAAAAATCGTAACGTTGCGTAGAAATCTATTTTCTACAGACTTCTACGCTGCGTCACGCCACGTTACGATTTCGGTAACGACTTGTACACATTTATCATTAAGCAGATTTTAGCTTGACAATTGGCAACGTCGCGCTACGTTACCTTACGCTTGGGTAATCCAGCCTTTAAAGTGACTTAAAGCATTTGTATCTTTTTTCTTGTTGTTCGCAGCAAAAAGGAAAAGCAAAAAGAGGAAATAAAAAAGCACACACAAAATCTCGTGACTTTTTTGATGCTTCGATTGTAAAAATAAACAAAACAGAAATATAATATATATAACCAAACAAAAAAATGCCAAAAACCATTAGCAACGCGCACTATACGCACTACCAGCTGCTTTTAGCTTGACGCGCTTTCAGCTCGGCTCGGCAAAGCAACAAGTCGCCACTATAAACACGCCCTTAGGGGTTTCACAAGCTGTCGTGTTGTTGTATTGTGTTATCATTTCACAACAGTTTTGAAATTTTTGTTGTTGCCTTTCACATTTACCACAAATTTAAAAATTTTTTCAGTCACCTGTCTGTTTCTTCAGTCAGCTGTATAAATACGACATACAACAAAATATACCTTTGGGGTGTGCTCACGTTTGTTGTATTTTTTTATGAGAACTCAATACGCCATACGACAATACGTGAGCTTGTGAAGACCCTAAATGACTGCAACTTGCATTCGACGACATTACGACAACTTGCCGTTGAATAGAATTGCTGCCAGGCTTGAATATACGTAATGCAGCAGCAATAAGCCACATATTTATAATTATTTATGCAAAATATAACAAGAAAATAAAAATCAATACAACAAAAAGAGCTCAAACAACAGATAAAACACAGCAAGCATGAATTTATGTTTGAAAAACTCTGACGACAACGGAGCTTGCATTTCTTATGGAGATGAATTTGGGAAAACTGTCGCAATGTCATGACTTTATTGCAGCAGTGTTGCAATTTTGGTATAGATCAAAATAATTAAGCGATCACGGATGTGACTACATTTCAGTCTTTATGTCGTGTCGTAATGATGATGTCATATGTATGATGTTATGTAATGTAGTAGTGATAGTTTTTTTGGCATTTACTGAATGTCAAAATTAGTATGAAAGTGGAGAACGGAAAAAGTAAAAAAATTAAAATTGAAATAAACGGCCAAATGCCCGCTTTGTGTAATAAAAAGGCCAGGTGTCACTTTTGCTTTGTATAATTTCTCCAACGTTCCAAGCATAAAATGATAACATAAACCCTGAGATTATCGCTCTTGTCATCTTGTCAAATTAGAACTAGTAGATCTTTATTGACGACAGTAACTATTGTCGTCACATTATCTCTTCATCGTGTTGTCCTTAAGAAAACGTGAGTTCTATTGTTTCAATATTGGCATTCATTGCATGTTGCAGCAGTCATTGTATTAAGGCTTTATACAAAATAAACGCAGCCTTAACGTATGGAAAATGACAGCAAACATATACAAATTGCATGCATAGCAAGAAAGTGAAAAAAAAACAAAAATCTGAATTCCATAAAAAATGCAGCAGTATATTGCGTCATGTGTCTGCCGAAAGGAAATAACTTGATACCAAAGTGTGAAAAGTGTATTATAATTTCGAAATTATAAGTTCTTATTAAGAATACCAAAATTATTTTTGTACAAATTAAAATACCTAAATAACAATAAAAAAAATAGTGTGAAAACAGCTCGATAAAAAATGCCCAACAACAGTCAAACAAATCCTGTTAAGTCCCCTTGTTCCTTCGTTCTCTCTTTCTTTCGTTTGTTTATTGTGCAATTGAAATAAGCTACATACTATATTTCCACCCTTCAAAAAATGTAATCATTCTGAAATATTTTCATTCTGTTATACTCTCTGTTTGGTTCGTTATTTTGCGTAATTTACCATTTCAAGCCCGCGCAAACGCTCTACCAACGCCCTTTCTCCACCATCCCAGACATCCTGCCAACCAACCATCATAACCAACAACACGCCATCATCAACATACTATCATAATGTGAGTTTATTGACCTAGTGCCTTCCTTCGGGAGCTACAATTGTTGTTCCTTTTTGTTTTAATGGGAAAAAATATCGTTTTGGTACAACTTTTAGGCGGTTACTCAGCAAACTTAAAAAAAAATTTTGTCATTCTTCATTGATTCATTTTTAAATTTTGTCATTCTAGATAAGTTGTGCTTAGTTTATGATGTAATTTATAATATATTTTCCTAGTTAATGCACATTGAACTGTAAATAGGCAGCTTTAGCAATGAAACTAAATGATAGCCAGGTAAGCGAGGATGTAGATTCACTAGATTTTTATATATAAAGGCCATTCATAAAAGAACGAGGTCATTGCTCTTTTTATGATAACGCATATAGCATACTAGTGGCAATAAAGTCTGTTTTAACCGATTCGAGGTAAATGTCCTTAGTTATGTCTAAAGCCATTTAAGCTCACTAATTTTTAAAACTATAATTTGTTAGTAGAAAAACGTTGTAAAAACATCAAGTTATCACACAATTTACATAGATTTGGTATACCTTCTATTCCAAATTGAACCGGACTGTGCACCTATTTATTTTATCACCTTAATTAAAACTTTTTAACAAAAAAAAAAACCTACTTCAAAACCACTACAAAGTAAAGATAATTTTAAATTACTTTTCCTATTAATTTCTTGGTAAAATTTGATAACTAACGGCCCTATTATGGCAAAGTGACAATTGTTACCCAGTATTTTTAAGATTTCTAAGTGTTTCACCTGCTTTTCAGATAGTGACAATTTCATTAAAAAATTTCGTGTTTTGAGCTTAAAATTTTGTTTTGAAATCAAAAAATTACTAGAAACACATGAAAGTTTTAAAAATACTGGGTAACAATTGTCACTTTGCCAGAATACGGCTGTTAGTTTTATACTCTTCCTATTAATTTCTTGTTCAAATTTATAATTTATTATTATTATACGTATATTATTATTATATATAATTATTATATATTATTATTATATATTATTACTAGCTTAAACCCGGCGCGTTGCTGCCGCGGCCCCGTTGCCAAACGCGAATAAAATGTTATCAGTGAAACTGTTTATGTAAATTGTGGTCGAATACTCAATTCCATGGCTGTGCGACCTATAACTCAAAAGCTGTAGAATTTCTCAAATTTTGGTTGCATGGGAGGTGACACGCCCCCTTGTCCAACGCCATACAAAGTTATCAGTAAAACTGCATGTGTAAATTGAGTTCGAATGCTGAATTCCGAGGCTTTGTTTGCTTTGTTTGATTGACTCAAAAGCTATTCGATATCGCAAATTTGGGTTGTATAAGAGGTGCCACGCCCCTTTGTCCAACTCCCATAAAATTTTATCAGTAAAACGCCACGTGTAAATTGTGGTCGAATTTCGAATTCCAAGGATGTGCGGCCTATAACTCCAAAGCTATTCGATATCGCAAATTTGGGTTGTATGGGAGGTGCCACGCCCCCTTGTCCAACTCTCACAAAATTTTATCTGCGAAGCGACACGTGTAAATTGTCGAA